>OU898276.1:3853376-5053376 GCA_918026665.1 Diabrotica balteata
TACATATATTTGGAAAAAAATATTTATAATTTATATTGCAGAAAAAATCGAAGGAAATATAGATCTTAGATCAGGGCTAAAGGCGAATACTCTGACAAATCTGTCAATGGTATGTTATCAATTCTAGAAAAGTCGTAGAAAACGTTTAAAGTGTACTAATCATAGCAAAAGTTCGCATTGAAAATTATTTTTTGTTGTCAGTCTTTCAAAATTGTATAGATTTACTCTAAATTATTCAATTATTTTATGCATCTTACCCATCTGAATAGTCTGGATCTGTATCGAATGGAAAAGAATCTTCAGATTTTTCTAAATTTTCTGCTTCACTTCCTCTTCCCCCATAACCACCTCTACTCGAATGTCTACCGAAGAGACCTGTTCGATTCTCAGCAGGGTAGTTACTCATAAATTGCTAGAAATACAAAAATAAGTGGTTAGTAATTAGAAAATTATAAATCGCAATATTTTTATACAAGATTAAAGAAATAGACAAGTTTTTTAATAAAGACTTTGGTACAGGGTACAGTTAATTTTAACTTACAGAAATTTTATTTTATTTTATAATTTTAACAGAAGAATCCTACGAATATCATGGATTCAAAGAATGTCAAACATGGAAATAACTAGAAGGATAGGAAATGAGGCGGAAATAATATTAACTATTAAAAGACGAAAACTTGAGTACTTGGGACATGTGATGAGAGGGCAAAAATACGCATTATTACAACTTATTATGCAGGGCAAAATCCGAGGAAAGCGAAATGTGGGAAGACGAAGAATATCCTGGCTTAAGAACTTAAGGGAATGGTTTGAATGCAGTAGTGCAGAACTTTTTAGAGCGACAGTCAACAGAGTCCGCATAGCCATGATGATTTTCAACCTTCGATAGAAGATGGAACTTAAAGAAGAAGAATTTTAACTTCTAATTATTTAAATTTTGAATTTTCATCTCAGCCTATTGTAGCAAATAAAATCCACCTGTCTTATTTATCAATTTTCAGTATCTGAGGCTTATAAATGTTTAGATTCTGGTGTTTTCTTTTGATTTTTATCTTCTTGTTGTTCTTTCTTTATATAAGCAATTCTGCTTGTTGTTTTAAAAACGCCATATTTCTTTTTATAAACCATGAAAATAATGCTCCTGTTCTTTTGAGAAGCGTTGTGCATCATTTCTTTTTATCACACAAATTCGACCATACTTTCTCTCTCGTCATACCACACTCTGTGCCAAAATTAACCGGCTATTAAAAATGGGTAATTTTTCGTGACTTATATCTCCTAAACCTGTTCCTGTCCTAAACCTTGTCTAATTAAGTGATTTTTTAAATGTTATAGCCTTATTCCTTGACAATGTTGTTATAATAATATGGTTGCTGAAGAGGTAAATTTCCATTGTATACCGTGTGTCCGAATTAAACTGTGTTTTTTTCTTAAAATTTGCATCACTCTGTGGACTATTCTAGCATTTATAAAATATTAAAATTAAAACCTAACTATAGCCTCATGTTTTCTCAACTTTTTGTTTTTTGATTCATTCGTGTAGTTTAGCAACTAGCCATGTTTTTCATCAATACAAACGATTTAACTCATCAGCAAAATTAACCCCACCACCTTTATTATTGTTTTGTTTACATTACCTGTGACAGTTTGTTTCCTAAATTTATGTCATCAAAGGATTTTTGTTGTTTGTTTGTGTTTAAATGACTGCGGACACTAAATCCATTCACCAATCTTACAATTTGAGGTGTAGTGTGTGTGTGTGTGTGTGTAGAGTAATTGTCTTGATACTTAGCAAAGTCGACGTCATTGTCTTTGCTAAGAGACGCTAATTGTATCCGAACGTCTGCGGTGCCTCCGGTGTGTACCGATCACACAAGGATAGAAATTATTTTCATTTATTAATTTTTTTAATAAACGAAAATTTCCACCCAGGTGGGATTCGAACTCACGACCTTTAGGTTTAAAGGCAGGCGCTCTTACCACTGAGCCACAGAGGGGGTCACAAAGGATTTTTGACATATAGTCGTTGTACGACATTGTTGCAAATCTGTTTCCGTGTTAATAACAATTCTTGAACAATTTGTAATTAAAATTAAATTTGTAATTAAAATTAACAATTAAAATTGTAACTTTATATCATTTCCAATATTGTTTAAGTTGAATTTTTAGTGTTTATTTATTGTTTGTGATTTTAAAAATGCCACTCGTTCCAACTGATGCTGTTAGGGCAGTGGCTTTAGTTGATGCTGGTTACAGTCACAACGAAGAAAAAATACCAGATGATTGGTTAGAGTCACTATTTATAACATTACCAAAGAAAAGCAGGCCCACCAAATGCAGCGATTTTAGACTAATCAGTTTGATGAGTCACACACTGAAGATACTCTTACGAATTATACAAAACCGAGTATTCCTTAGATGCGAAAGTAGGATGGGTGATAAGCAATTTGGATTTAGAAACGGTCTAGGAACTAGAGAGGCACTCTTCTGTATGCGCGTTCTATTACAAAAAAGTTGTGAATTCCGAAAGAATGTTTATGTTTTTTCATCGACTTCGAGAAGGCGTTCGACAGACTACAACACGATACACTTTTCGATTGCCTACGGACAGCAGGACTTGACCATTATGATATAAGACTGCTGAAATAATTATATTACAATGAAGTAGCCTCTATACACATTGGAGACAGTCCGACGAAAAACTATCCATCAAACGTGGAGTACGGCAGGGTTGTATTTTGTCATTCACTCTTTTTAATCTGTACTCTGAAGAAATCTTTAGGGAAGCTTTGGATGACAGACAAGAGGGAGTAAGACTAGGTGGAGAAGTAATCAACAATATTAGATACGCTGACGATAGAGCCATTCTTGCAGAAAATTTACAAGATCTCCAAACATTACTTAATCTATTCAGAGAAGCAAGTTTTTGGACAGGCCTTAAAATCAACATTTCAAAGACAAAGTGGATGGCAGTTGGAAAGATCAATATAGATCAAGGTCTGATTTCTCTTAATGGAGAAGAGATCGAAAGGGTAAATCATTTCAAATACCTTGGCAGCTGGTTAAATGTAAATTATGACTCTGACGAAGAGATAATAACCAGAATCGAAATATCACGTAAGGCTTTTATGACCTGGAAACCAGTTTTATGCAACAGAAACCGATCGATGAATATTCGTAAGAAGTTGGTTGTGAGACATGGATGTTAAAAACCACAATGCTAAACAAGTTAGAAGCATTTGAATTGTGGTGCTATAGACGAATCCTAAAGATATTGTGGGTTTCGCACACTTCCAATAAAGATGTTCTTCAAATGATCAATTCAGAATGTCTGCTCATAAACACCATAAAGAGGAAAAAAACAGAATACTTCGGCCATATAATTAAACAACCTAAATACCATCTACTTCGCCTTATAATACAAGGAAAAGTGGAAGGAACCACAATGGTGTGGTTCCACACTAGAAGAATTATTTGGCGCAGCAGCCGACAGAGAAAAGTTTCAGGAAATTGTAAACATGATGACGGCCAACGTCTGAATACGGACACGGCACCCAAAGAAGAAGAAGAAGAAGAGGTTACAGTCAACGTCATATCCATACTCGATGTACCCAGAACTACGGTACAAGATGCCATCAGACGATTTCGGGAGATAGGATTGTACAACCGCAGGTCAGGTCAAGGCTGAAAACGATGCACTTTCTAAATAAGGTATTGAGAAATTGCTTTTGCACCGCTCCTGGAGCTCGTAGGTCTCTTTTTGAGATGGGATGGTTAGTGTGAGTAGACAAACGATTAGAAGAAGACTGTCAGAAATAAACTTGAGGTCTTTTCGTCCAGCTCGCGCACTACAACTACTCTCACAACACCGTAGTCCTAGACTTCATTTTGCGCGAGAATATGCTAACTGGACTATGGCGGAACGGAAGAATAAACTGTTCTCAGGTGAGAGCAGTATAGCCCTAAAAGGTCCAGATGGACGCTAACGTGTCTATAGGCGTCAAACTGAAAGGTTTGCTGCATGTGCTATAACCGAAACAGTGGCTTGCCGAGAAGGGTCTATAATGAGGATAGGATAAAGAGCAAGAGTACCAGCCCCTGCATCCTTTGAAGAGCTGAAGACAGCTGCGGTAGAGGAGTGGTACAATATACCCCAATCTGATATCCAGAATATCATGAATGGATTGCCAAAGCGGCTCCAAGAAGTCCTAAGGGCTAGAGGCGGCAACATCCATTATTGATACCCAATTTTTTTTCAATTAGACTTTGATTTCCAATATATAGTTAATTTGAAAATTCTTCGAAGATTTTATTCATTGGACTTTTACTGTAACAAACGGCTTTTTCAAAAAGACTATTTTTTCTAAAAAAATCCACAAGGAAAAAAATTTCTTTTGAAGTGTTTCCACAAGGAAAAAAATTTCTTTTGAAGTTTGAGTTCCCAGCTGTTCTCCGCGTGTAGAGGTTCTCTCTCACCGGCTCTGGAACTCGCTTCAACCATGTGCTACCTCTAGCCAAATTTAATTTAATACTGAACATCACAGTTATTTTACAACACAATGTAAAATCTTTTATAACTAAATGTAATTTAAAGGGTTTTGACCCTAGTATTTTGGTGGCTCAGGCATTGTGACCTAGCATTTTTCGATTTTAAACCCTGATGATGGACTGTGTGGTCCGAAAACGTTTGTTTTATTGATGTAGCCCTTTTAAGGGTTTTTTAAATAAATATACCCATTAACAAAGACTAACCTCTTTTTTTTTACTATTTTTTCTCTTCGGCGGAGATAAAAATTTATAAAAAACATGTCTAGTTGTTAAAGCACCTAACTTTAGTATTATACAACATAAGCGAATCAATCAAAAAACAACATGTTGAGAAAGCATGAGGCTATAGTAACGATTTAATTTCAGTATTCTACAAATGCTAGAATATTCCACAAGGTGATGCAAACTTTAACAAAAAAAACACAGTTTGATTCGTACAACGGTATACGTATACAATGAAAATTTACCTGTTTAGCAACAATATTATTATAACGATATTGTCAAGGAATAAGGAATAACTAAAAAAATCACTTAAATCGGATAACAGGTTTAGGAGATATAAGAAATCAACAATTACCCATTTTTAAGGTGGCCGGTTAATTTTGGCCCAGAGATCCTCATTAAACTAACCAACCCCTTCATATATTTGTTTTAGAAATCTGGCACTTATTGCTGTCAATTTCGGACAGTATATAAGGAGAAACTCATACGTGGCCAATACTTAAATCAGCGATCTGTAATAAATTTAACAGCCGACCACCCAACTACACAGCCGATATTTGCAACTCACTATTATACTTCGGGTCGCTCAATTATCTCTCGCTCATTTAATGGCTTTACGGTTTTCAAAAACTGTGTCACTTAAAATATACGGCAAGCGACTTAATGCACTTTTGAGTTTTGTACGAAAAAAAAATCCCATTAAGTTTTTGAACCTGCTTTATAAATCAACTTCGTATCGAATCGGATTTTTTTATAATTAACAGAAGAAATTGCATCGTCGGTACGGGCTTTGCATCTTGTAGATGTTGGATAATCCTCTTTGATCTGCTGGTACTTTATAGGACTGGTATTTATAGTAGTTCATTAAATAAAAATATGATTTACGGATATTTAAGAAAATAAACACAAGAGGATAATTATTTGTACATTAACAAATAATATCAATAGCAAATACATTTGGCTTTTACACAAATTATGTCTCATGTCTTCCTAATATGTTTTATTTTGATTTACTTTCGTTTTTACTTCTGCATAAGTGCTATTGCAAACTGTCTTATAATTTTTGTAAACTTCCGCTGTTTTTTATGTATTGTCATACTTCTTCTTCTCAGCCAAAAGAAAAATAAAAATCAATAAATAGACCATTTAAATGGTGTGTAAATGGGTAGTGAAGCGCAATACATGATGTCGTATCCTGTTGGCATCACTTAGCCTCTCCTACTCAATTCCTATCTTCACCTCCAAGCTGGTACACACCGGTAACCTGAGCAACCCCACTGGAGATTGGGTAACCAACCCCCAATGGAAGGTGGGGTCAGGGCTGACGAAGAAGGGAGTCTTGGTCCTCCGACGAATAGGGGGTTGGGCTGAAGGTTAACTACCTTCTCCTAGAAAAACCATGAGTTTTGAACGTTCAAGGAAGAAAAGCCGGACTGATTAAACGACGACGACTGTGCGAGAAAAAGGAACACGATTTGAGGGTTGCGACATGGAATGTTCGAACATTGTACAGATTAGGGGCTCTCCAAAATCTCTTAAACGAACTAAGTAGATACAAAATTGACATAACTGCCATACAAGAAATGAGGTGGATGGAAACAATATTATGGAAAAAGAGAGCCATACCATTTTCTACAGCTGCGCTCCTAAAGATCACATTTTGGGCACTGGATTCATAGTTAACAAGAGAGTAAGACATATAATAAACGACTTCAGAGCCATCAGTCCCAGAATGTGTATTTTAAGAATTAAAGGACGTTTCTTCAACTACAGCCTAATTAATGCGCATGCCCCAAAGAAGAGGAAGTCAAAGAAGAGTTTTATGATGAATTAGAGTCCCCATACCAGTCATGCCCAAAAAGTGATATAAAAATAATTTATGGAGACTTAAACGCAAAAGTTGGAAGAGAGCAGCAATTCCAACCCACAATAGGTAAGCACAGTCTCCATGAGCAATCAAATGACAATGGCAATAGGTTGGTAAACCTAGCAAGATCACTTAACATGGTGATTGCCAGCACATACTTCGCTCGAAAAGATATACACAAAGGCACCTGGAAATCACCAGACGGACTTACAGTGAATATGATAGATCATGTTATTGTAGACTCAAGACACCAATCGAATATAATAAACATCCGTACCAGAAGAGGGGCAAATGCGGATTCTGATCACTACCTGGTCGAAAGTAGGGTAAGGGCTAGAATTTCAAACATCAAAAGGAAAGAGGCTCTAAACATGAACGATACAATATAGAAGGACTCAAAGAAACAAACAAAAATAGAGAGTACAAAGAAAATATAAGCATCAAACTAGAAAACAGACTAAAACATGAAAACCTAAATGAGGAGTGGGAAGAGTACAGAGAAATCATAAAAGAAACAGCTAAAGAGGTATTGGGCATGGAAGGTAAAGAAAGAAGAACAAGAACGAATCACTGGTTTGACGAAGAATGTCAAACTATAACAGAAAGAAAAAACAGAGCATATCTACAGATGCAACAGAGGCACAGAACCCGACAAGCAGAGGAAGAATATAAACAACTACGTAAAGAAGAAAAGAAAATTCACCGAAGAAAGAAGAGAGAATATATCAACAAAGAACTTCAAGAACTACAAGAACTAAGTAAACCAAGAGAGACAAGAAAATTTTACCAGAAACTCAACAAAAGCAGAAAAGAAAAGCAATGAAAGAATTTAATATACCAACACAGCCAGGGAGACGCTCTATCATGCATATTATTCAACATCATACTTGAAAAAATAATAAGAGACACAACAGTTAATACCCGAGGAACAATAATTAATAAAAGCGTGCAAGTACTAGCATTTGCAGATGATGTTGACATAATCGCAAGATCAAGAAGAGAAATGATAGAGGCATTCACTCAAGAAAAATGATATAACAACATTAAAAATTAAAAACTGGAAAAAAAAGCACGAAACAGGTCAGAATGGAGAAAAATCCTTGAACAGGCCAAGACCCAAAAAGGGTTGTCGAGCCAGTGATGATGATGATGAGACCATTTAAATAAATTTTCAAGACATCCTGGTAAACAAAATTTATGTATTAGATTAAGATAAGATTAGACAGAGAAAGTTTTGCCTCTCATCAACTAATTTTTTAAACACTCGCAGGTAAAATCTTTTTATATAGAGTTAGAAAGTCCATACTCATTATAATCTTTTCATTCTTTTCATTTTTTGTATATGACCTAGGATTAAGATATTGTAATTAACCTTTTGTTATAGGAATGAATTATGTATTTGTAACCAAAGGGAAAGCCAGTTTTAAAGCAAAAATTTTAGTTTCTCTGGAAACAGTAATTGGGGTTTTTCTAAATGATTGTAAACAAAATAAAACTTTTTGATTGGGCAGTTTTTTTTAACGGGATAATTCATAGTCGATGTATGAAAGAAAGTGGGAGTTGTCATTTGATCATCGAAAGGAAAGGTCGCGTCTTGATAGAGGGTGTGCTCGTGAGTTTGGATACCGGCATTGTGAAAGGAAGTTAGCAGAATTGTGGAAGGAGATTACAAGTCGATGAAAAGATATCCTTGAATCTATAGTGGGCAGTTTCTGGAATACGTAGGAAATAGTTTGACGTCACCAAGTTGGCAGAAAGAGGTCCTTGTGTCATTGAGAAGTAGCTGAGTGTTTGGAGAATTAAATTTCAAGTATCAATTGTTGGAGAATTGGGTCAGATGTTTCGTACAGTCGCTGCAGGAGGATTGCAGATACGAAAAGAAGAAAGCCGAGGCGTATAGTGGCAGATCACATTGCAGTGGAGCGTGGAGTATTCTGGGTATGGTCCAAATACAATCTACGAAGGAAAGGTTAGTGATTTTCTGTTCAGAATTAAAAATTTTTGTGTAAATTTTATTGTATTCATTTACGCTGATTGATAAGATAACGGCAAAATTTGATAACTGTTTTATTCTTCTTTAAATAAAATAAAGAATAACAATTTTTTGTAACATACTATTTTTATTATTACCCTTTTTTCTCTATCCCGATAAAGGACAACTAGGAAATCTTTGGACCCACACACCTTAGGTTAATATAAGGAGATTTTTCACCCTGAACAATTAAGTTATGTTTGATTGCTCAATTAATCAAGTAAAAAAAGTAATAACATAACAGTATATTTCCCAAAATAACATTTTTTTGACTTCAGAGATGTAAGTTCTGCGCTGTTTGAGTTTTTGAATATTCTTGTATCTAGTTCCAAGATATTAATTCAAAAGTTCTGTGAGCAGATATTTTTTCATTCATAGTATGGTATTCAACAGGACTGTTCCTTAGCCTATTCAACCACATATACAAGCTCTTCACTAGGTTAGTGACTTAAGATTGGAGAAAAAATTAGATTTCTACCAATCGAGAGAGCAGGTTGAATTCCAGTCAAATTATGGTATCAACGATCACTTTCATACAGTAACACTCATTGAAAAATCTATAGACTACATCAAACTGTAGCATTTTCAATTTCATTGATTCTTTGAAGTATATTGAAGTCGCCTCGTATACGAAATATTAAAATCACCTTATATATTTTTGATAGATCTAAAAATATTTCGTACGTATTTAAACCCAAATATCTTTTCATTTCTTTCTTAGGTCGGCCAAGTTGAAATAAACCATTTTAGAGTTGTTTATTTATTTTAACTTCCTCGGCAAATTCTTGTTTTATTAGAAGTCGCAATTTTAATGCGTCGCAAAAGGATATGTACGTCGTTTCGTGGTGTCTTGTTATGTCAGCGTTTGTATGTATGCGTTCAATTTTAATAGAATTTCTTCACTCTCGTTGGAGCAGCGTTCAAGAGCAGTTCAGCGTTATGTCCAAATTCACGTCGAATTTGTAAAGTGTTCTGTTTTCGTCTTTTATTATGAAGAATATGTAGCAGTTTGTTATTGGTTTTGTGGCAGTAAATGCTTCAATTATTAATGTTTTGAGTGAGGATTGGAGGACATTCTCGTTTTTTTTTTGTTCCTGCTTTTATCCAAGGCTTTTGGCAGTTTGGAGATGGAGGTTTTCGTGATGCAGAGAGAGTGGAGCCCTCAGTTCCAGTTATGGTTTCAGAAACTTAAGTGTGATCATGTGAATTAAGGTAACATTTTGTTCAAATTTTAAACTAAAGACAGACATTTTTTTTATAAAATAATAATTGCTTTCGTTGACATTTAAAATTGTAAATTTTAGGTTTTGAGTAAAGCTGTCAATTTGTGTTTAGTTTTTTTTTGAAATTTAATGTTAATTTATGACAGCTCGTTTTAGTATTTTTGATGTTGATTTGTTTTGTTTTTTTTTTAAAGGTTAACCTCCATGCAATTTTGTAAGTTTTGTAGCAATGGAGTTTGTTAATGGATGACACATGTAAGTTTTTGAATTTTGTATTTCTCCATGTAACTGTTTGTGGTGACACATAAATAAAAGTTAAATTTTATTTTCTTAACTTTTTATTTTTTTTTGAGCTAACCCTTTTTGAGTTTATTTGAAAAAGATATGTTTTTTATGTTTTGATTTTGTTTTCTAATTATTTCCCTAGTTACAACTAGTGGTTGTGATAGGCATAATTAATCACCTCAAGTGGCGCCCTATATTAAATTCCTTAAGGTGTTTTTTGTTTTATTTTTATTTTGTTTATCCTAGAGATTGATACCCCTTTATTTCATTTTTTGTAGTTGCCCCATTTCACTCCTCTTATCTTTTACTTATCCACGACCCCAGCTCTCCTACGAAACCCTGAGTGCCGTTCGCATCAAGTAGCGATTATTTTGCTTGCCTTATCTCCACCCCCAATAGTTTTTCCCCCAATTTTCTATCCCCTTGTATTGGTACCCCGTGTGGTAGGCAAAATATGTTCGTTACAAAACCTCTTGTTCTTACTTTCATAGATTTTCGTAAGCGTTCGACAAGATCGAAATAGACAGCTTTATAGAAGCAATGGATGACAGCAGACATATTTACAAAAATGCCACTATGACTGTTAGGATACGCGATAAAACCCGACCAATAAAAATAAAACGTGGGATAAGGCAAGGAGATCCGTATTAGAGTATCTCTCTCTATTCTAAGTCTGCTTTATTTTTCCTTTTAGTGCCTTTGTCATTGACAATATCACGCTTATCCTTCAACAGATTTCTGCCTACTGTTTTAAATATTATTGTTACTTAAACGAAATACTTCCAAAACATAATATATTTTTAACTAAGCTCCTACTAAAAATCTTAATACATAAAAACCACACCGACAAAGCAAAAGAACTCGACAAAATAAGCATATTATAGCCAACTTTAAAAATAATTCTCGCTCGAATGATTTATTTGTCGGAAGAGAACAAAGCTGTAAAAATACGTCTTGAAAATAGTTAACGGAACTAATGACACAAATGAATGGTACACCCCCTAGAGAGAAGCGTTGACATCTTAAGGGACATCAGATTTTAAGCCCTATAACAGGTGGTTAAAGCGTGGAATTTTACTACAAAAAATTTGTACACACTGAATACATTACAGAAAAATAAATCGTTTTGATCAATTTATGTAAATATATTAACTTTCAGGTGGGTTTAAATAAAAATGTTTTAAAAAAAATGTTTATTTAGTTATAAAATTCTTCAAAAAGTTTGATTTTATATCTATTCAAAATCCACATGACTTGAAACAACATTATTATAAACTACCACATATTATATACCACCGGCAATTTTTTCATTAGAATGATAATTATCGAAAAACGAAGAAAATGTAAACCTTAAAAAGCAAATTGCTTCTATAGTTTTCGAACAGCGTCCATAAAGACAAACTATTTGAAATTATGCAAGAAAAGAGGATACTGAGTCTAAACGAAGTTAGAAAAAAAGTTCCTAAAACTTCCATGTTAATCTAGATGTCTCACAATAGGAAAAAGTCATAGACATGCTGTGAGAAATTCTCACAAAAATGGTAATTAAACATTTATTCTATTCATAAGATTCTTTTCCACTATACTCTTAGAAACAGTTTCTGAGATCGCTTTCTCTTTGAAACAGTTGGCAAAGTTCATGATTGTACCTGGGTCTCCATACTCAAAAGATTGCCAAAAAGCAAAACAATTTGCTAGATGTGAGAACCTGGAGAAGATCGATACGACACTGGCAAGGTTGAGAGCATAGTTTGGAGGAGGCTAAGGCTTGATTTGGGCTGTAATCGTCATTGGAGAGATAGAAGATTATTTCCCATCTTAATGGCTTATAAGTGTATCTCTTACTATTGGAATGTCCAATAGTTGCTAACGTCAGACAGCAGCTCTTTTAATCTTATCTCAAGAGAGCAACAGAACATCGAGAGGCACAGCCGATATATGTTTGTGGAAGAAGTCACAAGCACTCGTAGTGTATTAAAAGTAATTACTTGTATCTTAAGAATGACTTAAGAAAGAAACTTGGTGCTGATAGTACGAATAACCATCGTTACGTTTGAATTGTAAGTGGTTTCTCGCGAAATTAGTAGAAACTGTAAGATGGAATTGCAGAGTTGCGGCATATATCTAGACAGTTGGTACCCATGAGTCTAATAGATAAGTTAGAGGCTTATGTCCTTATAAGCTCATATATTATTTCCCAGTAAAAAGCTGAACAAAGCATATATTAGACATTCTTAGTGTGTGGAACATTATTAAAGGTATAATTTCGTTAGTTCTAGTTTTTGGGCATTTACATGAGTTTTAGGAGTATATCCCATTATTATTTTGCTTTCACATATATCCTTGTATAAGTTTTCGTTTAGAATACATTGTGTTAAAATCACTGTAATGTAACCTACCTACTCACATGTAAGATAATTAAAGTATCTATGTATTTCTATATAGTTTTTAGTCACCTGGTATATGTTATTTACAATTATGAAAAGTTCTCATGTATAATCACTAATATTATTTGCTGTTAGAAATCAGAATCAATACTCTTCATAAATATTTTCCTATTTAGAATAAATAAGTTTCGCTAGTTTATTCGCCTAATACTTCGTATCTATGGGAATAATAATAATTTATTTCTCTTATTTCTTTGTTCGATAAGCTATCCGTATTTGCTAATTTTAATAATTAATATTTGAGTCCAATCTCTTGTACTCAAATCCATCCAGAAACATCGTTAAATAATTGTAGATAACAGAACTTATAAATTTATAGTTTTAAGAAATAACAGGCAGTGTAATTTTCATCCTCTAATATAATAAATTTATACATGTCAATATATTCTGTTTAATTCCAAAACAAAGAGTTAGTCCGGAGAAGAAATAAACGCATAGTATTCCATAACAAAATTTGGTGTCAGAAACGTGGGATATTAGTAGCAGAGTTCCTCTGATTGCTGCATAGAAGGAGAGCTGAGGATTTTTTGAATTGACTTGTTTCCTTCGAGGAATCATTCAAAAAAACTGTCAGTGTGGAAAAATCGCCACTACAACTAATTACATTGGGGTCCAGTACATCCAGTTCGAAATCCAGTTCCAGTCATAACCCAATTGTAGTTCCATCGGAAGTAGAGGTGAACCCGTGGAATAATTAGACTATGCGACCAACAACAATATTCTACTTGTAAGTACATTCTATCTTAAATTCTGTCTCATATTTTAAAAATCTTGTAAACGTATGTCTACTTTATATCCTGATATAAGTAACTTATTTGACGAACAAATACCTTCTCCCGACTCAAATTCTCTTTCAAATTCTTCTACTTCTAATTCAAATAAAATGTCAGTATCAATTGAAATAGCTGAAAAACTTCTCATTAGATTTGATGGTACAAAATCAAAATTATACGAATTCATAGACAATTGTGATAAAGCATACAATTTAGTAAATCCGCAATCCAAACCCATCTTATTAGCCATTATAGAAACTAAATTAACCGATAAAGCTAGGGCCATAACTAGAAACAGAACATTTGACGAATGGAAAGATTTAAAAGACTTCTTATTAGATGCTTATTCTGAACGCCGAACTGAAGGTCAGTGGCAATTGGAATTACATTCCTTTACGTCAGAATGCCCAGTGAAAATGTAATGTCATTTGCAAATAAAGTTGAAAATTGCTTATATAAAATTAATAAATACACTTGATCCAGACTTATCTCCAGATGCAAGAAATGCATGTACTAAACTCTTAAAAACATCAAGCACTAAATGTCTTTATTAGAGGAATTAAACAAAGACCTCTCTATTTTAATCAAAGCCCGAAATCCAGATTCCTTAGAAAGAGCTGTTGCTATAGCAATTGCCCGAAGAACGAAGAACAGTTATCAAGACAAGAAATTTTCAGACCATTCTGTAATATTTGCAAACGAAATAACCATTCCTCAAATAACTGTCGATATAAAAACAATTCAGATAGAAATGTTAGATATCTTCAAAATTCTAGTTTTCAAAACCCAAAATATCCTAATTCAAATCTTCAAAGGTCAAATTCTCAAAATCAAAATTATAAACCTTCAAATTCAAATTCCAATTCTGATTTTCCTCCAAACTTAAGAAAAGAAAATACCAACACTTCCCAACGTTTTTGCAGATACTGCAAAAAACCAGGTCACGTTATAGAAGAATGTAGAAAACGGCGAATTTAACAATAAAAAACAAAAATCCAACAAATTCTTTAAACTTCCAGAATCCTCGACAACCAACGGTCGATTCTCGAGGAGTTCGTTCAGTTCAGGCCGTATCACAACCATCAACTTCTCAGTCACTTCCTATGTAGATTTACCCTTAGTAAATAATTCTAATCCATCCTCTTGCAAGTTTCTAATCGATACAGGCGCAGATATTTCTTTAATTAAATATTCAAAAATACTAAACATTCCAAAAATTTATTCTAAGTCTATTACTCTACGAGGCATTGATAAAAATGTCTTAAATCCAAATAAAACTATATGTAGTTGTAACGTAAATTTCAAGATAAAAGATTTTGTCCAAACTCATGTTTTCTATGTCGTAGAAGACCGATTTTCCTCTTCATTTCGACGGTAATATTAGGTAGCGATTTTTTTGAAATAAATAAATGCCAAATTGATTATAAAGAAAATAAATTAAACTTTAAAAATTGTTCTATTCCAATTGAAATATATAAATTTCCATTTAAACAATGACAATGACGAATTTCTGAGAGATCAAAATATCGAGACAAGTTTCTAATATCGATGAAATATTTCCTTATGATGCTAAATCCATAGAGGATCATTCTTATTTAGAAACCAATGATAATCCAAATAATCCTTAAGTAGTGAAGAACTACTATCCAATCCAATTCAATCTAAATCTAACTCTAATCCAAAGAAAATTCAAGTCAAAATGTGTAAAAATCCACTGAGATATGCACAAATAAAAACTTGTAACTCTTCACGAAAATCATAAATCAAAATCCTGTTCAGAAGAAAAATCCTGTTCAGACGATCTTATACTAAATCAAAACTCTAATTCTAACTCAAGAAGTAATAAAACTATTCTATCCGCAAGAACTGAAACAATTGTTCAAATTAAAGTAATAAATTAATGAATTATTAGCGAAGGATTATGTCCCGAACGCGAAATCTTTAAAGGTGTATTTTTATGTCCTAGTGTTGTTAAAGTAAAAAATGATTTCTTTTTAACCTCAATCGTAAACACTTACTGAAACGGATGTTGAATTAAACGATATTCAAGTAGCAATAGAAAAAATTCCAAATTTACAAAACAATGCAAATATACGAAAAAATGTCTTCTTATAAAGATAATACGAATTATAACAGAATTGCTAAATATAAAAAATGCCCTGAGAACAGATCATTTAAATAGTGAAGAAAAATCATCTTTAATTTTCCTATTTGCAAGGAGTACAATCATATCTTTTATCTGGAAGGAGATCAACTTACCAGTACAAATGCCATAACTTGCAAAATTCCTTTAAATTCTAATGTACCTATTAGCACTATATCATACAGTTATCCTGAAGTACACAAACATGAAGTCGAAACTCAAATAAAAGGTATGCTAGATCAAGGTTATATATCGAAGAATCAACTTCGCCATGGAATTCGCCCCTTTGGGTTGTGCCAAAAAAGGCCGATGCTTCAGCAAGAGAAGAAATGGGCGAATTGTTATAGACTATCGACGACTAAATGATATTACTATAGGAGATTTCATTTCCACTTCCGAATATAGTCGATATATTAGACCAATTGGGTCATTCAAAATATTTTTCAACAATAGATTTAACATCAGGATTTCACCAGATCAAAATGGATCCTGAGGATTCTCAAAGACTGCTTTCTCAACTCCGTCTGGACATTATCAATATTCACGAATGCCATTTGGATTAAAAAATGCTCCCAGTATTTTTCAAGGCCTAATGAATACTGTCCTCTCAGGAATACAAAATTACAGATGTTTTGTTCTATCTCGACGATATAGTCATTCATGCCGATACATTAGAAAATCATAATAAAAGATTAAAAGAAGTATTCGAAAAATTGTCTACATTCAACTTAAAAATACAACCAGATAAGTGCGAATTTTTTCGTCGCGAAGTAATGTATTTAGGACATTTAATAACTGAATTTGGTGTCAAACCGGACGAAAAAAGGTATGTGCTGTTACAGATTTTCCTATACCCAGAACACAAAAAGATATTAAGAGCTTTTTGGGTCTCACTGGTTTATTATAGACGCTTTATAAAAAAATTTCAGTGCTTTAACACAACCTTTAACAAAACAGCTGAGGAAAAATGTTGAATTTAATTGGACAAGCATTCAACAACAGTCATTTGAGAACCTGAAATCAATACTTTGTTCAGAACCAATACTTCAGTATCCAGATTTTACCAAACCCTTTGTCTTAACAACGGATGCTAGTAATTATGCAATAGGGTCCATACTTTCTCAAGGTAAAGTACCAGATGATTTACCTATTGCTTATGCTAGTCGTACCTTGAACAAAGCGGAATCAAACTATAGCACAACAGAAAAAGAATTACTTGCAATTGTATGGAGTGTTAAACACTTTAGACCATATTTGTACGGAAATAAATTTTTCATTTATACGGATCATAAACCACTCACATGGCTATTTAATGTAAAAGATCCCGGATCAAGACTCGTTAGGTGGAGATTAGCATTAGAAGAATATAGCTATGAAATTATTTATAAACCAGGTAAATTAAATCAAAATGCTGATTGTTTAAGTCGTCCTCCTTTAACCATATCTGAAACAAATATTTGCGAAGAAAACAAAAACCCGGCAACAATCACCTTACAAATAAACAAAATGAGTAAGAAAATAATGACACTTATTCACAGTTCTTATCTAAATCCGAAACTATATTAATAACAAATGATAATATATAAAAGAAACAAATGAAAAGATTACATCATTTTCACAAAATTTAGCATTGTTTGTTTCCGTAGATTTAAATTTAATGAGATCGTTCAGAAACAAATAAATAAACAATTCAGTCATATAGAAAAATTGAAAGCCAAAAAATCCAAGACTAAATGACATCATATATATTTCTGATCAAAATAAAAACTTTTATTACATATTTATAAAAAATAATTATTGGGACAATACCTCTTATGAAGATATATTTAATTCCCTAATAAAATTAAGAGACTGGTTATTAAAACGATAAAATATTAAAAATTTGCCTACCCAGAATAACTTTTAGCTACGATAAATTAAGTTGGGGAAAAATTAGATCTATGATTAGATTTATTTTTAGAAAAACTGATATATCTATTATCATTTATCATGATATACTAACAAATCCTGAACCTGAGGAAATAACTACAATATTACAAGAGAATCACACTAGTCCTACGGCTGGACACTCTGGTTTTCATCGGACATACAATCGTATAAAAAAAACATTCAAATGGAGTAATATGAAAAATGATATTAAAAACTTTATAAAAACCTGTGAATCTTGTCAGAAAAATAAACTCGTTAGAAAAAAATTCGTAAAGCCCATGGAGATAACAACAACAAGCTCAAATCCATTAGAAAAAAATATTTTTAGATATAGTAGGTCCTTTACCTTTAACCGAGTCAGGTAATAAGTTCATATTAACATTACAAGATGACTTAACAAAATTTTCTCAAGCTTACGCAATTCCGAATCATGAAACCAAGACTATCGCTGAAAATCTGGTTCGTGGATTTATTTGCAAGTTTGGAAAACCCGATATAATAGTTACTGATCAAGGCCGAGATTTTACTTCCAAATTATTTTCTCAAATCGCCAAGCTTTTTAAAATCAGACATATAAATTGTACTGCTTATCATCCAGAATCAAATGCTGCATTAGAAAGGAGTCACGCTACTTTAGCAGACTACCTTAAACATTATATTAAAGCTGATCAATCCGATTGGGACGAATGGCTAGATTTTGCTATGTTTTCATATAATACAACTAATCATACTTCAACCAAATTCACACCATATGAACTAATATTTGGATATACACCTAATCTACCTAGCAGTATAATACGACCAGTAGAACTCAAATATACATATGAAGATTATTTAGATAATTTAACACTTAAACTTAGAAAATCTCATGAGTTAGCAAAAACGAATCTATTAGAATCTAAAGTAGTCAGTAAAAAATATTATGACCAAAAGATTAATGACACCGTTTTCTTAGAAGGACAATTAGTATATCTCCAAAATGAGCAAACAAAGAAGGGTCAAACCAAAAAACTTACACAAAATTATAATGGACCTTATAAAATTCTAGAGATAAATTCTCCTGTCAATTGCACAATTTTAGTTAAATAAAAAACCAATAAAAGTTTCACATGAATAGATTGAAACATGCTTTTGTTTTCAGGTATGGCAATAATATGGCTGACAAATAGTGAACAAATTCACAAGAAATATACCAATACTCCTATCAACAAATCACCTGGAATCTATTACGAACACATAAAAAATGTTCAATTTATTGAAACTCATTGGAACATATTAAGTCATATTCCTTTACAACCTTTTACAGACAAATTAAATTTTGTAGATCTCACCTATCAAAAAACATTAAGACTGTGTCAAAACAAACCAGTTCTTATTGAATTACGATTATGTGATACTTCACTAAAACTCTTAGGACAAATCATACCTAGACTCTTTCAAGATGAACAAACTTTAAAAAACATAATTCTGCATGAACATTTTAGACCAAAACCGCGCTCTATTTAATGCAATTGGATCTGTTTTCAGGACCTTATTCGGTACCTTAGACAGTGATGATGCTGAAAATTTCAATAATGCTAATTAACAAAGCTGAAAGTAACGAAAATCATCTTCTTGATTTACTAAAACAACAAATTCATGTAGTAAAAGCCACGATTGCAAATTTTTAATAACTCTATTACAAATCTAGACCGAAACAAAGTGATTTTTGATAAAAATTTTGAATCAATTACCAATTACACAGATAAAATGAATAATAAATATTTTAATTTAGATTTAAAACAAAAAATTGAAGAACATTTTACTTTACTAACTTTCTTTATAACAGAATTACAACAAGAATATTCTACTTTAATAAACGTTATTCTATTTGCAAGAAATAATAACCTTCATCCTTCTGTTATAACACCTGAGCAACTAATTCAAGAATTATCTAAAACGGTTAACGCATTTACCTAGTACATCGACTTATCCATTTCCATTGACTATCGATTATGCTCATAAATATTTCGATATCATTTTACTTAAATATATATATTTTGATAACAAGATTTTAATTACGGTTAGTATACCTTTGGTTAGTAAATACTCCTTATTCTCTTTTTAAACTAATATCTCTTCCTATAATTTCATCCAACATTAAAGAGACTTACCTTTATTCTTCCATCTGTCAAATATCTTGTTCTTTCAGAAAATAGAAACATTTATGTTACTATTGATACATTAGAAGACTGTTATTCATTAGATGAAGGAAAAACTTATTTGCAAAAATCCTGATACTTTCCGATTTACACACACTAATCCAATTTGTGAAACTGAATTGTTAACTTCAATAACAAACATACCATCTAGTTGCGATTACTCGTATAATTCAAACAGAATATGAAATTTGGCATAAATTAAACAAACCAAATTCTTGGATATATGTTTTACCCAAACCAACAGATTTAACTTTAAGCTGTCAGACTAGTACGCCAATATCTATTGTTCTTTCAAACACAGGTATTTTTTCTACTTCGAATAATTGCAAAACTTACACCGGATCAACTATTTTGATATCTGTCTCAAATCCAAAAGAAAGTAATTTTCAGTCTATCATTCCAGATTTATCCCTTCCAGAAGTCTGTTGTGATGATATTAAGATAAATAATGAATCCAAATTACACCTTGTTCCCTTACAATTAAATAATCTCGATCGAGATGCATTAAATTTAGCAAGCCATAAACTAGATTAATTTAGAGAAAATGACCTCAGAAACAAATATTAATTTTTCAGACACAATAAAAAATAGTTCTTATTTCACTTATGCAATCTTATTTTTGATAAAATGTATGTTACTTTATATTTTATACAGGATAATTAAATATTTTTACCGACGATTTCGTAGAAATCCGTCACATAGTTGTCAACAAATTACAAATTGTTTAACACTAAATATATGTCAAAGTAAACGAAAACATGTACATGAGACAGATTTAAGTATAGATTGTAAACATAATAAAGACAATAATTATAGTGAATCCAAAAAGTGTGAAGAGACTAGTTTCACAGAGACTACACCGATAAGACGAAGTGAAAGACTATCGAGACTAAAAGAAACTATTTAAATGTGTTAAAATAAAATAATAATGTATACAAATGTTTTATTACCATTTAAATGAAAATTCATTTTACAATTATTTTCATTCTTACAAAAGGAGGTGTAATGTACCTACCTACTCACATGTAAGATAATTAAAGTATCTATGTATTTCTATATAGTTTTTAGTCACCTGGTATATGTTATTTACAATTATGAAAAGTTCTCATGTATAATCACTAATAATTATTTGCTGTTAGAAATCAGAATCAATACTCTTCATAAATATTTTCCTATTTAGAATAAATAAGTTTCGCTAGTTTATTCGCCTAATACTTCGTATCTATGGAATAATAATAATTTATTTCTCTTATTTCTTTGTTCGATAAGCTATCCGTATTTGCTATTTTAATATTAATATTTGAGTCCAATCTCTTGTACTCAAATCCATCCAGAAACATCGTTAAATAATTGTAGATAACAGAACTTATAAATTTATAGTTTTAAGAAATAACAGGCAGTGTAATTTTCATCCTCTAATATAATAAATTTATACATGTCAATATATTCTGTTTAATTCCAAAACAAAGAGTTAGTCCGGAGAAGAAATAAACGCATAGTATTCCATAACATCACTTCTCTTTTTTGTAGTTTGAGCTAGATGTAAAACTTTTAAGAAGAAGTCTCGCTAGTTCCACATAGTGTGCAACTAATTACATTTTTATCCTACACTATCCAAGATTCCTACACATGCGGATTTCGCCGATTTATTGATAAATTATTTTTCTTTATATTACGTAGTTAAAACTACATCCTTCCAATTAATATTTTTTCAGAGGAAACTAGAATTGTAAATAACAACAAATTGGGCCTTCTAGTGTACAGCTCACTTATTAATTTTTTTTTAATTACAACTTTTTCATCACAAGAAAAAATGGTTTTAAATGGTTTTGGAAAAATTAAGTTGTAAAAATCAATTAAGTAGTCTTCTTCTTACGGTGCCTTATCCTTAAGGACGTTGGCCATTACATTTTCCCATTTAATCTTATTTGTAGCAGCCCTGAATAGTTCTATGGAGGTCGTGTTCGTCCATTGCCGTAGGTTTTTAAGCCAAGAGTTGCGTCTTCTTCCTGGTCATCTTTTGCTATTGACTTTTGCCTTCGATTATAAGTTGGAGCAGTTCATACTTTTGATTTCTTATGATGTGACCAAAATATTGAGTTTTCCGTTCTTTTATTATAAGCATAAGCTCTCTTTCCTTATTCATCCTCCGCAAGACTTCCGCATTTGTCGTATGGCTCATGTAGGATATTCTGAGCATTTTACGGTAACACCAGAGTTCGAATGCTTGGATTCTTTTTTGTGTTGCTTCTGTCATTGTCCAGGCTTCAACACCATAGAGCAAGGTGGAGAAAACATAGCACTTAAGTATTCTAGTTCTCAATGAGATGCCCAGCTGGCGGTTGCATAGAACTTTTTGCATTTTGTAAAACATTGTACGTGCCTTTTCCAGGCGTATTCTTATCTCTAGTGAGTGGTCCCAAGTTTCATCAAGATTACTTCCAAGGTACGTTGTTCTTGTTACTCTTTCCAGATCTGTTCCGTCGACATTGACCTTCACCCTTCTGTTTTGTTGCTTGCTGATGACCATCGTTTTTGTCTTCTTTGTATTCAATTTCATTCCAAATTATCTACAGGCTGTCGTTACTCGGTCCATTAAGCGTTGCAGGGCTTCAGCATTATCTGCCAGTATGACAGTGTCATCAGCATATCGCAGGTTATTTATACATTGCCCGTTTATAATTATACCATCCGTGGTGCCTTTCAAAGCTTTCTGAAATATCTTCTCAGAGTAAACATTGAACAGCAAAGGTGATAGGAGACATCCCTGTCTTACTTCCTTCTCGATATTGATTTTTCAGATCAGACACCCAGATGTTTCGCTTTTTATTCTGATTTTAGTCTTCTTTTCTTGGTAGAGGTTTGAAATGATCCTAAGTCTTTATTGTCGATATTACATGACCTTAAAATATCTATTAGTTTATCAATTAAGTAGTAGCAGAGTTATACTCCATTGCCTCATTTGAAAAGAAGTGAGAGAGATAATATTAAAAAAAAATTATTCCGGTATAATAATCTTTTCTTAACAGGCTAGCCGATACAGACAGCAAACGTAAATCATCAGTTCCTTTTTGGCTGTTTTCTTTCTTTCTTTCTTTTTTAAACTCGGCAGTCTCTTACCGAACCATAGTGCATAACTTTTTCATTAAGACCAAAACTTCATCATCTTCAATCAGCTTTGATTGTTCCACTGTTAAATATAGACCACTTGTAGATATTCCCATCTATTTCTATTCTGCGGCTCTGCTATCCAACTTGTCACAATTCTTTAGAGATCTTTCATCCTTGCAACATATTTCACCCATCTCCATTTTTGTTTTGTAATACGTTCTATAATGTCTTTCACTCGGGTTCGTCTAGGAAACTTCTTCGTTTCTTGGGATATTTCTCATATATATTCCAGTCATTGATCTTTCCATTTTTCGTTGTGTCCTCAATTTTTCTGCTAATGTTTTTATGAAAATCCGTATATCAGGTCTGCTAGAACGCACTGGTCTTTTCCGAATACAGGTCAACCTAAACTTACACTTCTGAGTAGATTTCTCGATTTAATTGTTGTCCATCGATGTTAATACCTCTTGAGCCTTACTTTAATCATTTAAATGCGTATTCCACAACTATTATTAATAATTTTGGCGACAAAGCGTCTCCCTGTCGCACCCCTCTGTCAATTTTTATTTTCTCAGTCGTGCAGTGAATGTTTACATTATTGCATTTTCAAATATATTTCGAATAATATTCGCATACTTGCGGGTATATTCTGCTTTCTTATATTGCTTTTAAGATAATAATTGTTTACACAACACTGTCCCAACTGCTTTTTAGAGGTCAACAATTATAAAAACGGGGGGTACAGATGACCATTTGTTTCGTGACCGGATCAAAACACTCTTGTTGTTCTGTCTAATAGAAATTGAGTTTTACTTCCAATCTGTTTGTCAGTATTCGATTAAAGAGTTTGTATAGGTGGTTGAATAAGGTAATAGGCCTATAGTTCTTAAGATAAGCACGATAATGACAGAAAGACAATAATTAATTTAATTCGGACATGTTAAAAGAATGCCAGAGTGCAGATGGCCTATAAGAGTACTGGAATGGATCCCTCCTGAAAGAAGAAAGAGAGGACGACCACGGAGAAGTTGGCGCAACGATATTAATGAAGCAATGGCGCCAAGGTTACAAAGGAAAACATGGAAAAAATAGCAAAGACCCAAAGAGCCATGAAAAGGCAAATGCTGAACATCAGGCTATCAGACAAGAAAAGAAATACTTGGATTCGCAACAAAACAAAAGTGATCAATGTAGCAACGCAGATAGCAAAGTTTAGAGACCATATAGTTACAAACGAAAACGAGGAAGGCCACAAATGAGATGGTCAGATGACTTAAAGAAACGCGCAGGCCTGAAGTGGATACAAACTGCCTACAATAGAGAGACGTAGAAGAAGGAAGAGGAGGCCTTTGTCCAAAATTGGACAGCAAGAGCTGTTTAGATAGAGAATGGCGGCAAGAAACATAGAAGAGGCAACTGCATATGACAGAGCCGTAATCAATCCGTATTATATATATATATATATATATATATATATATATATATATATAAAACCTAGAGCTAAGATTAATATTATTACTATTAGTAATAATATTAATCTTAGCTCTAGGTTTTATTGTACTAACCGCGGAAATCTTTCCGTAATATTATATATATATATATATTAAGAATTGGTAGGAAAATATTATTTTGTAAACAAGTTTTAGGAAATTTTATAATTGTAGGTGAAAATTTGTGTGTTATCGAAATGAAGAAATGGGAGATGTATGACGCGTTTTGATTGGATGAGATTGAAAAAGGTGGGAGGTTTGGTTTGAGAATGAGACTTTAGTTAGTTTTTGAAGAAAAAAAGATAGTCAGTTGGTTTTCCAAGGGTGCAAGGCGAACGGCCGTTGTTCTCGGGTAGTTTCCCAGAGGTAGGAAGCAGTAGCAGTGAAAGTTTGTGAGTTTTCGTGTAGTTAGTGTATCTGACAAAAGCTGATCCAGTAAAAGATTGTAAGTTATATTTTCTACTTATATTCCAAGAGTCACTGTTCAGGTCAACGAGAGATTCAGTTTATCGTAAAGAAAAGATATTCCAAGAGTCATTTTTCACTCAGGCCAACGAGAGATTCAGTTTATTGAGAGAAGAAGAAGCTAGCATAATTTGAACAATTCGTGCATTTGAAGGAGATCATTAAGGACGATAAACTTGCAATAATTTGTTGTAAGATTGCTGATTACCTAGGGAGCGGCTAAGAGTAGATAGTATAGTCTACAAGGAACAAGGATTTGGACCACTCATCATCAGAGAGAGATAGTTTTGTTTTTCTGCAGTTTTTCTTTTATTGATAACACAATTTTACACTTACTTTAGAAAAGATATAAATATTTTGATTAGGAGATTTAGAATAATAATTGGGATTTTGAGATTTCAACTAATATTGTTTGTACCAATAATTTTGAAGGTTCACGTACGTAGAACAAAATTTTGAGAATCATTATATGAGATATTGTTTATTGAAAACCTTTGAGTGTGAATTTTATTTCATTATTTTTATTTCAATATATAATGTTAGATCCTATATGTTTTTTATTATTCCGGTATTCTTTGGACCTAACCTTTCACATGTAAAGCATAGATATAGAAGCACGAATATAACCCTGAGATAAGAGAATTAAAAATTGTGATAGAATCTTAATCATATCATTTTAAAATAATTTTGATTAATTAATATATATATATATATATATATATATATTATATATATATATATATATATATATATATATATGTTTGAATCTCCTCTTGTGACGTATCTGGTATATCGTTCGATCCTGTTATACACCTTCATATTGGCTGTTGGATGAGCCTTGCAGTAACTTACTTTGATATAATGATTCATAGAACTTTATTCATGTTCTGGTATTTTAGAATCTATATTTCCTAACTTATTTTTATGTATGTGTTTGATTGGTTGAATTAGTGTGTCGTTGAATGTGCTCACATAAACTTAACCTAAATTTAGTTGTATCTTAGATACCCTTTTACCTAAAGTTTTCTACTCCACTTCCCGTGTAAACAATATTATAATTTTTTTATGTAACATGATCAGAAAAGTAGATGAGGACAAAACGGCTAAAAAATATTGCTTTACTTACCCCACTCACGCTCCCCAATATACCTATCGCCACGACCAGGAACCTGTAAAAAACGTGACATTAAAAAAGTGTAAATTATTGATTACACTAAGTTTGAAAATTATTGGCTGGACAGTTTTTATGACACAGCTAATAACCCCCAACGTAACGTCATAAACAAGCAACTGTAATGTAAACATAGCAAGAAAGTAATGAATTAAAATAAAGGTTAGTAGCATAGGGGAGAATAATGATCATTTTAATGATTATTATATATTCCAAATCGAATAAGGGATACTTAATACAGTAACGTATACATTTTAAATTACACAAAGAAATTGTCCTAGTTAGTGCATTGTTTAATAATTGTTTAAACGTAGAAAAAGCACGTCAAACAGAAACTGTTGTTGTAAAAATAACACCGCTCGTCGCCCAAATGAAGCATAGAATTACTAACTCGCGCGAAAACGGTTGCGAAAACGCAACCTTGGTACTACAACCGGGCAATGAGGACACGCGTTGATAAAAACCAAACTAAGGAGGCAAAGCAGGAGTAGTACGGCGGAAGCGATCAGTAATAGCGGGGCACCGTGACTGGCCGCTCAGGCAGTGATTGCCGGCATCGGGTCGGACGCGATAGCGTCCCGTACGCGCAGGCAGTCGGTGTCTTCGGGCAGGGGTGTTAATACGAGAGTCGGCACCAGGTGCGGATTACGAACGATTGTTATAATTCGACGGGGTATAGTTTCGTATATAAGTGTCGGGTACTGAAAGAAATCCGATTTTCAGAGGAACTGAATGGCGTATTATTAGCTAGAGCCTAAATACGCGAAAGGTAACAAAATTCTATATACTAACCCGAGTAAATTATAGTATTACAGATTGTCACCCCTTTACTATCTTGTTAAGATCTCTTCTCGTCTCCCTTCGCGCCAAACGAGTTATTATTAATTATATTTGACAGCTTGTTAACTTAGTTGTAAACCACATAGTATATTCAATACATTTGTAGACTCTAAAATTGGTTTTTATGTTCCTTCCGACCGATTCAGACAGAGACCAGAAGAGTACCAAATTTCGGCTTGTACATTTATCCGGCTTCTAAAGTAAACCCATAGACTCAAACTCTTTACAGAACCTGAGACCTAGAAGTCCTTAACCCCTATTCCGAAGTTCCTTACCTTCTCGTAAATCCACGAAGGCGAGCCAGCCCTCCAGACTAGTGGGATCAGTATTCCTTGCAGCCGCTCGCAGGGATAAGCATCCTTTAAGGTTCATTACCAGTATATTACAGTGGTGACAGCGTTGTACAGTGGTGAAGATTTTTCACCCTCTAGTTCCAGATGTTACAATAGGGGATACAACCTCCCGCTAGTTGTACACAACGAAGAACTTCAAACTTATTTGAAGTTTTCTTGTTTCAAATGTAACAATAATTTTAATAAACGAATAATGTGAGTTTTTTTAATAATACATCGTGATACACATCGATACTGGATGGTCCAAATTACGACATAGTAAGACGGGTAAGCAGAACAGTTAATCAGCTAATGCATAAACGCATGAGGTATGTTTTCATTAAATTATTTTCAATTTATTTAAAGTTGAAAATTCATTTTCAAGCGAAGTCTTTTTGCGCAAAGCAATGTAAATTCCTCATTTGTTTCGCTCGTTCAGGTAATATATCATAAATATGTCCTTTTTTCCAGCATGCGTATTTTATTGCTATTTCCGCTGTGAGTATTTATGGTAAATCTTATTCCAGATGACTGTTAACGAGTTGTAAATGGATAGTTATTCGCAAGTACGTTATGTCATGTGTACATATTTATATAGTTTTTATTTGTTGGGAGCGAGACAGCGATGGCCCACACCGTTCCTTTTAATGATTCGTTACATTTGATTGACTATAATTTCGACTCAAACCACATACGATTTAGTACAGATTTAGATTTAGTACGTGTTGAACAATTTTGTACGATAGATTTGAACAAAAATATTGCAAACCTCCTTCATTCAGCCTCCTTTATTTTGAAAAAAAAATTGTAATAATCCTTTTAAGTTATTTATACTATTTATGGGATTTACTGTTACCTGACTGTAGGTCCAGATGAAATACCTGCGGAACTACTGAAATGTCTAGACGATGAAACTCTACTTGTACTTCTCGACCTATTTAATGAAGTATTTAAAACTGGAAAAATCCCACAGGAATGGGTTGGTGTCCACCTTTGTAGCAATACGAAGAAGACTCATCTCCTGGCTGAGGAACCTTAGAGAATGGTTTAACTGTAGTTCACTACAACTTTTCAGAGCAGCAGCCAACAAAGTGACCGTAGTCGTTATGATATCCAATTTCCTATAGGAGATGGAACTTTAAGAAGAAGAAGACTGGAATTCATATTTAATAATTAAAGAAAAATAGAGAGAGAGAGAGAGAGAGAGAGAGAGAGAGAGAGAGAGAGAGAGAGGGAGAGGGAGAGAGAGAGAGAGAGAGAGAGTAGAGTAGAGTAGAGTAGAGTAGAGTAGAGTAGAGTAGAGTAGAGTAGAGTAGAGTAAAGTAGAGTAGAGTTGGGAGTATCTATTTAAGTACATAACAGATACAAATATTGTTTGTAGCAAGTCAAAAAAAATACATAGTCTATTAAAAACGAAATATATCACAAAAAAAGAACACATATTAAACAGAAAAACATTTTGTTTCATCAAAAACATTTCAAATGAAGATGGGGAAGGAATGCGAAGTCATAAAAACCATACAAATGAAAAAAACTGGAATATCTGGGCCACATAATGAGAGGAGAAAAGTACTCTCTGCTTAGACTCATAATCCAAGGAAAAATCTTGGGAAAGAGAAATGTGGGACGTGGGTAGGATGTTCTGGTTGCGAAATTTAAGGGAGTGGTATGGGTGCAGTTCAATACAGTTGTTCAGAGCTGTAGCCAACAAAGTAAAGATTGCTGTGATGGTAGCCAATCTCCGACAGGAGAGGGTACTGCAAGAAGAAGAGTATCAAAGACAATATTTGGAATTCTCTGGTGTTAATTCATATAGGGATATGGAAGATTGGAGAAAACGTTCTGTTTTTAGACGAGTCTTGTTTTACAAGATATTACCTGATGGTCGTCAAAGAGTGTGAAGGCCTGGAAAACGCTATGACCAATGTTGCTTCTATCCTAGAGTACAGTTTGGTGGTGGATGTATGATGGTATGTGGTGGCATTTTTTTGAAAGCACATACAGATCTTGTTATGTTATGGATAGGTGGTCTTACTGCTGATGATTACATTACGAAATGTCTGGAAAAACATGTATACCTTTTATGCATTTTGTAGGCGAAAATTTTTCTAATAATGCAGGATAATGTTTGGCCCCACAAGGTAACAATGCAATACTTTACATATTTTGGGATTTGGGTACTAGCTTGGTCTCCTAGAAGTCAAGACCTTAAACCAGATCTTATAGAGCATTTATATGCCATGGGAAAACTAGTTGCCATGGAAAACTTGGGAAAAACTGCAAAATTATGGTATTTTTAAAACGTTGGTAGCTTTAGAACACACGATGGTAAACAAGGATATATTTCGAGTGAGCGTTTAATCTTTTTAGGATGTTATTTAACTGGCTTTTCTTTATTAGATTATAGACCTTTTGAAAAACAGGAAAGATATTATGATTAGTAAAGATATTAGTATGATGCCGAAGATATGTTTGATATACTCGCATCCCGATAGTACACCGTGACATAATGAATTTAGGCAAATACATATTAATCAAAAGAGGTTCTAAGACCGAATTTTGTGGGACTCTATGTTTTACGGATAAAAAATCGGAGAGATGACCGTTAGACACCACTACCTGGTGTCTGCCAGATAGATAAGAAATTATAAGCTTGAGATTCTCGTCTGATTCTTTAGTAATTTAATTTGTGGAGCAAAATATCTTGTGAAACACAATCAAAAGCCTTCGACAAGTCGCAAAAAGATTGCAACGTTGAAGCCTCTTCATCATCTAACTCACAATACCACGTTCGTAGTAGAACGAGCCCTTTTGAATCCATATTGTGAGTTGCTAAAGTAATTATTTGACTCAAAATAGGAATAAAATTGTTGGTTTAACACCTTTTCAATCACTTTTCCAAAAGTAGAAACAATGCTTATAGGTCCGTAATTCTTAGTTTTCAAGGCATCACCTTTGTTGTGGATTGGTAGTACTTTTGAGTATTTTGCTACTTCTGGAAATACTCCAGCTGATAGAATATAAGATGAGTGACAGATCTTAAAACTATTTGGTAATTTTCTGTTAAAATTTTGCTATTAATTTCGTGAACATGCCGACAATTAGAATAACTAAGAGACTTTATTATTTGAGAGACCTCTTCTTCCACAACGGGACGAAAAAAGGGACTTGCTCGGAGAAGGATAATTTCTATAATTGAAGAGGACATTAACAGTGGGAAGATATGTAATTATATTCTTTGCAATTGTAGTAAAAAATTGATTTATTTCGTCTGGAGGTAGATCAGGTTGCACCGAACTGGATCTTGTTTTATTTCTTTCGAAATTTACTATTATACAGCAGTCCTAGGTTTATTATTGGAATTAGTAACAAAATTACAGTAAGCTAACTTTTTAGCATTTTTAGATTTTTTTACTTTTTAGACTTTTTAAATTTTTGTTGTTTATATATTTTGAACAAATCAGAATCCTTAGTGGCATCTGCAATGTGTTTAATGAGAAAAAGATTAGATCTGCAAGACCTTAGTTCATTATTAAACCATTGCAAAGGTGCTTTTTCAGCCGCTTGTACTTTTTTTAGTAAAAATGCTTTAATATTAAATTTCGGATATAAGTTTCGGTAAGAAAGACTGTTAAAAAATCAGGATCATTATTAATATCATAGAAAAGGTCATATTTGTATAAAAGTATAAAATACAACACCGTTTTTGTTAAAACAAAATATACTTCCAAAAGAACGTTAAGTGAAAATCAAAAGGCCAGTAAATGTATCGAATTTACCTTAGCGACGCATATTTCCTTAATAGATCTTGAAGAAGCCTTTGACCGAGTCGATAGACACAAAGTATTTTAAACTATGGCGTGAAATGGGATACTTAATAGACCTGATAAACAAAAATTCATATTTAATTAAAAAAATTTAATTAAAAATCCTTTGTAATAGGTATATTTTAGGCCCAAACGGGCTAAGTTAAAAAGACAAAACGTTTTCGGAAACCATGTTCCATCATCAGTGTCCTAGAAAATAGTTAACCACTTAATTAAAAAGAACATAGGTTAAAATTTTGACTAAGGTTAATGAACAATGTGGTTAATACTTACTAGGAGTACATGAATGTAGCCACCAAGATTAAATATGTGGGTAAAAACCCGATTACAGATGTTTAATTACATTTAGTTTTAAAATATGTTATAATGATTTAGGATTATAGAGTTACCGATGGATTAGGTAACATGGCGACATATGACTCCACGTTGAAGTTGCTAGTCCTGAGACGGTATGTCTTCGAGGACTGTATGAGTGCAACTGATTGGCAATGACATTTGATGACAATATTGTTAAGTTATGACGGAAATAATCACAGAGCAGTCAATGTAGCTGTATGTTTCTACTTAAGACAAAAGCCAACGTTATTTAAAATTGTGAAAATTAAGTAAATTAATATAACAGTATCAACCATCAAAGTTGTAGTTTTAATTTATGAAATTAAGATGATATAAGGGAGCAAAAATTGTATGGTTGTAGTTAGGCAACCAACTATACATGTATGTAGCAATGTAATATAGAAAAATTTTATTATATGGCCCTTTATGTTACTTAAACATTTGGTACCCAGAAAATATAAACTAGACACATGTGGAAGGTTGAATTTTAGAAAATATTGATGTTAATGGTTGGATCTAAATGTATTTATTTATAATTGGAAGTGTTCTTGATTTAATAATAGAATTCCAATTATAAAAAATACATTTAGATCCAACCATTAACATCAATATTTCTAAAATTCAACTTCCACATGTGTCTAGTTTATATTTTCTGGGTACCAAATGTTTAAGTAACATAAAGGGCCATATAATAAAATTTTTTCTATATTACATTGCTACATACATGTATAGTTGGTTGCCTAACTACAACCATACAATTTTTGCTCCCTTATATCATCTTAATTTCATAAATTAAAAACTACAACTTTGATGGTTGATACTGTTATATTAATTTACTTAATTTTCACAATTTTAAATAACGTTGGCTTTTGTCTTAAGTAGAAACATACAGCTACATTGACTGCTCTGTGATTATTTCCGTCATAACTTAACAATATTGTCATCAAATGTCATTGCCAATCAGTTGCACTCATACAGTCCTCGAAGACATACCGTCTCAGGACTAGCAACTTCAACGTGGAGTCATATGTCGCCATGTTACCTAATCCATCGGTAACTCTATAATCCTAAATCATTATAACATTATTTTAAAACTAAATGTAATTAAACATCTGTTATCGGGTTTTTACCCACATATTTAATCTTGGTGGCTACATTCATGTACTCCTAGTAAGTATTAACCACATTGTTCATTAACCTTAGTCAAAATTTTAACCTATGTTCTTTTTAATTAAGTGGTTAACTATTTTCTAGGACACTGATGATGGAACATGGTTTCCGAAAACGTTTTGTCTTTTTAACTTAGCCCGTTTGGGCCTAAAATATACCTATTACAAAGGATTTTTAATTAAATTATTAATACATGGTATACAGCCAACTACAGGAAATCCTTGTGGAAAAATTCATCTTTTCTTCTTCAGGTGCCATCTCCGCTACGGAGGTTTGGCAATCTATCATAGCTATCTTAATTTTTGAGGCAGTAGCTCTAAATAGTTGTTTTGAGCTGCATCCAAACCATTCTCTCAGGTTCTTCAGCCATGAAATTCGTCTTCTTCCGATGCTTCTTCTGCCATCTATTTTTCCTTGCATTATGAGTCGCAGGATGCCATATTTATCGCCCCGCATCACATGTCCGAGATACTGTAGCTTTCTTTCTTTAATTGTAAGTTCAATTTCCCTTCTCTTTGCCTATTCTTCACTAGTATTTCCATTGTTTGTAACTCTATCTACCCAGGAAACCCTCATAATTCTTCTATAGGTCCACATTTCAAAGGCGTTAAGTCGTCTCATGGTATCTAGATTTAACGTCCATGATTCCACTCCATAATATAGTACACTGTATAACGTAACATTTTGTTAGGCGTACTTTAAGAGCTAATGTTAGATCTTTGCCACATAGGACCTTTTTCATTTTTTATAAAATTAGAACGTGCTTTTTTGATTCTGACTTTGATTTCTGCCGTGTAGTCATTATTTTCTGTTATAAGTGTTCCTAGGTAAGTGTACTTTTTTACTCTTTCGATCTGCTGGCCCTCTACTATCAAGATTTCGTTAGTATTATAGTTGTTTTTACAAATTTTCATAAACTTCGTCTTTTTGACATTAAGAGAGAGTCCGTACTCCCTACTACACATGACTATTTTGCTCATGAGTCTTTCCAGGTCTTGTAAACTATCGGCTATTATTACTGTATCATCTGCATATCTAATGTTGTTAATTAAGACTCCATTTACTCTTATGCCGACTGTTTCATCTTCCAGAGTTTCTCGAATTACCTCTTCAGAATAGACGTTAAATAATAGAGGTGATAGAATGCAGCCTTGCCTGACTCTCTCTTTATTTCCATTTCTTCAGATGTTTCTTTTTCGATTCTTACTATTGATCGCTGATTGTAATAGAGGTGTGTTATTAGCCTTAAAATCTCTTTCATCTAGGTTTTTATATTTTTAGAATTTCCAGGAGTCGATCATGTTTTACTTTATCAAACGCTTTATTGTAGTCTATAAAACAGACGTAAAGAGGACGGTTAACATCCAAACATCTCTGTGTCAGCACATTGAAGGAGAATAATGCCTCTCTGGTACCCATACCATTGCGGAAACCCATATTGAGTGTCACTAATATCCAGCTCCAGTTTAGAGTGTATTCTGGCGTGGATAATTTTCAAGAGAATTTTCAAGGTATGTGACATTAAGCTTATGGTTCGATAGTCACTACACTCTTTGGCATTCACTTCTTTGGCAAACACACAAATGCTGATGTCAACATTTCTCTAGGAATGATTCCCGTAGTATAGATAGCGTTGAACAGTTCTATATTATGTCCAGGTTTTTCTCGTTGATCAACTTTAGTAGCTCGCTTGGTAATTCATCTGGACCAGCAGCTTTATTGGTTTTCATTGAGTTTAATGCCTGACTAACCTCTGATTTGGTTTATCTCTGGACCTACATCTCCCGTTTGGCTATCTTACAGATGTACTAGCTTCTCTCTGGTCATGAAATAATTCTTCGATGTACTCTTTCCATTCCAAAAATTCATATATTGCTATAAAAATGCATCCAAAATAAACAAAACCATTAAAAACAAATCAAAGAATAAAACAAGGTGTAGTATATCACCAACCATTTTTAATATATATTATATATTTACAAAATAATTTATAAAAATATTATAATAGACAATTGAGTCAGGAAAGATAAAGACATTTATCTATAAAATTGACAAGCTTTAGTATACACTCGAACAAAATCTCGGGAACACTGAAGATCTAGACAAGAAAGGACATTATGATACTAAATAAATACTCCGTCAATATGAAAGTAAATGAATATAGAACAAAATGGAGAAAACAGATAATCAGAATAAATGAAAACAAAAATATCTAAACAACTATTATGGCAGAAAGCAAAATGCTGAGGAAAACAACAAATATAACAAAGTGTAATAAATACCATCTACTTGTACAGCTGTAAAGTGATTTATGTTAACATATGGAGGGATAAAACGAAAATTACCGAAAATTGACAGGAAAAGATTATAAACACGGAGATGAATGATTAAATGAAATATGTAGAGTACTTTGGTTTATATTTAAAAATATGTCAAAACATCTAAAACTCCTAAAAATGTAGTAAATATCGATTATTGTACAGAAATTTAATAGTATTACAAGAAATTATAATTATTAAAACAATAGGTAACTGATGTAAACCAAAAAAATATCGCGAACCAAAGAAGGCAGTCCATGGAAATTAATCAGATTAATTTCTCTTTTTATTATTCTTATATTTTATTTGCTAAAGCGCCGAAAAGTTTAAATCCGAAAGACGATGCATCATTTAAATCGCGCATACCCTTTTGGAAACCGCACGTCAGCTAAGAATAATACCCTCATCGGCAATATTAATTGACAGATCTCATTAAAATGTCTTCGCACTAACCCAATCTCTAAAGTGATCGTATATATCGTTAAAAATGTCTGTCAATAAAAATCTTCTGTCAGTCGATGTATCACCATTGAGGTCGATATATTCATTAATTGATTATAAGAAACTCGTTTGCGCTCTGTGTATTTTGGCGAATGCGCTATTAGGTGCATTCGCCATTTTCGGACGATGATTACAAAAGTTTTTGAAAAAGAAATCAATAATACTAAAAAGAAGTTGTGCCAGGTATCAATATAGTTTTATTAATCTATCAATTAGGTTTTCTTTATTCAGATAATTTGACTAAAACGTAGAAGAACTATCATATCTTCTATCAGAGTATTTTTCTATAGAATAAATTAGTAATTCTCTACATTGGATAATAATTTGTTGATTTTATTTACATAAAAAAGAACTTATAGAACCTTAACGTGAACACTAGAGGGATACACCTAGTTTTTCGATAAAAATAACAGATTTCATCTGGAAAATACTTTGCAAAGCTACATTTTTTTATACGTTTATATAACTTTGAAGATTCGACTTTAGAAACTCCATAATAATAAAATCATATGTTGTCGATATGTATCTAAGATTTGTGTTATAACTTTCGTAGATGGATAGACACAACATTAAATTACAAAACAAAATGCGCGACAAATAAGTACTTGCTCAGACTGTGCAAACAATGAACAAAAAATCGAATACCAAACAGTAATAGGCATAACAGGGTTAGATGGAAATGAGGAACTACAACAATTGATCCATTCTTTTCTGAAAATGTGCGATGGGAGCTCTGAACTGAAGAGTAGTTCAGCGTAGACAGTTCATTCATGTAGTTCAGTAGACAGCGCAGAACACTGAAGTGCCTAAGCGTCTCCGTATGGTCTATAAGGGACATCATACAGAATGTAGGACAGGTGTAAAAAGGGTAAAAACAAATAAACATTTTCTAATCAACAGAAAACATGACATAAGGAAGCTATGTTGGTAATTGTAGAATTTTTGATTTATTATGATACACGTAAGCACAAACACAAAATAACCATCCATACGTGACATGAACACGTCACAAACAAAGAGGTTCTGAGAAGGATGAATAAAGAAATAGAAATTTTAAATACAAACAAAACAAGAAAATTGGAATATCTTGGACATATTACACGTGGAGAGAAATACACCTTACTCCAACTGATTATGCAGGGAAGGATCCAAGGGAAAAGAAGCATTAGGGAGACGTAGAATGACAACCTCCAAAGAGAAATTAAGCCGCCAATGAACAAGCAGAACTGTTTATAAAGAGAAAAGATGAAGAAGAAGAGATCCATCATCAGGTTGAACAATGTAGAACTTAGGAAATCCCACTCTCTTACCCATTGCCAGCTTCAATAGAGTCAGTTAGTTATTCTTCTACTTTTACTTTCATTGTATTGTTTCGGAAGATATTTTCGATCATTTTCATTATTCCTAGAGGTATCTCTCTTGCGAACAATAAGAGGATAACATCGTTTAATTTGATCCTGTCAAATGTCTTCTTAAGATCCACGAAATATAAATAATTGCCGGTTGTTATATTCTAGTAACTTTTCTTTTCTTTAATATGGCACCTATTAAATAGATTTATGATTTTCTCTCTCAACGGGACTATGAGGAAAAGGAAGAACGAGAAGTACCTAGAAATTTAATCTAAAGAAAAGTTATAAAATGAATGGAAATATCATGTTGAAGAATAGAATACACAGCTATAAAAATGTGGGATTAAATTTCTTCCGCAATTATCATACATCCAAAACTATTAAAACGGCAAAAAAGATCAATAATACCCTTTAAGTAGATAAAAGAGCTGCTAAGCAGGTTCTGTCATAACCCTACGGGATTTAAAGGTGTTGTTTATGATGAACCGTTGAAATTAAAAGTAAAATAAAACGGGAAAGTCAAAGAGAAATTAGGAAATGGGCCAGAGAAGAAAAAATCGATAATGAGTCCAAATAGGTTACAAAAAATAATTATATATGGGACTATGGGAGTGGAATGAAAATAACAATATATTTGAAGGAATAAAACTTGCAAAAAAATCCACACGATACACAAAAGCTAATAAATTAAACAACTGACCTAGAAATAGCAACGAAAATGGAAAATAATCACTTCACACCTGGAAAATAACTACATTGTTACATAAAGTAAAAACAGGAAACATATAGACTTAATGGACTACCTATTTGCGGAATCCTTGTGTCTCGCAAGAAATACAAACAAACAAAGAAAGAAAAAAAAATGGGGAGAAAACAATCAAAATTTGAGATGGTGAAACATATGATTATCGAAGGAATACATACAGGAATTAATCTTTTTAGTTTTTAACACAATAGTCCTATTTTTTATATATGCGAGTGAAGCATGGATATTACACAATAAACACAAAACAAAAATAACAGCCATGAAAATGAAACGCCTTAGAAGGAGAGCTGAAAGAAAAATAAACAGATACATAAATTCTAGATAAATGTACAATTTCTACTGCACAAAAACTAAGAAGATATCAGTTGTAGAGGTATGGACATCTATAAGGAAAGCCAAAACAACTTAACTAAAAAATAATAGAAGCAAAAAGAACAATGGAAAGAAAAAACCTACCATGGAAAAATGTATAAATAGAATAAACAAAATATGACAAAAGCGGGGAAGACGACTGAAGAAATGCGAGCAATGCGTGCAGAACGGAAAAATTTAAATAAATTGCACAAGAAGTTACAGAAACTTAACATAAACAATTCAACACTGTCAGGTATAGTGATCACCCCGAATAAAAATAAATTGATGACAGTGATGAAAAAATTTGCATTTTTAATGTATGTGATGAGAAAAATGAAATGAAGCTAACATATCTTTGGTAAAAGACAAATATCTAACGACAGAAATTGGCTCGCAATATTTTTTAATGAACGATAACCGATTATAGAAGATAATTTTGTAGAAATATTTGTCTAGAATGTTGAAAAGACCAAAAACTAAAATCATTTGGAGTATTGTAATGATCCGTAATTAAAAAAGATTACAAAAATATCGAAAAAGCACAAAAACCAAACAATAATATGTATATTTACAGATGATCATTTTGATCAAATGTTAGATTTTATAATTCAATGCAATTTTTGTTTCATTGTATGGCATTTCTTGATTTTTATTTTTATGAGTTAAACTTTTAAAATGTTTCGTTCTTCTACACTTTTATCATAAAAAGTAAAAGAAAACGTTAAAAAGGAGAAAAAAGTGAACATTTTTCTCATATCAATAATATTTTACGTCTTTTACAATAAAAATTGTATTAGCGCAGAAAATACTTTGAAATAGATTATGAACTGTAAGTAATAAGAACCAAAATTAATTGTTATAGACTTCTGTTATAGAAATTTTTCTACTAAAAGTGCAATTTTTTTGATACTATTGTCGAGTAATTTTGGAATTAAATCCTTCCACAGATGTGCAAGTTAACATTTTGTAAAAAAAAATAGAATTTTTTATAAGCCATAAGAAATATATGATCAAAAACATTTTTTTAAAGAGTTTTAAATATTTTTTAGTAGTAAAAACAATAAAATTGGTGACATACCCCAGTCCATGGCCGATCATTTCGTCCTCTTATCCCCGTAGAGGGGAATAACACTAACACTACCTTTGTGTATTGAACAAACGCGGACTCGCGCGTTACTGAGGACCACAGAAGAACTTACTTTCAGTCAATGATTCAAAGCCCACTTCTACATTTTCAGCGAACTGCGCGAGAGCGACCGAATCGCACTTAAGCCTCTTTTGCCAGCTAACCGCTTGACCCCTGCCGTTCAAATTTGGCCAAATTATACCCCGATAGTGTATGATTATCGTGTTAAAATCTGGGGTTAATAGGGTGTAGCCCGGGGGAGTTATTCGAGAAAAAGACGCCGGTCTCGCGGAGGCTTTGCGAGAGCTTTAAGGCGACTTAGTGGGGAGGACATCATCCGCAACGCCGGCTAAGAAACATGGAGCTAGTTGCCATGACGCTGCGGCCTGGCTTGTGCCGGGCGACAGCCCTAGTTCTTTTGCTTGTGACGATAGTGAGCGCGAATAAAAAGGTAAGTTTTTCGCTTTTTCTACCTGACAAAATTTGCATTTTTGCCAGAAAATTACATGATATAAGACGTGTTTTTTTGAAAAGCTTTTACAAAAAAAATATATTTACAAAATCTCGTTTTTTGGACAACAAAAAATTTTAACCATACAATAAATATTTTATTTATTAATTATTTACTTAATTTGACGTTTTTTTAATTATTATATAAAATCTTTTTTGCGAAAAAACGATTTCAAAATTAGCTTTAATCAGTCCCAAAGCTTTTCACTCGGTATTTATATAATTTGTTGACAAAATGTTGAATAATTTAATTAATAATAAATTAATTAAATTTATATAAGGTATTGTAATTTTCTTCGAATAAATTCTTATAAAAATAATTGGCTGAAAGACTTCGGTCGATGCCCTTTTGGTATTTAGTCTCAATAAAATATATTTCTCTTTCTTGTAAATAATGCTACTGAATAATGCTAAATATGTTCATTTCAATAGGCTTTTTACGTATTTTTACATGTCTGAAATATGTATACATTTGTGCATATGGCAGTACATATTTTTGTTTAAAGAATATACCAAATATGTAGTTATTTTACAGTTGTAGTATTACTCTTTGTATCGATAATTACAAAGGTTTTAACAATGGTGTTTCTCATATTGTTTTTCAAACATATTTCTTTAATACCATTCCCCATTCGTTTCGCTATAAGATCAAAGAAATGCCACGTTAGATCTTCGCAAACGTATAATTATACATCAAATTAATAACTTAGTGGAAAATCTTCGTGTTAATGTAGGATTCGTAGTAATTTATTATTAAATATTGTATGTACAGGAAAGATAATTGATGATTTTATAGGAAAAATATATACTGAGTAGGTTTTTCAAAAATATGAATAAAAAAATGTCTCATTATTAGATGTGATTTAAAAAAATTGTTCTTTTATTTTTTTTCAATGTCTTAATACTGTTTTATCATTTACTTTAACTCAAGTTTAAGCCGTTTTTTTTTCACTACTTTTTTACAAATTGAATTATGCAGAAGCCTCATACATATTTCTTCTTCTTTGTCTTCTTGACTGACTTAACAACTCGAGTGAGTCTTCACCGCATCCCTTCTATAATCCTTCATCTTCTACATCTTGTGCTTCAATTTTTCATTGTTGTACCTAAATCCTAGATAAATCGGCTTCATCATCCTTCCATCTTTTTCTGAGACTTTCTGAAAACTGATCTTCTGCCGTCTGGTCTCTCAAAAAAGACTGTCTTTAGCACTCTGTCTTCCTTTGATCTTATCACTTGACCTACATATCTTATCTGGTTAGCTTTTATATCTTTTAAAGATGTTTTCAGTACCATACAGAGTCACCAGTTCAGAATTGAGAAAGAGTTCATTTAGATTTTCTTTTTAATAGCTTAGATCCTTATAATGTTAATAGGGAGTAAATTGCTTTATTCCCCGCAGTTATTCTTGCTGATACCTCTTTTTTTTTTATGTGGTTATTATCTGTGATTATTGCCCTCAGATATTCAAACTCTTGGTCTTGGTTTTCAAAGACCCAGGCTACCTGCTCTTCGAGTTGTGAAAATACCTCTTTTGCCTCTATTGTAGAATAAGCGACTGCATCGAGATCATCAGTAAAGGCCAATAATAGCTTTGCACCTCGATTCGCAAATCCCCGGGTCGTGATTGATTGAAGACGTCTCCTTGTCTAAGTCCTGATGTTATACAAAATGACATATGGCATCCACGTTCTGTCACTCACATTTGAAGTAGCTCCACTTATTTTCTAGTTCTGTAAAAGAAGCTGAGAATTAATTGGAAGGAGCGCTGTAAGGACCGCAAAGAATGAAGGAAAATTGTAGACAGAGCCAAGTCACACACGCTGCTATAATAAAAAAAAACAGCAGCGACTGATTCTCCGCAATAAATGAATCAGAGAGCCCACAAGGGCGGCAAACACTCCGCCAGGAGTGAATAAGCCATGATGATGATGAATTTTCTAGTTCTAGCATTGCTAGCCTTAATCTGCTTCTTTGTATCGAATCATATGCTTACTGGAAAGCTACCAAAATTTGGTGTCCATCTCCCATGGTGTTGAATTTGCAGTTTTTTTCTAATATTTGTTGGATCGTAAATATTTGATGTATTGTTAACCTTCCAGTACGAAATCCGCATTGGTAGTCGCCTAGAATATCGTCCGAATACGGAGTAACCCTCTTTAGCAAGATAATTGTCATACTCTCAGAATGATGTCATACAATTTTTTATGTAAAACGTTTCCTCCTTTTTTTTATCAATTTTCAAACTTATCTCATTTTTTTAACGAGAGAATTTTAAAGATTGTTTAAAACTATTTCTTCTTTTTTTCCTAAATCAAGCTTTGAGGATTTAACCTCAATTTTTATGCAAATTTGATTTAATTTTTTTAATTTTCAAGAAATCCTTTTCCTAAAATTTCCTAAATATCTTAAAAATATAATATTTAGTGGAACACATGCCAAAAGGGCATTTGATCAGATAATAAACCAAAAAAAAATTATATTTTCTACATACCAAGCCATCTTTGGCTATTTTCAGGCTAAAGAGAAAGAATGTTGATGTATAAGGTCAAGATTAATCCCTTTTACATCGTTTAGCAGGTATTTTATACAGAAATTGTGTCTTTTTATTGTAAAATCCTGTGTTAAAATATATATCTATCTATCTATCTAATTAGCCTTCTTCGGTCCATCTTTATACATAGGCCTCCCAATTCCTTTTCCATTACTTCTCTGTCTGTCGCTACAGTCATCCATCTAGAGCCCACTTGCTTCTTGATATCATCTGCCCATCTCATTTGGGGCCTTCCTCTGCTTCGTTTATATTCCCACGGTCTCCAACTTATAAGAATTTTGTTCCATCGGTCTTCTTTTTGTCTTATATTGTGTCCGGCAAATCTCCATTTCAATTTTGCAACTTCTTGTCTAACATCCCTCCTTTTGTTTTCTCTCTTATCCACTCGTTTCTCTTCTTATCCATTACTCTTATGTGCAACATTTGTCTTTCCATTGCTCTTTGGGTTTTTATGATTTTGTCCATGTTTGCTTTTGTAAATGTCACGTTTGGGAGCCATACGTAAGAACAGGGAGTACGCATTGATTATATACTTTGGTCTTAAGATGCTGTGATATCTTTTGTTTTTAAGAATGTAGCTTAGTTTGCCAAATGCCGCCCATGCCAGTCTAACTCGTCTCTTGATCTCTGCTGTTTGGTTCTTTTTGTTAAGTTTTATAGTTTGACCAAGATATATATATAATCCTTAACTTGTTCTATTTCATCTTGTCCGATTCTCATTGTGATGTCTTCATCTGTATTTGTTATAGTTTTGGTCTTACTGTAATTCATATTAAGCCGTCCTTGGCCTAAAAATAATAACCAAAGAAAAAAATAATATTTTCTAGATACCAAGCCATCTTTGGCTATTTTCAGGCTAAAGATAAATAATGTTGATGTATAAGGTCAAGATTAATCCCTTTTACATCGTTTAGCAGGTATTTTTTACAAAAATTGTGTCCTTTCCATGTAAAATATGCGTTACAGATAATAACCAAAGAAAAAAATAATATTTTCTGCAGAATAAGCCGTCCTTGGCCCCCTTCCGTACCCGCCTATGCCAACTGCTGCTTTTATTTTGTAACAAAGAGATGCTACATTGTTCATTATATTATCGCACTTTGCAAACATGTGATAATACATTTTGTAGGTGCTTTTGAACGAGATAAATGTTGGAGGAGGATATCCTCTCCATCGTGATATTGATTCTTATCAGTGTCCTCGAGAATATAGGTTGGCCCACTGATTGGCTGAAGGTTGTTCAAAGCTTATAAAATAGAGTTTTTTTTTAATAAAATAATTGGACTTCATAGTGTACGACATAGTATTTATTAGACTAGCAAAGAAAAAAAATTGAAAGTATTTTATCATCATCATCATCTTGGTGCTACAGCCCTTAGAGGCCTCGACATTTTCAAGCTTTCTACGCCATTCTGTTCTGTCCCTTGCTTGCATTTTCCAGTTGCCGACTCCGATCTTCTCCGCAATCTATTGCGTTGGGGTGTTACCCCATCCATCCACCTCAGCTTCGATTTGGGGGCCCGGGCTACCTGTCCTGCCCACTGTAAGCGTTCGTTTAATTATAGTGGTAAATATCTTTACCACCAAACCTATGCTTGTAGATATTCTGCAGTTCAAAGTTTTATATCTACGCCTCCATATTCCGTTCTCACAGACCGCTCCGTATATCTTGCGTGGCACATTTCTTGAAAAAATCGATAGAGCCAGATTCATCTGTTTTAGTTAGCGTCCATGCCTCTGATCCATATGTGAGAACGGAGACTATCAGTGTTCTCTACAGCCTTATACGAGTGTTTTTAGACAGACGTTTGTTAGCTAAATACTTTGATCTTCTTAAGGTTCCATCTTCTAAACGAGGTTGGATATCAACATGGCAATTCTTATTTTACTTACAGCAGCTCTAAATAGTTTGGCTAGAGCTCAGACTAAACCATTCCTTAGATTTCGTAGCCAGGAGGTTCGTCTTCTTCTACATCTCTTTTACCTTTTATTTTTCCCTCTATAATTCAAACGTAGTAGCCCATAACGAGGACCTCTTAATATATGACCGAAATATTACAAGTTTCCGCCTCTTAATTGTCTGTACAATTTCTTCCCTCTTATTAACCCTATCAAGGACTTTCAATATTGGTAATTTTGTCTACCCATGCTATTCGTAGCATCCTTCGATAACACCAACGCTCAAAAGCTTCCAATTTCTTAATCTCCAGGTGTTTCAATGTCCATTGCTCAGATCCGTAGACAAAGTTGTAAAAATGTAGCAGCGCAATAACCTTATCCTTAGATCCATTCTTAGGTCTCTACTACACAATAGATGTTTCATTTTTTACAAATTTTGCCCTTGCTATTTCTATACGGCTTTTAATCTCTTGCGTTTGGTTCTGTCGTTTTGACTAACCAATGTTCCTAGATATTTGTATTTATCTACCCTTTCTATCTGGATATTATTAATATGGAGTGTCTCGTTTTTTTTTTTTAATGTTTTGTAATGACCATGATTTTTGTTTTCTTTAAGGTTCATTTTAATACCAATATATGGTACACTTTTCATTCAGCCGTTTCAGTATGTTTGTTAGGACTTGCAGAGTTGAAAGTGAATATGACAGTATCATCGGCGTATCTTATATTATTAATAATTTCACCAATTTATTATCATTCCATCGTTACACTCTCCTAAAGCTTCTTGGAAAATGGCTTCGCTATATATATTAAACAGCAGTGGTGACAATACACAGCCCTGTCTCACAGCCCTGTCTCACACCCCGAAAGAATTTCTATTTCTTCCGACATTTGATTTTTAATCTTTGATAGACCATGATAACACCTGTTTGCAATTATTATTCGCCTTTTTATTTCCTCAGATGTGTTGGGGTTAACCGATGTCCCTAGATATATAAACTCTTTGATTGCTTCGAAGTTTTGGTCATTGATGATTAAATTTGTGTCAACATTTCCAGCTCTTATGTTTGTGTTAGTCGCCCTGAATTTGTTTTATTTTGATTTATATGTAACCCCATTCGTTCTGCTGCTGCTACTAGCTCGGTTAGGATTTCCGCAGTTCTCGCCCTAGTTCTTGTCGTCTGCGTATGCTAGAATTTGACTGATCTATTAAATATTGTTCCCAAGCTATCTAAATTAGTGTCTCGTACAACTTTTTCTAAGGCGAATCTGAAAGTATTTTATACAGCTAAAATCTAGATCTTCACTTATAATCTGTTAAATTTGTAAAAGATGTATCTCATTAACAGCAAGGCACACTTCATCTTCTTCAGTTGCAACTCCTTCTTCTGGATCATCTAATACATGATTGTAAAATGTAAGTCTTCAAAATTTCTCCACTCACCTCTATGTTTTAAAGAGAATACAATTACCTTATACATATTACAGAATACAATTACTAATAGTTCTCGGACCTTAAGCTACACAAAGTTTGTCCTCGTTTAGAGTCTCTTTAATGCCGTAGGTTTGACCAATTTGTAGTTATGAAGACGTCTTCTAGGGCTAGTTTGAAAAGCTTTGGCGAATATTACGTCTTTTGTCTCACTCCTCTCTTAATGGGGATGGGATTTATATTTTCGTCTAGTTGTACCATCATAGTTGCATTTCATATATATATGTATTATTTGCCTATATCTCTAATCTATTCTACAATTATTAATAGCTTGTTCTATGGCCCACATATCGATACTATCAAACGCCTTTTCATAGTCGACGAAGGCAAGAAATACGGGTAGTTGGTATTCATTTGCCTCCTCTATCAATATTCTCATTGTCAGCAGATGGTCTAATGTACTATATCCTTTGCAGAAGCCAGCCTGTTCAACTGGTTGATAATTGTCCATTTTGTAAGTCAACCGGTTGTTAATAATTCTCATAAATAGTTTGTATACTTGAGGGAGCAACGATATAGGCCTATAATTCTGTAGATCACATTTGTCCCTTTTTTGCGTAAGAGTATTACTAGACTCTCGTACCAGTCTTTAGGGATCTTGCTATTATCGAGACATCTATTAAATAGCTCTGTTAGTACAGGGATTGTTAATGTCTTGCTTGTTATCAAGAGCTCGGCAATTATACCGTCGTGTCCTGGAGCTTTATTATTTTTTAGCTTTTTTATAGCTCTTTCTATTACGAATCCCTTTATATTTGGTAATACTTCTGATCCCATGTTGTTTTTTACTACTTCTGATCCTACCGGTAGGTTTTTATTTATCGCCACCATGATATCGACACAATGATATATACCTTTTTTTTCTTATTGAACCGTCTTCTATTGAATGTTGACGATCACTTCTTTAAACGCTTCCCTCTCTTTTGTAACGTAAAATATATCAACACCGACGTTAGCCTGATCTCTGATATAACTAGCGGCAATTAATTGGGGTGCCTTTTACACATATCTTTGTGTAGCTTAATTCCTTTTAGCCCAAATTTTATAATACAACACTAAGACAACATGCATATCATACCATTATATTTTGTAGTTTGTCCATTTTGGTCATCTTACGCGCCAGTTATCTTACGCACATATCCTACTGTTGCCATGTACTTAATTGCTGAGTTGCGATTATGTCTTTGTTTATACTATCCAGCTTGCGGTCACAATTTTATCTTCAGTAATCTTAAACAATAGTTCTAATACATTTATGTTAAACGGTGTATGTTAAAGAGTAAAAATGAATAATTCGGCCAGTTTAAATTGTACAAATTATGGGTATCTAGAAGTCAGTATTTAGTGTATTTAGCGAACAAAAATAACACTGATTCTGAGTTGTTATCTGGAATTTATCAAGCACATGAAAAAGGTAAGTTAAATTCATCATAAATTCCCTTTAGAAATTTTGGGACTGATTTAATAAAATGCAATAAATTTGTTTTTCACAACTTTCAGTATCCGCTATTACCATTACTGATTCTGATGATTTTTTTCATTTTATTTTTTTATTATCTTGTCAAATTTTAAATTTTTTTGGAAAATAAGTATGTTCATGTAATTATTTATGTAATAACATGTTTAAACCACAAAATTGTTTTTTTCCGCAAATCGCCAGGAAATTTTGACATTCCTGTCAAAATTTCTTGAAGAAAAAGTCAGGACTTCCTTACAGTAAGGAAATGTCATTTCCTTACTGTAAGGAAATGATATTTCCGTACAGTTGTTAGTGTTCTACATAAATGATAGAAAACACATTGCTTATAAGGAATTAATTTATATTTGAAAACATCAAGTCATTGCTGAATACATTTTTAAAATCAATTTAAATTTAAATTTATCAATTTAAACAAAGGTCTAGGAAGTATGCCATTACAACATTTTCTGAGAAAGAACTCGTATTTTTACTCATGCGATAATCCATAAAACGTCTGTATGCATTTTTCGTACTTTTCTCTTGATTTCTTTGGCAATAATTCTAATGAAGCAGTATTCACTGCCTCAACCAGCTCTGGAGGAGTCCCAGGAATGGAAATTTCATCATCACTTATCATTTTACTTTCGAGAACACCAGCAATTAAATTTATAAGCGTCAAGTTTGGACAATTCAACCTCAATACGTTTCCATAGTAACCCAAGTAATTTTATTAGGAATTTCAAAGCACCATTATTTGGGAATAAAATTATCGCGTTTTTTTTTAAATCAATCAATATCTGTCGATATTTTAAACGATTTGCGGAAAAAATAGTATGTTTACCTCGTAGGAAAAGCCACATTCCTGGACTCAGGAATTCACAGTCGTCCAGGAATGTTAAGTTTTCCTACCCTGTAAACAATGTACTATGTTTTTTTGTATTTAAATGTGTAACAAATTTTAAACAAAACTTTAGTTCAATATAAGTTATAACAGAAATTTACGCATATCGTTAAAAAACAGATTATCTTTGAAGGCAACAGTTAGGACAACTAACTTTTTTTCCAATTATTTTTCACTTTTTTTATTTGACACATTTAAAGTGTAGGTACTCAAACAAAATTCTACCGTAAATCGATTCAAATATAAAAAAAAAAGTTATATTAATTACTGAAGTTTTGTAAAATTTTCAAATGCGTTTTTCTCGAAACTACATTATTTTACAGTCCTACTGTTACTTTGAGGCGACGATATTGGTTATTGCATCCTCGTAAATAATGAAATGACATAAGGAAGCAATTAAGAAACAATATACAGTTTTTTTTTATATTCCATTCCCAACCATAAAGTAAAGAATATTATGTGCTATCAAACAAGTGTTAGAAATATTAATTGTTTTGAGAGAAAATAATTAACGGTCATTTGAACGATGAATGGAAAATTAACCACAGAGATATATTGCGTCATTTGTTTTATTAAAAATTCTTCTGTTGCTCAATTTAGGCACATAACGGTATCAATTAGGCGGCGATCTTTTGAGGGTTATCACTGCTGATAAATTTTTCTAATATTCAATCAATTTTTGTAATTGATAGATATTTAAAAATTCGGTACAGTGCTATCATCAAGTTCGTATTTATTATACAGGGAGTTCACGAATAAAATTTTTCCTAAACCACTAATAGACAAAAAATTTAATACAAGTACATCTTGTAACAACAGAAGAACAGTCGCCGACTAATTGAAACCACCAGTTAGAAGAAGGGAATGAATCCAAAAAGTAGATTTTCGGGAAATCAATAAATACTGTTTAATTCGTTTTCTATTTAATTTTTTTCTTGTTTATTTATGACATCCTACTATAAAAGTACAGTTTATTAAATAAGTTTATTTGGAATTTGGTGACCAAACCATCCAGTAGATTTTCGTTATCATAGAAAGACGCTAAATGAAAACTCTTGGTTTTATTCCTTTCTTACAACGTATATTTTTTTTTTGACCTATGAATAAAGGACACAAAATTTGTATGAGAAAAGCGTATTTTATTTTAAGTCATTTTATAAAAAACAAAGACAAATTTACACAAAAAAACATTTCCCTAATACTACCCTTCTTTCTCACATCGGACTTATTACTCTGATTGCAGTAGGTTGGCCATGTAAGAATGCTTTTCATGAAATTCTTTTTAGATCTTCTGGAATATATGGATTTTATTTCCGAAACCGTCTTGCCGTCCGTCTTCTTCCACTTTTTATTTGGTATCTTTTGCCCTGTTATGCTCTGGTTGTTAGGGCATTGAAAGGGATCATCCCCGTTTATTTTGAAGTAGCATACTTCTGTTTCAGACAAACCTTTTTATTTGTTCTGATAACTGTTACGTAGCCATTTATAGGAAGAATGAAATACGTTCTAAATATCATATTTTCGATATCATACAATGTTGCCGTTTTGTCCTCCCACCGACTTTTACAGTTTTTTGTATGTAATAATTTTTCCAAGTGATGTTTTTTAAAGTCGAAAATATGTCGTCTGAGGTGATTGTTGTTACCGAAAATCTCTTGTTTTGGCATGTAGAGACCATCATTATGTTGTATTCCTCTGGTACGTAATTCCTATCTTTTCCCGGATTATGTCTTTTTTGGCTGGTTCCGGAATTCCATCGCACGGTAAAAACAGAATTATGTCTCGCCACAGCACTATATAAGTACTGATACCACTTTCTCGAACCATCCAGTTGAAACCCAACATGAGCATGGACCGGTATCAGGGTATTGTTTTCTATTCTGTTCCTCCGCAAAGCGTCACTAAACCACGTTGAAGTTCGTTTTATAAGGCAGATACCATCTTCTGATTGTCTTTCCAAATTAGGATACATACATTCATGCAGGTCCTCTTTTAGCTTCTCCCTTCACGGTTCGTGTAATAAATACTGCACAATTTGTTTTCATATCGTGGACACAAAACCCGTTAATAATGCCATGAGTTTTTCTCTGAGATATAGAATATTTCCTGTACTGGTATTTTTGAAAGCGGACGGTTTTGCATGTAGTCGAAAACAATAGCTCTCCGACATTTTCCTTTTCTTGACATAGTCTCAACAATCTTCCTGCTGTTCTCAAGGTAACATCTTTTTAGCATCGGTCTTCAGATGTAACCATTTCTTTTCTGACAACTGCTACTCCTCTGGCGTTTTTCATTTAGGGCGTTTGATTGTCTCTTTATTTAGCCTCAAGTTCTTCACAATGTTGAAACAAACGGCAAACTCGTGTGGTCTTCCAAATTCTGTAGCCATGGTTATCATTATAGTATTTTTCTAACAAATATTTTCGTATTTAAAAACAGATGTTGGCATTGTTTCGGGGGGGATACTTTTTTGCAAATAGAGTTCATGCATTATCTTCACATGGCGGCTTTACGCATTGCCCAATATTTGGATTATTTGGTGGCTGCTGAAGGTGAATCTCTTTTCAACCGGGAAATGACCGATAGGTGATGATCGATCGCAAAGAAACTCACATTGTTAATCTAAAATTGTGTTAGCCACGTTTTCAAATGGAATACCACTGTGAGATCCACCGGTAATTTTCCCTCGGCAATATGGAGAAGTCAGTCGGAACAATCTGCTTCTTTTTTTTATAGCAATACAAAGATTTGCAAAGCTTGCCTACATACCCCAACTCTTGCAGAATTTATTTGGATTAAAATAACGAAAAAGTATTGTCCGGCCTTTTGGGATTTTCATTTTTTGGATCGTCTTCGAATACCTTTCGAGAGCAGTTTTATGAGGCTTTCATTATGGAAAAACAGTATCCTGGTTCATTTCTTTGGGGTCGTCCACTGTAACACACTTTGTAGATTCGTTTGCTTGTTCTCCTAAACCAAACTTTTGTGTGCACCGTTTTTTTACTTGTTTACAACTCTCGTAACAGTATTTGTGATTTTGCCGGTAAAATAACCCTGTAGTTGAACTAGTTTAGGTTTCCATCCGTGTAAGCGATGTAAATTTTTTGTACCTCGGGTTTGTTATAAATGTGTTATTTCGTTACACCCCGATTTCTCTTCCGTGGAGTGTCGCCGCATCGCAGAAAAAAAAAAATGTGTTAGTATGTTACTGTCCTCACCCGCTATTATTACTATTCACTTCTACTAGAACATGTTTCTGTTTAAAATATCAACAAGCAACTACAGAGTAACGAGAACGTACGTAGGATTGTCCAACAAGCAAACAAGAATTGTATATTTTCATCACTGCTACATTACAGGGCATGTCGCCGTTAGGCCGCCAAAAAACAACACGTGACCAACAGATTAAACCAGAAGTTTTGAAGAAAGAAATTAATTCCCTCTATGTATTTCCCTTCTTATAACACTGGTCGCACATTTAGTGGTTGGAATATCTTGGGGTTTATTCTCTACTTAGCGCGGACAGATGGAGGACTTGCCCTATAAAAGGTATCTTTTTGTTACAAAGCTCGTTTCGCCATTAGTCGTGTTCGCCAATATTATTGGGCGTTTATTTTCCCTTCTTCTAACTGGTGGGTTCAATTATTGTAGAATTAATTCATTTATAATGTACATTATGAAGCCGTTTCTATTTGGATGGGATGACAAACAAAAGCAGTTATGCAGATAACATAACCAATACATAAGTAGGTTCTTGTGTTTTAGTCCCTATTGGTGTTATGAAAAACCAAAATTACCTTTTGAAACTTAAGGACACCACTCTAAATACAAATATCGTTGTAAATACGCTTAAGATACGATATTTTCTGCAATAATTTGTTGCAACTATATATTACTTTGTGTGTCGTGTGTGGAGAGAGGAGGATGCATTAGACAAAAAGAATCTTTTTGCCACAGAAAATTGTTCTACAGGTTGGTTTAAATTTTTCATTTTAGAAATCGTGTATTAAACTTGATTAGAATATTATATATAGAATTTGTCAGAATAAGATAACAGATTGCTGATGTTAACTGGAAGGCTAATATTGAGATCAATTAAACCTAAATATAGTCTTCGAGTCTGTTCCCTATGATTTAGAGCAATCGAAAAATAAGTGATTCAAATCTCCGATAGATTTATTATTACAAGGACAGAAAGGAGTTTCATAGATTCCAATCCTATGCAGATGCTCTGGAAAGAGGCCATGGTTCAGTTTTAGCCGCGTTATTAACGAAGAATGTACTTTATTAAAGTTAAGATTGAAATGGGGAATATTGTTTTGGTAAGCATGGGTGAATAGAAAAGTAATGGTTTCTTGAAGTCTTCTGAACCTCTTTATATTTTGACATCCATCTTTCCCTGCCAATACTCCTGATACTAGAAACAAGATCTTTAAAGTAGTAAAAATTTGTAATTTCGGTATATCTCAGAGTGTATTTTTTTGTCCATACTGTCCACCAATTCGTTTCCAATTACTCCATTGTGTCCTTTAACCCAGAGAAAAGTAACTGATTTGTTTGTGAATTTTAGATCATATAATAATATTTTTGATATCAAGTATAATGGAGTTTTGAAAACTGTCTAATGGATGGCTACGAATAGCTTGTAATACTGCCTGAGAATCTGATACTATTACGATGTTCTCACAATAATTAGTGACACACCAAGATAGTGCTTTCTGTATAGCAGCAGCCTCGGCTGTAAAAATAGAACAACATTCAGGAATTCGATATTTCTCAACATAGTTGCTGTTTGAAACAAAAAAAGCGAAACCAGTACTTTCAACAGTTTTTGATCCATCTGTATAAAATTATTGTTAAATCTTCCCCTAATTTGCTTAGTATGGATTTGAATATCAGATTAGTTAAAATTGGCAAGTCTGAATAAGAGGGCATTATAATGGTTGGTTTGTCTATCAGAACTTCAAAGTCTTGTACGTAAAAAGGAAATTTTGGTAGCTGTAATATATAAGATTGAAATGAATTCGTATCGATAAAAGATTCTGCAAGAGGAGGAAGAATTTTTTATTCTCCAATAAGGATTTGTTAAATTTTCTGTCAAAAGTAAACCTATTTTGTGAACCATAGTTGTATTAAACGATCTGTACGTTATTAGACGTTTGTTGGCTAACATTTGCCTACGTATGAATAAAGGTGGTTCCTGGGCTTCTGCTAGAAACTGCTTGGTTGGTGAAGACATCATAGCTCCTAGACAAATTTTTATTGATTTAAATTGTATTCTGTCAAGAGTTAATAGATTTGTGTTTGCATGTTGAACCGTAAAGAATACAACCGTAATCCAAATGGATCGTATGTAAGATCTATAAAACATTAAAGAGTATTTTGATCTGCACCCCATCTTTTTTAGAAACGAAACGCAGAAGGTTAATTCCACGCTCGCACTTTTGTTTACCGTACTTTACATGACTGAGACCACAAGAGCTTTTTATCTAGGATCATGCCTGAATACTTATACTCTTCTGCTAAGGGGAAATTATAATCACCTATCTGGCATTTGCCTGTGACTTTTTGTCTACGTCTAGTGAAACATACAATCGAAGTTTTTCTTGTGATATACTAAACCCATTTGTTTCACCCACTTATCTATATTACTAAAGCTAAGTTTAGATTCAACTACAATCTTCATAGGATTTATGGCTGGTTATATAAACAGTATATCATCCTGCATATTGAATTATTTTGCATTTTTTCATCCATCAAACCATGCAGATCTGCAGTATAAACATTAAACAATAAAGGACTTGAATTGAGCCTTGTGGAGACCGTTATATAATATCTTTGGACCGTGTAATACATTTCTATGGTCCCGTAAGTATATTTTTCTATTCACATACAAATTTATTATATTTACTGATACTCTTTTATCTAATACCGCATGTCCACTCATTTTATTTGATATACATTATATCCAAATCAAACATCGTCCCTATTGCACCCTTTAATATCTAGAAGAACACAATAGCATGGAAATTCGTGTTTTTTGACGAAACCGAGTTGATTATCTCTCGTAACTAAATGTACGCGAGCTTCATTGGTACCTTCGCACCCTCTACGAAAATCCTTACTGTGACGTTAGGGACAAAAAACTGAAGGCTTTCAATACAGGACGTTTCTAATCTCAAATTTTATAAGCTTTCAATAGGGATTTTGCTCATACATGAGATAATAAAGAATGGGTCTCTAAGTTGAAGAGAAGTTCTGGGTTTACGTTAAATTATGAGTAAAGGGCCATAGGATAATCATTTTTTTAAGTATCGGCTATATTCTGCTTCTTTCAACTCCCATCGCAACTTATTAATCATTTGTAGAGGAACCTCTTTGGCCATTTGGCTGGCGATTTGGTCTCTAGTATCTTATACGTTACTAAACCGATCACAGCACCCGGGGGGACTGTATTTACTGCTTGTTTTTTTTTAGTGCGAAAATATAGTATCTGAAGGAAGTAAAAAGGTATTTGGACATGGAATTATATAAGTTGTTTAAAGCGAAAAGAAACAACTTCTTTAATCATACCAACATTAACCAGAGGCGATGAAGTACTATATTATTAAGATCAATTATTTGGAATAAAATTTGCGTTGAAAAGATGCCGAAACATTTTTAATTTGTTCTCCTGTTACACTAAATTATCTACTATATGAGTAGTTTAATAATGAATAAAACATTAACCTAATTTCTTAAGATCACACTTGGAAAAATATCGACAATGCCAGACAATTAGAATGTCAGTTAACAACCGCTTACAAGCTTTTAACAGAAAGTAAACCACTGAAAAAGTATCGCTTTAAAATGCGTACAGAACGAGAATTACAAGACCACATCGTTCAATAAATATACAAGTTATGACAGAAACCATATGTACCCTGTCCGTAAAAGGCGGTACACATCGCCGAAACCATCGGATTTTTCGGCCGGCTTTCGCAATTAACAGTTTTTCAGTGATTCAGTCAGAGGAATCAGCTGAGTCGTCTGAAGGCTAAATACCTCTAGCAGGCACTCTCAAGTCTCGACCACAAGAAATACGAAGAGAGAGTTCACGTAACAACTGGCGAGACGAGTTGACTACATAAATCAACCGACTGCGTTGCCTTTGGTTACCTGCCTCTCTGTCTCTCGTAATTCTGTAACACACTCGACCTCTCCGTTGTACTGTTCATTTATCACTGCATTTAATCGTTTTTTTTATTATATAACTGTATCAATCTTAAAGTATGTAATAAACAATAAAACAAATTACGCCATTAAAACAACATATTTAAACATATTTTTATGTTTCTGTCTATAATTACCTTAATAATTATTAAAAAAAGTTTACTATTCTTGGTCTGAATATAAATGACAACGCACGGTTTTATGGCGAGGATTATAAATGTTTCAAAGCAAAAAAATTGTAAATGTCGATACATTTTAACCATGTTTGTGTTGCCAAAATTTTCATTACAAAATATTCTTTATTGGTTCATGTTTCCACCATATAAAAAAATTACCACCTGATTATCTGCCCAGAGAGCATTATGAAATGACAACTAAACAAGAATATTCTGTGCTCTACAATCCGGCTAGCAACCGGCATCGCAACCGGCGCCATATCGATTTCGGGTCGTATGTCCCCGAATTCCGTTATATTAATAATTATAATAAACAATTACAGTTTATGTAAAAAGAGATGGAAAATAGCATCCCATACCTTGAAATAAGAATCAAACGAATTAAGCACTGAATGGTAAAAAAAAAACACACATCGCAACATAGAATGTTAGGGAGCTGTTCTTCTTCTTCTTATTCAAGTGCCCTGTCCGTTGCGAACGTTGGCTATTAACATGGCAATTTTGATCTTGTTTGCGGCGCTTCTGAATAGTTCGACCGATGTGAGCCCGAACCACTTCCGCAGATTTTGGAGCCACGAGTGTCTTCTCCTGCCTGGCCCTCGCTTACTGTCTATTTTTCCTGGACAATCAATTGTAGCAGACGGTACTTATCGTGTCTCAATATGTGGCCTAGATATTCAAGCTTTCTTTGTTTAATTGTATTCACGATCTTCTTTCTCCTTTCCGATTCTTTGGAGTACCTCTATGTTGGTGACATGTTCGGTCCAGGATATACGAAGAATGCGTCGGTACACCCACATTTCGAATGCTTCTAGTTTCCTCGTTAGCGTCTCCGTCAGCGTCCAGGCCTCCACGCCATACAGCAAGATCGGAAAAATGTAGCATTTAACTAGACGTAGTTTTAGGGGAAGAGACAAATCCTTGCTTATGAGGAGCTTTTTCATATTGCTAAATGCTGCTCTAGCTCGTTCTATTCTCGCCTTAATTTCTATGGTCTGTTCCCATTTTGCATTTTACGTTGGTGCCAAGGTACACATAAGATTCTACATGATCAATTAGTATGTTACTTATCCGTAATTGTCGAGCAGGTTGTTGCTTTTTGCTTATCAGCATCCACTTTGTCTTCTTGAAGTTGAGGCTCAGGCCGTATTCCTCACTAACTGAATAAAGTCTTTCCATTACTTGTTGTAATTCGTCTATGGTACTGGCAAGGATCACCGTGTCGTCGGCATATCTTATATTGTTCGTTAACTCGCGTTTATTTTTATGCCCTCATTTGCATTTTCCATACATTTGTTAAATATTTCCTCGGAATACATATTGAATAGGAGTGGGGATAATATACACCCTGACGGACACCTCTTTTGATCTGCACGCTTTCAGTGAGTTCGTTGCCAATTTTTGCTCTTGCTGTTTGACCCCAGTATAGGTTTGCCACAATTCGAATGTCCTTGTCGTCAATACCTGTCTTTCGCAGAATACCTATCAATTGTTCATGATTGACATTGTCAAATGCTTTTCTAAAATCTACAAAGCACAAATACACGTCCTTATCAACGTCTCTACACGCTGTATAAGCACCTGGAGAGCGAAAATTGCTTCTCTAGTTCCAAGTGCTTTCCGAAAACCAAACTGCGATCTATCATATTTGACTCACATTTATCATATATTCTTCTATGAATGATCTTAGTGAACGCTTTAGTGACATGATTGATCAAGCTTATAAGCCGGTAGTCATCACAAATCTGGGCATTTGGTTTCTTCGGGATTGTAATAAATGTTGACTGTAGCCAGTTCTCCGGGATTTTACCGCTATTATATTATGTTGTTAAAAAGTACAACTAGATCATCAAGGAACTGTTTGTCTGATTTACATAGGATCTTTAATATTTCGCAGGGTACATTGTCCGGACCTGCTGACTTATTGTTTTTTAGTGCTGCAATAGCATCTTCTATCTCGATTTAAGGATTGAAGGTCCTGTTTCTCCATTCTCCATATAGGTGATCATCAGTCCTGTCAGATGCAAATAATTTTTCTATGTCTGAATTTCCATATTTCTAAGATCGTTTGATGGCTTCCGAGATAAGATTTCCATCGCTATCTTTTATGCTGTTGGGTGACTTATTGAATTTTCCTCTTGTTTGTCATCGATTTTATTTTTTTGTGCATATTGTAACTGTCGATATTTTCGTTCGTATTGTTCTATTTCCCTGCATTCGTTGGAAAACCATTTTTCTTTGGCTTCTCGAATTTTCGTTCTTATGGTTTTGTGGATCTGCTGGTATTTTTCTGCATTTTTATTCTTGAATTACGTCTTTTCATCGATCATATCCATTATCTCATCAGACATCCATTCTTTCTTTCTTCCGTCGGTCACGCTTTAATAGAGTCACCATGTTGTTTGGATTGCTTCCTCGATTTATCTCATCTCTCTATTATGTCCGACGTGTTCTCGTTAATTGTCCTTTATTTTCTTTCCTAGTTGGTATTCGTACTTTTATTTCGGTTTTGGTTAGTGAGCTTTTTTAATTCGATTGTGTTTAAATTAGATCTTTTCTCGAGCCTTTTTACTCTCATGACCATTCTGCATACCAACAGAACAGGGAGCTGTTACAGCCAGGTAAATTGTATATATTGGAAAATGAACTAATCACTAAGTGAAGATAGATATCTGTGTGATATCTGAGACACATTGGGAAGGCCAAGGACATTAGGAGGCCACCCACTACAAAGTTTTCATGTCAGGAGCTAAAAATTAGGACAAAAAGGCGTGCCGCGTCTAGCAATGATAAATTTCAAAAAACGTTCGGACCGAAATATGTATGTTGAATAACCTTCAGTAAATGATCGAATAATCAGTCTCTAACCACTAAACCAGCCAAAATGCATATTATGTAGGTACATATGCCAACATCTGAAGCGGCAGAATATACAGTAGAAGAAACATACCACCTGATACATGAAACCGTCTCTAACATTCTCAAAAAACCAATGTTCATAATAGGAGATTGGAATGCAAAAAAATAGGAAATAACTAAAATAGATGACCATTTGAAAGGGAACGATAGGTGAGCATGGGCTTAGGCGAATGGATGAGGTTAAACGGCTCCTTTAGTTTGCCATCGATATGGATCATAGTTATAGTAAATCACAAGTTGAAAAACACCATCCGCAGAGATTATCAACATTGTCTTCGCCTGAAGGACACAATTATCAAAAAATCAATTGATATATTAATCAAATTAATCAAATTGTTACAAGGCAGAATTTTGCATTAGTTAACATAGTAAAACATCACAAATAAAAGAAAAAATTGACTCCAAAACACCCGCAAAATTTTGAAAAGCAAAATCAGCTAGGAAAAAAACATTGGATGACTGAAGAGACTCTCAATCTTGTAGAAGAAAGACGAAAACTTTAGAAACGGGCATCAAATTCAAAATAAAAAAGAAATATAGATATGCACCATAAATCAACTGTAATCACTTGTGCAGAAGGGACAAAAAATAAATTATATTCATGCTGACCGCCAAGAATCTAGAGAAACTTTTCTCAAAAGTCAAGTATCTAGCGAGAGAATTCAACCGCAGACACAGGTTATCAAAGTAATAGTGGAAATACCATAACAAAACTCAAAACGTATCGCAGGTGGAAACAATATGCGAAATACTATTCTCAGACCAAGACCAATATATACTGGAAAAGAAGTTGTAAAAAAGAACCTCAAATGCTATAATCAAAATTGAGACGAATAAACAGCTGAAAACAATCAAAGAAGATGGGAGAATTAGGGACACAAGTAATGCTTAGAATTTTGCAATGTAAATTATGCAGAAAACCAAAGTGATGATTCATCGATAGAATCAGAAACAACCAGGCAGAGATAAGAATCATGCAAGGTTAGGAAGTGGTCAAGGAATTTAATTACTTCAGCTCCGTTATTATGTACTAAACAGTGGAGGACGGCGAAGACGACATCTTCACAATGGCCAGATCGGCACAGCCAAAACTCAGAAAAATTTGGATAAACACTGACATCACAAAAAACAACACAAAATTATCGCCTTGTTTCGAGAATTAATATTTCCTATCGTCACCTGTGCTTTAGAAACTTCGGCAATAAAAAAAAGCCGATTAAAAGCGTGGTAATGGCATTTGAAGTGTAGAATGTTGCGCATATCATGGTCCGCCATCGCACAAATAACTTATTATTTATAGATAGAGATATTTTGGACATATAACTAGAAAAAGAAAATTCATGGTGAGAATCATAGTTTGAAGGTAACGTAGCGGATAAAAGACCAAGAAGAAGATCTCCAGTACGATAGTCGGACCAAACAAAGAAGATGACTGGTTCCTCATTCTCCCAAACGATATTTAACTCTTGCAGATTTTTCACAATTGTTGTCTGTGTGACAAAGTTTGGTCGGTATTAATGTCCAATTCACATTTGTACGATTCTTTTGTTGAAGGTTTTGATTATTTTTCTAGTTTCTTCTTAACTCTAGATGCATATATACAGTATCATCTGCATAAGGTAGACTTTTTCTAAAACAAAGTTAAATAAAATAATTGTAACGGTCTTCTCTTCTACTTCCATTCTTAATTTGAAATCTACACTTTTTTTCTTATTTTCACTACCTATGTCCTTTGTATTGATAATGTTAATATCATCATCTCTATGGTTTTCCTAAAAGCTTTTAATGCTTCAGATTACTTGGTTTAATAATATTTTACAGTTCTTTCTGCATGTGTCATACGCTTGTTTAAAATCAATCAAAATTATTTATCTTGGCTGTTCCATAGAGTGTACAACCATAATCCATTATTGATCTTATGTAAACTTTATAGAAGAGTAGAGCTGTTTGAGGTTTTGCACCCCAAAAACACGCATTTTATTCAGCTAAAAATATTTACTAAAAGTTTCTTCCTAGAAAACAAAATTGACCTCCCTTTTCAATTTTTTATATTATTTATGAGAATGCAACAATGTATCGATTTAATTAAAACAAACACTAGAATTATCAACTAATAACAAATTATGTGTTTATAATAATGGTTACATTTTAAATATACAAGAAACAACTTCTGCGTCTATAAATAACCTATTGCAGTTATGTTTGATTGAATTCAACCTCAACACTTGCTTTTTGACTGTAAAAATGGGTTACATCATCTCCATATGTGACCGTACAAACACATTATTACATAATAGTTGTCATGAACTTTATTGCAGCTAAGTTATCAGTCCAAAAAACGGCAATTAATTAAAGAAGCAATTAAAATGTGTGTCGGCGACATGATTTGCTCTCCTCGTAGATCCATCCTCAAGGAATGCTTTAATATGCAGCGTCGCTAATTTATATCACCGTGGTTTTTTATGCTAATCACCCAGGAAACCGCTTTATATTTAAATTTACAGAAGTGTGTAAGATGTTGGTGATTATGTGGGTGACTACTTTTGTTCCAATTAGTACACTAACACTTTTTAATCATTACTTTCTGTTAAATGAGGCGGCTACTATAAATAGTGGCTTACGAGGAGGAGAAGGTCATAAGAATTCTAACGAACTTATTCTACATCTCTAAACATACCTAGCTATCTTCTGTAGTTTTGTTAATTTTATTACTAAGCTTTATTATGATTACCGAAATACATATTCTAATTTTCTCAACCATGTGCTTGTTTCCCAATTACATTTTAGCTACTCCATTAATCCACATAACCTATTTATCAATATGTAAAATATGCCATGTCATGTCATTCTTCTTCACTTTACGGCCACATAACAACCATCAAAAAGATTAAGGGAGTTTTACACTTTACACCATCTCTCAATACTTTCCTTAATTCTGCCCATAAAAACCCTAGTTTATTTATAAACAAACAAAAATACAAATACTTTATGTGATAACTACCATTACAATTTAATAATTACTTGAATTTATAAATATTTCAAATTTCCATAATTCCTGACTTTAGCCGATTCGACGTTGGTTTGGATCGATTGTTGATCTGGATTTCTTTAAAGCCTTGGACCGGTTTACCTAAGCGCAGACTTCTACATAAGCTAGAATATTTCGGAGCTCGCGGTAACTTTATTTTCGTTTAATAGATGATTTCCGGGCGGATCGACATTACAAAGTAAGAGTTTAGCGAATCTTTTTCACAAGACAGGTTAGTAGAATAGAGAGTGCCTCAGAGTTATGTCCTTATTACTTCTGCTTTTTTACGGTTTATACAGCGATATTCCTTATGATGTTTCAAGTTATTATATCGTTCTATGCTGATGACACAAAATATATGTGCCAATTCAATCAAAACCCAGCTAATCCTCCAAATAGGACTTGGACTCTATTTTAACTGGAGTTCCCAGTGGCTACTACCTTTAAATGAAAAAAAATATGTAGTGCTTCGAATTGGTAAAAATATCCCACTTATGCCGTACTTTGTTAACGGGCAAACCATTAGATTCCGTGTTCTCGTATAAAGACCTTAATGTTTATCGTAAACAGCAGCCTTACTTGGGCCGACCATATTACTTCTATTTGTACACGTGCGAAGTCCAGACTGATCTTCTTCGGATGTGTTTTTTTCGAGAGTTTCGATGCAGTAATTCTGTAGTAGTCAACTTTACACTCTTACGTAAGACCTATTCTTGAATACGCTAGACCAACCTTGGTATACTGATTTGGTTCGAGACAAAACTTTGTTGGAAAACGTTCAAAGAAAAGCCATTCGAATTCTTTTCTGACCGACAAGGCCTGCTGTGCAAGAAAGACTTAGTATGGCTAACTTAGTTATCTCTATTATTGCAAAGCTTTACTTATGAAGCCTTTTTGTTAATATATCTGCCAACTGCCAAATTTTGTATTAACATTAAAAGATTTTCATATTTTTTGAATTTAAAGTATATTATATAAGTAATATAACTAGTATTGCCTTTTACATATCTTCTTCCTTGTTTTTAAATAGTTTACTTACAAATTATCGACTTCGTGTTCAAATCTCTACCTTCTCTGGTATACTTATGCACTTCTGTCCATGTTTTATTTTCTCATATTTCTCATAAATGCTTATTTTCTCTACCTTCTAACTATTCTACTGAAGTGTTTTCTTTGCCATTCAATTGTTGACTCTTTTGGATCTAATTTACTATAATTGAAATAACTCTTTCGAAGATGGTGATATAAAAAGTAGTAAGTTACACACTGAATATTCGTCCATTATTTGTGCTCCTGTTGCTTTAATTGTCTCGTTACATCTTCAAAGTCCTCCAAGCCTGCTCCTAAAATCTACTTTAGATCATCTGTCTCTTTTAATTCATTGATATAGTTCCTTTTTTCTTTGTGTCACTCTTCTTCACTTTACGCCACAAACACCAGAAAGGATTAAAGAAGTATTATACTTTATATATTTTTATCTATCCAGTCCAATCAACCTAAAATGAGTCTATAATCTGCAATTTTCTTTGTCGAACAGTTTTCTAGAACACCCTTCAAATCTGCATGAAATGTATCTATACGATGTTTAAGCTTCCTATAAACAATTGCAATTATTGTATTGGGAAAACAGAAAATCTTTTCTGAACAGCATATCCAGTAAAAATATAATGCGGGGATAAAAAAGAAATAAAAGAATGAAATCAAGAAAGAGAAAAATAAATCCTGATATTTCTTTACATATAACGTTAACATTTACCGTCTTTTATCAAACGTTTTTATTTTGTCATTTCCTTATTTTTTAATTGTCACTACTTTTCCATGATTATATTCATAAACCTCTAAGTTGATTTATTTCTTACTGCTTAAGTTATTCTCAAGAATTTTTATATTTGTAGCAATAGATCACGAATTACATGCATGAAAAAAACAGATATAGCTTGCTAGCTTTCTGATATAGCTTGCTGGAATTTGAATAATAGATAAGAAAAACAGCAATAAGATGGTTGCAACAAAGAGGGAATACTTTTGAAGGTGCTTTCGTGTGACAAAAGTGAACAAAAAACAAAAATGAGAGAAAAAGAGAAATATAGAAAAGAAAAGATTGAATTGGTAAGGTCCCCAGATAAGTGAAAATTGGCGATCACCTTTCTCGAACTGCATAACGTCCAAATAGTATCCCCCGATATTAATAGCACTCATTTCAAAAATGTCTTAACTTATCGCAAATATTTTGTTATAAACTATGTATGTTAAGTGATTTGTGTTATCAATTAATAACTTTGAATGAAGTGGACCGTTACTATTTAATTTCTAAGAAAAGATGTCGTGTTAACCCCTGACTTGTGATTTTGTTGTTTGGTAATAGTAACCTACATCTTAAAGTGGAGCAGATAACCGATTTTATATACAACGTGTATTTGCAAAACCATTTTAATCTTTAATACATACATACTTTGATAATTTATACATTTAAAATGGTACTTTTAATACTATTTAAAGCTAGATTTACTTTATGTAGTTAGTATTGGACTTCTCTATAGAAAAGTACGACAAGGATCTGTTTTGTTGCTCTTATTATTCAATATTTACTCTGAACATATATCTAGAAAATGAGCCTTAAGATTGATGGAATCTAAAAAATGATAACCTATAAAGGGTTTGGAAATTTACATATTTGGAATACAAAAGGACTAGAATATTTAAAAGTTATAAAGCTACGAGAATATAGAAGTAACAAAATAACAAACTGTACTCCCTAGTTAAATATAGAAAAACGCGTATTTTGGTCACGAGAAACGATGAATACTACATTTTTTTAGTTTACTCTTCTTCTTCTTCAATGAGGCAGAACCCGGCTGATAAATATTAGAGATTTAATGTAAGTTAAATTTAAAATTAATTTAATTACATTAGAAGAAAAGGTTTGTAGGTATAGGGCAGGTATGGCAAGTTCAAGTAAATGGTCGAGATATGCATTGAGTAGGAACACAGCAACAGCATCTGAATTTTTACAATAACATGATGATATAAATACACATTTTCAAGATAAAAAAATACATGAGATCACAGTAGAAGTGATATAAAGAAACAAACAATAAATTATTGATTATACATACTACAGTGCAAAAAAAAACAGAAAGAAAAGAGCTGGATACGGGACGTAAGGATGAGAAGAAGTTATGAAATAGGCAGTGATCACTACCTACTGGAAACTAGATTAAACAGCAAAATTATACAAGGAGGAATTAGAGAAGGAGATAGACAAAGAGGAAATGACAAGAAATGGTAAAAGAATAATAAAGAAAACAGTAAAGAAAATGTAAAATTGTTATTATAATACTGAAAAATAATGAAATAACAAAGAAATAAAGCTAAGACAAATAATGACCAAAAACGAACAATGTTAACCGACGGCAAAGATATAATAGAAAACTTGAGGGAACATTTCGAACAACTGTTAAGCAAGGAAAAGCAAAGGAAAATGAAAACAACGCAAGTGGCGGATCATAGGAAAAACTGAAGAAATACAGAAAGAAGAACTAGATGAAGCAATACAAAAGATAACGACTGGCAAAGCTCCTAGGAGCGATGAAGTTATTCCGGAAATGTTGAAGTATATACGAGAAAAAGTAAAGAAAAGATTATCAAACTTTAATTTTAAGGTGGAAGAAGAAAATATTGCCTAGAGATGGGTTAAATGAAATAATTTTACCAGTGCAAAAAGTAAAAGAAACAAACATATACAAATATCTAGAAACAGTAATAAATTACAAAGAAAGCATAAAGGATGATCTCAACAACAGACTAGACTGAGTCGAGAGTACAGGAAAACTATTCCAGTCACTAAATAGAGGATTCCTAAACAACAAAGAAATATCAAGAAAACCGAAGATCACAATTTACAAAACAATTTATAGGCCAACGTTGACATATGAAGCAGAAAACTGGATCTTAAGCAGAAGACACCAGAGTAGGATAGAAGCAAGATAAAATACTTCTGAAGAACGATAGGGGCAAGAAGGACAGACAGATCAAGAAATGAAGAAATAAGAAAGAGGCAAGTGAAAAACAGTGGAACAGAAATATTGTAGAGATATTACAAAATAGGGGTAAATCCTGGCAAATAGCAACACAAATGGCGAAGAACAGAAAGGAATGAGGAAAATTCATCAAAAGCTAAATGTTCCTCCCTAGGCACCTAACGGTAGAAGAGAAACTATTATATATGTAATGTCGGCATGTTCTTCTTCAACTACATTAAATCGTGGAGAAAAACCAGACAAAAATCAATCCGTTACATTTTGTTTATTCCCAATATTAATATCAAACTCCAATTTTTATACTGATTAATTATATGAATATATAATTTTGAATTATAAATTATCTATCCTTCATATGTTCGTTTATTACCTTACTAATTATTTCACCCACCAAAGTATTCAGTATTATATAGGGCCTAAATTGCCCACATTTTAATATTCAACCATATTCTGTACCTATTTTCCAAACTTGCCCTTCTAGGTCCATTTATCAACCGTTCGTAAAGCGTATTGAAAATGATTTATGGTCTATTGTTAAAAATTAAAAAACTGATACTGATCGATGCAATTAGGTAACTTCTAATGAACTTAAACCATGTTTAAAATGTTCGAAAAACAATTAATATTATCACCCATGAAAAATCGACTCTCCTACTGTCTAAATAAATTTTTCACTTAGTCGCTTTTTAGTCCAGTTTAGTACATTTAGGTTTGTTTGTAGTGAGTCAGACTTTAAATTTTTGTAGACATGTATCCGGAAGTTTGTTTATAACTAAAAACTCACCAAAACCAACGTATTTGTTTACAGAATAGATAATGACTGTTGACAGTCTTATATTCTAAATCCTACTTGTATCATTCATAGTCAATGAATACATTTTCGCTTACACTTTTTGATTCCCCAATTCCGTGGAATAATTATCGATTATGAACATCAATTTTCTTGGACTATAATATCTGAACCCGAACTCTATATTTTTTATATTTTCTATTTATTTTTCTCCATTTTTTCTTCTACCTACATTTTATTTTATTCTTCCAGGTTTCATTCTGATAATCACAAGTAACGTTCTATTCAGTATTTTTTTTTGTTGATGGTGTAAAATCTTCTAAACATGTATGTTGGATCTAGAGTAGATATTGCCCATAGATGCATTCTTCTTCTTCTACGGCGCTAGAGCCCAAAATGAGCCTTGGCCTCCTTTATTTTTTGCCTCCACCCTTGTCTGTCTGTGGCTGCTCTTCTCCATACATGGACTCCTAAAAGTGCTTGTGCGTCGCTGCTTACTGTGTCTTCCAGCGCTTTCTTGGCTTTCCAACTGGTCTCTTTCCCTTGCATTCTGGCGTTCAGTTGCTCGTTTGGTAGCCTATCCTCTCCCATTCGTATCACATGTCCGGCCCATTGCAATCTTTGTATTCTAATGAAGTTTGACAGGGGTGTTTCCTTATACAGTTGATAGAGCTCGTTGTTATATCGAATTCTGAAGATTCCGTTTTCCCTCACAGGTCCTAGTATTCTCCTCAGTACTTTTCTTTTCGAATGTGTCGAGTTTGTTTTTGGATGTTTCTTTCAGGACCCATGCTTCGCTGCCATAACATGCTATTGGCCGAATTAAAGTTTTATAGTATTCTCATCTTTGTATTTCGGTGGACACTTTTAGACCGAAATATATGGGAGAGGGCAAAATAAGCTTTGTTTGCCTGCGTTATCCTTTTTCGTATTTCTCCATCCTCTGCTCCATCGGCATATATTTCTACTCCCAGGTATGTAAACTTTCCAACCGTTTCAATGTCATCTTCATGTATAATGTTTTGTGGGATTATATTTCTTCTCGTCTGTACCATTATTTTTGTTTTTCTCTGTGTTAATTTCCAGACCCTAGCCTTTTCGTTTGTGTTTTTAACTCTGCGTATGCTTCCTGTGCTCCTGTTGATGTTCTACTCATAATATTAATATCATCGGCGTAGCAGCCAGTTGAACCGTTTTATTGGTCAGTAGGTTTTCTCGTCCAGTTTGCATTTGCCTGACCCGCAACTCCATGCCAGGTTAAAACAATGTTGGTCCAGCCCATCGCCCGCTTTAGTCCCCTGCGAGATTTTTGAAAACAGTCAGTCCGGTTTGTTTTGTATTCGTACACATGCCTGAGTTTCATCCATTGTGGCTTTAATGAGTGCTAATTAGCTTATGTGGTATTGCTAATTCCTGCCAATATATAGTATAGTCTAGTCCCTTTTGACTAATCGTATGCCTGATTTGAAGTCTACAAACACGTTTGAACATCAATGTCGTGAGTTCCCACGATTGGCTCAAGACCTGCTTGACTGTAAATATTTGATCCATTGTCGATCTTCCCCGTCTGAAGCCCGTGCTGATATTCTCCAATAATATTTTCTAGCTAGTGGTTGGAGTCGCTGCTTTTAATATATGTTGATGACTTATATACGCTGTACATAGTAGAGAAATTCCCACGGTAGTTTTTTGCATTGGAGTTTGTCTCCTTTTTTATAGATTGGGCATACTATACTTTGCTTTCCATTCGTCGGGTATTTTCTCTTCTTGCCATATTTCTTTGATAACGCGTGGATATGACTTGATAGGTGGTTGCCACCTACCATATATACAGTTCTTCTGCGAATATCGTCACTCCCGGGGCTTTATTGTTTTTCTGGCCTTAAATAGCTTCGAGAACTTCCTCGTATGGTTGGGAGCTTCTACGTCTCAACTTTCGTTTCTCTTCTACATGGTTCGTACCCATTTCATCTTCCATATCTACTTGTTGATCGCCATAGTAGGGTCTGAAAATGATGCTTCCAGGTTTCGTGGACTTCTGTTGGTCACTGATTTAATTGCCCACTTTCATCTTTGCATAGGCTTGTTTGAGGTTTATATCCACTGTTTTATCTTTTTATAGGTAATTCGTAAGCTCCTCTAAACTTCGTTTTTTTGAAATTTATGTTCCATTTCTTCTATTTGTCCATTGTTCATAAGCTCTCTTTTTTGGTCTTCTGCATATCTGTGTCTGCTTTCCGTCTTGCGACCTTCAAATGATGATCGTCTTCCCGTGTTCTTCTTGTTATGTACATTTTGTGCGCTTCGTTTCTTTCTCTCAATCGCTTGCCTGCACTCCGTCATCAACACTATGTTCCTCTTCTCGTCTGTTTCTTGTTTCCCACGTGGACGCTGCTGCCTGTCAGCACTGCTGTTTTGATATTATTCCATTTGCTCTCTATGAGTGCAGTTCTTGTGTCCTTGAGCTCATTTGTTGACTTCTTGCTCGAACGTCTCTGTACATTCCTGCAGTCTTCAGTTTTTCCAGGTCTAGTTTGTTTGTTCTTGTGTGTCTTTCGTTTCTTTCTCTTTAACTCTACACCTAAATTTGGTTTGCAGTAAAAGATGGTCTGATCCACAGCATGCCTCCTCGTCGTGTTCTCACATCAGAGATACTATCCTACTGGCTGCCCTTTTGTCTATCATCACATGGTCAATTTGATTGTGTTGTGGTTCCATCTGTGTAGATCCACGTCATTTGTGTGATGTCTTTATGTGGGAAAGCATGTGTGAGCTTATAACCATGTTTTTTACTGGTGGCAAAATTTATCAAAAACTCCCCATTCTCGCTGTTTTCATTGTGCAGTGAGTGTTTCCAGGTTGTGCCATAGTAACTGCGGTTCCTTGCCTATTTTGGGCATTCATATCAACCATTATAACCTGAATGTCATTTTTTGGGGCGCGTTGTCATATACTATCTCCAGCTGTTGGTAGAAGCTTTCCTTGGTATGTTGCTCTTGTTCATCTGTTGGGCATTAGATGTTTGTATCATAGTAAGGTTGAAGAAGTGGGTGCGAATTCTTAGTTTGGCATATCCTTTCATTCACTGCCTGGAAGTCTATGATTTTTGACGTTAAAATCCTTATCTACACACAAATGCAACTCCACATGTCTTTGATTCCTTGGGTCTTTGCCACTATATAGAATTGTGTGCGTTTTGGTGTCCCTGACACCTTTCCCCAGCCATCTTGTCTCCTGAAGAGCAGTGATCATAAGATTATATCTTTTTAGTTCTTGTAGAATGTGCAGTTTTGATCTCCTGTCTATTAGCGTCCCACATTCCAACATCCAAATGCATAGTCCATGTTTCGTAGCTTTAGTCGATTCCGAAAGTTCCCCGTTGTTCCGAGGCAAATGTTTAGGTTTCATAACAGTTGTTTTTCCGGAGTGGGTTGTTAGCCCACATGCCCAACCTCCTCCTGTACCCGGCTTAGGACCGGCAATGGTGACTCCTGAGCATATTCAATTCCACCCTTAGTCCCACAGCTGGAGTTGCCCAATGTGGCATTACCTCTCATAGAGTGGTGCCCCGTGTGCGTCCATGATGCCCTCTACCAACTAAAACCACTATCAGCTACACATGCGCGGTTAGTCTTGTTTAGATCGTCCTAACACGCATACGCAGCTTTCTTATATTTTGCTTTTCGCTCTAGCGTTTATGTCTGCTTCCTTCTAGGATCTCTTTCCTTTTTATTATTTTAGTTATTGTCCCCAGGATTTCTTAGTATTTATTTCTCCTCTTCCCGCCACTTCCTTCATGTTATTTGCACTAACTTCTCCAACCCTTTCGTATAGCTCCGCCCTCTCGTTCGTGAACCTTTTGCAATCGAGCACACAGTGTTTCACCGTATTGTTAACCCTGCAGTCAACACAGTTGTCATCTTCGTGCTTCCTCATCCTTAACAGGTAGGCTCTAAAAGAGCCGTGCCCCGTAAGGAACTCTGTGAAGAAGTAGTTAGTCTTCCTATGGTCATATCCTACCCAGTTTCTCACGTGCGGTAGAGGCAGTGTCCTGCCCTATTTTCGTTTTTCCACTCTTCTCGCCATTTTCCCGTTGGTCACCCCTCTCTCGTCTGCTTTATCGTTTTCACTTATACCTACATAAGGTACTTGTAAGGCAACTGTTGAAGTAATCTTATATGCGCGAGTGACCTTCATCAGGCTTTCTGACCTGTTTCCTTTTGTAATTTTATTTATGTATTACCTACTGACATACTGGTGCTGCATATCGTATGGTGAAGTGGACCACTTCCATGAGAATCCTCCTTCTACCTATCACCGGACCTCCTAAGTTTGGCATGATCTTTGTTAGCGCTGTTGTTCTTTGATCGGCTTTTTTAGCAGCATATATTATTTGTTCAGCAAAGCCCTGTTTGGTGTCAGGTATTACACCCGAATATTTGACTTTCTTGACAGGTAGGATATTTTCTCCTGCCAGAGTGAAAGAGATATGCTCTCTCGCTCTTGGACCCTTGAACTTGACCCTTGATATCCGTCTTCTGTGTAGTTAGCGTCAGTTCTCCCTCCTCTAGCCACATCCTAACTAGTTCAAGGACTGTGTTTGCCCTATCCACTCAAAGTTCTCCACTAGTACGATCAGGTCGTCTCTGTAAGCAATTGCCTTTATTCCCTCTCCTAGGTTTATCTCCAATATTTCATTATAGATTCCACCTCACCAACGGACCTAAGAACGAGCCCTGTGGCACTCCCGCAGATGTCTTCATTGAGTCATCTTTAGTTATATCAATGCTCCTCTCTATGAAATAATCACTCACCAAGTTCTGCAGGTATAAGGATATTTCCATTTCTTCTTTTTCTATAATAATCTAATGATTTTCCCCAGCACGCGTTGTTGAATGCCTTTTAGATGTCCAGGAAGAGTGCCAGCATCCACCTATCCCTGCTTGCTTCTTTCTGCCTTAATAACCCGTTGGCATCAATGGCAGATATGCCTTTTTTGAACCCATACTGGCGGTCTTCACTTTTCTTCTATTTCTTTTTTGAGCCATGATTTTATGAGAATTTCGAGTAGCTTGCCTAGTGCATTTAGCAAGCATATTGGCCTTCCTTTTCCATTTCTTTTCCAGGTTTAGAGATGAGGATAAGGTTTGCCACTTTCCATAGAGTGGGGAGTTTCTATCTTTTAATGAGGTCGTCCTTTATGTTTTTCACCCATTCAGCCTTTTCCTCAAGAATGGTTTTTATTACTTCCGGCGCAATTCTGTCATTTCCGTATACCTTCCCTGTCTGTAGTGTCTTTTCTGTTCCATTATTATCCCCTTCATTGTGAAGCCATTTGTTGATGTCTCTGTAGGTATTATTTGGAAGGTTTCCTCCACTCTTTGCGGAAACAGTCCTTCCACTATTGCTCTCCTGTACTTTCGTCTAGAAATTTTATTGGGACATTGAGTATAAAGATGTTTAAGCATTTAACTTATCAAGTTACAAATAAATCGAAACAAATTGTCCTTGGAATAGACATTTAGTACACCGATATGGTTTTGTAACTGCCATTAATCAAGTAGTAAAAATTCTTAATTTATGATAAAAACATTTCGGACTTTTGAAGTTTAAAAATATTTTCTTTGCCGAAATTTTTATCAATGTTCGGTATTCTTTATAAAAAATTTGGATGACACCATTTATCTCAAACGTTGATACTCAAATAAAATATGATTTAAAAATCATAAAACAACAATAATAGTTCAGGCATATAAGTAGAAAAACACCATGTTTGGGACTTTGTAAAATTTCAGGTATCTGTATGTAAGATTGTTGGTTGATTTATATCTATTGTAAATGAACAAAGTTATAGACCATTTACCATCTTTTCTTTTTTCTATCATATATCCAGTATTGTGTTCTTTTTCCTGCTACTAAATTAGCTACTAAAATTAGCGACATCTATCAAAATGGGGCTCGCGCTGAGAATAATCAATGTTTGGGATAACTTTCAGAGAAATAGTAGGTACTGGAGTCACTGATGTTATCAGTATCACGCATTGCGATACCGAAATGAAAGGGAGCAGGACATATTGTAAGGCTCACAGAAGAACCTGAAACGTAATAGAGGACAACCAATAATGCTATGGACTGATAACATTAAAATAATCGCATAACAACTCATTCAGAACGGCAACAGAATAGAGTTGACTGAACAAGATTACGCTTATATCCAGCAGCGGAGGAGGGTTTTATTTGTTTTCCCAGTATTCCTGTAACAGTGATCGTTTGTGACAAAGTTCATATTGGTACTATTTTCTTTCTTTATTGTGCTTTATATAATTGTGATGCCAGGGCTTGCATTTCACTCATTAATATTTTATATCAAGTTCCTGGTAATGATCCCAAGCTTTCCCACTCAACATTCTCTTTGTTTTTGTTATGTGCTTTAAGTTTCTCTCTTAGTTGTATCAGTATTAATCCTTCCTTCTACCAGACATTTACGTTCTTTCTTTTCTCGTCCTCGTAAACTTGGCAATTCTTTGTGACTGGGCTTGAACTTGGCAATGGGACTGAACTTGGCAATGGACTGATGTGAAAAAATTATCACACGTAACATTTCTCTCTTTTTTTAAATATCGTTGCATCAACTTTTTTACTACATAATCACCAAGGCTCTCGTTATTTGATCTCGCTTCGTCTTTTCCTAAATACGGAAAAGCATTGACAATGTAGTTTGTGTCTTTGTTCACGACTATCCAGAATTTTTGACCAAATTTGTCGGGTTTTGTGGCTACAAACTGAGTAAACCTACACCTACATTTTGATGGAAACAGTTGTTCGTCGATAGTGATATACGGTCCTGGAACGTAGCTACCCTATGAATTTGCAATGAAATTGTACCAAATTTCTGACACCAATGCAAACTTAGTCTCTGCAATCGTGTAGACCTGACATCAAATCTGAAATATTTCATTATTTCTCGAAATTTATCACGTGACATTGACAATTTTACAAAAGCATTGCCCCAGTTCTTTGACCATAGCGAATCCAAATCTATACCTTTAGCACCCATGGCTCCTCGTAAATATATTATAGCTATGAATGATTCAAACTCTTTTATTGTTAGAGACCAAGTATTTGATTGAACTCAGCGTGCTTCTTGAATAGTATAGCCGGTGATATGATTTAAAATTGTATATGTAGTCTCATGTAAAATCTTTTGTCCTATTTTTATCGACTTTTATTTGTTTCGCCACTAGTTCTGTAACAGTGATCGTCTGTGACAAAGTTCACATTAGTACTATTTTCTTTTTTATCGTGCTTTATATAATTGTGATCAAAGGGCTTGCATTTCACCCATTAATATTTTCTCAACCGTTCCCACTCAACATTCTTTTTGGTTTCGTTATGTGCCATTTAAGTTTCTCTTTAGGTTACATCAATATCAATTTTTCCTTCTACCAGGACTTTTTCGTTCTTTCTCTTCTCGTCCTCTTAGTTCAGATTTTAATTAAAATTAGTTATGTTTTTTAGATACGTAAAAATTCGAAGTCTTGGAATAATTTGCAAAATATAATGGCTTGTTCTTTGTATTTTAACAATTTCTGATGGTTATTTATTTGAGAAATCTATTGCTATCCCAGAAATCAGCCAATACACTCAACCCAATGTTCATGTGCGATTAATGGCTGACTTAATGTCCGAATTTTACGACTTTTTTGATCAAATACTTTATTTTTGGCAATGACTAACTATTTGCAATATTTCGAATGAATGTACTGACTTAAAAACGCCTCGGAAATCGTAAAACGATATATAGAATCTCCAACGTCTATTTTTAAACGTAACTGTTAATAAGAGCATTGTTTGTACTCTGATGCAATGGCTTGTTTAAACTTCTCTCGGGCAGAGGAATCTTATTTCTATATGAGTGAGGTCAAATTAGATAGAAATATCAATATTGATATTTCGGCTTTAAAAACAAGGCAGATCAGATAGACGGTACAGATCACTAAGGCAACATTAAAAAACATACAAAAATATGCAACAGAGTAAACGTTAATGTGAATCAGATAAAAAAAGTAGACAAATAAAAAACGCAAATTAAAAAACCTCTTGAAAAGTTAAAATAAAAACATCAAATGAAATAGGTACGATAGGCTAAAATTATGATTATTTAATGAAAGTATTTAATAAAGTACTAAGGAAGTAACGAAAGTAGTAATGTAAGTGAAAAATAGTAGACCAAAAAGTATATGGGCTAAGTGAAGAACAACTATTAACAAAAGAACATTCTTTTTCTTTTCCTTCTTCTTTTTCTTTTTCTTCCTCTTTATAAGCAGTTCTGCTTGTTCATTGGCGGATTTATTCCCCTATGGAAGGTTGTCACTCCATCTTTTGCGCGGTCGTGCGATACTTCTTCTGCCGATTGGTGACTTATCTCTTGGTATTTTGAAGACACGGGTCTCCTCTATTCTGCTTATGTGGTTATTCCATTCTTTTTTTTTTCTATTTTGTGTTCATTCATTTACACACTGTATGTTACTTATTCTTCTAATATCTTCACTTCGCGGCACAATCGTGCCCATAGCTTAAAGGGCCCTTTATCCAGACCGGATTATATCAGGTACCATCGGCGCAATCGTTCCCTGCCCATTTATGCTTGAGCTGTAAAAGTTCTTTTTGTATTATTATTGACCTGTCATGTCATTAAGTGTGATGACTAAATGACTACTAAAACAAATTGTATTTTATAGCTTTCTGAAATTACAATTTTGTCTCCTTGTCTGTATTATTATTAGATTATTTCCCAGTCTACAATATTTATAGACAAATTAACATATTTGGTCCATCTCTATTTGGAGGATTTTACTAATGACATATCCAGTATGAATAATTAAGACAGAAAGGTCAGTAATGAAATTTTTTCCTACTGCACGACCTAGAACATCGACACCCACTTAGATAAAACGGCGTCACAACAATGAGACGCGAATCTAATCAAAATCCATTGCAATTTTTTTTCTCGCCTGTCCCACTTTTTTTTCATACGATGCGACTCCGGACAGAAATCTTTCCCCACGCACGACCATATGGTCGTGTAAATACGCATACTGTAAACATTTAATCATATTCTAAAAAAGTGCAGGAGTTATGTCATCCTGAAACAAAGCACCGACTGACATGTGTTTGTGGATGACGTCACAGGTATTAACCATAAACCACAATATAATAATTTATTTAGTTAGTAGCGTTGTAAGTAAACATTGGTCTAGATTCTTGAGATAAATTTGTGTCTAACATGTCTTGCTCGGGTTAATTGATTTAGTGAATACTTAGTTTTCAATGCGGGTTTAAGGCATTATAAACCAACACTAATTAACAAATAAAAACATTCATTTTGTATCTCTCTAAATGACAGCTATACTGACCAAATAATTAGCGTTGTATAATAATATTATAGAAAATGATAACAGGTACACAGAAGATGATTTTTTTTTTCAACAAAACGGCGCAACTCCGCATTGTAAAACGCAATAAACGTAAGGCAATACCTTTATGAACGGTTTCCTTAGACGAAAAGATTATATTGAGTATTTTATCCAAGTCCTCTTTGGAAAGAATAAACTACAGGTCAAAAAAATAAACGTGCAATAAAAAAATAGCAAAATTTTATTCGTAGGTATATAGAGAATATAAAATTAATATTTTTTTAATTATTCCTATTCACTTTTAATTATGAATAAACTTTAGAGACTTTACAAACAAAATATCACTAGTATTTGACATATTGTAAAAATATAACTATCGCCTAAAGCTGGGAGGCAATGTAGAACAATAAAACTCGCAATTTTCTATAGGAGCCAATTGTTAGGCCTCGTTTAGCTCAGTCTCTCAGGTGCGAGATTGCAGAATGTAGTGGTTAGTTGCTGATGTTGGCTTCACAGGATAACTTGCTAGAGATGCCGGGATCGAACCAGTTTTATTTCTAAGCAGCTATTATTCTACGCATATATTAGGTTCTGCATATCTGCTGCAGTTGTCATCCCATGTATGTGGTGCATCACATGGATTTTATAAAGTCCCACCTAACAAGGGGAATAGGAAAAATTAATTAGGGCAAAAAACCCAAAGAAGATTTATTATTATAACTGAATTTTTAATGCAAGCATGCCTTTTTATAGATGAACGATATTTATAAAAAATATACCACTTCTACAGAATTAAGACAATGACAAAGAAGTGACATTACAGAGCAGAGTTGTCAACTAACAGATGTACTGTCTATTATTATATATGTATGAATTAAACTGAAAAAAATTAAGATTGAAAATGAAAAATAAAGATAAAATAGGATATTTAGTTGATTTAAGAATTGAGATAAGAATTGGACGCCAACTATTTTAAGAACTAAATTAGTCAAATTAATGATAAATTTAATAAACGAATAAAATCAAAAGAAATTAAAATAAAATAATTATTTAAAGAAAAATAACAAACATGTATATATATATATATATATATATATATATATATATATATATATATATATATATATATATTGTAACTCACATGTATTGTAACCCACTCCTTTATAAAAAAGCACAGCTTCATGAAATCTAGGGGAAGCAAGAAATCGCTAAAAACAACAAACTTGAATATAGCAACACTCAATGTAAGGTCCTTAAACAGAGATAAAAAAATCTATGAGCTAGAAGAAGAAATAAAGGACCTAAAGTGGGACATAATTGGTCTCGCAGAGGTAAAAAGGAAAGGTGAGGAGCGCATAACATTGCAATCAGGTAACATCTTGTATTACAAAGGGCACAAAGAACAAAGTCTAAACGGCGTAGGATTTCTGGGTTCTAAGAAACATGCTAATAAAATAGAACAATATGTGGGAATCTCAGAAAGAATTGCAATGATTGTGATAAATATAAACGAGAAAATCACCCTAAAAATCATTCAAGTGTACGCCCCAACTTCAACACACCCCGATGAAGAGATAGATGAGTTCTACGAGAAAATAATAGAAACCAACACGAACTATCACAGCACTTATACACTTATAATAGGAGATTTCAACGCTAAGATTGAACAACGACTAGAAGAAAGTAACCGAGTAGACTAATCGAGCCATACGAAAACAGATAAAAGACGATATTAAAAAACATCAACAAGAACATGTAGAAAGAGTGATAGAGAAAAATCGAAGTCTGAAATATACCAAACCAAAATTAGGAAAGAAAAATATTATAACTATGAAAAATCAACAAGGCCAACTAGAAACAAGCAAAGCTCAGATATCAAACATAGTTGAAAACTTCTATACTGAGTTATACCGCTCAAGAAACGATCCCCCGACTCTTCAAAGCAAAATCTGAAAAGACAAATAACAAACGTAAATTCTGAAGTAATGCCCGAAATAAGCGAAGTAGAAATAGAAACTGCAATTAAAGAAATGAAAAGAAATAAAGCACCGGTAGTGATGGAATTCTGGCAGAAATGTTGAAAGAAGGCGGAGAAGAAGTCATCAGGTACCTAAAAATACTTTTTAATAAATGCCTATTTGAAGGAAACATACCAAAGGAATGGAATACTGCTAACACAATATTAATACACAAAAAAGGGGACAATACAGATCTGAAAAATTATCGTCCAATATCACTACTATCACAACTTTATAAAACATTCACGAAAATAATTACAAATAGATTGACAACAAAGTTCGATGTATATCAACCAGTAGAGCAAGTCGGATTTAGAAAAGGGTTCAGTACATGTGACCATCTTCACACACTAAAGGTCCTAATAGAAAAAGTTAACGAATACAATTTACCAATCTGTTTAGCATTTATAGACTACGAGAAAGCCTTTGACAGCATAGAATTATGGGCTATTGAGGAAGCACTGGTCAACAGCGGAATAGATTCTAGATATAGGATATTAATGCATAATATATATCAACACGCTGAAATGGTAGTCACGATGGATAACGGAATGAAAACGAGGCCAATAAACATCAACCGAGAAGTAAGACAGGGAGACACCATATCTCCAAAACTATTTACTGCCGCACTTAAAGACATCTTTAAATCACTAAATTGGGAAACAAAGGGACTATCGATAAATGGAAAGTATTTAAACCATCTAAGATATGCAGATGACGTAGTACTAATAGCCGACAGCTGGAAAGAACTGAAGCGATGATCGATGAGCTTCATACGGAATCCATAAAAAAAGGACTGAAAATGAATCTGAGTAAAACTAACTAATGTCGAATAAAGTGATCAACGTCGATAATCATTCAAGGAACAAAAGTGGAACATGTAGAAGAATACATATATCTGGGTCAGAATATCAAGGTAAACAAAGAAAACCAAACTACCGAAATAAGCAGACGAGTAAGAATGGATGGGCCGCATTTGGAAAACTCTCATACATACTGAAAGACAAAAAATACCCCATAAACCTTCGAACCAAAGTGTTCGATTCTTGTATCCTTCCCGTTCTCATTTACGGAGCTCAAACCTGGACAGGTTCCGGATTACGGAGCGCAATCCGGAACAAAACAAAAATAAAGGACGCCGCGAAACAAGCAGCTAAATTAAAATGGAAATGGGCTGGACACAACGAACGTCTCGAAGATGGTAGATGGAACAAAGAAGTCGGAAACTGGCGACCGTACGATACGAAGAGACCAAGAGGAAGACCTCAAAAATGCGCTAGAGCGACGATATCAAAAGAGTCGCAGGACCAATGTAAAAACTCCTAGCACACAACAGGGATGAATAACGAGAAATGGGAGAGGCCTTTATTCGACAATTCGGATAGAAAAAGGGGTATATAAAAAAATTAAGGCACGATAAGTACCATCTCCTTCAATTAATTATCTAGGAAAAAATAAACAGTAGGCGGGTTCCAAGCAGGAGAAGGCACTCGTAGCTATAAAATATGTGTAAGTGGTTCTGGCGCACATCGGTAGAACGATTCAGAAGTACTGTAAGGAAGTTCAGAATTGCTATGTTAATAGGCAACGTTCGCAGCGAACAGGCAAATGAAGAAGAAGTATACTGCCTTAATTATATGTGACGTAAATCTATTGAATTTATAACTAAAGGGAGCGTAAATCTAGTAAATATGTAAATATGGTAATTGGTAGTAAAAAAATCCAAATCCAATGAAATTCCACTAAGACCAATGAAATTCTACAATGGCTATCTCGGTAAAGGGTTTACAGTAGTCTTGAATGTAATGCAAATTTGGCAGGTTAAACTTTGTGGGGTACTGGTAGAGATTTAGAGCATTGTTGTCAAGATTGGCAGAGCACCGGTCGAAATTAGAACGCTGCTGAAACCAGAAATACAAAAATAAAAGTGACACATTTAAGCGAGCGAAGTGGTATTACATCTTCTTCAGCTACGAACGAAAAAATGACTACATTTGAAATTTTAGTATATAATTCATCATCATCCAGTCCTTTTGAGTATCAGTATTGACCTTTCCATTTTCCTTTGAGTTAATTGTAGCGTTTTAGAAGTTGTAGCTGTCAATGTCAACGTTTCGGCACCATAGGTCTCCATCGGTCTCCCATATTGATATTTTACACACTAGAGCACACTAACTGAAGTTCATGTAGCATTGTATATATCTCCTTGAAGTTATCCGAGAACAAAACTATATCGTGGGCAAATTTCAAATTTGTTAATCTTCTACCGTCAATGTTCAGGCCTTTCTCTTCCCAGTTAAGTTTTTTACAAGCATATTCAAGTGCTGCGGTAAACAGTTTAGGCGATAAGGTATCGCCCTGTCGGACTCTTCTGCCAATTGGAATATGATCCGTGTTTTTATGCAGTTTCACCGACATAGTTGCGTTCTTGTATGTATTGTAAATTAACCTTGTATATCGGTAGTCAATGCGGCTTGCTTGTAGTGATTCCAGGATTTTGTCGAATTTTGCCGTGTCAAAGGCTTTATAGATTTATAGATCTTTATAGACTTATAGGGTCTATAGTTTTCTAATTCGTGGTATATTATTATATTGTTACAATGCTACGGTTTTTGGGGATTACATTTAAAAAAGTTAAATTCGAAACAGGGATGGCCTAAAAAGATAACGGTGCTTTTTACGGGCAGCAAAAAGGAATTATTTAGAATATTTAAATTAGTATGTATGGCAAACGAAAATTTTTATTACTGCAGAAATTGGCAAAGTGGACATAACAGTAATGTTATGAGAAAGGACTGCAAAGAAATAAGTAACTACATGGGTTGTCTCAAAAAATTAACAATAATAAAAAAATTGAAACGTGAAGGTATTTTGACACATTTCTATTTATTATCTCTAAAGTTCAATTTGCCATAGGTCTTTTCTTTAAGGATATCTTATCGTTATAAACGTTTTGTTATTTTGTCCCATAATCTCTTTTAAAAATCTGCCACTAATGTTAGTAGAACGTTGATCTCGAAAAAATTAAGTTACTAAAAAAAATCGATTTTCAGTCTGTCATAATAATAACAAATAATGTAACATTTAACTAAGAAATAGAGTATAATAACAAAACAGGTCATTGATACAGTTTTTTTGTAGGGATAGCTTTTCTTGTGGGTACATATGTTTTCACCTATAAATAAGAAAGTGTGTATTTTTACTTGTGTTTACTTTTCGAGAGTAACGGAGGAATGCACCGTGGCGGCTGAAAAATATCCCTAATGTTTACAGAAGTGACTTAATGAGATTCAACTATTTGATTATTTCTGCTCCTAAACTAACTTTATCGAAATAAGAGGAAAATGGTGCTTGTTACTGAAGACGATGTAGACATTTTACATTTATTTTATTCATTTAACAGTCGTGTTACGACATACACCTTTCTAATGATGTTGAAATTAGATTTAGGTAGTTAAAAAGGTTCAAAGGTACGTTAATGCACCAAAGTTTAAAATTTTTAAGACTTAAAAAGTTTCATAATTAACTAATAAAATCGTTTTAACAAGTTTTAATGAAGACGGACAATTATTTGATAAAAAACTTTGAAGAGATCAGTTCTGTTTAATAAAACATAAAAAATGAAAATCGAATAGCAAATTTCTTATGAAAGAAATTTAAAAAACAAATCATTCATTAGGATTGTAGATTGTACATTTCGAAGGGTTGTTTTACATTTAATTTAATTTCGTTTTGATACTGCAGTACTCTCGCCAAAGGCTGCTGTCATCAGATAGTCGATATATACTATTTTTGTTTAATTCTCATGAACAGTTAGACCAAAAGAGTTATGAATAACAATAAAACTAGATATAATGCAAAGTTTTGTTAAAGATCCACATACATTCTCACGCAGAGTTGTAAAAGTACATGATGTAGGTCGTTCTTCAGTCTTACATGTATTACATAAGAACAATCAAAAGACGATATGTTTTTTGTACACACTTATGACAAGTCAAAAGAACAGGCAAAAAAGTATTTTTGAAGTGTGTATATTTTTTAATAATTCCTAGCTGAGCACTTCGGCTTTACAAAGCCATCATCGGAGCTATGGTCAATTTATAAATACCACTACAATGGAGAGATCTCATTTCCTTATTTGTTGAAATTTTGTTTTTTTTTTTAAATTACTTAGTTGTTAAAATTTTTTAAAAAAACATACAAAAAACCGACATTGGACTTCACAGACACATTAAAAAATGTTTGTCATGGTACGGGTGTAAGACCCGACCATTGTTTGCTGTGAGTTCTATTCTGTCTACCTCCTCATTACTATTCTGGAGATACTTTATTCAGTTTACAAATCTAAACCAGCAAGTCTTACAGAAATAAGGCAAAGAATAATCGATGAATCTTGAATAAATTCTAAATAATCATGGAAAAATGTGGATGACGCATTCTACCATCGATTAGGATACTGTCAACTCACAAATGGAGCACATTTTCAACACTTGATAAAGTAACCATTTTGTTAAAAATTTTGTTGAAATCTATCAATTGTTACGTTTTAATGTAGTTAAAAATAGTTAGTATTAAAAAATTTATTGAGACAATTAGGCGTTGCCAGACTTCTGTTTTATGTATTTAAGACCTTCCAGACTACATAAAATCATCAGTGTTACATATGGTTGACCTCGTATTGAAAAGGCGATTCCAATAATGAATTAATATACAGGGTAATGAATTTGAAAAACCAAAGTTACTAATAATATAAGAGAAACGGCAAATCTGGCAACATTACAAATATCAAATATGGAATCGTATCCCAAAATAGGTGTACCTCAAATTTTGTATAATTATGTCTGGTAATTTACGAGATAATTTGCCCTTTCCAGACTTTTGGGCTTTTCTGTATATTAATTAACTGTATACATCAAAAATATAAGGAAACGACCCTTGTTAATTTAAAGCTTTTTATAATATGAAATACATACTTTTTTTAATAAACAATATCAACAATTCTCAATTTAATCGAAAAATGTCTTCGAATCCGTAGTTAATCTTATCTCTAACCCTTTCACTCTAATTGACTACTTAATTGCCTCCCACTCACGACCTGTTGCACTTCTGATAAGTCCCATTCAACCAAATTGATCACGAAAACTTAAATCTCCCAATAAAAAACAATGAAATAGATTTGTTATAATGCTTCAGCAGTAGCGTAACGGAGAAAGTGAAATAGACAGTAAAAATAAATAAATGGATGTACATATTCGATTTTTGAAATATTTTAAATCAATTTGTGGACTCTTATGTTCGAGAAATTTTTAATCTAATATATATTTTTGTTTCAGGTGAGTTTATTTTTTATGCTACAAAACGTACTTTCAATAAGTTTGGTAAGTTTTTAACAATTTTTTATCTTTTGATTATATATATATATATATATATATATATATATATATATTATATATATATATATAGAAACAAAAGTTTTAGTAAAAAGAAGATTATGTGACTTACATATTTATATTTCATTGCTCAGTTAGTATAACTTGCATATTCTTAATGATGTTGCTATTTACCCGAAAAATAAGTGAAACACTCATATCTATGACATTTAGATCGGCGTTTGGCATGGATCTTTTCAGATCTTAAAGATCAGTTCTCTATATCTTTCTGACTTAATCAGGCTCCAAAAAATCTGTTCTAAGAAATGGTACGTAGGTTCTTTTTCATGTTAAGAAGAATTCTATTAAATTAAGACTTTTTAAGACCTATTATCTTAAAAGGAGATTTAAATTATCTGAAAATAATAAATGTCTTCAGATTCTGAGGAATTTCACCAGTTCCAAGGTCCAAAATACCAAATTCCACCGAAACTCCCTACAACTCCCAACCCACCTGTTGAATCACGAAGAATGATACTTTTTTAGAAAGTGCAGGAAATTAAGAATATAAAAATGTGGAAAGATCAAATTTTGTATCCTCCTAAACTCACCTTAACCTCACAGCTGCCAAACGGCTGTGAGGCAAACTATATCGATGTCTACCTTTGTAGTTACAGGAGTCTGCCAAAGGTCACTTGATATGACTCTACGAATAGAATTAAACTACACAGGAAAATCAATTAGTTTTCCAATAATGCCAAAAGCACAGTTAGGCTGTATCATTTGGCATTTATGATCAGAGAAGAAAAAGATCAGAGAAGATCAGAGATCTAAGAAGAGGCGTTCGACAGGGATGTGTGCTTTCCCCTCTTTTATTTAACATTTATTCGGAAGCCACATTTCAAGAGTCTTTGGAGGATGCAGAGATGGGAATCAAGGTGAATTGGGTATTGATCAACAACATACGATATGCTGATGATGGTGTCTTAATTTGTGACAACATAGTCGATCTTCAACAACTTGTCGCTATAATCGTAGAATACAGTAAGCGAATGGGATTAGAGATTAATACCAAGAAGACCAAATTTATGATCATCTCCAGAAACTGATATGCACTTGAAAACTCCACCATAACACAAAGTCCATTGAATGAGTGAGTAAATTTAAATACCCGGGATCGTGGCTTTTTGAAGACTGGGCATCGGACAGGGAAGTAAAATGTCGCATTGAGCAAGCTCGGTAAGCTTTCGTAAAATTCAAGAAAGTACTGACTTGTTCAGAGTTCGATCTTCAACTGAGACTAAGGTTTACTAAGTGCTACGTATGGTCAGTGCTGCTATATGGCGTAGAGGGCTGGACACTCAAAACGAGGGATATAAACAGATTAGAAGCTTTCGAAATGTGGCTTTATCGCCGTATCCTAAAAATACCATGGACAGCGAAAATCACAAATATAGAATTCCTTAAAAAATGAACCAAGAACGCCAACTTTTCGAAACCATCAAGAAAAGGAAAACGGCGTATCTATGTCACATATTGCGAAATGAAAAATACCAGTTCCTCCAACTTATAATCGAGGCTAAAATCGAAGGCAAGAGAGGAATGGGACGCAAGAAAATGTCCTGGCTCCGATGCATATGGCAATGGACAGGGATTAACGACATACAATCTCTGATAATATTGCAAGAAATAGAGAATTAATGGAAAATGTGATCGCTAACATCCATTAGTGGATTTGCATCTGAAGAAGAAGAAGATCAGAAAAAGGTGTACATGTCAATTAGAAGTGGAGGTGATGAGGAATATAACTAAGCAGAAAAATCAAAGTTTATCTACCATTAAGTAAATTTCAGTTATTTTAAGTTAATATTTCACTTTGAATCCGGTTAAAGTTAACCTTTGCAGGCTATCTTTTTCTCTCTCAGATAGATATGATCATTCATTGCGTTGTTCTACAGGATTTGGTTTTAGGCTATATTTACCTTCTATAGCACGGTTATTTCACAAAATTTGGGGAAATTGACTATTTTTAGGCTTTCTTTATCTCTGTATAATACATGGGCTCTTATGGTGTGCGCTTATTTGCCAGAAACTAACAAAAATTGCCTTTTTTACTATTACTACTACTTTTTAGTTAATTATTCTAGCTCAAGAAGCACACAATTTTCTCTCCAGATCTCGTACAAAAAAGGTCATTTCACATGAGTGGGCAAGAGGACATTAAGACCTAAAAACTTAAATAGTCTGAAAGATTAAAATCCTCAGGTTCTGAGGAGATTCCGCCAGTTTCAAATTTTAAAATACCAAATTCCACTTTCTCTAACAGATTGAATAATTTCTCTGCTTTTTTCTAATAGCTCAAGTTTTATAAAGTACGCTTGCTACACAAAATCTAGAGCAATTTAGCTTTTTCAAGCTACCTATATTTGTTTCTAATAGATGGGTCCTTATGGAATCCAGTTATCATCCAGAATCTGGTAAATATACGCTTTTTAGGCGATCTGAAAAGCGCAATAATCTCTCTAACAGAAGTACTCTTATGGAGTGTAGTTGTTACCCAGAATCTGTGGAAATTTGGCTTTTGCGTACTGTCATATTTTTGTTTAGTATATGGGCTTTTGAACCAGAGCAACCACCACAATTTAGCCTTTTCAGGTTATCTATATATGTATGTGTAACGTTAAAAAGCTTTTTAGGCTCATTACTGGACGAATAATTTCCATCGTTTTCTATTCTTAGCTGTCAGCTTCCAATTTCTGATTCCCACCTCTCTGACATCTTCCATCTTTACATCTCTCCTTCTCTTTTTTTCACTTAATTATTTTGTTCATAGCCCCAGCTTATTTGTTGCTGTTGGTCAGTCTCAGGTTAGTTTCAGCTTTTTCATTACATGTCTAATCAATAAGAGTACCTAAGTACATATATTCATCCACTTTCTCGAATTTTGCTACAACTGATCCATCCTCTACCTCTAATTTACAGGAGCCACCTTTTTGCTCGAGATTTCCATGTACTTGGATTTATTAATATTAACTTTCAGTCCCCTTTTAGAGCTTTCCCAAATCAGTTTTCTTGCTGTACTTGCCAGTTCTTTTCTATTTCTTCTAATTTTTTCTAAAACTATATTGAATAGCAATTTAGACAACGGGTCTCCTTGCCGAACACCTTTTTTCACTTCGAATTTTTGTGAGACTGTACCATTGCATTTCACAGCACAAATGGTGTTTCTAATTGTTCCTCATCTTTTCTGGCACTTGGAACTTTTAGCGTTTCTATTAATTTGTTTTTGTGTATTGTATCGTAGGCGGCTTTGTAATCAATGAAAAGTACTTGTACTGAAATTTTGTTCCGCAGAATCTGTGGAAACTTGACCTTTGCGGGCTATCATATTACTGTGTAGTATATAGGCTCTTAAACTTGTGCAAATTAGCCTTATCAGGTTATCTATATCTCTCCCTAACATAAAAAACCATAATGGAGGGCGTTTATTTCTCAGAATCTGTGAAAATTTAGCCTTTATAGGCAATATTTATTTCTCCCTCTAATAGATGCGTTGTTGTGGATTACATTTAGTCTCCAGAATAACGAAATTTAGCCTTTTCAAGATATCTCTATATGTTTAATACATGGATTCTTATGGATTTCACTTATTTTTCAGAAGTAACAATATGTTTATCTACTTATATATAAATAATTCATGGATTCGACCGTTACTTGATGGAAATTCATTTTATGTAACAATAAAACACTGCAAACTTTGTTTTCAAACTTCCACAAAATTTATTTTAAAACTTATCACTACAGCTGTTTCGGCTGATTGCCTTTCTCAAGTGATCTATTTTTGGCTTGGGTTTACAAATTTATAGTCTCTAATGAAATAGGTTGAGGAGGGGCGAACTGTTTGTCTCAAGTTGGTCATTCAGAATTATATCTGTGTTTTTTAATTTGTTGATTTCCATAGATTCTAACAAAGATAGCTTAAGGCCTTTATTTTGAATGTGAAGAATTTTAAATTTGTCATTAAAAGAATGATTATGATCTAGAAGGTGAAGTGCGTATGTCGAATCTGTTTTTCTATTCTTGAAAGCTCTTTTATGTTTTGCTATTCGTTTATCAAAGTTTCTACCAGTTTGACCGATGTAAGTTTTTGGGCAGTCGCCACATTGAAGTTTGTACACACCACTATTTAAGTGTTTTTTATTTTGGCCCTTGTTATTTTTAGTATATTTGCCTAGGTTGTTATTTGTTCGGAAAGCTGGTGTTATTCCTTTCTTTTTTATGTGTTTGGCAATTTTTGTTGCTATTTTGCCTGTATATGTAATCGAGCAGAAGGTACTGGGTTTTTTCTCTAGTGGTGGAAATACTAATTTCAGGGCTTTCTTGTGTAGTTTTTGATTTAACATTTTATTAATTGTTTGTTCGTTGTATCCGTTGTTTAGTGCTATTTGCTTAATTATATTTAATTCTGTCTCAAAGCTGTATTTTGACATCGGAATTTCTGTTAATCTATGTAACATACTATGATAAGCTGCCAGTTTTATGTTGCGTTGGATGGGTGATGAATTGTGTATAGTAGTATCAGTATGGGTAGGTTTATAAAATATGGAGAAGTCATGTTTGTTTTGAAGTCTGCTAATTTTTAAATCTAAAAAATTTATGGATTGATTTTGTTCTGTTTCTATTGTAAATTCAATATGACTATGAAGTGAATTAATATACGATAAAAATTGGTCGAGTTGCCTGTTAGTTCCTGTGAAACATACCAGTACGTCACCAATATAAAAACTGTTTGAATACGGGATGTTTTGAAATGGGATGTATTGGTGGAGATACGTAGACGACGTACTGGTATGTTTCACAGGAACTAACAGGCAATTCGGACCAATTTTTATCGTATATTAATTCACTTCATAGTCATATTGAATTTACAATAGAAACAGAACAAAATCAATCCATAAATTTTTTAGTTTAAAAATTAGTACACTTTACACAATTCATCATCCTATCCAACACAACATAAACTGGCAGCTTATCATAGCATGTTACATAGATTAACAGAAATTCCGATGTCAAAATACAGCTTTGAGACAGAATTAAATATAATTAAGCAAATAGCAGTAAACAACGGATACAACGAACAAACAATTAATAAAATGTTAAATCAAAAACTACACAAGAAAGCCCTGAAATTAGTATTTCCACCACCAGAGAAAAAACCCAGTACCTTCTGCTCGATTACATATACAGGCAAAATAACAACAAAAATTGCCAAACACATAAAAAAGAAAGGAATAACACCAGCTTTCTGAACAAATAACAACCTAGGCAAATATATTAAAAATAACAAGAGCCAAAATAAAAAACACTTAAATAGTGGTGTGTACAAACTTCAATGTGGCGACTGCCCAAAAACTTACATCGGTCAAACTGGTAGAAACTTTGATAAACGAATAACAGAACATAAAAGGGCTTTCAAGAATAGAAAAACAGATTCGACATACGCACTTCACCTTCTAGATCATAATCATTCTTTTAATGACAAATTTAAAATTCTTCACATTCAAAATAAAGGCCTTAAGCTATCTTTGTTAGAATCTATGGAAATCAACAAATTAAAAAACACAGATATAATTCTGAATGACCAACTTAAGACAAACAGTTCGCCCCTCCTCAACCTATTTCATTAGAGACTATAAATTTGTAAACCCAAGCCAAAAATAGATCACTTGAGAAAGGCAATCAGCCGAAACAGCTGTAGTGATAAGATTTAAAATAAATTTTGTGGAAGTTTGAAAACGAAGTTTTCAGTGTTTTATTGTTACTTACTATATAAAGAATTCTATCGGGTTCTTCAGTAATCTGTTATATCGGATTATTAACATATACTCTGAATGATTAAAATTGATATTATTATTTATTTACAAGAAATTCTATAGAATGTTAAATTTACATTTTCTGGTTAAATACTTGCTCAATATAAGGCCTGCTTTCCAGGTTTTTATATAAAAGTTTGCACTCCCGTCAGCACACAACCTTCCATTACATTATTTTTTGTATTATAATGAACGAATATTTTGCCCAATTTAGCCCCGCCACTGTACAGGTTCGCATGAGTTCCATCCATTTCCATTCTCGGTCGTAATCCATCGATAATATCTTCTTTATTAAAGAAATTACAGGTCACAACATGAAATTTTATAAACAAGTTTTAATATGAATGGACGATTTGTTGTGGATGCCGTCAAAGAATTAAAAAGTGATAAACTCTAATCAGTTGACCGCCTTTCACAGGGCAGAGGATGGGACTCGTTATCTCAACAGTTGGACTAAAACTCTTAAAGAGGACACAAAACAAATGGGTTTTAATTATGTCATTTTAGTATCGTCGAATTAAGTGCCCCGATGAATTTAATTTTGAGAAGAATGTCTCAGTTCGTTGTTTTAATAAAAATAACTTTATAACAAGAAGAAAATTATTGTAATATTTCTATACACATTATGTATATTCTTCTATTTTCATATCAGTTGAGCCACTACGTCTCTCTTCTTCTCCCTTTCTCTTTTGTTTGACAAAAAGGTAAGATTTTTGCGCCAGCTGTATAGTGTGTTTTCGTAGATGTCTTCTATTGTTGACGTTTCAGTTTCATTAATTAATTTGTGAATTAATATTTGTTGGTCATAACTGTCCTAAATACCTAACACTCTCTAATAAAAAAACAAACTGGAACAGATATAGAGAAGAAATAAAGACAACCATTAACCTAAACTTGCCTCTTAAAAGTGATAGCGACATAGAAAATGCAGTTGCTCACCTAAATACAGTTATTTAGCAAGCTGATTCGACGTCTACCCCAGAATTTACTCACAAACACAACTCTGAGTCCTATCCTGCTCACATAAATTCACTCATATTGGAAAAAAGAAAACTGCTAAAGAAGTGGCAGCTCACTAGAGATCAAGAAGATCAAGCAAATCTTAATAGAGCTTGCAGACTACTCAAAAGAAAACTGATCCAACATAAAGACAATGGAATCAAAAAATATTTAAATAACCTCTCACCAGCAGATGATACAAACTATTCGCTGTGGAAACTAACAAAAAACTTAAACATAACGATCAAATGAATATGCCAATCAGGAAACAAAATGGCACTTGGGCTAAAACTGACATAGATAAAGCATAACTTTTGCAAATCATCTATGCGAGGTATTTCAACCGCATCAGAGGGAAGTCTCAGTTGAAGAAGAGCAGACTATTCATGAAGTCGTAAATACACCATATCAAATGGCTCCACCTATTAAATCTATTAGGAAATCGGAGATCAAAGAAATAATTAATAATCTGGAAAATAAAAAGTCACCTGGATATGACTTAATATCTAGTTTAGTACTAAAAAATCTACCCAACGAAGGCGTAAGTTTAATTACTTACATATTTAATTAAATATTAAAAACAGGTTTTTTTTCACTCCAATGGAAAGTTGCTCAAATTATTCTTATTCCAAAACCTAATAAAGATCACACGGAAGTATCTTCATATCGCCCAATTAGCTTGTTGCCTATAATATCCAAAGTATTTGAAAGGCTTTTTCTGAGAAGACTGGAGATTATTTTATATGACAGTAATTTTTACCGAATTATCAATTTGGGTTTAGGAAACAACATGGTACCATCGAGCAAATTCATAGGGTGGTAAAGACCATCAGAAATTCGCTCGAACAAAAAAATTACTGTACTGCTGCATTTCTAGATGTCTCTCAAGCATTCGACAAAGTTTGGCATGTAGGTCTTATCTCTAAAATTAAATCCTTATTTCCTCATCCCATAAGCTCACTTGTAAGATCCTACCTGACAGATCGATTCTTTCAAGTCAAAAGAGGTGGGTTGAGTTTTAATCCATACTGATCACAAGTCTGTTTTATTTTGTTCATTAGATTTTGAAGGTCTTCTCCGCAATCAGCAAGGACTAAGGTATCGTCGGCATATCTAATATTGTTGACGGTTACTCCATTTACAATAATACCTTCGGTTGTCTCCATTAAGGCTTCCTTAAATATTTCCTTCGAATATAAGTTAAAAAGTAAAGGCGACAATATACAGCCTTGTCTCACTCCTCTTTTTATATTTATTTCATTCGACAGTTCTTGTTCAACCTTTATTCTTGCCACTTGAGGTCAGTATAGATTTGTAATTATTTAGTAGATCTTTATCATCCAATCCTGCTGTTTCCAATATTTCTATCATTTTGTTATGTCGGATTTGCCAAAAGCTTTTTCAAAATCGATTGCACAAATGTACACATTTTGATTTATATCTCTGCATCTCTGTACTAGCACCTGTATACTAAACAAGGCTTCTCTGTACCCAAGCCACTCCTAAACCCAAATTGAGTATTGCTAATTCTGTCCTCCAACAGCGTGTAAATTCTGCTGTGTATTACTTGCAGGAAGATCTTCAAAACGTGCCTCATCAGACTTATTGTCCGATAATCACCGCATGTCTTTGGACGATGTTTCTTAGGTATTGTGACAAATGTCGACTTTAACCAATCATTGGTAATATCCCAGGTCAGAAATTCTGTTAAAGAGATTACACAGAGCTTTCATTCCATTTTCTCCCAAAAACTTTAGTATTTCAGCACCTACTTCATCGCGGCCAAGTGCTTTTCCATTTTTTGTCGTTTGTATTGAACGTCTTACCTCACTTTCTGTTATAGATGGACCTGATATAGCAATCGGTGTATAGTGTTCTACTCTCTCATCTTCAAATAATTCAGAAATGTAGTTTTTCCATTCTTTTAACTTTTCATTGATGTCTAATATTCTGTGTCCGTTTCTGTCTTCTAAACTTTGGGATACTTGTTTTCGTTTGTTTCCAGCGACCTCTTTTAATTTCTTGTGCAGATAAAATGTATCGTGTTTCTTTTCATATTGTTCAATTTCATTACATTATTTCCCATGAAATTGTGTTTTCGCGTGTCTTGTCTTCTGCCTGATTATTGCGTGGATCCTCTTGTATTCGTTTTTATTCGTTTTTCTCCGGTTACCTTTCTTTTTCCTACTTACAACAATTTTCATTTAGTCTATTGAATAAAAGCAACTTTAGCTCACCTTCTTAGCAAATTGATAACGTCCATTTTCGTTATAATAAAACCACATTATTTTTATTATACTCTTTACAAGGATTAAGTTATTAATGCCAAAGCGTAGGTTCACTGCAGGAATTATTATTCTCCTAAACTATCGAAAAAGACTTTGCCCACACGATCGTTACAAAATTTAGATTAATAGTTATTTCTAAAAATATAACAACGGTATTAATCACATTTTTTAAATGGCACTTCAGGGTGTTTGAAATCGAGAGTATCTACATCCATCAATTTGGTATTTTGCTCCGAAGACATAAATTGCCTACAGTTGAACGATACTTATTAAACTGTTGTTAGTATGAGTTTTGACAAAATTCTCATTATCGTATATAAGGCAAGATCATTACAAACAAAAACGTTTTAATTATTAAATAGCATAGGACTATTATCAGTGTTTTTCTAGTACCGTAAATTTTGTTGTTAATTACTCTGGTAAGATATATTTATTTTAACATTAAAATATACTATTATGTAGAATATTCTTCTTCTTCTAGGCACTACAGCCCAAATTGAGCCTTGGCCTTCCTTATTTTTTGCCTCCACCCTTGCTTCTCTGTGGGTGATCTTTCTCTCTTGGCTTTCCAACTGGTGTCTTTCCTTGCATTTTAGCATTCAGTGCTCTTTTTGGTAGCCTATCCTATCACATTCTTATCACATGTCCAGCCAATTGCGATCTTTGTATTCTAATACTGAAGTCTGACAGTGGTGCTTCCTTATTAAGTTATTAAGCTCTTTATTACTTATATCGACTTCTGAAGATTCCGTTTTCCTTCAGAGGTCCTAGTATTCTCCTCAGTACTTTCCCTTCGAAATGTGTCGAGTTTGATTTTGGATGTTTCTTTCCGGACCCATGTTTCACTGCCATAGTATGGTATTGATCGAATTAAGGTTTTATAGTTTCTCATCTTTGTATTTCGGTGGACATTTGAGACCGAAATATATGGGAGAGGGCAAAATAAACTCTGTTTGTCTGCGTTATCCTCTTCCGTATTCCTCCATATTCTGATCCGTCGGCATATATTTCTACTGTCAATCTGCTGTTTCTACTTTTGTCTAGTGTTTCAATCTTCAAGTATAATGTTTTGTGGGACTATATTTCTTCTCGTCTGTATCATTATTTTTGTTTTTTCTGTGTTAATTTCCGACCTAGCCTATTTGTTTGCGTTTATAACTCTGCTTATGTTTCTTGTGCTCCTGTTATGTTCTACTCATAATATTAATATCATCGGCATAAGCGGCCAGTTGAACCGTGCGGTTGATCAGTAGGTTTCCTCGTCCAGTTTGCATTTGCCTTACGCGTACGAAGTGCCAGGTTGTACATTTTGTGTGCTTTATTTCTTTCCTCTATTGCTTGTCTGCACTGGAAACATGGTCCTCTTTTCGCCATTTTCTTGTTTCCCAAGGTGGACGCTGCCGCTGTCAGTACTGCCATTTCCCCTCTATGAAATACAGAGTTCTAGCGTCCTTAACTCATTTGCGACTTCTTCTTCGAACTTCTCTTTATATTCCTGAATCTTCAGTTTTTCCAGACCCAATTTGTTTGTTTTTTGTTGTCTCTCGTTTCTTTCATTGTTAACTCTGAATCTAAATTTCGTTTGGAGTAAAAAATGGTCTGATTCACATGCATGCTCCTGGTGAAATGTTGAAATCCTGCATCTGGTGAAATCCATGTCATTTTGTGTATGTCTTTATGTGGGAAGCATGTGGAACTTATAACCATGTTTTTACTGGTGTCAAAATTTATCAAAAACCATGTGATATTTGTTAATAATGGGACTTTTTCTATATGGAATAAATCTTACGTATTTGTCGCAGTAACAGTATGTGGATTTAGCAATACATGGCCATATCAAATACTATTTTTTTACAAAAAAAATCATATGGACTGATTCGGCAGGTCAAAGTGGCCACTAAATAGTTTTTTTGTCGTTAATGTCTGAGGAACTACTATTTTATAGTAAATTGAAGAATTTGGTACGTTTCAGTAGCAGTTTTAAAACATAACAGTTCACTGTTACAGGAACAATTATATTCTTTGATTTTCCTAAAATCTAAATGGTCCTATTTAAATTTAGTAATAAATGGTCAGTGTTGCATATGCAACACGCACCTCAGCAACAACACTGTCATAAGTCAAAAATTGTCAATTTGAGTAAATCGGGTATGAAGATTATCCTAACTATTTAATGTTGGATTATTTCTATAAATTGAAAGAAAGTGTTGTTATTTTTACTTCAATAAGATTAATTTAGGTTGTTTTATCAATTAGTATTCTGTATTGTAGAAATTTGAAACTAACATATTAATTATTAACAAATGTGTCTATGTTGCTGAAAACCCAAAGGTGTTTTCCTTCCAAAACCACAAAATTGTGATAAGATATTTCTTCTGTTTTTCAATCAAGGAGTGCATGTTGTTTCCTTTATTTTGCTTATGACCAACAATTAAAAACTTTAAGTGATCAAAGGAATATCGAGTTTGCTTACTATTTAAAGAAGTAACAAGGTTATAAATTTGTTTTTGTTCTCACCATAGCAATTGTCGCAGTAAAATACAACAGGAAGGGCTTTAGGGCATTCATTTTTAAGAAATGAGTATAAACATTATCCTATCTCATTAGATCCATAGTTACATTCTCCTTAGTGCCAAACGTAGCAGAAACCATTCAATAATCCTAAGTCAAATATAGTAAAGTTATACATACTTAACTTTGATTTACAGTTAAAGGAGTTGATGTCCCTACAAGGTGTGTGGAGAACTGCCTGTAAATCAAAACATACCGTAATACACTCACATGCTTTGCTTCTTTGCTTATCTTTATCTTTTTTAATATGTGATAGATCTTCTTCTTTTAAATGACGATCACAATTTTTCTGTAAATTGACCTTACTCTTTGCATTTTTATACTCTGCACACATACCGCACTGATCTTTCTTAGGTTGGAAAAATGAGATTAAATTCATTCCTAAAAATTCTTGAGAACATGGTGACATTCTCATAACTTTTATTTTCTTCCATACAAATTGTTTTATCATCTCTATAGATGTCAGCTATTTGCTGATAGCTGTCTCTATAGATGTATTTTGACTGATCAGTCATTCTTCTATGATAAATTCACAAAAAACACATTTTTAATAAACAGAAAACACACCACAATGTGGCTTTCAGAATAATGTGACAGTGTTGTTGTCAAGACCTATCGCTATTAGTAAATAATAGTAGTATAGCACACTTAATTTAAAAAAATATATCTAAAGATTACTTCAACACTGTCATAAGTGAGCTGTTACACTATTGCTGAATAGAGTTCTACAAAAGTAGTTATAGCTATAACAGACATAAGTCGCCATCTAGCGCTTATACTATGACAAAATATCTTTTCGACAGTGATGCTGACAAAAGTTTAACAAAACACCCATTTAATACAACAAAAATAAAAAATACTGAATTTTGACTTGTGACAGTGTTGTTGCTGATGTGTGAATTATTTAAAGATTTTACTCATTTTGCTCCCAAATGTTAGCCCTCATCCCTCATTGAAAAGAAACATAATAAAATTGTCCCAGTTACTTAAACTATGTAAATTCATTCAATATCAGAAATGAATCAATTCATTAGTAATGTTTATAAATACTCGAGAACGAGAAGCAAGTTCTTTCTCGAAGGTGTTTGTCCTACACACACCGGCATTGTTCGGTAATCTCTTGTGCAAGCAAGTGTTCAGCGTTCTTGGTATCTACTCATATAGAACTCAATACTCATAGAACTAAAATCTTAGCTAGCGAGGTTACTTTCTTCTCGGTGACAAGTATACACTGAGAAAATGTATGGTTTCTTTAACTATGGTCGAAATTTAAACCATTTTTTGTTATTTTTTCCAAGTTAAGAATTTTTCTACTACTTGTTTTTGTCACTTGTTCCTAATTTCTTCTTTGGTATTGTTTTCACTTGATAAATTGATTCTAAGGTATTTAAATGCCATTACTTGTTCTACCATTTTATTTGCAATATCTAGAATTCACCTTATTGGTATTTTTTTGTTTTTTTTTTTGTAATACTTATGTGGAAATAATTAATTTACAGTAGGAAATAGACAAATCGATAATTTTTTAGATATAACTTAACAAATCAACACATTTAACATGAACTTGCTACATTTTATAAACTATCCGGCTTCCAACTAACCTACCCAGAAACAGTTTCTAGCAGTTTAGTTTGTTTTTTCGTTTAAACAGATTCTGAGTAATATCATAATTAAAAACAAACATTATAAAGTTCTCTTTAAGTGAATCTAGTAAATGAAAGATGCTACAGAAAAAAAACATAAAAGTAAATTGAAAGTGGTAGACATAAAATTTCTGAGAAAGATTACAGGGAAATAATGTGATAGACAGAAAAAGAAACTAAATAGAAGAATAACTAAAGAAGAAAGTACAATATCCAAGATAGAAACGAAGCAGGACGACAAACTTTTCTTTGCAAAAAATGAGGCAAATAAATAGAAAATGAGGTCATTAACGAACAATACTTTAATCTAGATTATGAGAATCTGTGCTATAACTTGAATATGTGTAAAACTATGTCCAGAATATATGTGAAACCTTTAACAGGATCAGAGAAAAAAATCTAATAGAAAATAAAAAGAAGAGGTAAAGTTTAATGAATGACAATATACTACAACTCATGAAAGAAAAATGAAAATTAAACAATAACAAAAGAATGTACAAAAATATTCAGAGACAAATAGGAACCGAAATATGAAAGGCCAAAGAAAATAGGTTAAAAACACAGTGTGAAGAGATATTGGTCCTATTTTCCTATTTTCAATTAGACAACGATTATTATAAACAAGACTTTGTATAAGTCATGGACTCTTCAGTATCTCTATTATTGGCAGATATTTTCATAAAAGAATTTGAAGAAAAAAATTAGTTCAAACATGAAGCACATTCATAGAGAAGCATAGAATAAATTTTTGATTGATATTAACTACAGCAAAATTCACCATTAAAAAGGAAAACAATACCTCAGTACCATTTCTGGATGATTATTCATGTGATTTATAAACAAGGAATTCCACAAGATTGAAGAAAGAAAACAGAACACCAAAAACAACTAACGCACTAAGATCTACTTCTTCCAAAACCAAACTCAACAATACGTTATGTCAAAGAAGTGCATTTATAAATATCTTTTATATAGGAGAAACTTTAAGATTTCTAAGTGTGAGGATAAATGAGCATAATTCTTCCATAAAAATATAGAATTTGACCTCTTCCAGATATGAAAAGAAGCCTAGGATAATGAGCATGGAGTATAATTTTATTGGTTTGTTAATAATATAGTCTGCCACAAAAGTGCTTCACATAAAAAATTACAAACATTTCTGACAGCATTTGGTTAATTGCTATTTTGTCTGGTGTTTATATTATCAGTCTTTATTTTACTTTTGTAAAAAGTATACAGTTTTGCATTTAATTTAAAATTTCATGTTAAATGTTGAGTATGAAAGGTCCTTCTGTCTGAGCTACGTTCTTAAATCAGAACTGCCTATGTGTCTTAAAAGAAAAGTCTTTAATCAGTGCGTGTTGCCAGTAGTTACATATGGTGCAGAAACACCAAGAAAGTCCCAAGAAAGTAAGAAATAAAATTTGTGTTACCCAAGAGCCATGGAACGATCGATGTTAGGCATTTCTCGTAGGGATCGGATCACGAACAAGGAAATAAGACGGAGAACAGGAGTGACAGATGCCATAGAAAGAATTATGACCCTTAAGTGGAACTGGGCAGGGCACATAGCTAGAATGTCGGATAACAGATAGACACAGCGAATAATACAGTGGAGACCGAGACAAGAAGTACATCGAAGTGGAGGTCGTCCACCAACAAGATGGTCTGATGACATAAAACGGATCGACAAAAATTGGATGCAAACAGCACAAAATAGAAATACATTGAAAAGACTGAGGGAGACCTATATCCAGCAGTGGATAGATGCGGGTTAAATGATGATGATGAAAGGTCGTGACAATAATAATTTAAATTTAACGAGAGATCAAATGGTTAGAATAATTTCCCTCATTGAAGACGGAAGGAGCCAGAGATATGTGGCAAATTTAGTGGGTGTAAATCAGTCGACAGTATCACGAGTGGAAGTAAGGTAACCGAGAGACTGGTCTTTTTAGTCTTTTAGTCCTTCAGGCTTTGCGTCGTTGACATTGACTGCAAGTCAACTTCAACATGACTTAGCCAAGACTCGAAATGTAAGTGTGTCTTCAGAAACTGTTAGACATATCTTAAGACAGTCTGGAATTAGGGCCAGAGTAGCTGCCACTGCCCCAAGACACTTACAAGAAGTATAATATATCTAACATTTGCAAGAGAGCACATAAACTGGAATATCGACGACTGGGGTAACATTCTTTAAGAATGAGTTAAAAATTTTGTTATTATCATTTCGGATCGAAGAATACCAGTTTATAGACGACATGGCGAGCATTATTTTCAATGTAACCTAAGACCGGCGGAAAACTTTGGAGGAGGATCTATTATGCTCTGAGGCGGAATATCTCCTAGGGTAATACCGAATTGGTACAGCTAGATGGAGGATCCTTAACTGCTGATAGGTACATAGAAGAAACTTTGGAGATGCATGTTGTTCCTTACGCCCCATTTATTGGTAATGACTTTGTTTTAATGCATGACAATGCACGTCCACACGTCGCAAGAATCCTTACCGATTATCTTCAAGAGGTAAATTTACAAGTTTTGAATTGGCCAGCGCACAGCCCTGACTTAAATCCAATAGAACATGTTTTGGGTCCATCTTTACAGAATGGTGAGATCTGGTAATTGTGAAGCCAGCTAATCTTCAGGACCTGCAACGATTGTTGACCGTAGTATGGGATTATAACGATCAAGATTATCTAAGAAGATTAATTGGAAGTATGCCATAACGTTGTCTAGATGCTATAAGAGCTAGAGGAGGCAATAAGTCTTACTAAATTATCATTACTTTTGATTTTAATTTTTTTTTAATCAATGCTGTTTGTACGCTTACTTCTAATTTATGAAATAAATTAAATAAAACCTTTGTTTTTCGTACATTCTGCATTTTTCTTATAATACTTGTTACGTACTTAAAAATAACAAAAAATTAACAGTAAAAAATCCATGTTTTAAATTATTTTTAATACAAAATTTGCAGTTTCATAGGTGATGCGATACTTTTTTGGCGGAGTGTAGTTTAGAATATATTCTTCTCAGTGTAAAAGGAGCAAAGAAGTATTGAAGCAAATACACTGCCAACAAACACAATCCATCACGATGAACTTGATCTTGAGTTTTAAGTGGATATCAGGCGCCACTTTTGTGCGTTGCTTGAAGTTAGATTTAGACCACTTAAGGTAGTATTATTATACGAATTAAAACGTTGGCCGCGTTTCATTTAAACTTTATTGTAGTGATGAAGTAATATACTAACATTTATTAAAGTTATTGTCATGACTAGAAAAGTTTGAATTGGTTTAGTGAATTTATGAAATTCTACTCCTCAGTTTTAATTACAATTAAAAATCTATAAACGACTGTTTTTGGAAGCTCTTCCATTTCACTCTACCTCGTATTTATTCAACATCTTGAAGTAAAACCCACTCTGTCGTAACTATCCATTCAGAAAGTTAATTTAGTCTCATTTGTTGTTTATTTAGGTTCTGGTCTTTTTCGCGGAAGGAATTTACAAACACTCACAGATGTTTCTTTGGCGAGCAACTACATATGGCTCCCAAATTCATTTGTGATCTGAAATATTAAGTCAATCGGGCAATTTGGTGCAGATGACAGTCAGCCAAGTATCTGGAGTACAAAAAAATCACTTACGCTCTGATTTATGATCATAACAAAAAATTTAACAAAATTTATGTGAGAGCATCTTGTTCTTTTTTATTTTGGTTAACTAATAACCAATTTTATTATGTATATATGAACAAAAGAGGCTATTACTTGAATATTTGGGACTTTAATTAAGAAAAATTTTCGTATTCAATAAAATGAGGCGGTGACTAGAATAAGGACCTATAGGCATATGGGCCCTTCTAAAAAAAATGAACTAGACACTCTTCTAGCAGGTTGTATGGCAATAAGGGAGTTTCCAGAAAGGTATAAAAAGATTTCAAAATTCCAAAATTAGCAGACAGTATCACTGGAAATACAAGCTTAAAACTTCTGGTTGAGATGTGCCCGTGTGCCGTTTCTTTTTTGTTGATTTATATCAAGTAGGAGTGAAGCATGTCAGAATAGCAATAATATCCATTATGCCTAGAGCCCCATAATCATAAGCTACTGATATGACATCTTTTCCCCCTTTTTTACATTTGATAGTCATTAAAACGCACTGGAGCCCTTTTGAGTCTAAACGCTAGTTCTATTTTCAGCATTCATCTGGGAGATTGAAAGTTCCTTTACTCCACGAATGTGATTCCCAAATGAGGAGTTTAATGATCTAGCATTATGTACAAAATCAGTATTCTTCACTTCCCCGTTTTCTTTCTGCACTAAAATAAGATCTGGGTGCCTCATCTACTCTTTCCAGAATTTTACCTGGTCTCCATTCTCTACCCTCTCTGACATCTACATTCTCTCGTGGCACTATTACCCTTCTTACCTAGGTGTTTCTATCATAATAATTTTTATATTCGTTTCTTTTTGCCTCTAGTTTCTCCCACTCTTCCTTTAGATTTATGTTCTTTGTGCTTTTTATTTGATGGTAGCTTCAATCTAAGAACCCTGTTATTCACTAATTGGGCCGGTGTTTTTTTTGTTTCATTTATTGCATGTTCCCGACAAGAATGTCGAGCGTAGAATAATTTTTAATAATTTTAAACTGTCTGTCCTTATTTTAATGTAGTGTTATGTACAATTTATGTCCAATCTTATGTCTATTACACTCTGTGCTTGCTGGATAGCCCAAATTTGACGAAATGCCCCCTGATGATGCTGTAGAAAAGCGAAAGTACTTGGCAAGATTTGATTATTAAATTTGTGCTCGATATTTGCCTTAATTTTTCAAAGTTCATTTATTCGAGCATTCAAACCTTATATCAATTAGTTCTATAAAGGACTTTTATGCATGTACGTATTCAACATACCCTTGCATAATGATGGGTCATTATATGTATATTCCTTCATAGAATCCTAATATAAAAAGGGAGCAAGTAGTGTTGCTCCATTCATCTTCGACTTCTTGGTATATTATGAATTTTCATCTCGAGAAAGGATCTAATAATCCTGCCATAAATGGCGAAATTATAGTATATGGTTTTAGAATTATTATACATTTAATATGACATGATTATGCGTTATGTTTTATAAATATTCTTGTGACTATATCAAGCCAACTACATGCGAAACATTATCGTGACATACTTTTTTATCTCAATGTTTTGGTTCCGTTCTGTCCAAGAAACAAATCGGCAAAACAAGTTCATTCACTTTTTGTTGAAAACTATCTTAATGGAGATCTCAAATAAAAAAACGTTTTTAGCATGAGGTTGGTTGCAAAATTCGACGAAATATCGAAGAGAAGCGTTACATATTATTTTTTTAAATTGATCAATTTTAAAATATTTTTTTCTGCATTGGTTTTTATGCGTATGTACATATATTTACTATGAATATATTCCTGATTTACTAGCATGTTTTGCTAGGTGTATAGTAATTTGGTTCTTTTGAATGTTGGTTATTTGACCCCTCTGGTTGTATCCATGCCATACCTGAACTTCATTTAATATAAATCCTTTTGTGAATGTGATGATCATTCTCTTTTGCCTTTTGAAGTTTTAGATATTTTTGATATAAAAGCTTATCTTCGATATTCTTCGATATAAGTCTCTGTTCTTATATCCCTGTCACTAGTGACTCTCTACTTCTAGTTAATTAATTTCATTACTTGTTCTACAATTTGGCCGTCTATTTCTAGTTTGCATCTACGCGGCTCTTTAACTGATCACTATACATTTAGTTTTTTCTACTGATATTCTCATATTAAGTTTGTTTGCTGTGATATTGAAGGTGTGGTATCCGTATCGTTTTCTTACTTCGTGGCTAAGCGAGTCTCCTTGGCAGATGCCTCCTTTAAGTTCTATATCCTAATACTTCCTTATTAATAAGTGTTCAGGAAAGTGTTCTTGCAATTTCGAAATATTTTCTATAGCGTATTTTTATGTATGAGAGAGTAATAAAAACAATAAATTATGTATGCAAATCCTAAACTGTTGATACGGGTGACTCAATGAAAAACAGATATTTGTCAACAAGTTTACAGAAGTATATAGAGAAAATAAATTTTAAATTGAGTAATGACCACCATTTAATAAAGGTTGGAGCAGAATAGAATACAATAGTTGTGAGGGTTACTAAATCCCTAAATAAGGTTGCCAGTGTCGGGAGTGATGGAGGTTAACAGGTACTAATGAATTTGCAAGAAATGTAAGATGTTTATTTTATTGGTAATATATAAACCAATAAAAGTTTAATTAATAAGTATCTACCTATTTTGCAAAATAAAGTTTAATTCTTTATGGACAAAATAAAACGTTTTATTTTATCTGAAATGAGTGCATTCCACGAAGTAAGGGTTTCAACAATCAAACATTTAATTCTTTAATTCCAGGAATCTACGACAGTAATTGACTAGATAATTACCTTCTAAACTTATTCCACAGAAAATGTGATAGTGGGTTTTTCCATTTGTAGGAAGGTACAAGTGGCGTATTCAAAATTCTTAACAGTTCACTAAAAGTAGGTACTTCAGTTTCAAGGTGCAGTTTATTGTGTATACTAGTGGTTATGGAAAATTTGGAAGTGCCGTGTAAAACGCCGAAAAAATTGGTCCTTTAACAGTTAATGAAAAAACATTAATATTTAATTGTTTCAAATTCATTTACAAGACAAAACGTTTATGTGAAAAGTGTTGATGAGACCGTTGAGTTAGTTAGCAGTACACTTGGTGTTGGAAAATCTACGATTTAGAGAGTTATTAAAGAAGAGAAATGTGGTAATTTTCAAATGCCACGTAATGCTCCAGGGAAACCAAAAATTTCAAATAGAATATCATTTTAAAGAAGGACATTCGACGGAAAGTGCATGAATTCTTCTTTAGACAAGAATTTCCAACATTGGATGAAGTTCTTGTTCAGTTCGAGATGATAAGGATTACCCAGAAATGAGTCGAAGTACGTTATGGAAGCTTTTAAAATGAAAATAGGCTTCCGCTGGAAAAAGAATCCCCAGAAAGTCTATTTTATTAGAAAGAAGCGATATTGTCATATGGAGAAGACATTTTCTAAGAACCATAAAGGAAATGAGAAACCAAAAAAGAAAAATATTTTATTTTGATGAAACATTGATCAACGAGGGTCATACACCAAATAAATTTTGGCAGGATGAAACCTGTTACAAGTCAAAGGCACGCTTTTGTAAATAACTTATCTACTGGTTTAAACCCACTATCAGGAAAGGGGACGCAGGCTGATAATAGTACACATTGGCAGTTCAGACGGTTTTGTTGAAGTGGTTTATTAACTTTTGAATTAACTCGTACGGTGACTACCATGAAGACATGAACGCTGATGTCTTTCAAGAATGGTTCGAAACAAATGATAGAACTTCTTCCTAAGAACTGTGTAATAGTAATGGATAATGCAAGTTATCACTCCAGACTTATAGAAGGACTGCCCACAACCAAGTGGTTTAAAAAAGACTTGCAGAATTGGCTGAGTTAAAAAAATATTAAGTACCATCCCGGATCTATAAGAAAGGAACTTTATTCGTTGTGTGCCCTTCAATAAAGAAAAATTTAAAAAATACGAAATTGATGAAATTGCCAAAAATCGTTGGAATGACAGTACTTAGTATCCCCACCATATCATTGTGAATTAAACCCGATTGACACTGGTATGGGCACAGATAAAGAGTGAAGTTTTAAGAAAAAATGCCACTTTTAAAATTCATGATGTTAAAACAGTTTGTTTTTGGAGGCCGTAAATAATGTAAAACCTGAAAACTGGGAAAAGGCAGTAAATCACACTACTTAAAGAAGAGAAAAAAATGTGGAAGCTGGACAATATTACTGATAAAATGGATCGAGCCAGTTATTATAAATCTTGGTTCTGAAAGTTTCATCTTCTGAATCTGATTTTGGATTTGTAACAAGTTTCTGTAAGTTTTATATTAATATTTTTTATTCATCTATTTAAACATACCTTAGACGGTTTTAAAAACTCTTTTTCTCTTTTGTAATTTTTTAAAAATATAGTGTGTGATAAAAGAGGTCACTTTTGTTTACATACACATAACACTTTATAACACTGAAATAATTCATTTATTTTTTACAATTATTCAAAGTAATTTTTCAATTAATCTTGAGCACGCCCATGGAGTGGTCGGACATACCAGTTTAAAATTATGCTAATTACTCTCTCGTTCATAAAAATAAAACTGTAACATATCTTGAAATGAACATTCTCTATTTGCCATTTAAAGTTTTAGACATTTTTAGTATAAAAGACTATATTCAATATTTCATTCTTTCCATAAAGTCGATTTTAGTATTGCATCCTAAAACTACCTTATTAATAAAAGTGTCGAGGAAAGAGTCCTTTGAATTTTTAAAATCTATTCCAGGCCTTATATGAACTTGAAGCCTTTGGAATATTCCTACTTTCACACGAAAATTATCGATCTCTCCTATATTTGCTTTACCACTAACTGTTGGACTAGTTACTATAGTTTTTTTCTGTAATTGTTGAACTTTTTTTAACATCACTTTCCATGTTAGGTATATATGTTATTGGGTTTTTTATTAACTCTTCTTGGAATAGATACCTTGTTGAATCATCAAATATTTCTGGGCATAAAAAGAAATATATATCAAAGTCCATTTGCTCTTTTGCTGGAACAGTTTTTTCTGAATATAATACACACATTCTGTTCGATCTTAATCCATATTTATTTTTTTATTATTATCATCGTTTGCTATATTTATTTTATTGTTTTATCACACAATAGCACAAACAAAATGCTTACAGGTAGACAAACACTTCAAAATGGATGAGGTTGAAAAAAACACGTATTTATTTTTCCTAGGATGGCACTTTGACCCTGTAATAGAAACGACGGACATGCAATGGTTATTTTTTATACTGGTACACAATATATTAAGACCACCAAAGAAGCGAAATAAAAAAAATTTTTTGGATGTAAAATTGCAATGCACAATTTTATTTGACGTTTTTTTTAAGTGCAAACGATAACATAAAATTAGAAAACAGAAAACGTGCTGTCACAATCTCAATTCCTTTCATGGTCAATGTTAGGTCTTTTGTACAAATACAATAATCGATTAAATAGTTACTTTAAAATACAAAACTCTATCGATCGCGTCCCTATTTAAATACAAGCCTTATAACACGGCCGATAACAACTAACAAGTTCGACCATAAAAGGAGAGAAAGGACCTGTTCTATAAAATGTTTCTCGTTGTATTGTTGACAGTGGTCCAAATGGGTTAATTAAAGAGAGAATCATGCATATGCATACTTCCAAAACAGATGATAGGTTAATAGAAAGAGATTCCAACTAGTGCATGCCGTTCTCGAAATTAGTATTTTTTATATTGAAGTATGCGATGGAATAAATCGATATAATTCTTTCGATCACCTCTTTACTACCGATAAAATGTTTGGTTCTGAAAATATTTTTTTGTGTCAGGTCTCACACTATTTTTTGTGTGATCTGTGAAGAAGGATTCGTTACTTACGGATGTAACTCTCATTAAAAAAAATTCGAGGGAATGAAAAATTGGCATTATACAACCGATATGCAAGAACTAAGATAAGACTCAATGTTATAGCACAGAATAAGTAACAATCCGATTGCCCAGTCTCAGATGCCGCCTTTGAAGTTTGTTAGCACGCGAACGCCATGTTTTAAACGGAAACATAGACTCGAATTGAGACATTTGTGACAAGCTACGACAGAACTGTAATTTAAATTTTTAGAGATTAATAATTTAGTACATTTGAAATAACTTAATCGATTCTTCAACTAAAAGTACGAATAAAATAGTGCATATTATGTCTGTGGTTGCCATAAATAAATTAAACCGGGTTAATTTGTCTGTGCACACCAGATAAAATGTCACTGAACAGCACTGGTTCCGTTTAAAACATGGCTGATTCCGTCTGCGCGAACGAGATGCGCGTACTTATTTTTTCAAGCAGAGTGGGCATTCTGATTGTTTATTATTCTGTGGTCATAGGTTAATTGGATTACTTAACGTAGTATAATCGGAGTTACTGAAAGGAGGAGACGCACTACAAAACAACATGAATGAAACAATATGATGATCGATAAACACTACGGAGTGAATAGCGGTATTATTGTACTATACATAAAAAAGGAAATCAGTTAGAATGTGGAAACTACCGTGTAATAGGCTGCTGAATGCAGCATACAAAATAATGTCCAACGTCATTTATGAAAGACTTAGACCACACGCTGAAAAAATAGTTGGCAAATACCAAAGTGGCTTCTGTAGATAGAAGTCAACAATAGACCAGATATTTGTTCTGCGACAGATCGTGTTAACGTAGACTGAAATATAATGAGAATTTGGCAGATTACCAGTCCAAATTAACAATATTACCGACGAAAATTTGTGGAGCACCGGTCGAAATTAAGACCCTGAAGAAATGTTCAAGATAATTATAATAAACCCTACTCAATTAAGAAACAGGTTTCTCAACGAGCAGAAGTGATGTTACATCGTCTTCAAATGCAGACATTCAGACAGAAATGAGTAGGTACATTTGATAATTTAGATACATTTATATTGGCGAAAAAACTATCTAGTTTGACCTGACGAATTTAAAAATTGTATTTCACAAAAGTTGAATTTTGACCCTGGTGGTCGGAAGATAACGGTGCTTTTTACAGGCAATAAGGCAGCATTTTAAAAAAGGGATTAGTATTTAGAATATTTCAAAATGCATATCTAGCGAGATCTAGCGAATACTCATTACAAATCACTCATGTACTTACCTCACTATAGGTAGTAGCCCAATTACGAGTCAGACTAAAAACCTTAATCCAGAAACAGAATAACAAAAGATTAGATATGGATCAACTTAGAAATACCGAGATAAAAGTCAGGCTTACAAATAGCATTTGTTGCTTTAACAACCAATACTGATGATATTGAATGAGACTGGATCAACTTAAGGGATGCTATATGCAACGGTGCGAAAGAAGTAATTGGTGACAGATGAAATATTACACCTTATGGACAGAATTCAAAGAGAAATGGTTACAAGAAAAATGTCAAGAGATAGAAGAGCTAGAATGAAGACACGATAGTTTTAACATGCATAAAAAAATCAAGGAGTTTACTTATACTTACAAGAAAAAACAGTTTGGTAAGTTAATAGACGAGAACAACAAACTTATTGTAGATAAAGAAGAATAGTTTATTGAACAAAAATATTGAAAAGTGAGGTGATAAAAGCTATAGATCAAACGAAAGAGATGGGAATGCAACAGGATGCGATGAAATACCAGTCGAATTTTTAAAAGTTTTTAACGGAAACAACTCTGAATGTAGTATTGAAACTGTTTAATAAGATATACGATACTGGTCAAATTCCATCGGACTGGTTGAAATCTATATTTGTGCCCCTTCCCAAGAAATCCAATTCTAAGACGTGTAGTGAATATTGCCTTATAAGTTTAATGAGTCACACCCTTAAGTATTCTTGCGTATTATCCATTCCAGAATACGAGCAAAATTAGAACACAGCATAAGTAAAACACAGTTCGGTTTTAGATGCGGTTTTGGAACTCGAGAGCCCCTCTTTGCAATACAAGTCTTGATTCAAAAATGCCTGGATCAACAGAAAGATGTTTACGCCTGTTTTATCGACTATGAGAAAGCATTCGATACTATCAAACATGACAAACTCATAGAACTATTACATCTTACAGGACTTGACACTAAGGACATCCAGATTATAAAAAATCTATATTGGAATCAAACAGCCCACATGAAGAATGGACATATGGTGAGTGAAAACGTAACCATTTCGAGAGGGTTAGACAAGGCTGTATTCTTTCGCCACTGCTTTTCAACCTATACACGGAACAAATATTTCTAGAGGCACTGGAAGAGTACAACGAGGGCATCAAGATTAATGGAGTACCAATAAGTAATTTTCGATATGCAGATGATACTGTTATACTGACCGATAACATCGAAGATTTACAGATGATGCTAAATAGAGTAAATACAACTGGCAACCGATTTGGACTGAAGATCAATATAAAGAAAACTAAATTTATGGTGATCAGTAAAAAGAACATTCAACATATCGACCTGAATATTGAAGCCGAACGTATTGAAAGAGTACACCGATTTAAATATCTGGGATATACAGTAAATGATAAGTGGACTCAGACGTAGAGATTAAGATCCGAATTGAAATAGCAAGATCCAAATTCATCAAAATGAGAAAGCTCTTAAGCAACCGCAACCTAAGCGTTAACCTCCGATGACGCGCCACGAAATGCTACGTACTCTCTACGCTACTTTACGGAGTAGAAGGGTGGACGTTAACAGCAGCAACTATAAAGAAGTTAGCGGCTCTAGAAATGTGGCTGTATCGACGCATACTGAGAATACATTGGACAGAACAGAGTGACCAACACAGAGGTATTAAGACGAATGGGTAAAGAGGTGAATTGTTAACAACTGTTAAAAGGAGGAAAGCGTCATACCTGGGCCATGTGTTTCGTAATGATAAGTATAGTCTGCTACAGCTTATCGTGGAAGGCAAGACTGAAGGTAGAAGAGGTTTGGGCAGAAAAAAAAGAAATCCTGGCTGAGAAACTTGAGAGAATGGTTTCAAATACCAGAAGCTGCGAACATAATACATGCGCACAAAACAGAGAAACCTATCGTTTGATGGTCGCCAACCTTCGGTAGAAGACGGCACATAAAGAAAAGAAGTTACCTCACTCTCCTCATTGATCGTGCGGTCAACTTTTTCATTCATGAAAAAAGAAAAGTTAATTATTTATTATTTCCTAATAATTTTGTATAAAAACTGAGTAACTTTCTTCCGCCTATATGTTAGTCAAATTTCTTACGAATTACCCACTTGTTAAAAGTAAATTTTTCATCCGAATGATGATATTATGATCTTTTTATAATCCTAAAATGATGTTTTTGATTCATTAACTGTATATTTGTATATAAGTCTATATATAATAATCAATAAATTTTATATCAATTTATTCCTAAGACGTAATTATTGAGTCATCGTCAATCAAATCGGTATATAAACATTTCTGCACAAAGAACTATTGATAAGAGAAATATACTTATGGATGATACAATTCTAAGTGGCCAGTTAATATGTCTAATTACAGAGACCACTGACTGTGAAATTGTTTATAAATGGTCAGCGGTTAAATGTAGATACCTACCGCACATCATACATGTCATAATCTGATTTTAAGTACTTAGAGTTTAGAGTAATCATTTATTTATACACCCAAGGCGATAAATCAATTACACAAATTCTGTGGAATCGTTTTTAGCTAGCTTTATGTTGGCAAAAAGTTACACGTACAGTACATCTGCTTCAACTGTGCAAAAAATAAACTGAATGAAATTATAACAAATCATGAATGTGTTGCTTGTGTGAATTCATTTCACATAGGTAAAAGAAATAATAAATAAGACTTACTCACAATCAATTTAATTTAACTATCCAGGCGACCGGTTTCGCTTTCTACAATATGCAAAGCATCTTCAGGTCCTCGATACAAAGTTAAATAAATGCTGAAATAATAAACCCATATTAGGGTGTTGTCTAATAAAGATAAACAAAGATAGATGATATAAATTACAGTAATTATGCCAATATTACATGTCTGTGGTTTTTCAAAATGAATAAAAAGTTTTAGCAGACAAGGTAAGACCCACAAATTGGTATAAAATAGTCTATTAAATTGTAATAAATTAGTAAATGAACAAATAAATAAAACATTACTGACATGCCGGTACTCTATTAATTGATGGTTGGAAGAACATGGTTCAATCTATACTGTATTGTTGAATGGAGAACTTAAGTCTGCTATTGTAATTGTTTGACAATAAACGGGAAGTTCTTGAGGAGATAGATTTTATCCAAAATCCTTTGGAAAATTTTATCCTTTGGATAAATATAAATAAGTTAAATGTTCGTTTGTAAACATATATGTATTATGTTTTATACAAATTATATGTAAATTTAAATATAAATGTGTCAAGTGCCATACGATAAATAAAATAAATAAATCTCAAAGTTGCATAAGTGCTGAATGTGTTTGTGCATTTTAATTTTAATGATTTATGAAAAGTATTATGTCTCCTTTGCATAATGCTTTCTTAGGTACTATAAAAATCAAACACAAATCAATTTTTTTCTCTGACGGTCAAATAAACGTTAATATTTAAATATATAGGTACATCTTGTATGTGATTATTTTTGTCAAAGGCAAGAATTAAAATTGTCAGTTCCTAGAACGACTTCGGTTAGTACAACGCAATATCACCGGTCCCTTAGCCGTCATTATAACTGGATTGTACTGTATTGTACGCAAGAGAGATATGTTTAGGAATAATCAAAACGATCGAAAATATCTACCAAAACAACACAATAAAAGTAAAAGTTGAAGAAGAACCAACTGAGCCAATTGAAGCTGGCAGTGGGACAAAACTTTAACTCCTGAGTCCTCTATTTGAACCTGATCATGGATGAAATAATAAAAGAAGTATGAACATATGATGAAGATGATTTACACAAATTTTTGTGATCCAGAACAGGTGGCAAAGTCGTAAAGCATGAAATGAAGAAGAAAGAGATAAAAACGATGACCAATTTAACATTTGTGATTGAAGAATGGCGTCCTTGTTGATGTGACGGCCAAATTAGAAAGTAGAGAAATACATTTTCTCAAAATTAAAGCTTAAGCAGATGATTTAGACTTAAATCATGATTTGAAGAGTTACACAAAGTTGATAAACTAACGTTTATTATTTAATTTATTACAAATTTTGATTTTTGTTGATAAGAAGATATATTAAGCTTGTAAACAATTTTCAGCCGCTTTACAAAAGTAATGTAAATGTAGATGTAAATTTAAAATTGTAAATTTCCTATTTTCTTGATGTTATATCGTATCCCTTTGATGGTGCATACCATTACTGAAGGTTTTCAATCACTATATTAAATTTTTTTTTATAATGTGCCGCTGGTAACCTGTGGTGCTAAATTGGTGCAGCATACCTTTTAAACCATCTTCATCATATGTTTTTACTTCTTTTATTATTTCATCCATGATCAGGTTCAACTAGAGGACTCAGGAGTTAAATTCTTTTACTCAGGAATCAGTTGATTGTCCAAATGAAATTCAATGACTTCCATATAATAGTAAAATCATTTTCCATTTTTTTTTAAATATCGTAATGATCAAGTATTGAAATAACCCCACTGTTCAGTATTATCATTGATCAATCTGATGGAAAAAATTTGTCTCATTTCTTGTATCTCATTCATAAAGAAGACATAGAAGGCAAGAAAGACCAAGGGAAATATTCACCCAACAAATATTCTAAACAGCCAACAAGAAACGAAACACTGGTTGAGGAGTGGAAAAATGGTTACAGAGGAGAAAACTCAACATCTATGTCTCCAAGAGGGCAAAAGGTGACACTAGTTGAAACTTCTTCTTCTTAAAGTTCCATCTCCTATCGGAGGTTGGATATCATAACGGCTATGGTCACTTTGTTGGCTGCTGCTCTGAAAAGTTGTAGTGAACTACAGTTAAACCATTCTCTAAGGTTCCTCAGCCAGGAGATGCGTCTTCTTCCTATGCTTCTTCTTCCTTGGATCCTTCCTTGCATAATAATTCTCAGCAGCTCATATTTTTCTCCTCTGGTTATGTGACCCAAATACTCTAGTTTTCTTCTTTTTATGCTGTTCATAATTTCTAACTCCTTATTTAGACGTCGTAGTACCTCAGCATTGGTAATCCTTTGAACCCACTGAATTTTTAACATTCTTCTGTAACACCACATTTCGAACGCTTCTATTTTTCTTATGTGTTGTTTCTTCAATGTCCAAGCTTCCATTCCGTATAGTAAGATAGAAAATATGTAACATCTTAGAGCCCTCAATCTGAGATGCAACTGAAGGTCTCTGTTGGTAAGCATTGTCTTCATTTTCACAAATGCTTGCCTTGCAGTTTCAATTCGGACTTTGATTTCTCTGCTTTGGTCATTTTTGTCATCAACCCAGGTTCCCAGATATTTGTATGTCTCTACTTTTTCTATTTGGGTTTGCTCTATCATTAATTTTTCATTTCCATGTTGCGTTTTTGAGACAATCATAAATTTAGTTTTTCTCTTATTTATTTTTAGTCCGTATCTAATGCAATAATCGTTAATTCTATTTACCAATTCTTGTAGCGATTCCAGGGTGTCTGCCATTATAACGGTGTCATCAGCGAATCTTATGTTATTTACTATTCTTCCGTTTACAGAGATTCCATCACCCAGATCCGCTATCGCTTCCTGGAATATGGCTTCACTGTACACGTTAAACAGTAATGGTGACAGAACACAGCCCTGTCTTACTCCTCTCTTTATATCTATATTTTCGGACTTTTGTTCTTCTATCTTTATATTGGCCTTTTGATTCCAATACAGATTGATAATGATTCGTAAGTCTCGTCTGTCTATATCTTTGTTTCTCAGTATTTCTATTAGTTTTTCATGTCGGACCCTGTCGAATGCCTTCTCGAAGTCGATGAAACAGGAATAAATATCTAGGTTCATATCTAAGCATCTTTGAGAGAGGACATTAAAAGCAAACAATGCCTCTCTCGTTCCCAGTCCCTTGCGGAACCCAAACTGAGTATCATCCATATCCTCTTCTAGTTTTCTATATAATCTTCCATGAATCACCTTTAGAAATATTTTGAGGGTATGGCTTATTAGTGATATTGTCCTATAGTCTGAACAATCTTTGGCATATACTGTTTTTGGTATTGCTACAAAGGTGGACACCAACCATTCCTGTGGGATTTTTCCAGTTTTATATACTTCATTAAATAGGTCCAGAAGTACAGGTAGAGTTTCATCGTCTAGACATTTCAGTAGTTCCGCAGGTATTTCGTCTGGACCTACAGTTTTTCCGTTTTTTGCGTTTCGTATTGCTTGTTCGATTTCCTCTATTATGATCTCTGGCCCCGTTTCGCTGTCGATTTCTTCCGGTTCTTGTCGATTATCCTCAAACAGATCTGTTATGTATGTCTTCCATTTTTTTAATTTCTCTTTAATTTCTATAATGATTTTTCCATTTGCGTCTTTCAGAAGGGCATCTTTCTTTTTTCTCAGTGTATTTGTCATTTCCTTTATTTTCTTATGCATGTTAAAGCTATCATACTGTTTAGCATATGCCTCTATTTCACTGCATTGATTAGCAAGCCAGGAGGATTTGGCCTCTTTTATTTTCTTTCCTATCAATCTCTGTAGTTCCTTGTATTTTGTCTTACTCCTGCCTTTATGTTTCCTTCTTTCCTCCATTAGATCTAAGATTTCTGAAGTCATCCATCTCTGTTTTTTTTTATTTTTGTCTGCAGTAGCTTTTCTCCTGCCTTTATTAAAGTTTCCTGTACCATGTTCCATTTGTCATTAACATCTGTTGTTTTTATTACGTCTTGTTTGATTTTCTTTAAGTTGAAACTAGTTGAAACGTGGAGAAATTACGAGGTTCTGGAACTGGAAAGGACGAAGTTGACAAACACTGATATGTTTATTTTTAAAATATATTCGATTTGCAATAAAAATCGGGTGGTTCGGACGACATTAAATAAATCAATAAAAAACAAAAAAAATCGAAGTGTTGGGATTTTCATTAAATTAAATGAATATTGCCAAAATCGAGTAGGCAATTTTCAATGGCTCAGTGTGTATATATAAATATTATGCGAATACCTTATATTAAGAAATGCAGTATAAATAGTTCATATTATATTGATATATTAAATAAATATCTGATATATTGCTAACCTCAAATATGCCGTTAGCGAAGCAAGCAGAAAGAACGCACTCTTTCACTTCCTATTTCCATTTCTTCGTCGCGGTCAGTTAAAAGATATTCATAGCTGATATCTCGATAGATATGTCCTCCACAAGTCCATTGTTATTTCCATAGTAGTACTCGGTACTCGCACTGTTTACATTACGTTTGCACGTCATGAGTCTTACATAGTAGGCAATGGAATCGAATGCTTTATATTATTGGAACCGGTTGTAGAGTTCAAGCTGCCTAACTGGGGTATCGCTTAATTCACTGTGAACTTTAATCGATTTTATTATTGGTTATTTTGGTGCTTGGATTATCTATATCATTTTGATGTGTTTGTTTATCTTTATACAATGAATATTACAGTTAAGTGAAAAAAGGAAATCAGCCATGAGTTTTACCATAAAGTACGTGGTAAACCAGTATAATGTAGAAGTGGTAGTAGAAATACATAAAATAATAGTCAACCTCTCTGTCAAAGGCAAAAATCCCAGAAAAATTACTCTAAATTTTTATGATCTGGAACAGGTGCCAAAGTCATAAATCATGAAATAAAGAAGAAAGAGATAAAAACATGACCAATTTAACATTTGTGATAAACTTGATTGATTCATGCTGATATTCCCTATTTAAGATTAAGCCATACTTGCCCTATTTTCAATAGCTTATGCAAGAGAGTTGCCAATGTTTGGCTGTCGAACCTTCCTGGTCTTGCAAGTTAAATCAAAATGTGAAATGTATGAAAATCAGCGCCACATAAAACATTTTAGTTATACAATGAAATCAATACAATTTAGATGGTCAAAAATGAAAAACAATCTAGCCCTAATGAGTGTAAAAATCCTGCTTTTTCTCTGTGTATTCTAATAAACTGAGTATTGTTAGTACTTAAGTGCTTAAATACTTATATTACTTAAGTATAATATATTCTCTTCAAGATAAATACCTAAATATTGTTTATAATTGCCACATTTGTCAAATAAAAATTTTCTCTAAAAGCTATTTAAAAACATTATCATTCTTCATCTCGATTTTTTTAGATGTCTTTAGTTCATTGTTGAATATTCAAGTAACTCCTACAGTGATTCTTTCAACAATAATATTAGTGATTAATATGCAGTTAATCCCACGCTAAGAACTATTGCAATTGAATAAAATAAATAATAAAGTTTATTATAGAATGTTTCAACAAAATTTGTTGAGCGCCTTAAAATAATCGTAAATATTTAAATGATTCGGCTTCCGTATTCTGTATATCTTCAATATTTCTGTATATATACACAATAGAAATTCCTTGGTTTGTCGGTCTGTTATAAATAAAATACTAAATTATTGTGTAAACGTTTCGACTATCTTTGCCATTTTCAATAAGCACTTTGTTGCAAGCGTTGGAATGCAAAAGTGTTATGTTACCCTAAAAACACATAGTATAGTATAGGGTAAAGAAAGGAGAGATGGATCACCTTTTAGAAAACTGGAGCCAGTTTCTTTGTCAAATAAACTCTCTCTTCAATCCTGACCCCCCAGGGGGAGTGTAGTGGTCGACATGATGTCGTGTATTGTCCGTCTCCAGAGATCTCTGTCTCTGGTCATTTCTTTTAATTCATGCATAGGTCTTTGGCATATTCCTGTAATTTGATCTATCCATCTTGTTGGGATCTTCCTCGTGATCTTCGGCCTCTACCTTCCTTTATTAGTCTTTCCATTTTCTGTGTTGCTCTCATAACATGCCCAAATATTTAATTGTTGGAGATGGACTTTACTAGAGAGTCGTTGGCTAACTTTAGCTCTCTTAAAATTGAATTATTTGTTCTACGGTCGGTCCAAGGAATTCGTAACATTCGTCTCCAACAGAACATTTCAGTGGCGTCTATCTTTCTTCTCTCCGATTGTCTCAGAGTCCAAGATTCACATCCGTAGGTCAGTATTGGATATAAGCAGTTATCACCTATCTTTATCGCTCTTGAAATTTGACAGTCCTTCCATATTTTAGTCATTTTTGCTGTAGCAACTTTTGCTAGATCACATCTACGTTTAATCTCTTCTTGTAATGACCCTGTGTTTGTGATTAATGATCCCAGATATAAGTATGAGCTCACAACCTCGAACCGGTCAATTGTGGTTATGTGTGGATGATTGTTGTGTAGTCTATCCACTATCATGATCTTTGTCTTTGATATGTTTAATTGCAGACCAAATATTTGACTTTCGTTTTCGATCAGTCGTATAAGTTCCATCAGCTCTGCTTGACTATTTGCAAGAAGGGCTGTGTCATCTGCGAAACGTAGGTTGTTTAGTTTATGACCATTTATTGAGATGCCCTTTTCCCATCCTTCAAGTGCTCTTCGCATAATATACTCCCCATATATGTTGAATAATTGTGGAGATAGTATACCATCTTTGTCTGACACCCCATTCTGGATGAAACTCGTTCGAAAGTGTGTCAAGTACTTTAACTGATCCAGTAGTGTGTTCATATAGTTCAGTTATAAGCGTAATTAGATGTTGTGGTACGCCTGCTTCTTTTAGTATTCGCCATAAGTGTCTCCACTTGACCCTGTCGAACGCTTTACGGTAATCTATAAAACAGATGTATAGTGGAATGTTGAATTCCCTAGATTTCTCGATTATCTGTCTTATATTCAGCAGGTGTTCTCGAGTACCTCTACCTTTGGTAAATCCAGTTTGCTCTTGTGGAATTTCTCTTTGAAGGAATGTTTTCAGTCTCTCATTGATTATATGTAGCATTATCTTGCTGGCATGGGATATAAGAGAGATAGTTCTATAATTGTCGCATTTATGGAAGCTGCCTTTTTTATGTATGGTCGTTATTGTAGATTTTGTCCAGTCTTCATGCCATTGTTTGGAATGCCATATTTGGTTACAGAGTAGATGAAGTAACTTTACGCCGGTTTCTTCTGTGGCTTTGAGCATTTCTGCTGTTATCATATCTGGACCTGGTGCTTTGTTATATTTGAGTATTTGAGGTTCTTCTGCCACCTCGTCAGAGATTTGACTAACAAGCTCTTGGCGTTGATCATCTTTATATAGGTCCCTGCAATACGATCTCCATGTCTCTGCTATGTCTTCTCTGTTTGTTCTCAGGTTCCAGTGTTATCTTCATGGCCCAAGTTCTGGCTCAGAATAGAAAAGACTAAACATAACATAACTAAAAGATATATAATACACTGACACGTCATCGGACCATCTCTCCTCAACTGTGTAGAACACTAGGAGTAGGAGAGATGGACCTAAACCTTTTTCTTTTTAATAGCAAGAGACTCTCCGCACTTATTACATATAGATTAGCGAAGCCAGTACAAGTTTCATGTACTCCTGGTCCTCCTCCTCCCTTTACCCTACACCTGACTAGTTCAGGGTTGTATTTAAAATATCTACCAATAGTGCATTTACGAAAAACTAAATTTATTAAGTTGTGATATATATTGGAGAGATCTTTTATATCGGTCTTATTATTGATACAATTTTGATTTTTTTTAAATGAATCATCTCCAACAAACATCTTTTGTTGAGACAGTTCGAGAGAGCACCAATTGGAAATCACGAACACGTTCTTTAAGCACAAAGATATTCATAAATACTTATGGAAAAGCGTAGAAATGAGAAAAAGACATAGAACTATCACCAACAAAATCAGACCGAAAGTCAAAATTAACATATAATACGTCCAAGTATACAATTACTGTGTACATGGTCCCAGAGCAGACAAAAGTAACCAAACTTTTAGCCTAACCCATTTGGAAGACTTTCGTATACTATCAAAATTAAAAAATGACGAATAACATGTGAAAACTAGACGTGGATATCAACTAAGAAAACTCAGATAGCCATGGAACGACAATGAGACAATTAGATGAAACAATGATATTAAGCAAGATGCAGTACCAATGTGAAAGGTGCAGACAGAGGACAGAGATAAATTTCAGAAGACTATATGCAACATATAATAGAATCTGGGATATAGATCGATAGATAGATAGAAGAGATCTTTACTAAAGATGCTTATCTGAATATCTTTAGATAGCTCTACAATTCAAGCTAACGAAACGAAATTTTTCACATGAGTTAAAGGCATTACAACATAGATAGAGAAAAAAACTTAATAACTACTCGAATGAGAAAATAAAAGAATGCAGAACAAAATGGAAAAAGCTTCGACTAACAAATCCAATACTAAATTAATTCCTGAAATGCAGAAAAAGCAGAAGATCACTACCGCTATAATCAATTAATCTGAAGATTGCAAAAAACTTAAAAAAATAAATTCAAAATATAAAATTGGATACTACTGTTAATTTGATTGAAGTATGTAAACAGATGTAGCGAAACGTTTTTCGCATAAACAAGTCAAATTTCGAAGTGCTAGGAATCAATTCAGACGGATATAAAAATAATTAAATGGGATTATGAACTTCCCACGTTTTTGATGAATTGAATGTGTTTATATATACATACATTTAGACCGCTGAAGTTGCGTATGGGTGGTAAAGGACTACTTCTTCTGATTTGGGCGATCACTCATTATTAAACGATTATTTACAAAAAATTGAAAAGTATTTGGAAACTTGAAAAAAGTAAAGATAAACTTTTAAATGAAAAAATATACAGGTAATACAAGTATGCAGAAAGTAACAAGTGAATTCAAGAGAAATGTAATAATATTGAGCTGTAAAAGGTTAGAATATAAACTGTGTATGTATGTTTTTCCATCCGTATTGCTTTTCAACATTGTAACGTTATGGAAAAGATATTATGTTGAGGAAGTAATTGTTACTTACCGTTTTGTCCCTCTTGTGCACAATTTCCGACTAAACTAGGTAGCTGGGCTCGCCAACTATTCGAAGACGTCTTACATTGCCTGATCTGTTATGTAACATGTGACTGCAAAATGTACAATTTCAAAAAATCCAGTATGAATAAAGGAATATGTTGATGTATGTAATTACGTGAATAAACCTTTTAATATAGGTATATTAATTTTTCTTGTTTAATATATATTAATTTATCCTTCTTACCTCTGCTCTCTTTCATTATATGATTGTTTTTGCTTACATTATTGTATTCTATTACATTCGCGAATGGAGTTCTTGTTATTGTTTGGCTGTAGCTGGTTGTATGACAGGACCCACCTTCTCAACACCCTGCCACCAATATGCCGTATGCTATTACATCCAGCGGCATCTCCAGAAGTGTCCTAGCGATTCCCATGCAGAAACTCTAAACATAAATTATTGATCAGTTTTTAGTCAGTTTTTATTCTACGATAAGTGTCCTTGCTGCCTTCTGGGTATCGGTGCTACGAATACCCAGAAAGCACCCTTATTTGCAATGGTCTTCACCTGATAGAACAACTGTAATACTTCAAAAAATCAGTAACCTCTGCTTTTTATCTTTAGCAAGAAATTTTTTTTGTATGTTCTGAATCACAGCAGTAAGAAATCCTTTTGCTAATCCACTCTATACTATTGATATCTGGTATGCAAATTAGTGATGGTATTGTTCTTGTTTTGAAGATGGATCTGCTTCCAGTGAAATAATTTCATCAAAGCTACGTTTTGGTTAATAAATTATGTGCCTGTCGTTATATAATGCATCTATTTTGTTCAGTATCTTTGGGTCATTAGAAATAGACATTTGTTTACATTGATTTGTATGATTGGATTTTTGCAAAGATGTATTTGTTGAACTGGATAACGATTTTTTATTGCTTTGGCTGGGGATTAATTAAGCTAGTGGTTCGGAGCATTGTGATGTTATATAAATTGACTTCTTGCAGTTATAGCATATTAAACCGTCTTGAGAAATGAATATTCTAGATGACGTGTTGTCAAAAATAAGCGAAAATGACTGGTAGTGTTTTTATTCTGTCATAGAAATTTATTCTTAGGAATTTCATGGGAGAATCAGGAATTACACTGATTTTTTCTAAATCATTGATTAGCAAGTCTTGTCATGATCTTTACGTACTGCCTGTATTATTTCGTCCATTATTATATTAAGAGAAGTGGGCTTAACGAGTCACCCTGTCTGACCTCGAGTAGATGTTTTCGATGGTTTGTATAATATTGAAAGTAAGTGTAAGACGTCTTCAGACTTGGATGCGATCGAAAGTCTTTGTCAGGTCTATAAAATATAGATATGCTGGTTTATTGTACTCTTTTCTGTGATTTGTCTTAGTACAAATACGGCATCTATGCAGGATCTTCCGGATCTGAATCCTTGTTGTTCATCTGATAAAGTTGTTAGTTTAGTGATTTTGTTAGTTAGGACTTTTGTGGTAAGCTTAAATGCGGTGTTCAGTAGATTTACACCTCTATAATTGTTGGGGTTTTCTTTATCTCCTTTCTTGAACATTGGTATCATTATACTGTTTTTCCATGCGTTTGGTATCTTGCAGTGCAATATTGGTTTTTGTATAAGTTTTGTCCGTTCCTGGTTCTCTCTCTGGTACTTTCTATTTTTGAGTGAATTTATGGCTATCTCTACTTCCTGAAACTGATTTTGTGTTTAATTCCATTATTGTACCGTAGAAGTCGCTTTCCATTCTTTTTGTAAACTGTTCCCAGTGCCCATTTTTTGTTCTTCTTACCAACTTGTTTCAAGAACTTATCAATGGATTATTGAATATGAAGAAAGATTATATTTTTGCGTTGAGCTTTATTTCTTAGTGTTATGTTTGGTGTTATCTAAGGCACTAAAAATAATTGCCAGCTCGTTGTACATAAATTGCAGCTTCCACGCTACTGACGAATATGTTTGTAAACAGTTTATTTGACTTTGGTATTTTTGAGTTGTAGAACTATTGCTTGATTCTATTTCGGTACATATTATGTGAAAAATAAATCCGACCCTGCACACTTGCTACTGCAGGTATATAGGTCTTTACTAAAAGTGGTTATTTTGCTGATAAAATTGGATTTGTTTATTGACAACAATAACAAATAATTGCAATCTAGTTGACTTTATGTAAAGAGTTTGTAAACATACAGTTCATGTAAAAATATCACTAAAATTCACATTTTATAATTTATAATAAACTCGTTGATATTAAACGTATTCAGAGCCCACGTGACTAACCGATCTTTCCCATGAAATAAGTTGCAATGGTCCAAACAACTAAAGAAATTTGTGATTATCATACTATGTAGACCATTGCACATACGTACAAAAAGAAGATCAAAAGGTCCTTCTGAACACACAGTTGTTAAAACTCAGTCACAGTTTACATCCATGCACTTTTTAAACGGCCTGTCGCTTCAGGAACACATTTTCCGTTTCGGTAAAATTGAGTAACCCGGACTGGTTCCATTTCCTGCGATGATGATTTCTTTGTTTATTTCTCGATACAAATTTAGATTTACAATCGGAAAACATGTGTACCTCATGCGCCGGTTGACCCAATTTCCTGCTAGAGTATGACTTCCACCAAGAATTCAATAGCTAATTTTTTACGATGAGATGTCGAACGGTTTTAGATCGTTCGCTCGAATTGTTCGATTTATTCGTTCGAAAACAATAAAAGTTGTTGGGAATTTATGTTGGTACGTTGAAAAATGTGTAATAGCAAAATTTTAAGTGCATAATAAAATCAGAATGGGATCCTGAAATTGAAAATGCATTCTTACGAGAATTGGAAATAGTATGCCAAAAATACTTTTTAACTCGTATTACTACATATTCGAATAACAAATACATTACGATTTAATTTATTTTTAGCTATACGGAATTAATGCTTACACTTTTTGCTAGGTTTTTTAGACAAGTTTTTTTTTCGGTCTACCATCGGTTTAATCGGCACATAATACTGAATCAGATAATAAATTTGTTAATCACTGCACATCTTCAATGCGATATCAAGCAAATGATACCCCTCAATTATCTGAAATAAGTCATCATCATCTTTGGCTCGATAACCCTCTGTGGATCCTGGTCTGCTCAAAAATAACTAAAGCCTGGAATGAAGAAGATTTAAAAAATCAGCAAAATCCACAAGGAAAAATTCCTGTAGCTGGCTGTATACCACGTATAACAAAAAGAGGTTAATCTTTGTAAATGGGTATATTTATTTAAAAAACCCCTAAAAGGGCCACATCAATAAAACAAACGTTTTCGGACTACACAGTCCATCATCAGGTTATTAAAATCGAAAATGCCTAAAAATAAGTATAAACCATTTAGTTAAAACAAACGAGATTTTGAAATTTTGACTCTGGTTGAAAAGCAAAAGATGGTTATACTTACTAGGTCATAATGCCTGAGCCACCAAAATATTAGGGTAAAAACCCTTTAAATTACATTTAGTTATGAAATTGTACATTGTGTTATAAAATAATTGTGATGTTCAATATTAAATTAAATTTGACTAAAGGTAACACATGGCTCAATTGGGTTCCAGAGCCGGGTGAGAGGGTACCTCTGCACTCGGAGAACAACGTGGAACTGATTGACAAGATACTTTTGAAGGATGAAGATAACAGAATGTCAATGCAACAAAAACTATAAAAGTTGTACATAGTATTACTACAGCCAAAAGATTCAACAAGTTTTGATGATTTTAAAAATAACAATCTAGGTGTTGGGATTTAAAAACTTTTTATTTATTAATTTAGGGTATAAAAGATGTCAAATCAATGATGGTTTTATAGTCATGATTGATATAATGACCTGTGCCTTAGGCAACTTATGTTGCTTTTCGTCGTATGGAATGTGGTCTAAAGTGTATTTAATTTTGGGTTAGCTTGTATTTATGAAATTTATCCTTTTATGTTTAACACATCTAGGACAAGGTAAAAATTAAATAACAAATATTTGAAGCTAATATCAGACCTCATATTTAAATGACTTTATTTAAGAATGATCCTATGGTGAAAAATTAATAAAATTAAGTTTAGTAAGATGGAAATCTACAGGCTGAAGAAGTTGAAGTAATAACATATGTGATTGAATTTAAAATTGAAGAGACTGGGTTCCTCAGAGACTAATGAGAATGAAAGTAAAAGAAATGACCGAAGAAAAGGAGGGGGGGGGTTGAAGGAGAAAAGGAGTTGATCAACAATTAGAGATAATAGGGGTCCTTTATACTTAAAGTATCTAGCACCCTGAACAAAATCTATTTAGGTGGTATTAAATTCAGTTTGTAGAAACCTGAAATTTGTTGTATATGTGTGCTACTAAGTTGTTGACCGAAAAAAGGTGGACAAAGGTAGATTAGGATTCTTTGTAATATGGTAGATTATGAATTTTAATAAATTGTTAGATAATGTTTGAGTGATTACTAAATTAAAACTATTGGATACATGTTTAATATATGAATTGACCAAGAAATAATGAAAGAGAACAAAATTAATAGGAAAACGATGTAGAAGTGAAGAGTGGATAAGATAGTGAAATGTTGGTATGATGGATGTGGATGGTTCTGAAGTTAAAATTGGGGTCAGAAATTTGTGAGAGGAAGGTGTGACGATATTGTAATAGAATGGGTGTTTGAAGAACAACAAGATTATGTAGGAGTAAGGTGTTGACGTTTGTATAGGAAAATAAGGCAGAGAAAATAGGACAGTATTGTGAAGTGTGGGCTATGAAAAAAGTTGACGATGTAAAGGTTGAAAGTCACGGTTGAAAGATACATGGCGATTAACACAATTGGGACAACATAAGACTTGGAAATAGTCAAAGAAAAACAAAAAAAGCCCATTTTTAAAATCATCAAAACTTGTTGAATCTTTTGGCTGTAGTAATACTATGTACAACTTTTATAGTTTTTGTTGCATTGACATTCTGTTATCTTCATCCTTCAAAAGTATCTTGTCAATCAGTTCCACGTTGTTCTCCGAGTGCAGAGGTACCCTCTCACCCGGCTCTGGAACCCAATTGAGCCATGTGTTACCTTTAGTCAAATTTAATTTAATATTGAACATCACAATTATTTTATAACACAATGTACAACATTTCATAACTAAATGTAATTTAAAGGGTTTTTACCCTAATATTTTGGTGGCTCAGGCATTATGACCTAGTAAGTATAACCATCTTTTGCTTTTCAACCATAGTCAAAATTTCAAAATCTCGTTTGTTTTAACTAAATGGTTTATACTTATTTTTAGGCATTTTCGATTTTAATAACCTGATGATGGACTGTGTAGTCCGAAAACGTTTGTTTTATTGATGTGGCCCTTTTAGGGGTTTTTTAAATAAATATACCCATTTACAAAGATTAACCTCTTTTTTTTTTTTTAAATCAGCAGCTGAATAAAGAAATTTTGAATCGCAAATATGGATCTACAAAATATTTTATTTAACTAAAAATCGATCCTTAAATGGTATAAATCAATTTAAATTATTTATAGCATAATTCGTGTCTATCCTAACATATGTTTTCTCAACCTTGATCATCTCGTTTCATCAATTCCATCATGTTTTATTGTAATTCACGTTTAACCATTTATATTCAAATTTGATAATTACACGACCAAATTCATACAGCAGTTCGGTGTTGATCCATTTAACAGTGGCCCACGCGCCAATTTATCGCCATCAACATTCTTTTTAATTCCTTCTAATCAATTCTTGAATTAAGAGGTTATTGTTGCGATTGATACGATATAATGACCGTTAAATTGAAGTATTTGGCTCGCGGAATATTTGTATTAACAAGAGTGAATTAAACGGATTTGTTAACTGCTTCAAATACACTGTGATCCGGAGTATCAACTGGACGAGATTGAACCAGATTTCGTGTATTATGAACTTAATTAAAAGCAACAAGAATAATTGGACGTGTTTGAGATTTAGCCTAGACCAATAAACTTGTCAGTTTTTAATATAGTTGTTATTTCCTTGTTCATCGCTAAAATAGCTTTTAAATCACAATATACAATGAAAACTTCTGCTAAGAAGGAAGATATGTCAGATATGTACCGCGAAACAGGTAATTAGCTGATTGAGAACTCATAAAGCTTGAGTTATTAAAGTAATTTCTATAAAGAAGAGAAAGTAGGGAATGTAAATATGTTTGATCTTTGTGTGGTGCTTATACTCAAAGCCCCAATAAGGTATGGAAGTGAAACGTGGACAATAAACCAGCGTTAAACAAAAACAATTATTAGTCTTAGAACGAAAGATCCTCCGGATGATCTCTGGGCCTTGTAGGTAAGAGGTAATAGGAGTGTGAAGACGAAAACATCACCCACGTGGAACTCCAAACACTCTATGGATAAAATGGACAGGATCCGTACTGAGATCGGGTTATGAAAGGCTACTAAATACAACATTCTGGGAAAAATATGGACGAATGCAATAATGAGTAATCTAAGTAGGATAGGGTGCAACAATGGGAGATTGCTACATAGAGATTGACAAGAGCACAGGAAAATAGTAAACGCCAAGAAAGAGGAAGATAATTGAAATTACTCACTTGTAGTAGATGATGATTAATTACTATTTTTGATATTATGGGTTATTTACCTTTAAAACATATGGCTTTACACACTAGATATTCTTTGTCAGTGGTGAACTCTTTCTAGTTACATTATCAGTCGATTATCGGCAAAAACTATTGTTGTATATTGTATGTTGATTAATTTGTATAATTATTTTATCTAACTGTCTCTTGATGCTATTAATATAAATTCTAAATTTTGGATTTGTTAACCTTTGTTCTGTCGAATTTTATTTTGTTAGCCGAAGAATTCCAGTTTAGTGGTAAAGAAAGCTATCCATCTTTCGTCTGCTACAGAGTATATCATACACTCAGTGGCTTCGCAGTTTTGTACCTTCGAGGATATGAGAAAAGCATTTGCTGGAAGAGCTACTTCCTATTCATAGAAAATCTAATTATTTTGTTATTTTAACCCGTAACCGGTGACGTCCGATTTTAGGAACATAACCGGTGACGTGGAGTCTCCGGGACTCATCATAAATATGCTGGTCTCATTCAAATTTAAATAATTATTTTATCACATTGTTTATAATAATCTGTTCTTTAGGCATTTTTGCAATATCCTATTGCCTTTTTAGTTCTTTCTGTTACTGACTATTCTTATTATTAACATTTTTGTCAAAAGTTGCAAATAAATAAAGTACGGTGTTACGTCGGAAAACTTAATTTTTTTTTAATATTTCTAAATTTGGTATGTACAAATGGTTTTAATATTAGGTATAACAAATATTGAATAATCTATGGTAATAAAAATTATCATCAGTAGTCTAAACGTAACGGAACGTGCAGGGGGTAAATAAGGACAAAAAAATGGGATTATTTTTTTTTATTCTTTTTGAACGTTACAGTTTCTGCATATTTTATGAGAACAAATCAAGCAAATTGGTTTTTTACAACAGACGCATAAATAAGATGTCTTCCTATGAAGTTTTGATGGGCAAATGTAGCAATACTTTCGAACTGCTAACCGATCTTCTTGAATAGAAGGAGGTTCAACCACGCACAGTATTCGCTTTATGTTTTCTCTTATTTCTGTCGGGATTCTGCTGTTATACATTCGTTGTTTCATGTGTGCTTCAATTAAGCTTTTAGCCAGTACCTTCATAAAATCTTTCCTGTCTAAGAGTTTGGATTCTCTATAACACTGATACATAACGAAAGCGTTAACTGTACTCATATCTAGTATTTTGTAAAATATAGCCATTGGCCAACGTTGCGTTCTTCTGGACGAACTGTAAACCGTACATTTTTCATCCAAAGCATCAACGCCGCCTTTCGTCATATTATACAGACTAATTATTTCTGGTTTTTGTGTTTTTTCATCTATGGCTATACTATGATGCATGGAGGATAATAGTATGACGGCTTTGTTTTTTTTTAGGAACATACGAAAGAAGGGTAATGTCTTTTGTAAAACCGTATCTAACTGAACCAATCTCTCTATGCCTTTGAGGAAGAAACTCAGGAGGAATATGTCTTTTAACCTTTTTCATAGTTCCCACATATGTTAGGCCATTAGATTTCAACAACTGAACTAGTTCTATAGACGTGAACCAATTGTCAGCTGTCACATTACGATTACTGCCAAATAATGGCTTAGAAAGCCGTAACACAGATTGAGTAGGTTTAGCAAGCTTTTTCTCAGTTACTGAAAGGCCCATTCCGTCGGAATCTTGGCCTGTATATACATACGCATTGTACACATAGTTGTTTCTTGCATCTGTTAATATCATAATTTTAAGTCCATATTTTCGTGGTTTGTTTGGAATATACATTCTAAAGCGTGATCTACCCCGGAAACCAACTAACATTTCATCAATGCATACATATTCACCAACAGAAAACTCCGTTTGACAGTTTTGAATAAAAGATTCAAATAGTTCTTGAATTGGTGCTAGTGGATTTACCGCTTTTCGTTGTTCTCTCGTGGAAGGGTCATCAAAACGTAAACAAGTCAATAAAACTGCAAATCTCTTGGCACTCATTACGGACCGAAAAATTTCTCTGCCCGTTCCATCTGTAGCAAATAGACATTCTATGTCTTCATCATTGGACTTAAATACTGAGGTGTAAATTAGTAAGCCTAAAAATGCTTCCATTTCGACCTGGTCGACATTTTTTAATTCCGGCCTCTTTTCATTTTTGTATTTGACCCTAACACTCGCCAATTTTACATTTGTTCATTCGACTACAACATTTAACATTTGATTTGTAAATAAACAGTTTCAAATTTCCTTTGGAGGTGCAGAGAGACCGAGCCTTTCCTTGCAGCCCCGGTAAATGTACAACAATATTATGCTTTTGAGTACGAATATTTTTTGGTGCACTAGCCGATCACTTAAATCTGTTTTTACCATAAAAGTAGTTTGAAGATCTTGAGCCAAAAGAGAAATTTGAGAATTAAGCGGAAAGGAGTAACAAGGAAAAAAGAAGTTATGCGCTACATAATGAATCTCATGTAAGTTATTTTGGAAGACCGCCAGTATTGGTGGAAAGTATTTTCTTCTCCAGAAACTAAAGTAATTCAGAAAGACTTTATAAAATAGCTTAATTGAGGAATATATTAGGTTGTCATATCCTACCACTTTTAATATAAACTTAGATACTAGCCATATCCTTCTAAGATCTAACAGTTTTTCTCCGCACTTCGACAAAATAATATGAACTGGAGCAGACCTCTATATTAAACTTTATCTAGTTTTGTAAGTAAGGAATAGGCACAACCTTCCAAGAAAAATCGATCCAGAATCAAGGTGTGATCTAATATAGGCCTTACATAAGATAAATAAAGTAGCAGGATGTGCTCCCCATCATGTTCGACACAGGCATCGAATAATATTGACTCCACTGGAAGCTCCCCACGTTATCTTTTCGATTTGGCTTTTCCAAGAAAGGGAACTATATAAGATAATTCCTAGATGGGAACCTTCCTGTTTCCACTTTGGTAGCTTGTTATTTACTTGCACACTGATTGCTATGAATTACAAATCTGTCAATGTCGTATGTAAATGCGCGTCCTAGTTGTTTAAGTTTTTAGTAAGTGGCTAAAAAACTAGAATACGCGTCTTAAATAGTTAAATGGTTATTGGGGACCATATTTGTTATAAGCTTAGTTTTGGACAAGTTCATTCTGAGGCCCACTTTCGAACATGCAAAGTCCAATTTATTTAACATATCTGTGGGTTCTCCTAAATTATCTGTGATAAGGACAATGTCATCTGTGAAACGAAGATAGTTAAGCTTTTCGCCGACTATAGTTACTCCTCTGTGGTCCCCAAGTGACTATTTAAAGGCGTACTCTAATACCTTTATGAATAATTTCGGTAACAAAGTACCTCCTTGCCTTATCTCACGTTTTATTTTTATTGGTCAGGTTTTATCGTATGTCATAACAGTCATAGTGGCATTTTTGTAAATATTGTAAATAAGTTCACTATACCTAGAGTCAATCCTGCTGCCATTCATTGGCTGTCGTCATTCTTATCGCTTCTCATTTGTCTTCTTTGATCCAGCAGCGATTATTGATATGTGTCTGCTATTGGTTGATATCTAATGGGGGTGTCCAGATACCATGAGATTTATTTTTCATCATCATGTTTCTTTCTCTTTTTATGTTGATTTGGACTTTCGCTCTTATCATTCTGTGGTCACTTCTTGTGGTGAACTTGTTAAGTACTGTTACATCTTTATTTATTTGTTTTTTGTCATTTATGATGTAGTCGATTTCGTTCCTTGTTTCTACCGTCTGGACTTTTCCAGGTCCATCTTTTGTGCATTTTTTTCTGAAATAAGCTATTCATGCTGAACAGCTTCTTTCACTGTTCGTGTAAGTAGTTTCTGATATATAGATAGTGTAAGCTTGTCATGAAACATCCTGTATACTATAACGTAAAGGAAATGTAGCGTCTCTTTATTCTGATAGATATCCTGACAAACTACCAGTGTATTTTTTTTTAATAAGGTATTTTGACTTTTTATTAAAAATAATTTGAAAATAATTTGATTCATTTTTGTGAAAAGTTGTTTTTTGTACCGCCTTAGTCAGATTTTTTAATGATTTTTTATTGAAAAAGCCATTTCTCATATGTTCGGTTAGATTATATTTTTACAACTCAGCCGTATTCTTTTCCAGCGCCTGCCTGAATCTACACTATAAACCGTTTTAATCATCGTACACAGTTTTACGATTAAAAATCTCATAAAAGTTGTTGTTAGTCACCGAGTATTTCTGGCATCGAACCTGTGGCTTAATACAGTACGATATTCGAGTACATATTATATCAGATATTGTCGATCATGTCTAAGTATAGACCCGGCATATAGCTTTCATAATAGCTTTAATACCATATGGTAAAGTAATCCCTATTTAGAATTTTTAAGGTTGTACAATAGAAAATTTAAATGCAAGTTGAGATTTGTAATTTTTCGATTAAATATTTTAAAATGTGATGATTAATTTAAATTTTGTCTTGTAATTGTAAAAAGTATATTAAAGCTTCGTTGACAACAAAAGTTTCTATACCTTTACTGGAAAGTGATAATGGGGATATATCCCAAAATAACTATAAGAATGCCGAAGTCATCGCCAGTCTTTCTCTAAGGTTTTCTCTGTCGAACCCACTAATCATCAGTTGCCTAATATTACTTCGTCACGAGTTTCTTCTTCCCTTGAAAATATAATCATTACTCCTGAAAAAGTAAAACATCATCTTCAAAGCCTAAAAATAATTCGTCTCCTGGTCTTGACTTAATAAGTATCTTATTTATTTTTAAAGAAATGTTCTGATGCTTGTGATTATGTCCTTATCATTCACCTCACATATTTTGCCTCCTATATGGAAAACCGCATCTGTAACACCGATTCTTAAAACAGGGAACACATTGTATCATAATAACTATCGTCCTATCAGCTTAACACCTATAATATCTAAGATAATGGAATCTATTATTGCCGAGACAATTTCTGATCTTCTGCAAAATGAACTGGTTATACCAGAACAGCAGCATGGTTTTGTCAAAGGACGTTCTACAATGACAAATCTTCTTTGGTGTGGCAATAAATGGTCAACAAGAGCATTAGACAGAAAAACCCCAGTAGACATTATTTACCTTGATTTTGCTAAAGCTTCTGATCGAGTTCCAAAGCGAAGACTATTACATAACTTGGAACACCTTGGTATTCGTGGTCAATTACTGAAATGGATTGACGCGTATTTAACAGATAGAAAGTTTTGTGTTATATTTGGGACTCTTTCTCAGCTGAGAGAACGGTTTTAAGTGGGGTACAGCAAGGATCATATTTGGGCCCACTTTTATTCATAGCATACTCAAGTGATCTACAATTTTCCATTAAATGCAACAAAGCTTCTATGCAGATGACACGAAGCTATTTTCCGATCTCTCCGTTAATTTCCAGTTACTACAAGATGACCTTGATTGCATATCAGAATGGTGCTCTACTTGGATGCTGCCTCTTAATGTGGACAAATGTGTAGTTCTTCACATGGGTAGAAATAACCCGTGTTTTCCTTACTCTATTAATGGGCGCGTGTTAAAAACAGTAAAATCACCTCTAGGGGTTATAATTAATAACAATCTAAGTTGGTCGGAACATATTTTGCATATTTCTAAAAAAGCTAACAGTAAATTATATCTACTAAATAAAACGTTTGCGAAAGTGTCATTGATGAGCTCAGTTCATCTGTATAAACTGTACATTCGTCCAGTTTTGGAATATTGCGGAAGTGTTTGGTGTCCGGTATTAGTGCGCGATCATAATATTCTCGAAAACCTACAGCAGCAGTGCACTAGAATGTCTTTTGATCGCTCAAGACCTACATATACAGAAAGACTGAATATGGCCAATCTCACTACATTTGAACAACGTCGACTTCGAGGCGATTTAATTATTAATTTTCGGATAGTAAAATACAACTTTGGAAATGTGGGAGATATGTTTATACTAGACAATGACAAACGTTTTCGTGGCCACAATCTTAAGTCTAAAAAGGAAACTTTTTTAACAACAACCAGACAATTTTTTCTCTGTAATCGAGTGTTCTCGATATGGAATAGCCTTCCGGCTGAGATCATAGATGCTACATCTGTTAATATTTTCAAAAATAAACTGGATGACCATTTGCTACATAGTTGAACATTTAATTTGTACTAAACACTTGCTATTACCTATGTTTTTGTATATTACATATTTATTTTAGTTAGTTAGTGCTTAATATGTAACTATTGTAATATAACGTTTTAATTGCACACTATATAACCTTTTATTTACATGGGCATATGGGTTTTGCGACCCCTGCTTAAATTTACTGTAAAATAAATAATAATAAATAAATAATAATTTCGTTAACCTTGCTTCATGTCACTTGTCTTATCTTTTAGCATTCATCATTTGGTATTTGTAGTTTTCTCCGTTGGTTTTGGATTGCTTACATTATAAGGTTATTTAAATTACTACAACATTTGAGGTAAAAATATCATTGGTTTATGACATTGCAGATGTAAGTAATATAGTTCCAGAGCGAGAGTATTTTACGCAAGCCTTAAACGTGAAATAAAATAATGGTATATGTAACAATATTAACATAGTCTTTTTAATCCGGACTCTAATATATTGAATTAGCACTTTCAACATTCCTGTAACGACATGTTCACACATTAACAGCAGTTGCTTATCAGTGGACGACGTAACAAAACCCACGGGCACCGGTAATAAAAGAAGTAATACAATTCCTTCAATATGGGCTTTATGCCGATTGAAACCTGATGTGCTGTGCACAGGTTCTCGGAATTGCGAACAAAACCACTCGAGAAAGAATAGCCTGCTCAGCTGACTTTGACTTGGTTGGTTCAGATTAGTAGAGATGGAGGTGACTGGGTACTGTGATTTAATTATGCAACTCATATAATTTGCCGAATTACAAGTATAGGCCAGTAAAGTAAAAAAAATCTTTTTTGAAGATTCTAAAAGGTTTTGAAGGATAGTTGATGACAAATCCTTCAATAGATACAGCTGATTTTGCTTTGTTTTTTTTAACAATCATAAAAATTGATTTTTTTTGCTTATAAAACGTATCTTATACTTTTTAGAGAAAAAGTTTAAATCAAAGTTGTAGATCTTAAAAAGTTTTTCAATTTGCGAGTTTCTACATTAAAATATATAAAAAATTGACCGAAATAATTGCAAAAAACCCTTGTTTTTGCAGTAATTTATAAATATTAATAACCTTGTATTTTGCATAATGACATGTGTTATAACTAGTTGAAATTATGGAAATTAATCAGTTATTGAAGTGTGCTAAATCTCAGTTAGACCAAATAGTTTGTAAGTAATTCGATTTGTTTATCCCGAAGAGCGACTATTTAAACAACTGTACTTGCTTAATCAGTGACTTTACAAGTATTTAGCAGTCCACAATCAATTTTTGATGCTTTAATTCTAAGCTATATTAAAAAAAAATCAAAATTTTATCAAAATTGCTATTTAAAAAAAAACGTTTGAAAAAAGATTGATATTTTAGCTTAAAAACATTGTAAGTAGGTTCATTGAAAAGATGGTGAAAAAAATACAATCTTAAACAAAACCTTTAATCGATTTAATCAAGTTTGAACGCGACACCCGACGGACTGGCGTCTGACGTCTGACCCTGTTAAATATTTTTCACACCTAAATAAAATAAGGGTAATATTCCCGTTCACGCATTATGTAGTTTTATCAGTTCAAGTTCACATATGGCCATCGAGGCATCGCATCGAGTAGTTAAAAACTAGCAATTCACGTATTAAATATTTCTCTCCGCCGAAATCGGGCAATTTCTCATAACGGTGTTTCTTTTACGTATTATAAAGAAAGAGTACATTTGATATTGTATAGTAAGTTACGGCCGTATTGGGCCTCTCTACTCTTAAAAGATTTAATTATAAATCGATAAACTCAAAAGTGATTTTTATTTCTCTCGAGCTAAATTTGCTCATATTAAGAATCCTTATCCTTCAACGGTCACTGAAGAACCAAACCTATGGAGATGCATCCATTCACAAGTCCTTTGAAGTAAGGCTTGGAATCCAAAGATTTCCACTCCGATGTAGTACCATTACAAGCCCCTCACTGGGAAAGACCTGATGGCAGAAGGTCAGTTGGTCGCCCAAGAAAGAGATGGAAGGGCGCAGTAGCCAGTGATCTACGCAAAATGGGAATACAGCAATGGGAAATAGCTGCTCAGGACAGACAACAATATAGGGAATATTAAACGCAGTCAAGACTCACATAGAGTTGTAGAGCCAAATGATGATGAATATTTCAGTAATTTGTTTGGTATCCCATCTTCAGCAGCAGGTAAAGATGGGATGGGATCTAGATTTTATGATTCATTTTATAGATGGCATGATGGCGAGAGGGAATAAAATACGGCCTCAACGCTCGGATTTTTTTTAATGAAACTTCAAATTGTTCTTGTTCTTCTTCTTTTTCTTTTTCAAAGAAGAAGCCGAAGAAACTTTAAAAACTTAAAATTGGAATGTGCTGAAAAAACTTGCAATATCTCCATTTGGATGGCACGCAAAACATTATTTTTTTTAAATTGCAATAGCTCGATAAAATAGAAGAACAGTACTGGAAAAATAGGAAAATCGAAAAACAATTTTTGCGTTTGTATTTATTTTAACAGAAATTTTTTACCAGCCCCATCTCTATTTCTTCGTAGTTCTTGTTTTGCTTACTTCTTATGCGAAACTCTTGGACCTCTCCTTGTCACGTTTGAAGATTTTGCGACATTGACCATTAGTGACGGTCTACAAAAACGTCTGTTTGGGAATTATATTAATTCAGTGGTGGCAATCTCGACAGGGTTATTCGCATATACGTCCATGGTTATTCGTTATTTGTTAGTTAGATTCATGGTATTTATACAAAATATTACCCATTGAACAATTTTTGTAGTGCTATAGTTCAAAATGACGGTAAATAATTTTAATAAACTAGTATCACTACTTCTTCATCTTCATCTTCTTTGTCGTTGATTTAATAATATGAAAATGTAGAAGATGAAGAACATGATCAGTTGACACAACGTACTGGAAATGCACTGCTCTAGAAAAAGAAGATTCAGTGTTAACACTATTTAACTTACATACCACTTTTTTATAACTTTCTCAAAGTAATTGTTGTATTTTGTTGTATTTAACAGACGCTTTGAACGAAAACTACTTAGAAAAATTTTCGGACCTCACCATGACATCACCACAAAAGCACTCTACGACGACGCCGATATTGTCCAAGAAATTAAATCACAGCGACTAAGATGAGCAGGCCACGTGCACAGACTGCATAACGAGAAGACTTGTAAAACTGGTATGGGAGGAGATTCCCACAGGCAAAAGACCCCTCGGACGTCCCAGAATGCGATGGAGAGATAATATCCCAGCAGATCTCCGGAAAATGAACATTCCATTTGACCCTAGGTTGATGGAAGACCGAACAAATTGGAAAAACGTTGTGCAGTCAGCCAAGACCCACCCAGGGTTGTAGCGCTACGTGATGAGGATGAATTGTTGTATTTGTTTTCATCATCACCTTCACCGTAATTGTTTCTACTCTGTCTTTTTTATGGTGTTAAAACGCATTCATGTTACTCAAACTGAGCTGATTTGGAGTATTTGTCTATTTAAAAAACAATTAAATGTGCTTGTTGGCTTCAGTATTTGACCTTGTACCTTTTAATAGTAATCTAATTCTCTCAATTGTATCACTTAATAATATTTTTTTCCGCAAATCGCCAGGAAATTTTGAGATTCCTGTCAAAATTTCTTGAAGAAAAAGTCAGGACTTCCTTACTGTAAGGAAATGATATTTCCGTACAGTTGTTAGTGTTATACATAAATGATAGAAAACACATTGCTTATAAGGAATTAATTTATATTTTGAAAACATCAAGTCATTGCTGAATACATTTTTAAGATCAATTTGTTATATTTACAGTAATTTGACAGTTAGTACAATTATTGAACATTGGAGGAACACTCTTAGAACTATGAGAAACATTTTGGACAACATGCAGGGTGGAAGTGTCATTTTGTTGAATATTTTGTACTGTGAAAATTTTATTTGCCACCTCAACCTTATTGTTAAGCGATTCTTCGATATATCCTTCAGCAACGTTTGATGACTTCCATCCGCCATGCCTCTTTAAACTAGTTATGTCGGCACCAGAGTCAACCAATATTGTTGCAGAAGACCGACGAAAGCAGTGACCAGTATATTCTGTCGGATTTACCAAGTTCAAATAAGTAGCAATTATTTTGGGCATTTTTCTAAATTGATGAATTCCTACCACTTGTCTACAACCCTTTCCGCTTTGATATTTAAAGAAAAATCGGTCACTGTTCATATTTTCTGGTCTTAACGAAACATACTTTCGATAAACATTCAAGTAGATCTGATTAATTACAAATGATCTTGGTTTGTTGGTTTTCGAATCAGGTATGCTGATTAAAAGCTTAGATTCTAAGTCTTCTATATCGTGTACAGTCATTCGGACTAACTCATCCATTCTACAGGCCCCAGAAATACCAAATATTACAGCCACCTAAAAAATAAATAAAGCTATAATCTAAATAGAAATTAAAACCTTGTAAATTACCTTAATCATTAAATTTTCTTTATCTGGAGCTTCCTGGATAAATTTTTCAATTTCTTCCTTCGTTAAAATCTTAGATTTCTTTGCCCTATAACCTTGAGCTTGCCGTTTCAATAAAGAACGAAGTTTTGAGTATGTAGATATATCTACATTGTGTTTAAGTGCAAGGGTTGACTTCAGCATTGAATAATTGGCCCATAATGTTGAAAATTTCATCTTTAAACAAAGGTCTAGGAAGTATGCCATTACAACATTTTCTGAGAAAGAACTCGTATTTTTACTCATGCGATAATCCATAAAACGTCTGTATGCATTTTCGTACTTTTCTTTTGATTTCTTTGGCAATAATTCTAATGAAGCAGTATTCACTGCCTCAACCAGCTCTGGAGGAGTCCCAGGAATGGAAATTTCATCATCACTTATCATTTTACTTTCGAGAACACCAGCAATTAAATTTATAAGCGTCAAGTTTGACAATTCAACCTCAATACGTTTCCATAGTAACCCAAGTAATTTTATTAGGAATTTCAAAGCACCATTTATTTGGGAATAAAATTATCGCGTTTTTTTTTAAATCAATCAATATCTGTCGAATTTTAAACGATTTGCGGAAAAATAGTATGTTTACCTCGTAGGAAAAGCCACATTCCTGGACTCTGTGTTGCTAAGTCTAGGCTTGCGCCTCGACTTAGTAATCTTCACAGTCGTCCAGGAATGTTAAGCTTTTCCTACCCGGTAAACAATGTACTATTCTTGTATATTTGTTTTTTTGTCTCCTTTCTGCCTTCTGCCTTCTGCCTTCAAATTCTCTATTAATATATTTTTCACCAATGCTATCCATATACGGTTTTGTCAAGACAATGAATTGCTACCTGGAATAATTTGACATACCTACACCACTGTGCCGGAATGAAAAACATGGTCTGATTATAGCAGAAGATTTTCGGTTCGGTTTTCTTGAATGGTCGTATACGATTTAACAATGTAGGTATATGAATATTTACCATCCATTCACAATGAATGTCATTGTATTGGTCCATCAGCGAAATCATTGTGACCGAGCTGAATCAGTAAACATCAAATAACCGAGAAAAGAGTAAAGAGATTTGTCTCTAGAAGGTACAAGTATCTAGGCAAATAAGAGTTTTCAAACAATTTTATATTATTTAAACAATTACTTACAAATTTTGTAGAATTTTTCTTGATGTTCTCTTAATGTCCTTGTCTTGATGTTCTTCTGATGTTCTCGTTGAATAGGATAAAACACCGAGTAGTCAGCCTTTTAGTGAAAATCTTAATTTGTTTCAATTGCATATAAAAAAAATAAAGGCGTTAAATAAAGACAAATATTTTTTTCAGAAACTTTGTTTTTTAAATTATAGAAAGAGATTAGCTAAATGGTATTATTATGTTATAATTATAAAAAAAACAACACTTAACAAAATATGGCACTTTTAAACCTGTAGTCAGCATCATTTCTCCACAAGTCAGCCATGTCTACCCTGTAGTCAGCCACTTACTTATTCTTGCATGTTGGACATAGAAACTCTTTATTATATGCATTCGCATAAACGTTACCAGCAAACTCAATACATTTTAGATGATACCACGCAGGACAATTGTCACAATCAATATTCTTTAATAATTCGTTTATTTCTATGTCACTAGTCAGTTCCTAAAAATTCTAGCTTAACAGTACACACAAAACAAAAGTAAGGCTGGTAAGGGCGCTCATTTTTCCCATAGCCACATGTGCATCCGAAACGTGGACCTTAAAGAAAGCGGATAAAAATAAACTGGACGCTTTTGAAATGTGGGTATACCGCAGCGTGTTGAGAATCCTGGATTGATCATCGCACTAACGTATCGATATTAGAACAACTAAAAGTAAAGGATAGATTGCTTAAACAAATACAACAGAGATATTTGCAGTATTTTGGACACATTGCTAGAAGAACAGGCACGATGGAAAAACTGATAGTCGAGGGTAGAGTTGAAGGAAAGAGACCAGGGGAAGATCTCCAAGCCGTTGGGTAGATCAAACAAAAATATTGAATAACCAAGGGTTACATGAAGCAGAACAACTAGCCCAGGACAGAGAAGGATGGAGGAAAATCGTAAAAAAACTGTGAAGGCTTGATGGTGTCACCACATCCAAAAAGGGATTAGGACTGAAGAGAGGAGGAGTCAGTTCTTCTTTTCATACGAGTCACACCTTATTCTGCTCACTGTGCATGCTCGTACTATTCTTCCTCTTTTTAATGTTTTTGGGCTTCAATAGCTTTTCAGTTTTTCTTTTTTGTAAGTCTTTTTTTTTCTTTGACTTGCTTTCTCTTTCTTTTCCCTAGGCTGGAGTCTTTTAACGTTTTTCTTTTTTTCTTAATTTTTTCCTTCTGCTTTTCAAACTGTCTCCACTCATTGGAGGAAATGGCTCCTGTTCTATTAATGGACATCTTCTTTTTTATGGTCTTAGGTATGTACTAGGTAAAGTTAAATACTTACCTAAAACAGGTGATAGATTTGTTGGTTTGACAACAACATTGGAAAGATATTTATTTTGTTTTTGATATTTTTTGGACTGTCATTTAATTTGCTTTGCATATTTGTATATTATTTTCTTACAAAATATCATTTTCGGTGGGGTTTGGGTTCCTACACTCTTTATTTGTTACTTTTATATTTTCCGTAATATAGTTATGGTTTTCCAAAAGTTCGTCTTCCATTCGATTTTCTTTATCATCCTCCATCTTATCTTTCCAGATTCCTTAGATGATAATTTCAACTCATCATGTGTCGGAGGTTCTTTATGACAGTTCAGATCTTCTGGCGTATTTGCATTAAATTCAGCAGCTTCTGATTGTGTGTTTCCTGGACTTTATGATTTTGTGGTATGACTTCAAATTTGGTTATAATTTCGAAGTCATTTAAGTAACTTTCTGTCAAATTATTCAAATTATTTTCCAGTGTATAATCACCTATATTTGGTAAACTTATATCAAAAACTTGAACTGGTTGTGACACTATGTCTGATTGATTATGTGTATGATTAGGAAAACTTATGTCATTTATTTGTGCCTGGCTAATTGAATTTTCGGTTGAATTGAGACTTTCAGCATCGTTATTCTTTGCTGTGTTTAAAACATCAACAACGATTTTTAAGTCAACTCCAGCATTTTTTAACTGGTTACTAAGCTGATTAATTATCTTGATGCCGGTGTTCAAATGCCGGTCATTTATTTTCTTGTCTGGAGATTTAACATTCTTTGTGGAATTCTGATGTTTTTCAAGAATATTTTGTACACATTTTAAGTAATCCAAGGCATTTGGATTGTATAGATATAATCCACACTTTTAAAACCATTGCTGATAATTACAGGCAAATTTTCTTTTTCAAAAACTGTTTTGAGCAATGGACAAAAAGTTGATTTGCTCAAAATATTATTAACATTGTTTTCTTCTTCCACCCATGAGTTCTAACCTTTAACAATACAATCATAAAATATATCTGATTTCATCCACCCGGTTTCTAATTGTCCTAACAGTTATCCAGCAGGCATACTGTTTATAACATCTTTTGGTGGTCTTACATATGGAAACACTACACAAGCAGGCAAAATCTTCCCAGAAGCTGATATAAATACAAGAACTGTAACAGCCTCTTTTTCTTGGAATATAATTTCAAAATTATAAAATTTTTTAAAAATAAACCTATCCGATAAACCCAAATAGTAATTCATTTATAATTTTATAAAGCAATCATACATGTGTTACACGTATTCGGATCAGTCCAAATATGTTAATATCCTCATTGTTCGATTGAAAAATTACTTTTTTTATAGGAACACATACTTAAGGCTTTACATTTCAATAAAAAACACTTACTTTATGTCGACTTGTGTGTGTTTTTAAATATTTTGTAGAGAATGTCCACAAAAAGATATCGTACGTGGGTTGGAGTGGTGTCATTGTTGGTGGGCGCCTTTATGTGAGGATTTCTAAGTGAGGTTGTAATAAATTTTATCTATTAGACACTCTAGTACGATCATCAGTTACATAAAAATGTTTCTGAAAAGAAGTCAAGGCGGAAACGAAAGACTGGGATATTTAATTCCAAACGAAAAATTGCTAAAAGAAGTTTTAGGTGCCTTTCTAAATGCAAGACATTTTTTGGCTACTAAAATTGATGATGCTACATATAAATGTTGGTTATACATAACCTAAGGTTTAGCGTTTATACACTTCCAACAAAATTCTTAAATAATATTATTGAAAATGATTTCCGGAGTCAAAATCGAAACGTCAAATTTAAGTGAATCAAAATGTAATTTTAATTACAATTAACTATGGCTTAATCCAATGGAAACAAAATATTTAACAAATACATTGTAGAGAGATTGTGAGAGTATTAAGATATCGTTCGCTTATGGAACGACAATTCTAATTCGAATATTCTTACGATTCGATTGGTTAAGAACTGACGTATTCAAAGGAATTAATTACAATACTGTCTGAATATATGAATAAATTTGGATAGTGCAATCTGCAATAAAGCGAAATCTGCAAATCCCAACGAAACAAAAAACAAAACATCACTCTTATCTTAAATCCAACAATCAAATAATAACTAATCCACTAGACAAGGCTGAAATCTTCAAAGATACACTACAAGCCACTTTTGTAACTCCAGAAAATCCTAACTTCAAACAGCGATTCTGAATAGACACCGAGCGAAGCATATATGTTCTTTTTAGAAAGAATGTGTATGGTTTTTGAGCTAGATGCGTCAGAGTTGGGTCTCTAGTTGCTATTCTGCCTGATGTTATACTGTATTGCACTATAATTCTTGTTATTGGTCGCTTTCTCTAGGGGCCAGGCCTCGTTGGAATTCGATAGACAGTTCCAGCAAATGCCGGCTCAGATGAGAAATAGTTGCGGCTATTTTCTCAGGGACGGACAGGTATCGTTGAGTAGTGATATTGGGAAACCGCAAAAAACCAATCTCCTTCTGTCCGGGGTAAGGATGAAGGATTGAGTTAGAGGTAGGTTCAGTTAGCTAACGGAGTAGCTTAAGGATATCAGCGTATTTCCCAGGAAGTTCGTCAATGCATGCTTGCATTAAGACAGACGGTAAATGAAGTTTTTTGTTTTTGAGTGCCTCCAGGATCTTACGTGACCACGAAAAGAACAGGAACTTTATAGGGTGTCTTGGGTGTTGGATGGTGGGGCGTTTATTGCTTTGAGAGTAAGTTCCTATTGAGAGTTTTGATTCTGCTGCGCTCCACAGAGAGCAGCTTTTTCTTTCGATAATTTTTAAGAAGGCAGTATAAGTAGGACTTATACTCTATAACGGGTCGAATGAATGTGAATGAGAGTTTTGGTGTGTGTTTTTCCAAAAGTCCCTGTAAGTGGTGTGAGAAGTCGGGCTCGGTTTCTGATCTTATCTAAAGTTGCCTTTAGATCAGGTTCCCAGTTGAGTGTCCTAGTGAATAGAACACCCAAATAGGAAGCTGTCAGGCTGATAGCGAGCCTTTGTCTCATCAAATACAGGGAGAATTGATCATCGCCGTAGCGATTGATTTTAGTAGCCGTTGTAGGGTAGACGTAATAAGGGTGCTAGCACTGAACCTTGGGGTACTCCAGCTCGTGGAGTGAAGTTGTAGGGGTAGCCTGATGTTAATTAGTCTCCGAACCAGCCGGCATGTCAGACTTGGTCGAAGGCTATTTGTACATCAAGAAAGGTGCCGATAGCAATAGAATTGCCGTTTAGTGATTGTGTGAGTTTGAAGGTGAAATATATTAATGCATTTTGGGTTGATTTGTTTGATTGGAATCCATACTGAAATTTGGGGATGATATTATGGGTTTCGAGAAAGTCGTTGAGTCTCTCGTTGAGGACGAGCTCGAGGACTTTCCCTAGAGTATTTTTAACCTCGGAAATCTTTTTTGGTGGTGCTAGAAAGATAACCAATGGAGACACTGCGGACGGCAGCCAGATGGTTGGTGGAGAGCGAGTCGTGGGTTCGAAACTAGCTTTTGGAACCGGGAATGGATCCAACGGAAGAAATAGGTAAAGATAGGATAAGAGATATTAGAAAAGATACAGAAATAAACAAAAAGATAGATGGGTAAAATTACCAAAGATAAGAGAAGATAGAAACAGGGCGCCACTCAATTTTTTGGGGTTAAGGAGAAAATTAAGAAAACCTTAGAAAAGAAAAGAGATAAGAAAAGATATTTAGGTTCAGAGATCAAACCCAAGGAAAGATACCAACAGTAAATTATCAAATAAATCTGGTCAACGCAATATATAAACAAATAATAAATATATTAAGTATTACACTTACTTACCTACGAAACTTAATCAGCCTGATCTTTCTACAGTTCAAAAGCATAGTAATATTTAAAGATAGTAATTGTTCAGAGCTATTATTTTATCAGGAACTTGTTAGGAGCCGACAAATAAAATACATGCATAAAACAATAACAATATATTAAACACAAAATTATGATGCTGCTAAATGCAACACAAGTAATAAAAATACACAACTATGAAATGGTGTTATATATGTATAAAATTAAGCAATAATGTAATAAAAAATACCTTTACCAAGATATATAAGGCAATCATATACAAATATAGTTTGGCGTATCTCGAGATATCATAGGAAAGATAATGAACAAAAATTATAGGAAATACAAAAGATAGCAAAAATTACTTAACTCTAAATTTACAAAAAAAAAAACAAAAAGGTTACAGGAATGAAAACATAAACCAAACCGCACTTGGTTAAGTCAATTAACTATCTCGCACTATTATTTAATAAAAAACTGAGACTTGTATGTTCATAGGTAATATTTATAGAAATTTCTTGAATGGTTCAATTACATTCAAAAATCGGCAATCTACAGGTGAAGATATAGATGATACGTCCAGATAATGGCAGGTGATATGGTACCATACCATATTACTCGCCCAGATAATTGTAGATAAAGATTACTTACAGTAGATCTTGACGAAGGCAGCTTAATTCACTGAATTTAATACTTTCTGGTACTAAACACTGAATTTAATTAGGTACCATTAAAGGTAGTGTAGAACTATATATAATTTAATATAGTCTAAGGAAAGAAAACTCAAATATAAAGTGTATACACACTTAGAAAATAATTCACAAAGACGATACGATAAGAAATAAAGTGAGCAAAGCGTAACACGAGATATTGGCCTTAACTCAACAACGGCCCACCAAAAAGTCTCACGAGATATTACCTCACTCAACAACTGCCCACCAACAAGTAATTGGTTCCCTAAAAATTTCACCAACTATCCAAGAAAAAGAAGAAGAAGATATATCCCCCACTTAAAATCATCGGACAGTCGTATGTATTTCTCAGAAGGTAAGGCCTTAACGACTATTGGAAAGTTTGAGGTAAAATAATCGGTATTAACAATTGGACCTGAGAATATTAAAATCCTTAGGATTATATTATTGTCAAAAGATACGGCCTTACCATACCGGAAAGCATTTGTTCTTTTCATACAGAGTATTAAGACGGAAGGATTAAAAACCTTTCTTAATTAGGGAATTCCATTTTAGCTTGGTATCTACAATATTATTTTCCTATCGTAAACACGGGGATTCCTAATCATCGGCGTATCGCACGGGGGTAAAAAGGAATTAAAAATAATTGATATATTAATAATAAAAAAAAAATGTTACATATTATTTAGGAATATTGATCTGTATGATTCTACGTTTGTTCGAGGTTTACCCGGTTTGGGTATCATGATAGTGTTAGCTAGCTTCCAAGGAGTATGAAAGTGGCTATTTTTGGTTCTTAGATTCTCCTATTCATCCTTTCTATATGATGGAAATCTTTTTGAAACAATTTAAGTACTTAGAGATAAATGGATAAATATAAATTGAAAAGAAAAAATGAAGAATGATAATAAAGAGAAGCTTTTTGCGTCTATATGTGACAGTGTGAAAATTATAGTAATATTCCTAGAAAACGTCAATTAATCATCATCATTTTTCGGGTATTATTAATTTCTAAGACTAGAATCTATGCAAATCAAGCTCGTCACTTCACCTTGTAGACTGGAGGAACGCTAAACACATATATTGGCGCACACAACCGTACAAATATCTGATCGCACGACCAATCATTATAGGAAAAGTTTTACAGCTCGTCGGATTCTAACGTAGAAAAGAATACGGAGAAGATCAAGATAAAGAGCTCGTTAAATTCAATTGGTGAAGTAAAGATGGTTGTCCACGTGAATAATATGTAAAGCGACTATCGATATTAAGTCGTTTAGACGGATTATTAGAGATGAGGAAGCGGCTTCGATTTTCTTTTAATTTGGCCTAAACGTTCATGCTCCGTTGGGTTTAATGAAGCGGCGAGTCTTGGAGATTACTTACACCTATCAGTAACATAGAATTACGTCGAAGAATATTAAGAAAAATTGTTTATTGGACAATAATTGTCGTAGGAAATTTACCGTTTTTAACGAGAATCTACTTTGTAAAGGTTAACATTAATTTAAAGAAGAAAACACTGGCTCACTGAAGAGATTTTTAAGAACCTTGTTTATCAAAAAGTTTGACGTGATATGGAACTTAAGACTGATCATTAAAGGACTGTTAAATATACAAAAAAAAACAGATTCATATCATTCATTTTTGACAATAAACAAATTCTAACAACAACAATTCTAGAAAAACTAATAGAAAAGAAATACAACCTAAACAGCTTAGAACAAGAAAGCGTGAGGGATTTATACAGGAGTAGACTAATAAAAAGTTAGAAACCATGCAATTTACCAGCAACGAAGAGCAATTATCATTATATAAAAAACATGTCTTCAGGAAGCAGCAACAGAGGCTCTCGGACTCCAAGTAAAAAACCACAGAAAAACTTCGTATTGGTGGACGAAGAAATAGAACAAGAGATTAAAAATAAAAGAGAGGAGTATAAAAAATTTCTGAACAGAAGGACCGACGCTGATAAGGTAGAATACAAGAAGACCCAAGCTAAAGTGCGAAAAATGATATGCCAAAATTATTTAGGAGGACGGAGAAGTACAGAAAGTTGGAAAGTATTAAAATCGCTACGACAGGAAAAGAAAAGAGATATAATATCATCAATCACACCGACCAATGGACGAATATTTTAAAAAACTCCTAAATGAGGACAGAGCGGAATTTTTAAATAACAGTGATACCAGCAACGTAAATATCTTAGCCTCACCATTACGAATAACAACAAAAGAAGTAGAAGAAGTATGTAAGTCTTTAAAAAATAACAAAGCACCAGGACCAGGGAACATACCAGCTGAACTAATAAAATATGTCACAACAAAATTATATGAAAACCTGGCTAAACTCTTTCAAAGATACATCAACGGAGCGGAAATCCCAGAAGAATGGAAGACATCATGGATATCCACCATACATAAAAAAGGCAGACGGGATCAATGTGACAACTACAGAGGCATCGCTGTAACGAACTCGATCAACCGAATATACGGAAAACTGATTAAAAATAAAATCGAAAACGAATATAAAGATATAGAAGCTGAAGAACAGGCAGGATTCCGGGCAGGGAGATCAACGATAGACCATCTGTTTTGTATTACACAGATTATTGAGAAGAAACTGGCCGTCAACCAGGAGGTGTATCTGTTATATGTGGACTTGAGAAAAGCGTATGATAGCATCCCACAAAACAAACTATGGGAAGCATTAGAGAAAACCAATATAAGCGCAAATTTAATAACAGCGACGAAACAATTGTATATACAAAACTGCAGCAAGGGTGAAAGTTGGAAGCGGGCTATCGAGAGGATTCCAAATTAGCAAAGCCTAAAACAAGACTGCTGCCTTTCACCGACATTATTTAAGATCTACCTCGAGCAAACTCTAAAACTTTGGAAACGCAAATGCAAAAACATGGGATTACCGATCAACAACAATACAATATACACTTTGTCATTTGCAGACGACCAACTTGTACTAGCACAAGACTACGATGATATAGAATATATGACAAGGAAATTAATAGAGGAGTACAAAAAAGGTGGTTTGGAAATAAACATAAAAAAGACCGAATATATGTGTATCGGTGGGACACAGCAGGACCTTACACTGGGGAATGGCGAAATTATTAAACATTGCGACGCATATAAATACCTGGGTATGACCATCACACAAGAAGGAAACGTAGACCGACGATAGAAGAAAGAAACAACCAGGGAAGAAAAGCAATTACCCTTCTTCAATAGCATACTGTGGGACCAGGCAATATCAAACAACAACAAACATTGAATATACCATACAATTGTTAAGGGTATAATCACTTATCAGCAGTGAAGTATGGCAAATAAAAGAAAGATACAAGAGAAAACTTGAAGCAACAGAAATGGATTTCTGGAGGCTCTCAGCAGGAAAATCAAGATTAGAAAGAGTAACCAACAACAGAATTAAGGAAATAATGAATGTGAAACACACAATAGTAGATGACATTAGTACCAAACAGCTTAGATGGTATGGACACGTACAAAGAATGTCCGAAGAACGACTCCCGAAACAAATCCTAACGTGGACTCCTCATGGTAGACGAAACAGAGGAAGACCCCGCCTTAGTTGGAGAGAAGGCATAAATCGAAGTATGAGAGAATTAGATGAAGACCTTCGGATGGACCGAAGTGAATGGCGACTTAGCATCGGAAGACGTACGAGAACGTTTTAAAACCGATATATATATATATATATATATATATATATATATATACAAATTCTAACAAACCTTGCATTAACAAATCCGTTATCTCGTCTAATATCTTATATACGATAAAGCCTATGCCTCCTATATCTTACTTATTAACTTATTTCCTGAACTGTATTAGTACAAACGGTGGCCTGATTTTAGTAGAGTTAACTCTTTTAACTCTAAAATTTCCCCTTTGACGGCTTGAGTTCTTCTTGCAACTCTTTTAGATCAATTATCTTCTGTTCTCATAGTTCTGATGTTAAATGCTCTTCTGAGTCTTCCCTAGATTCTATGAGACAGACTCTTTTCTGGGTATGGGATTTGACATTACATGCTCCACTCATCTGGGTACCAAATCAGTTCGATTTAGTATTCTCTATTTGGATGTAGTTGGCTAGACGGGTTGGTGAGTGCTGCCTCCTAGTATCCAATATTGCACCGGTTCAGCATCGATTTATATACGCCACTACTTAGTACTGGAAATACTATTGACCTTTTTTTAAATGTGCCTATCTTCTGCATATATCGTCTGCATGTCTAATATTGTTTATAAGTTGGCCATTTACAGCAATCTCATCTTCTGATTCGTCCAAGGCCTCTCTAAAGATTGTGAAGATCTCGTACAGTTTATTTTCTAATCGCACTGTTGCTTTTTATTGGAAATATAAGTTTGAGATCAGTCTTACATCCTTATCATCGAGTCCTGATGTTTCTAAGATATAGATTGGTTTCCCATGTGGGACGTTATCAAATACCTTCTCGAAATCAATGAAACATGCATACACATCGTAGTTCACATTCCTGGCTCTCTGTATTAGAACTTCCCTTAGGTGTTTTCTAATTTGGTGTATATGCGCGAGTGAATGATAGTAAGGAGTACTTTAAGTACATGGCTCATCAAACTAATTAATCTATGTTCTTCACATTTTCTAGCCTTGGCTTTTTTAGGAAGTGGAATGAATATTGATAGTAGTCAGTCTTTTGGTAAGTAACCAGTCTCGTAGATGTTGTTGAATAGCTTCGTAAGAGCTGTGATTTGGTTGCACTCTAATAGCTTTAAATTTCACCATGCTCCTCATCAGGTCCTGGTGATTTCCCATCTTTAATCCGCTTAATGGCCGTAGTTAATTCTTCGTTTGTTATTTCTGGGCCATAGGGATTGTTTCTTTCGGCCAGACTTCGTGCTGCATCTTCAAATGGTAGTCAAAATTTGGCCTTCAATGTCTACAACTATGTTCTGTACCTCTTTTTGTATTCGTTGTCATTTCTACCTTTTAATTTTATTCGCTCTTCCATTATCTGCAATATTTTATCTGTCATCCATTCTTGCTTCTTTTCTTTTTTTGATTTTAGATATTCATGCGAAACTGTGGTAATAGATGTCTTCATTTCATTCCACTGTTCTATGCCTCTAGTAGTGTCTTCAACTATTTTCGCAAAATTCTAATTAATCTCTGTTTTTACTTTTTTCTTGATGTCATTTTCTTTTAGTAGTCTTATATCCATCTTGGGCCTCATTTTCATCATATTTGCAACCAATAGACTATGATCCGAGAAGACATCTGCGCCTGGATATGATTTTGTTGAGGTGATAGAAAGCCTTTTGTTTATGTTGATAAAATCAATTTGGTTTCTTATAACTTTCCCTGATTGAAATTGCCCATGATAATAGTAAGTTCATGTTTTTTGGTAAGTTTTGGAGAGTCTTCTAGAGTCTGATGAAAACTTTCTATTTCTTCTTCAGTGGATTCTGCAGTTTACATGATACTGTTTACCATTCCCATGAATTCCGATTCGTCTGACTGTTCGGAGACTGAAGAATGACATCAATAGAAACAAATGTCCAGCAGTGGTCAAATATGGGTTAAAAAAGAAAAAAAGTTCACAAAAACAGGTTTATGCCATTTTTATTGTATATATTATTGTATATATATATATATATATTATATTATATATATATATTATTATAACTAGTTTCTTCATATTGTGTGTTTCACTAGTTAGTATAAAGCTAACATATACTCCATGTTAGGTTTAGAAGTCTGAATGGGCAGAAATATAAAACTTAACCGAAATAATTCTTCTTCTTCATGTACCATGTCCTTTCAGAACGTTGGTTACCATCATAGCTATTTTAATTTTATTCACTGCCACCCTAAATAGCATGCTTGTATCTACACCATACCAATCTCGCAAGTTCTTCAACCATGAGGTTCTTCTTCGTCCTGGACTGCGTTTGCCTGCTATTTTTCCTTGCATGATATTTTGTAGCAATCTATATTTGGGACCTCTCATTACATGTCCGAAATATTCCAGCTTTCTCTGCTTGATGCTTTTTATGATCTCAGTAGTCTTGCTGAGACGTTCTAGTAATGTGGAGTTTCGAATCTTCTCCACCCAGGAAACTTTTAAAATTCTTCTATAGCACCACATTTCGAAAGCCTCAAGGCGATTTAGATCGATTTTATTCACAGTCCAGGACTCGACAGCATAAAGTAAGACCGAGAACACGTAGCAGCGAAGTAGGCGGATCCTTAATGCCAATTACTCTGCTTAATTGCTCTGTTACATAACACCTTGGACATCCTTCTAAAAGCAGCTCTAGCCTGCTCTATTCTGGATCTAATTTCGCCGTGATTTTCTGCATTACAATTTAATTGCTGTTCAAGGTAGACGATTTTATCAACTTGCTCAAGTTTGGTATTATTTACATATATAGACGGTTTTATATTCTGTTGTTTACTTATTACAAGTATTTTGGTTTTCCTTATGTTAAGATCTGAAATTGATAGAAAGAAATAGTTAAGAAATAATTGATAAAAAGAAATATTATGTCGATTGGAGATTTTAACCCTTTTTAAGAATCTTAGATGCTCAATAACTGGAAAAGAAAAGCGGCAAGTAAAGATGGGAAACCAAATAAACTACTGAAGTGGTGTGAAGCAGCTAGGACGAAACAACTAAAAGCATTCATTAAAGAGATTTTAAGTATTAGCCACCCACCAAAAAAAAACATTTCACAAGGTATCAAATCCAGACATGAAAAAGCAAATCTGCTTAGAGAGAGAAATACGAAGAAGTGAAATTGGGCAAGAAATATCGCAATAATGGACGATAATAATTGGTGGATTAAGGGAGTTAGGGAAGATCCAGTAAAATGCCTTTAGAAATTGAAAACATTCTTTATTTTCGACTTACACACAAAATTTATACAAAATGCACAAGATATAGACTTATGCACGTATTCAAGGTAAGATTTCGTTCAGAAATGGGAAATTTATTAGCTAAATGACAAACTTAAATGATATCGATATATTTTTGTCTAGAGAATACGTCGTACGATTTATGTCCTACCTTTTAGTTACATCCTGTATAATGTTTTCAGGATAAACGATAAATTTTGGTATATAAAAAAGAAAATAATAAAATGTTTATTAATCAAACGCATGCCGTTTCATTTTAGCTACGATTAAGATTGACATTACTTTAGCAAACAAACAAGCCAATTGCAAAAGGCATACAGTTTAAAAAATAATTATTTAGATCACTATTACAATGTCGTATGCAAAAAATTAATTATATTGATACGCACAATTGACGCAAACATTAGGATGATTTCTTGTATTCTTTTATTATTTTTTACGGTTATATTCATATAAAATTGGATGTGTCTTTGGTGCAATGAGTATTATCTTAGATTGCCCCCAGGATATGAAAAATCTTGAAAATTTCACGTGCCAGTACGTAATATTTTATTAAAATAAAACAGACTTATTGTAAATAAAAAAGTAACCAAATAGTATTATTCTTCGATATCGTGAAGTGGTTTGTACAGTAGATCTTCTGGATCTTTGCACATTGTCATCATTCGTATTATAAGAAATAAACCAAAACATGAAGAACATAAACATTGAGACCAACTTACGTCAGTTATAAAATTAGAAATTGGCTAATATTACAATGGACGTTTTTATACTTCTCTTTTATTCATTTATTGCTTTTTGGAAACTGGATTTACATTTATGAACGTGATTTTCCAATTTTTTGTGGATATTTTGTGGATGTTATCTGTGGCTTCTCCTAAATCATCTGTGATAAGGACAATATCATCTGCGAAACGGAGATGATTAAACTTTTTGCCCTCTATTGTTACTCCTCTGTGGTTCCAATTGACCATCTTAAAGGCATACTCTAATGCTGTTATGAATAATTTCGGTGACAATGTACCTTACCTCCTTGCCTTATCCCACGTTTTATTTTTATTGTTCGGGTTTTATCATGTATCTTAACAGTCATAGTGGCATTTTTGTATGGAGGTGATCATTGGTAGCATAATTTGATCGGAATCCTGCCTGCCCTCTCGGTTGATAGAAATCTAATTTTCTCTCAAATCTTGATGTCACTAACCTAGTGAAGAGCTTGTATATGTGGTTCAATAGACTAATAGTTCTATAATTCTCTAGGTCCGTTCTATTTCCATTTTATGTAAAATGATAGTTATAGCATTGTTCCATTCTTTGGGCACATTTTTTTGCTGCAAACGTAGATTAAACAAATTCCTTAATTGATTTATTAGTATCTCTTCTCCATCTACGATAGCTGCTATTACAATATCCTCCTCCTCTCTCTCTCTTGTCGTTTCCTCATTGCTGTGGATCGTGATTCCCTACAATGCGGGCTGTCAATTCTCTCCATCTCTTGCGATTTTGGGCTGCTCTCATGGACTCGGAAAACGTCTCTCCAGTGGCTTTCTGTACTTGATCTGACCATCGGATAGGTGAGCGTCCTCGGCCTCTACGTCCTTCTACGTTTCCGCACACAATTAGTCTTTCTAAGTTGTCATTGTCTCTTCTCGCAATGTGGCCAAAAAACTTTAAAACATTTGCAAGACACTGAGAGGAGAGTCTGGTCTGAATGTTTAGCTCTTCAAGAATCGACTGATTGGATCTGTGCTCCGTCACGAGACGCGTAGCATTCGTCTCCAGCACCACATTTCGAATGCGTCAATCCTTTCCTATCCTCTGATTTTATTGTCCATGTTTCGGCACCGTAACTAAAGATGAAAAAACGAGTGTCCGTACCAGTCTCATTTTGAGTTTTTTGGACAAAGAGCGGTCCTTCCATATTTTTGACAGTCGACTCATCGCGTTCTTGGCCATTCCTATTCTTCTGCGAATTTCCGTATGGCAGGAGGCTGCATTGCTTAAGGAAGATCCTAGATACGTGAACTCGTCTACTTTCTCGAATTGATTTAGGGCGCCTGTTGTTTGGAGGATATTCGCGTGGTCCACAATCATGATTTTTGTTTTCTGATTATTAATCATGAGCCCACATTGTTGCTTTCGGTTTCTACTCTCCTAAGTCTTTGTTATTTTTTATTTTTCTTAACGCTTGTCGAATTTCATCTACGTTTATTTCTGGCATTAGTTTCGAACCTTGATTCATGATCCTCTTTGAAATGGCTGTTTGTATTCTTGTTTGATCTTCTCGTCTACTTCCATATAATTCGTCGTAGAACTTTTCGACGACCTGTATTAACTCGTCTCTACGTGATATTATTGCATTTTGTTTGTTTCTTAATTTATGAATTTCGCATTCGCATTTCTCATTCGTTAGCTTTCTACGTAGAACTTTTAAGCTGTTATTTTTCTGTATATTTAATATTATCGGTTTTAAATTTCTTAAATCTCTAGTGAGATTTATTTTTTTTCCTAAATCTCTTTTTATCATTTAGCAATATGAAAAAGCTCCTCATAAGCAAGGATTTGTCTCTTCCCCTAAAACTACGTATAGTTAAATGCTACATTTTTCCTATCTTGCTGTATGGCGTGGAGGCCTGGACGCTGACGGAGACGCTAACGAGGAAAACTAGAAGCATTCGAAATGTGGGTGTACCGACGCATTCTTCGTATATCCTGGACCGAACATGTCACCAACATAGAGGTACTCCAAAGAATCGGAAAGGAGAAAGAAATCGTGAATACAATTAAACAAAGAAAGCTTGAATATCTAGGCCACATATTGAGACACGATAAGTACCGTCTGCTACAATTGATTGTCCAGGGAAAAATAGACAGTAAGCGAGGGCCAGACAGGAGAAGACACTCGTGGCTCCAAAATCTGCGGAAGTGGTTCGGGCTCACATCGGTCGAACTATTCAGAAGCGCCGCAAACAAGATCAAAATTTCCATGTTAATAGCCAACGTTCGCAACGGACAAGGCACTTGAAGAAGAAGAAATCTCTTTTCTTAAATCTTGCCTCCAAAACAGTTTTATTCATTTCTCTTAGAGTGTGGCTATCTGCATTCTCATCGCTTCTCATCGCGTTTTCTTTGATCTAGCAGCGTTTCAGTGTATGGTCTTATTTTTTTTTACAAGTTTTACACTTCCATGTAAATTATTTTAAACTATGGTGTACAGCAAACAACTGAAAATATTTCCTTTATAAAATATATTTATCAATTTTAATCACAGTGTCACGCATTAATTTATGTTCTATTAAACAACTGTTTTTTTCTTATAATTTATCAAGCAAATGCCTCTAAAAACCATCAAATATTTTTAGAAGATTAAAAATTCCTAAACTATTGGTATCTTCTGTCTATATTCGTGAAGTTATCGTTTCACTATGTATTCAGATTCAGGTATGCACCTTCAGGAAATGTTAATAATGAGTTACGTTTGTCAGGTACCGTTGAAATCTCTTTTGTATACAGAGAAAATTGATATTTCGCCAATTCATTAGTTCCTTGACGTTGGCTGTAGATGGTACATGTCCATCGTTTCAGACCAACGATTTACAACGAAGAAGATTGTGCGCTTGTTAAGGACGACATAGACACATAGCTGGTCGTCTGGATGGGAAAAGAGGCGTTGCTACACGCTAAATAAAAGTTTACAAAATGTATTATATCTGTGACGTGTTGTAAAGGATATAAATATTTGGTTTAATGGACTTTCATTTTCAACGGCGGAAAATTCAATGGGAAATATTAATGACGTAATAAAATGGATAGAACAGAAAGGTTTAATAAAAAAAGCTTGTAGATATATTAAAAAGCAAAAATTATGACAGCCGTGATATGAAAATTATATCTAATGTATTGGAATCAAACTGATAACCAGAACACACGAGGTATCAAAATCTTCTAAAGCATGATCTTTCTTTTAGAAAGATATTCCGCCATCACATTCATCAGATAGTTAGGACGCTCTCTCTCTTCCAATGCCTGCATTACCTCTTTCCACTACAGAGTGTTGAATGCATTTCTAACATCGAAGCACAGCAGAGCCGCCCAGAGCTGTTCGTCCCCAATGTTGTGCAATGCCTCAATTACTCTTAAAATTGCGTCAAGTGTGCTCTTCCCTTTGCAGAATCCGAATTTTCTCAGGAATAGACAGGATGCAGTCATGGAGGAGGCATATGGGGCAATATTTCTCCCAAGTTTTGGGAAGCAGTACCAACATTGATGTGCTCCAAGCTTCAGAAGTGTCTGTACTTCAAGCAATGCATTCATATGCTCCAAAAGCCACCCACGTTCCGCGCGTCCTACACCCTTTATCACTTCGGGCGGTATCTGGTCTAGTCCGGGGGACCTACGTGTCTTGAGTGCATCCAATGCTTCGACTAATTCATCTATGGTAAAGGGTACGGCCCACTCAGCTCCCTCGTTCCTCCATACTCCATGCTATCTGCCGGACAGAAAAAGCTCTCGTGTTACCTTAAGCTTTTTGCCTAGTGGCATTTCGTATGAGGGGTACGCATGGAACTTTTTCATTGTGATCCTATATCCCTGGCCAAAGATGTCCTCATCCAGCTTGTCACATAGTTCTCTCCAATGCCTTCTTTTTTCTGTACGAATTTTTATTAGAGTTCTTACTTTTGCGCGCGATATTCTATTTCGATTAGCTGGATTTTTTTTATTGGGAATAACCCCATCAATCATAGAAGGTTATTAGCGGTGATACAATATAGACTATAATTATAATAATTAATATAAAATATAAACTATAAAGTTTTTACAAAGTTGTTTATAATTTAGAATTTTTCTTGAAGTATCACTTATATTTGATTATGAAATTTCGTTTTCTTATAAAACCTAATGATTTTGTCACAATCCACATGTCGAAACGCACGTTATATCATTGGTTGTCCAGTAGCTTGTCTTTCATTTGTATAGTGACAGTTCCTTCACTTAGTCAAGTGTCGTTCGTGCGTATAGTCTGGTATGTCCTATTCGGATACGATGTAGTACAACCTGGTCTTTTCGCTTTACTAAAATTGGTGTTTTCGCTTTACTAAAATTGATGTATTTTTTCATATCTGTGTCAGGAATTTGGTTAGTTTTATCATCGGATCTCTCCATTTTACAAGCTTCTTTGGTCATTTGATTCTTCTTAACGTGCATTATCAAGTCCCCTTGACGTTGGCTATTAACATGGCGAAACTGTCTCTGTCTCGAGCTATTCTAAAGAGTTGCTCAGCTTTCCTTATTCCTGTCCACTCCCTGATATTCTTCAACCAAGAGGCCTGCTTTCTACCAATTCCTCTGCGTCCTTCGATTTTACCCATCATAATAAGTTGAAGAATATTATATCGGTCTCCCCCTACTACGTGTCCAAAATAGGCCATCTTTTTACATTTGATGTTATCAAGCAGCTCGCGAGCAGCATTTGCTCTCTCAAGGACTGCCACATTTGTCAGCATAGCCGTCCATGGAATTTTTAGTATACGTCTGTGCAGCCACATTTCATAGGCCTCCAGACGATTAATGGTGGATATGTTTAATGTACATGCTTCGACACCGTATAAGAGGATTGACCAAATGTAGCATTTAACCATGCGCTTTCAAAGTTGAAGTTGCAAGTTATCATTACAGAAGAATGACCTCATTTTTAAAAATGTCGTGCGGGCTATCTGGATTCTACATTTTATCTCTTGATCTGGATCTAGTTGTTCAGTAATATGGCAACCAAGATAATTAAAACTGGACACTCTCTGAATTATATGACCATCAACATATAATCGTGCATCTTGATGTGCTAAACGGCTAAACACCATGTGTTTTGTTTTTGAACAGTTTATGTTTATCCAAACTCTCTTCCCACTGTATCAATGGCATTTAAAAGGCATTGTAGTCCATTCATGTCATCACTTAAAGTAACTGTATCATCTGCATATCTGATTGTATTTATCAGAATTCCATTAACTTTCACGCCCCATTCCAAATTATGCAGCGCTTCTTTAAATATTCATTTGCCATTTGATTAGCTATCTCAATTTTTGGTATCCCCACAATATGAGATGGTATCCACACAATATGTAGTTGTTTATGACTATTCTGTAGAGTCACAAGGTATTTTTTAATCTGTTCTAAAATTGGATGATTCGGATATATTTTCTGAATTCCTGGATTGCACTTAAGGAATCTGTGAATATTATTGTCATGTCTTCAGGTCGATTAAGAGTTTGTTGTACTGCCTTGGATATCGCAAAAAGTTAAAAAAGTACTGTTACCAATTCGGATGTTTTTGATACATCGGTATAAACTAAGTGACAGATGAATATTTATTTTTAATATTGTGGAAATATTGGAGAAAAAGAGATGAAGGGGTATTGTGAAGTTGCTAATTCTTTTGCTAAATGATGGTCGAAGATTAGGATTTTGATTGTAATTAGAATGGTAATGTGTGGAGAAAGCATAGGGATAGGCCGGTGTTGTTTGGATTAGTTGATAGCTTGCTTGCGTATTGTAAACTGAGTCATAATCTTCAATAGAAAGTGGAGATTCATTTGCTTCGACATGCAGACTTTCAACTGGACTGGTTCTGTAGGCTCCTAGAGCTAGTCTTAGTGCGGTATTTTGTAAAATATCTAATTTTTCTAATGTTGAGTCCATAGCTGAATTAAATACAATTGATCCATAATCTAATTATAGTATATACTGCGAATTAAGGATTTGTAAATATTTAGTAGTGTATTGTGTCTGCGTCCCAGCTATGATTTGCTAGTACTTTAAGAATATTTATGTTCTGTAAACTATGAATTAGTGTTTGTTCCAAGTAAGTTTTGAATCAAAATCATACCTAGAAATCTAAGTTCCTCAACGTTTTCTGAAACTTAATAATACAGTGTTAATTTTGGAGGATTTGCAACAATTTAATGTTTTCGAGAAAAGCACATTACTTTGGTTTTAACCGTAGAAAATTTCAGTCCTGTTGTTTTAGACCACTCTTGTAGGGAATTAATAGAAAGTTGAATAATATTTGATGCCATATTAAGATTATTATGAGAAATATAGATTACGAGGTCATCTGCATATAAGATTGCTTTAATAGGGATCTAGATCAAGCGCTTAGTGTGGATCCTTGAAGTTAGCTGGATTTGCTCGACGACAACAGTAAATCCATCCTACCTTCACTCCAAATATTGCACTATATGAATTATATTTAATATGAAAACTTTTTTTAGTATTTACTGTTTTGTCATTACTGTAATATTTATTGTTATGTTTTTTTGCAGGTAAGATCTTCTTCCCCAAGCCTTCGTTTTTGGTTATAGATCTGTAATAGAGGTAAGAATCTGAGTTTACTCAGAAATTCAGTATAATAACAGTTTATATGTAACTTTTTCTGTTCTGTTCAGAGTTTGTACCTAATATGTCATTTAATATACCAAAATCTTCATTATTAACGTAATAGATAATGACAAATTAAGCTCTAGAAAAAAAAGTATAAAATGAGATAATCAAAAAGCAAAATAAAACATTTTTTTAAAAATGTTTAATTTCTTTGTTTCTCCTATGTATTTTGGCTATCATGTAGATTTACAAATACTTATCGACAGCTAATCTACATCGTTGTCAATAGCTGTTATTCAAGTTCTCTTCTTAATATTCTCAAGGTTACTTCTTTTCTTCTTCATGTGCCGAGCTCGATTATCGAGCGTTGGCTATCAAATTGGCTATAGTAATTTTGTTGACGGCATCTCGGAAAAGAGATGCAGAGGATCTGTTAAACCAATCTCTCAGGTTTCTAAGCCATGACGTTCTCCTTCGACATGGCTCTCTTCTTCCGTCTACCTTGCCTTGTATTATTAAATGGAGTATAATTATATCTCTCTGGGTGACGCGTAATGGCCAAATATTCAAGTTTGCGATCTTTAACTGGGTGTCGACTTCCGTAACTTGAAACGACGATTTCTTCCAATCCTCACTCAAAACATTAACTAAACCATTAACTTCACACTCTTACACATTTTCTATGAAAAGTGGCAAAAACAGAAAATTTTACAAATTCGACATGAATTTGGACATAACACTGAACCACTCTTGATCGCAGCTCCAACGAGAGTCACGAATTATCCTTAGAAATTGATCGCATAAGTTAGAATAAACAAACACTTTAAATGGTTTTGAAACGCAAATCATTTATTAGGAAACGCAATTCAAGCAGTTTGAATAAAACATTAAAATAAATACCGAGGAAGTAACATCTGTAAAATATAAACAAACTATAAAATGGTTTATATTCTGGAGCCGACTTAAGAAGGAATTGAAAACATATTTGGGTTTTAATACATACGATAGAAGGATACATTAAAATATTCTTCGATTTTGCAAACATATATGAGGGGATTTCAATATACACCAAAAAATCAATGAATTGCAAATGCTACATCATCTGCATATCTGTTGTTGTTTAGCCGGTAACCATTTAGTAGAATCCCTTTTTCAGTTTCGTGCAAAGCTTCGATAAATATTCTTTCAGAGTACAGATTGAAGATTAGAGGAGACAAAATACAGCCTTGCCTCACCCCACGCATGATTTTCACATAGTCAGTGTGTTCATCTTCAACTCTGAGATTTGCTGTCTGATTCCAGTATAGATTTCTAATTATTTTCAGATCTTGGTTATTAATTCCTGCTTCTTTTAATATTTGCATCATCTTGGCGTGCTGTACTCGATCAAACGCTTTCTCGTAATCAACCAGACATGCGTATCCATCGCAGTTGACGTCTCTGCATCTCTGGAATAAGACTTGTACTGGGAACAAAGCCTCTCTAGTACCAAGAGCATTTGTGAACCCGAACTGGTGGGGAAATTTGACTTTCACACAGATTGTAGATTCTCTTATGAATTATCTTTAGGAACAATTTCAGGAGATAACGCATGAGGCTTATAGTACGGTAATCTTTGCATTTTCTGGCTCCTGGTTTTTTTGGAAATGCAATCAACTCAGATTTCAGCCATTCTGTTGGTATTTCTCCAGAGTTGTATAGTTGTTAAATATCATTACTATTGATTTGTTGTCCATTAGTTTGAGTAGTTCTGCTTGTATATTATCAGGGCCTGCCGCTTTGCCATCTTTTAACTGCGTTATTGCGGAATAAACTTATTTTACTCTGTTTGTGCAAAATGATGTTTCCGTCAGAATCAGTTATATTTCCTTTCTGCCTTCATCTTAGTCTCCCTGTGAGTTCTTTAACTTTCTTATGTACATTGTGACTATCGTACTTTGACTGCAGAGTCTCAATTTCTTCGCATCTTTCCCCTGCTTTTTTTATTTCGCTTCTCTTTCTCGTAACATGTCCAAAATATTCAAGTTTCTTTTGTTATTCAAACTTAAAAGCCTCTATACTTTCTTACTCTCCTGTGAATTTTATCTCTTGAGGGGGTCCTGATCCTGATTTAGAGGACATCTGAGATAAGATTCGTCTCGATTCGTTGTCTAAGAAAACCTTGTATCGATCAATAACATTTACTTACATTTCCTTTTGCACAGATGCGATCTTATACTTTTTCAAAGTGCTTATTTTTATAATTCTTTGAAAAATATATTAAATAGTACTGGTGAAATAATGCAACCCTGGTGCACTCCATTTTTTACGTAAAACTCTGGAGGTACGTCATGTCGAGAAACAATTTTTTTTGTGTTTTGTCGTACCTATTCGTTTTAAGCACGCCATACACACTACGGTCTACCGGAGAAGTCTACCTGTGCAGACATGCCTGCGCAGGTAGACCGGAACGTGTGTGGGAATAACCTGTGCAGTTTTTTGAACCTGCACAGGACGACCGAGCAAAATCAAAAATCAATTTTTTCGAGTGACACCGTACGATGTACCTGTGCGTCTGTGCGTGTACTGCGGTCGCCTGAGCAGGTCGCGTCAGTTGTTTTCTAGTGTTTCTCTGGGAAGGTCGTCTTGTCGTTCGCACCGTATTGTCACACCACTCTATAATTAACCCTAGAAAATGGTGCGACCAGTTTCAACTGAGAAAACGCTTGAAGAATTTATAGAATTCATCCATGTCTTTGGGAAATAAAAAACAAAGATTGCCATAATCGAGATAAAAAAGCGGTTGAGATGAAATAATTGATGAGAATTTTAAATCCTCATAACTTCTTCCAGTTGCGAGAAATCTCAACGTAACTGATAATCTTTCATGTGCAGAAATACTATTTCTCATAACTGTGTTTTTCTTTTTTATCATAGGAGTACTGCACACTGCATAGTAGACCTCTGCGATAGACCGTATGTTGTAAAGCGTGCATTACTGACATTTTTTCCAAGACAACGCTATTCTCAATAAATACTTTTGCTATCGTCTTAGATTAGCAAAATAATAATATAAATATATAAAGAGACTACCCGAATTCTCAACCACATATATGTAGAGGGCAACATCCGGAAGAATGGCTTAAAATCGATATTTTTTACCTCTACCAAAAACAACAATCCCAAATCATTGTAATGACTATAGATTGATAAGCCTAATGTGCCACCCTTTAAAGATCTTTTGAAAATTGTTCAAAACCGAATTTATAAGAAATGTGAGGACAGATAGATGAAACTCAGTTTGGCTTCAGAGGAGGCATGGGTACAAGAGAGGCATTATTTGCGTTGACGGTACTCTTGCAGAAATGTCGGGAATATAACAAGAGTGCATATGTATGCTTCATAGACTTTAGGAAGGCCTTTGACCGAGTGCAGCATATGAAGTTAATAGATGAATTAAAAAACATCAATTTAGACAAAAAAGACATTGAGTTTATTAAGGCTATATACTGGAACCAGAAAGCAGTAGTAAAGGTGAACGATATAGAAACAAATAATATACCGATTGCGAGAGGGGTTAGGCAAGGATGCGTCTTGTCTCCGACGCTTTTCAACGTGTACTCACAGGTCATATTCAGAAAAGCCTTATGGGAAAGAAAAGAGGGAATAAGAATTGGTGGAGAAATCATAAACACCATGAGATTTGCAGATGACACGGTAATTATGGCTGAGAGTATAGAAGATCTACAAACTTTACTAGATGCAATAAATAGTGAATGCATTCAAATGGGACTTGACATCAACACAGATAAGACCAAATTTATGATAGTATCAAGGAGTCCAATAAATAATGAACAACTAACTCTTGGTGGACAGCAAATAGAGAGAGTGACAAAATATAAATATCTGGGAGCTTACATCAACACAGAATTAGATCCAGACCAAGAGATCCGGGTACGAATAGAAATGGCAAGGGCAGCGTTCTTAAAATTCAAACAATTGTTCTGTGACAAAAATCTGAATATTGCGCTGAGACTGAGGTTTGTTGAATGTTACGTCTGGTCGCAATTATTGTACGGGGTAGAAACATGGACACTAAAAGCGCAAATAGTTAAAAAGATTGAAGCCTTTGAACTTTGGATATACCGGAGAATGTTGAGAATCCCATGGACTGCCAGGGTCACCAATGAGGAAGTGCTGAGAAGAATGGGTCGAGTCAAAAAATTGTTGAGAACGATAAAAGTACGCAAGACTGCATACCTTGGACACATACTAAGAAATAATAAATATAGTCTTCTGCAGGTCATCATGCAGGGTAGAGTCGATGGCAAAAAGGGAATAGGTAGAAAGAGGAAGTCATGGCTGCGAAATATTCGAGACTGGACAAACATGACTGTAGACGAATTATTCCATGTTGCAAAAGAACAGAGAAGCTTTAAAAATGTGGTCGCCAACCTTGTTAATGGGGACGGCATAGGAAGAAGAAGAATCGTCTTAGAACTGATACTGATAAATAAATAAAGTCTTTGAAATAAAGACCAGTAAAGAAAACACCAGACATAATCTTTAAATAAAAAACTATATGTAAGAAATAATGTAACAACTTTTTAAATACCATAGGCTGATTTATTTTATCCACATTTTTCTACTTATTCTCTTGTTGTTTATGTTTTTATATTTATTATTTTATTATTATTATTTATATTTATATTATTTATATCAAAACAATCCTTTTTGAATGACGTCGTAGCTACGCCTCTGATGAAAATAAATCACGGCCCCTTTTTCGCAGCTTGATATCTCTTATCGTTTGCATGCATCATTTGGCCTGATGGATTGCTTCATCTCGAACCCATGGTGTCTGGTTCGGCTGGAAAAAGAACAAAATCATAATGAACTTTAGTCTAAAGTCTCGGCTTTTTCTGCTGAATTATAGGCGCGGCTTGTGCGATGCATCTTTGGTACCGTTTTCGTTAATAACTGTTGATTTTGGTAATTATACCTGTTTTTCACCACAAAGAAACCGACGATATGTCAAAAGTTTATTAAGTTGTTTACTGGTTCCTACAGGATTCAATTTTAAATACATATAAAATACAATATTTTGTAAAATTTCTCTAGAAAACGACTTTTTATTTGAGCCATCACACATAAATGAATAAATTTCCTATAATTTTATGCGATTGTTCGACTGGCTCCATTTTAAAATAGCTAATTCATTATTCAATGTGGACAGTGCGCTTATAATTTGATAGAATTCTACTTTTTGAAAAAAAATTTTAATACTTTCCAGTTTCCCACACCCTGACATAACTTCATTCAATAACTTACTTGCTTAGTCCTAAGCTCTTCTACCTTTAGACACAGAATGATAAACAATCAGAATGCCCACTCTTAGATGCCGCCTTTGAAGTTTTAGAAGGAAACACAGAACGCAGACTCGGATTGAGAATTACATTTGGTATAATGGGTCTTTATCGACATATGATTTGTGAGGTTATGTGATTGTTTATATTTATGTTTAATTACATTATATATAATTATATTATATTTATATTTGTGTTATTCTATTTAACAATAGAACGAAACCTGAACGAAATAAACGATGGCCTCAGTCAAATAATTAAAAAAGGCAAAGCGGCAGGTTTCGATGGAATGTATCCTGAGTTCCTAATTCACTGTGGTCCAAAAACGCGACACTGGTCAAAGACTTTTTTAGTGACATAATGAAGACATCTGTACTACCTCCAGAGTTCAAAAGAACAAAGTTATTGCAATTTTAAAACCATGGATAGGACGATGAACTACCGAAAACTATCAACCCATTGCCCTCCTCAGTTGCTGCTACAAACTAGTAGAGCGACTTATATATAACAGGATATACCCATCACCGACACTGTGATACCAGTCGAACAGGCCGGATTTAGAAGCGGGCGTAGCTGTAGTGATCAAGTACTGTCCTTAACGACATTTATTGAAGCCGGTTTCGAAAAAACGGGAAAAAAAGCCGTAACGTTTATAGATCTGACGGCTGCATATGACACTGTATGGAGAGAAGGCCTGATCTACAAGCTAATGAAGGTCATACCATGCCTGAAAACCTGCCAACTAATCAATAACCTCCTAACCAACAGACTGTTTCAAGTATATATAAACGATACAAAGAGCAATGTCAGAAAGCTAAATAATGACCTCCCACAGGGTTCAGTGCTTGCTCACTATTATTTAACATTTACACAGCCGATCTTCCAGAGACAAAATCAAAAAAATTTGCTTACGCAGATGGCCTGGCTATCGCATTTCAAAACCAAGCCAAAGATGTTGGAGAAAGGGCGCTTACCGAAGACTTAAGGGTTCTCTGCGACTACTTTAAACAATGGCGACTCGCCCTAATACAAACAAAACTGAGACAAGCCTCTTCCATCTCACAAATCAGCTTTCGGATGACACCCTTAGCATCACCTTCATGGCGAGACTTTGAAACATAATAACAACCCTAAATACCTGGGTGTAACGCTCGACAGATCACTGACGTTCAAAACCCATCTTACGAATGTAGCTGCCAAAGTGAGAACCCGTAAAGAAATTACACTATGAGAGTAATATCTGGTACTATTAAATAACTCACTAAGATGGCTTCCAATTCTAGAGCAATATAGCACCTCCAGATATTCGACGTAGAGGCAGCACTTGTCAGAGAATCTCAGAAAATCATGGCAAATAATCGTCTGCCAATTCACCAGTATATTCCGCACGCGCACGAGACCAACAAAGACTGAAGTCCAGACGACCCCTGTCCAATCCGTTCAGGGAATGGGTGATAGCTACAATAAGCAAGAGCAGTGGACGAAAAGATGGATGCCAACAACAGAGCCAGACGTCATCAAAATAACAAGTACGTCGATCGGCTTCACTGGATCAAACCTGCCACGCCCTATATGGACAAAATTAATGCAACGCCGGGTCATGGCAAATGTGCCGATTCTCTATACCGATGGGGTCATGCAGAAAGCCCACAATGTGATTGTGGATCCCCAAGACAGACCATCCAACACATCATGGCGGATTGCCCAATCCGCAGATACAGCGGAGACTTCAAGATTTTGCAGAGTGTTCTCCTGGTGCAATTGAATGGCTGTGCAATTTGGACATTAATATTTAATATTTAACTTAGATTACAATTCCAATTTGAACATAATTATTATCTAAATACTACTTTTATCGTATTGTAATTATCCATACGCTAAATAAATAAATAAATTTAACAACATTAAAATAATTGTATAGTAATGTCTACGATTGCCGTAAGTCAATAATTCGGGTTAATTTTTCTATGCACACCACATAAACAACACTGGTTTCCTTTAAAACATGGCGGAACTGTCTGCGCGAACGAGATGCGCGTACTTAATTTTCCATGGAGAGTGGGCATTCTGATTGTTTATTATTCTGTGCTTTAGATGTGAGGCGGTTTTGGTTGAACTCTGAATATTTGTTTCCAGATTTCCTTCAGATACTTCTTCACATTCTAAACCCCTCTTCGCAACTTCTCTCCTGACACAATCTGTCCATCTAGCTCTTGGTCTTACTCTTCTGTTTTTTCTTTGCACTTGCGTTTCAAACACTCGTATTGTACGTTTTTCGTCCGACATCAGACACAAATGCCATCTGAGTTGTAATTCTTCGATTTTATCGTTTATGGATTTTACCAGTAGTTGTAGGTTTTGCCTAATTATTTCGTCTATAGATTGTAGTGTAAATTTTCGGTATTATCCTCCATCAAGGATAATAGTTTTCTTATCTTTTCCTTGTCCTTGTTCACTGCTTCATCTAGTACTACTGAGAAGAGTAGTGGGCTCAGCACGATTCCTTGTTTGGCACCTTGGTGTTCAATACTTTGGATTCATTATTGTTTTTTCTTAGTATGTATGTATATATGTATGTATGTATGTATTAGTATAGCATTAACAGGCCTTTTAGGCCCATTGCTGAATGGATAATTTCCATAGTTTTCTGTTCTTAGCTATCAGCTTCCAATTTTTGATTCCCATCTCTCTGACATCTTGCTTCACTACATCTCTCCATTTCTTTCTTGGTCTTCCTCTTTTTTTTGCCCTCGGGTTCTCTCCAAGCAATATTCTTGACTAGTCTACTACCTTGTATTCTTTCTAGATGTACAACCCATTCTAGTCTACGTTTTTTCACCACTTTTGTTATTGTAGAATTAGATAACAATTGGTATACTTCTGCATTAGTTCATCTTCTCCATTCTCCCTCTACGACTTTTCAACCAAACATTCTGCATATCTTTCTTCCTCATGCTTCCAATCCGTTTTTTATGGTTTAGTTCATAGTCCATGTTTCGGCAGTCTATAGCATTGTTAGTCTAATTATAGTTTTGTATACTTTTATTTTTATATTAAGAGATATATTTTTGGCCTTAAATATTTTGCTCATGGCTCCAGCACATCTATTGCTCTTGATCCGTCTCAGGTTTCTTCCTTACATGTCTGATCAATAAGAGTACCTAAGTATATATATTTAAGTATATATTATATATATATATATATATATATATATATATATATATATTCTCGACCAAAAAACAATTTATCAGTATGTTGGAAATATCGGGTATGTGGTCTATATTAAATAAAAATCTTTGATTTTTCTAAAACTCAATATTTCGCCATTTATTTAACAGCTTCATCAGGAGTAACTGTAAAAAACAAACATTTCAAAAAACTGACGTACACTTAGATTTACAATACTTACAGAAATTAAAAGATTTCACACATAAATAAACTTGACATTAAAATAAACATTTTTGATAATGTAAATGCATGTTAAAATATAAATATATTTGAGCACGTTCGTTAACAATAAATAAGATGGAAACAACTAAAAGTTATTTAAAATGCAAAAACTAACAATGTAAGAAAACATTAGAGGAATATTATTTCTTTAATTAATCATTAAGGCTAGTTAGTATGATTAATCATTAAGGTGAGTGAGTTTTAAATTTTGTTCAATATATTGCAATATATGTTGCTTAATTGCCCCGTGTCTGTTTTATAATTTAAAGTTTGTTTATTTTTGTTGATGTGGTACATCTCCAAAAATAACCTACTTTTGTAATTGTCAGTCTGTGCCAAAATACGAGCATTGTTATAGTCTAACAGATGACCGGTGTTTTTATAATGCTCGACTACTGCACAACTATTTTTTCCCAAGCGGCAATCACTTTTGTGCTGTGTGATACGTTGTTTTAGCCACTGCGATGTATGGCCAATGTAGCTGTTTTCACATCCTAGACACGGTATTTCATATACCACATTACTCCTGTATAAGGTTGTTCCTGTATAAGGTTATAATTTCTTCTCCGTGGGCTTTGGTATTTCTTCTATTACTATTTGAGGTTTAGGAACATTATAATTTTCTTCAGTAGTCCTAATTAAATTTATTTTCGTAGACACTTTGTTTTTAAAAACTTTATTTTCAAAATATAATACAAAATACTTATTGCCGAACTATAAATGCACGCTCTGATTACAATTAACGATAAACTTATTGGATGCTTAACTTATTACTGAATTGTTATTAATTAATGAATGAATGAAATAAAGAAGTGCGGGCCTATTTATACCCTCTCATCGGATGGATTGTGGTCGGCGGATTCCAATGGAATTATCTTGTTTATGTTTATATAATTTCCTTCATTTAGCATCTCTTCGAAATATTCTTTCCACCTTTCACATATTTGGTCTTCGTCCACTATTAGGTTTCCTTGCGTATCTTTTACATTCATCGTTCTTCCCTGATACTGATAATTTTCTTCAATACGCTTTACTTTATCATCCATATACTTTCGTTTCCACTCCCTTAGGATTTAGTTTACTTTTTTCCGTTCGACATACTTTTCTAGGTCGTCTTGTTATTTCGATCGCAATCTTTTTTTTAACTTTGTTCTACATTCATCTTCGAACCAGTTTATAGTGTTTGTCATTTTCAAGAACTTTTCTTGTATGTTACTCACAGTAACACTATCTTGTTTGGTCTAGGTTTCTTGTATATCCTTGATAATCCTGCACTACCTCAAATTTTCGCAGTTTTAAAAAATTAAATTTACTTCAAAATTAAACTTATTCTTCAATAATTAATAAAATATTAAACTTTGAGGGTATACAAGGCAACTATCGAACACGGTGATTAATTTAATCTTGCCCAAGTACTTTCAATCAATAGATCATCTTCAGGGGCATCTGAAATAAGCCAAGAAACGTTTTTTATAAACAGGAAAATTAATTCACTTGGATAAAAAACTCCAAGTTTATGGTTGAAAAAAATTTTTTATATGTGATAAACGTTTATAGACTTACTTCGTCAATTGTGGACTATCCGACATAGTAGAATGTCATAAATGTAAAAACTGGACATAACAATACAAAATACACTACACTAAGACAAACAAACACTTTAAAATTTATATGGCGAAGCTACATATTGTGAAGAAGCCGGAGACAGAATGGGCTCCCGGTCTGACGGAAATGTAGAGATGACATGTGACAAATGACAGCTTATGAAGGGCAGTTATGTGATCTGCACCTTTCAAAATTCTATGACACTAAGTATTGACCAAAGGTCCAACTGACACCACTATAGGAAATCGACTGATGAAATATAAAATTATATAGTATATTTTTTATGTGGATTGAATAATTCCAATCTCACACTCAAACCTGTCTATAATAATTAGGATGTTGGTTTGAGAGCAATTGAAGTTGACATAAAGTATGAATGTGAGAAAAGACTAACAATATATTAGACAGTGGATGGTTGACTACAATAAAATGGTCCACCAAGCGCTATCAGTACTGTAAAAAAGAAAAATCTGAATATGCAGTTAAATTACTAAAAGTTAAAATCAAAATTGAAGACAAAATATATAAATGTGTTATAGTCCACGTAGTTCAGTTGAATCCACAGTCAATGGAAAACTTTAAATTTCCATTGACTGTGGATTCAACTGAACTACGTGGACTATAACACATTTATATATTTTGTCTTCAATTTTGATTTTAACTTTTAGTAATTTAACTGCATATTCAGATTTTTCTTTTTTACAGTACTGATAGCGCTTGGTGGACCATTTTATTGTAGTCAACCATCCACTGTCTAATATATTGTTAGTCTTTTCTCACATTCATACTTTATGTCAACTTCAATTGCTCTCAAACCAACATCCTAATTATTATAGACAGGTTTGAGTGTGAGATTGGAATTATTCAATCCACATAAAAAATATACTATATAATTTTATATTTCATCAGTCGATTTCCTATAGTGGTGTCAGTTGGACCTTTGGTCAATACTTAGTGTCATAGAATTTTGAAAGGTGCAGATCACATAACTGCCCTTCATAAGCTGTCATTTGTCACATGTCATCTCTACATTTCCGTCAGACCGGGAGCCCATTCTGTCTCCGGCTTCTTCACAATATGTAGCTTCGCCATATAAATTTTAAAGTGTTTGTTTGTCTTAGTGTAGTGTATTTTGTATTGTTATGTCCAGTTTTTACATTTATGACATTCTACTATGTCGGATAGTCCACAATTGACGAAGTAAGTCTATAAACGTTTATCACATATAAAAAATTTTTTTCAACCATAAACTTGGAGTTTTTTATCCAAGTGAATTAATTTTCCTGATTATAAAAAACGTTTCTTGGCTTATTTCAGATGCCCCTGAAGATGATCTATTGATTGAAAGTACTTGGGCAAGATTAAATTAATCACCGTGTTCGATAGTTGCCTTGTATACCCTCAAAGTTTAATTATTCGAACATTCAACCTTATATTAATAAAATATTGTCAATGAAGTGGTTTGTTGACAACAGGATCTTTTTACTTCTTTTATTGACATAATTATGGTGTTTTTCTTGGTTTATGGAAATAAATGAAGACTATAATTATAAATATTTTAAATCAATTTTATTACTCATGTGGAAATGAAGCTGGGCTAGAACAAAACTTGAGAGATGGCAAAAAACTTGTCGAAAAAACTGTGAACTACTGTTATGTTTCCAAGTTGTAGGATTGGGAAAATTTTGAAGGCTTTCTTTGAATTTACACGGTTTAAACTGTCCAATAATCTAGCATGTACATATTAATAATAAACGGAGAACCGGGTATTGAAAATATGGCTGTGTTTAGTATAAAGCTTTCTTTTGTGAAATAGATATAATCACGAAGTCGTACAAAATTTGATTGTAAGAATTTAGGAGTTAAAAGATTGAAGATAGACATTTCAGTTTTAGAAATTAGATTACTTCATTGTGAGGTATAAAAATTTCATCCTATAGAGCCGAATTTAACGTTTGAACATACTTTCGCGTCACGAAACCAAACGTCCATGTTATGCCGAGTAGCGCTGTTAATTTTTAGAGATTTTTGCAAAAAATAATGGTCTTTTAATATTTAAAAAGAATATTCTTGATTTCTCTCCTGGTATACTAACATTTTTTTACTACGAATAATAGTAATATCATAACCATAAATACAGCAAGTGCAAGGTTGAAACCCATCCACACTTTCACGCATGAAATCTTCTTTCTATCTCGCGATATCGAGATCGAAATCATGCTAGTGGAAATAGCGACTGACTCATATTTCTTGAATGCGATGATTGTAATCCCTTATGTAGCTCATTACTCTTTAAGGAAGAGGATAATGTAAATCTCCCGTCCAGTTCCAGTCGTGTTCGAAAGTTAACGGGTACATTTGCAACGCATGTACAGGGTCATTCAATTATACGATTCGTTTTATTTGATAATGTAATGGTTGTACTATAATTTTTTCATGCAATCATTATTAAAACGAATTGTGAAATGTTATCTGGTATTCCAAGGACTAAAAAAGCTTTTAGAACGCTAGAAGTTGATAAAGAAAATAGCTATACTAGATTTGGGAATGCATGATACCACAATTTTTATCACATTAAGCAGAAAAAATATAAATATTCATATATTCTTTTGTACAAATCAATATTTTGACTTTTATTTTATAAAATCAATATTTTTGTGTAAAATGAGTACAATGTTATGAAATTACATAAAAAAACTTTAATTTAGCAGGTTACATTAATTTGACTCAATAGTTTATGAAAAATTAACGATGGTAGGTCCAAAAATGACAATTTTTGCAATTTTTTATTTTTGAAATAACTTGAAAAAATTCTTTTTTATGCAAAAAACATTATATTGCTCTTTTAACCTTCCAGCGGTCGCGGCCTTTGTACCAACATATTTAGGGCTCCCTATACCTTACACATATTTTTAACTGCTTATAGCTGAAGTCAAGACAAAGATTAAAAAAAAGTTTTTTACGACCAATAGAAGTGGAGTTAGCATAATTTGTTTAAATTGTAGTAGAGGTTGTGGCAATTGGGCTATCCCCTTGTTCAGCTCGAAATCAGACAGTTGGATCATGACTTATAAGGGGTCCTTGGAAAGACAGTAGCTCAAGAAATAAATAATACAGGGTCAGAAGGTGAATTGTCAAAAAGATGTTAAGTTTATAGTGGTGACATGCCAAAGGGGCTTCAGATCCGCCTATACACAAAGATAATATTGTACTCTATGTACACAACTTAACGTCTTTTTTAATTAAATGTTAAATGTATACACACAGAGAGCATGTTTTATCTGGTTAGATCATTCTTATAGCTATCTCCTTCGTTTTTTTGTAAATAATACAGCTGTTTTTGTTTTTTCTTTTTTATTTATACTTTGCACATAGTATATTATGCGGTAAACGAGAAACTACATCACTGGAATGGCGTAGCGATGATTCTGAGCAAAAACGTCGCTGGAGCTGTGATCAGCGTGCTACCTTTCTCTGAAATACGAACATCATTCAAATTTACGCTCCAACATAAGAAAAGCCAGAAGAGGATATCGAGGAGTTCTACGCACTTGTACAAAAAGCTTGGATGAACAAGGAATGCCAGGAATTGGAAGAACTCAGCAGCAAACATGACACTTCAAACTTACATAAAAAAATGAAAGAACTTACAAGCAACACCAGACAAAGAAGAACACTCATAACAAGAGATAATAATGAAGGAAAACTTACTGAAGAGAGCAAAATAAAGGAAGTATGGGAACGATATATAATCCGTCTGTTCCATGATGAGAGGGAAAATAAACAAGATATAGATGAAGAAGAACAATACCTACAAATTTTACCCTCAAAAGTAAAGCAGTATGCAACCATTTCTTAAATAACAAATGTCAAAAAAACTTCTCCCAAAATGATTTCAATAGAAAATTAAAAAAATTAACATTGTCAATTTTTTCTGTTTTCTTTATAAAATTTCCAATAAAGTCGTGATTTTTAATATTCTGTATTACCACCTTTATTTTGAATTACACTCCTCATTCGAATTGATCAAATTCTGGATGTTGTCTCGATGAAAAAGCTTCCGATTCTTCCATGAGCGTCTATCGAAGCTACTCACGATTTATTGGAGCAGGTATTCTGTTTTTTACTCTTCGTTTGAGTTGGTCCCAAACATGCTCAATTGGGTTCAAATCTGGGCTTTAAGCCGGTCAATTCATTTTTGGAACACCGACGGTTTCCAGGTATTGCCCTACAGAATGCAAAACAAGGAAAAGCACCGGGTCCTGATCAAATTCCAGTTGAACTGTTAAAAGCCTTAGATGACGGTAATATAAAGACTCTTCCAAATCAATCCCAAGTCATGTAATGACAAATAGATTAATAAGCCACCCTTTAAAGATTCTCTTGAAAATTGTTCAAAACCGAATTTATAAGAAATGTGAGGAGCAGATAGATCAAACGCAGTTTGGCTTCAGATGAGGCATGGGTACAAGAGGGGCATTATTTGCGTTGACGGTACTCTTACAGAAATGTCGGGAATATAACAAGAGTGCATATCTATGCCTTATAGACTTTAGGAAGGCCTTTGACCGAGTGCAGCATATGAAGTTAATAGATGAATTAAAAAACGTAAATTTAGACAAATAAGACATTGAGTTTACTAAGGCTGTATACTGGAACCAAAAGGCAGTAGTAAAGTTGAAAGATATAGAAACAAATAATATACCGATTGCGAGAGGGGTCAGGCAAGCATGCGTCTTGTCTCCGACACTTTTCAACGTGTAAATAGAGAGGGTAACAAAAGATAAATATCTGAGAGCTTATATCAACACAGTATTAGATCCAGATCAGGAGATAAGGGTACGAATAGAAATAGCAAGGGCAGCGTTCTTAAAATTCAGGCAATTGTTCTTTGACAAAAATCTGAATAATGCGCTGAGACTGAGGTTTGTTGAATGTTACGTCTGGTCAGTCCGAATGTTACATCTGGTGTACGGGGTAAAAACGTGGACGTCAAAAGTGTAAATAGGTAAGAAGCTTGAAGCCTTTGAACTTTCGGGTCCATGAGAAATTGCTGGAAGATGGTCGAACAAAAAATTGTAAGTACGCAAGACTGCATACCTTGGACACATACTGAGGAATGACAAATATAGTCTTCTGCAGGTCTTCATGCAGGATAGAATCGATGGCAAAAAGAGAATAGGTAGAAAGAGGAAGTCACTAACGGTCACTAAGTCAACGAGGAAATTACTCCACGTTGCAAAAGACAGAGATACTTTTAGAAATGTGGTCGCCAACCTCCGTTAATGGGGACGGCATAGGAAGAAGAATAAGTATAAAAAGCACTAAAATATACCAAGAAGAACGAGCTTACCATCATCATGGGTAATTTCAATGCCAAAGTTGGCAAAAACAGAGTAGAAGACATCGTCGGACAATACGGCTTAGGCGAGAAAGACGAAAGAGGAGACTGACTTATCCAATTTTATCCGGAAGAAGATTTTACCATTGCTAACACCTGGTTTAGACTTCCCCGAGACGACTTTATACGTGGAAGTCACCTGCAGATACAGCCAACAATATCATCAGAAACCAGATAGACTTGATTCTCATTAACAAAAGATTCAAGAACAGCTTGACTTCGGTGAAGATCTTCCCCGGAGCAGACGTCTCATCGGACCATCACCCGTTAGTGGGCCAGATAGAACTCAGACTAAAGAAACTCATTAAAATTAAACCTAAACAAAACGTAAGAGATGCAATGAGAGAAAAACTACAACACAGTTCTCACTCTATCACTCGAAACTTTCATATTCAAGAGTTTTAACAATTCTGCTGTGTATTATTTTCAAAAATGTTTTAAATGTGTGACTCATTTAAGCTCTTGTTTTGTGATCTGAGCAGGATATTGCACTTGGCTTTTTGGGTATTGCCACAAAGGTCGATTGCAGTCATTGTCTGGGGATTGTGGCAGTCTGATATATTAAATTAAAGAGTTCAGCTATTACATCAATAACAGCTTTATCAATGAGTTTTAATAATTCGATGGGCACTCATTAGACACTGGGGATGATACAAATTCAAACTCGGATACTGCAATGAATATCTCCTAAAACATGACCACTGCTGTGGTTAGCGTACAGAGGTGCCACCTACTTTGTGGCCGTGAACAAAAACGATTTAATAATATCGTTTTCTGTCCTCTTGTGGACAGGAAACGAAATGTGTAAAAGATTAAATATTTTAGCAAAAGCTGCTATCGCTTTTATGAATTAAATGGCCAAATATAGCATAAATGATCTAGGAGGGCATTCCCTGTATTTAGCATGTAAGAAAACAATCTTCCAAAAAAACTGTTGAATGTAAATATGCAGGGGAAGAGACAGTATCTTTTGGTTTATAGTTACTTTATTCTTTAATTTTTTGATGGAACGTTTTCGAGTTGTTATTTTTACTCTGCTTTCCGGTTTCAATTACCTTTTTTCCATTCAGTTGACCATACAGAGCATTGTTATATTTTACAAAATCCACAAAATCAACGGACAGACTATTAGTAATTTTCGCTACGCTGATGACACAATCATAATAGCTGATAGCCAAGAAGCGCCACAATGACTAATAGATAGAATAAACACTGAAGGAGAACGAGTGGGCTTGAAGATTAATATAGGCAAGACGAAGGTAATGGTGGTTAGTAGAACACGAAATATGCAATTGAATATAAGAGTAAACAACAAGAACATCCAAAAGGTCCCCAAGTTCAGATATCTCAGTAGTTGGGTAACTGAAGATCTAGATCCAGATATAGAGATACGTAGCAGGATTGAGGAAAGCCAGAACAGCATTTACTAATGTGAGAACCTTGCTAAGCAACAGAAGCCTCAACTTAATGGTTCGATATCGCTTTATAAAATGTTACATTTACTCCATACTGCTATATGGTGTAGAAACCTGGACCATAAAGACCAATGTGATGAACCGATTGGAGGCTTTTAAATGTGGATATTTAGAAGACTACTTAATATTCCCTGGACAGATCACACAACAAATGTCGAAGTATTAAATCGAATGAGCAGAGAACGAGAATTGCTGCCAATAATAAAAAGAAGAAAAACTGCTTATCTGGATGCCCATGCACTTTTTAGAGCCATACAAGATTGAGAGGAGTATTCCAGAATTGTCGCCAACATCAACTAATTGGATAGGGCACCATAAGAAGAAGAAGTTATTTTTTAAATGTGTCTTCCAAGTTCTTCATATTTGTTTTAATCATTCTCTCTTTTTGTTCTAATCCATATTGAACTTTCGCTGTCTTTTTTTTGGATAATGCTTGTCGAAAACCAAACTGTTCATCCCGCACATATTTCCCCTAATTATTGGCGAATCGTGAAAAAAACTGTTAAAAAAGTATAAAATCTTTTGGATCACACTATATGCGTATATCGTATATGTAACTTGGTACACCATTCATATTTCATAAAATTGCACGAGAATGCTGAGAAATACTTTCAGGAAAGAATCCGGTCGTTCACCTTTTTAACCAACAACGTCAAGGGATCGGAAATCGCTGGCAATCTGGAGACTAAATACCTGCATATATTTTTCACAAGATCAATTTCCTCTGTTCCACTGGGTCTGCAGTTTCGCATTCATCTGAGCTCCTCTTTATCAGGAAACGGGATCCAGTGTTTGGGTATTCGATTCCGGTTGTATGTTTAGTCTGGAAATCGCTATTACTTTGTGTATTGTGTTTAATAATTGTTATAAAGTAAACTATTGCACTTAACTTAACATTATACCTTCCTTCTTTTGAATGATTAATCACTCTCACACAAGAAATTCAGTAACATATGAACTTTTCATTAAAGGGAGGCACATTTTTCCGGTATTTTTGATTATTTTACTTTTAATTCTAATCCAGGGTAAGAATCATTCCCACAATTTTTAATGGTAATAGGATTGGGGTCAAATACAATATCGTCTGAAAGCCCCTGCAGTTCTCTATATACTAACTACTATTTAAATTTTTAAATTCGGTTCAATACTTTATTTGATTTATTTAAAAAAAAATGCATATCAACATTTCAGCAAATCGGCTTCAACATCATCCTTCCATCTTTTTCTCGGTCGGCCCACTGATCTTCTACCATCTGGTCTTTCAAAAAACATTGTCTTTAACACTCTGTCATCCTCTAATTGTACCACGTGACCTGCCCATCTTATTCGGTTTGCCTTGATATGTCTAACTATGATTTCAGTTAGTTATAAATACTAGAAGCTTATTGATTTTCCGCTGGTTGAAAGTCCATGTTTCGTTGCCATATGTAATAATTGGATGAATAATCGACTTGTACAGTGTTAATTTAGATTTTCTTTTTAGTAGTTTCGATCTTAATAATATTAAAAGGGAGTATAATGCTCTAGTTCCCGCAGTTATCCTTGCTGAGACTTCTTTTTCTATGTGGTTGTCAGCTGTGATTATCGCCCCCATGTATTTAAACTCCCTTACTACTTCGAAGTTGTAATCATTAATACTGATGTTAACTCTTGGTCTTGGATTTTTGGTTCATTTATTCGAAGACCCAGATTACCTGATTTCTTCTCGAGCTGTGAAAACACCTCTGTTTCGTCTCTTGTAGAATGCATGACTGCATCTATATTATCAGCAAAGCCAGCAACAGTTTTGATCTTTGATCAGCAAATCCTCCTGTCAGCTCAGAAGATATTTTACTTATTGCATATTCTAAAGCAAAATTGAACAGCAACGGTGACAAGGGGTCCTCCTGCCTAAGTCCTGAATTTATACTAAATGGCATCGGTGTTCTGCTTCCTATCTTTATTTGCGCATATAAGTCTGTCACGCATATTTGCGTTAATTCAACAAATTTTCTTGGCATTCCCATTTCTAACATTGCTATCCACAATTGGCTTTTTTTTACAGAATTATATGCTTGCTGGAAATCTATGAAAATTTGGTGCACTTCGCGGTTGATTGCTTAGTTTTTCTCTAATTTGTCAGATGATAAAATATTTTTAGTCGCTTATTTATTTTCTAGTTGACCAAATAGTGAACTTGATTACCTCCTCCGGCGTCCATACAGTGATAAAGATTTGTTTAAGTTTGAAACGTTCTTTCACAGTGTGATAAAAGTGATTCGTATGAATTCGTTGGCAATTGGTTTTTAGGTGTTCCCACATATTTGTTCCCAAAACTCAAAATCGAAATTTTTTGCTAAGTATAGCTTTTAAAGATTGGGTTCTGACAATGGAAATTCCACAGCGGTTAGTTATTGGAAATGATACATTTTATTGATGAGATTAAAAAAAATGACAAAAATCGCAAAACGATTATTTATTTACAGAAACTGACTTCCTTTGCAGCAAAATGCAAACACATTTTATACGAAAGCTGCACTCTTCACCTTTAAACCGCATTTTAATTTTTGGTAGGACACTTTCAAAATGATCACAAGGTATCGAATTTTTACCATCAAGTTTATACAACTTTTATTTAAAAAACTGATTTGGCGTGCGTAACTGACATTCAAAATAAATGGTCGCTTCAAGCGTTGTTTATGAGAGAACGGTTCATTCCACCGAAAAGTGTTAATAAACATTTTTATTCAAAATAAGCTATGAAAAAAAAGCTATGTAAATACCTTAGCTACATATTTTTTTCTACGGCGTACAGATTTTTGGTTAATCAATGTTTTTCGTTTTTCCCATTTAAATGGTTAGGTTTTAGGGAAAAGCCCGGTAGTAGAAGTAGAAAACTTATTGCCTCTTTTTTCAGGTCCTAAAATTGACCTTCTCAGCAAAATTCAACTTGTTCGTATGATTTTTAGAGTTTCCGTGGAATTTTCGTCTCTGTCGACTAGAGTACTTAACAAAAAATGTCACTTTTCTAGGATTTATCGTATAATACGCACATCGGTAGATATAGTCTCCATAATGATACAAATTCGAATGGACACCGAGCAGTCACCTTCGCAGCCGCAAAGAACATGATCGTAGGAAGCACATGTTTTCTACACAAAAAAATTCATATGTGGACTTGGACCTCACCTGATGGACTAACGAACAACCAAATTGATCATGTGATCATAGATGCTAGACACTTCTCAAACCTAATGGATGTCCGCACCTATCGAGGCGCCAATATTGATTCAGCTCACTTTCTAGTTGGCACATGAATTCGAGCTAGAATCTCAAATGCGAAGAAGGAGAGAAGTACCAAAACAGCGCGTCTCAATATTGAAATGCTCAAAAATCCGCAAACAGTAGAAAGGTTTCAAAACTATATCGAAACTAAACACATAATTCATGAGGACCTAACAATTAGTGAACAATGGGAAATGTGTAAAAATAATATTAAAGAGGCAGCAAATAATATTCTAGGGCCAGAAAGACCACCACCACGTAATGACTGGTTTGATGCTGAGTGTGAGGACATTACAAGAAGAAAGAACGATGCATATAAACTGATGCAGCAAAGAAGAACCCGAGAAAAACAGCAAAAATATAAAGATCTCAGAAAAGAAGAGAAGTGCATTCATAGAAGGAAAAAGCGAACTCACGAAAATAGAATATTGGAAGAACTTGAGGTATTAAAAAAGGAAAACCAAACAAGAAAATTCTACAAAACTCTGAATAACGCAAGAAAGGAATTCAAACCAAGGCTCAGACTATGTAAGGATAAGGAGGGGCATATACTAAATACAAAAGAAGAAGTACTGAAAAGGTGGGTGGAACACTTTAAAGAACTACTTACTATAGAAGTAGAAGATCCAGATCCAAATCAACCACCCGGAGGAGCAAGCAACAATTCACCATTAGAACCTCCGTCAATTCAAGAAGTACGAGATGCAATAAAACACCTAAAAAACAATAAATCTCCAGGAAGTGATGGTATACCCGCGGAACTTATCAAATGTGGAGGTGCTTCTGTGACTAATCAAATATATAAAATAATACTGAGAGCCTGGAATGAGGAACAAATCCCGAAAGAGTGGTGTATTGGAATCGTTTGCCCGCTACACAAAAAGGGTGACCAATTGGAATGTAGAAACTATAGGGGAATAACCCTCCTTAATACAGCATACAAAATATTTTCGAGGATCATATATGGTCGCCTAAGTACATATTCAGAGGAACTTCTCGGGGAATATCAAAGTGGCTTTAGGCCTGGTCGATCAACAACAGATCAGATCTTTGTGCTAAGGCAAATACTGGAAAAAACCAATGAATTCAATATCGATACATACCATCTTTTTGTAGACTTCAAATCTGCCTATGATAGTGTCCTAAGAAATAAATTGTATGAAGCAATGAATGAATTCCACATCCCCGATAAACTGATAAGATTGGTTAAGGCTACAATGCGTAATGTGGTTTGCAAAGTCGAAATACAGGGCGAACAATCACAGGCGTTTGGAACGCATGTTGGGCTGCGACAGGGAGACGCGCTGGCGTGTCTCCTTTTCAACATAGCACTGGAAAAGGCGATCAGAGATGCCCGAATAGACAACAGAGGAAATATTTTTAATAAATCATCCCAAATTTTGGCATATGCAGATGATGTGGACCTAGTTGCCCGCACAACACGCAAGCTAGAAGAAATGTATACCACCTTCTCAAATGCCTCAAAATCTATGGGCCTGCAAGTAAATGAGGAGAAAACTAAGATGATGGCATCAACACCCAACAATAGAGCCAGGAACATCGGTCCCCAATTCACGGTTGATAACTCTACCTTTGAAGTGGTTGACAAATTCACATACTTAGGCTCCCTGATCACCAAAGAGAACGCCATAACGGAAGAAATCAAGCGAAGGATAGTAATGGCAAACAGATGCTATTTTGGACTGAGTAGACATATGAGAAGTAGAAACTTAAGCCAAAAAACAAAAATAACTATATACAAAACCCTTATACAGCCAGTGTTGACATATGGATCGGAGACATGGACCATCTCCAAGGCAGACGAAGACCTTTTGCTTATATTTGAACGAAGGATCCTGAGAGGAATATTTGGTGGCATCTGTGAAAATGGTGTTTGGAGGAGGAGATACAACTACGAGGTATACCACAGATATAAACAAATATTTGGTGGTAAAGACGTAGTATCTCTTATAAGAATAGGAAGATTAAGATGGGCAGGACATCTAGCAAGATCACAGCAGAACAACCCTCCTAGAAGAATCCTTATGTCACAACCCGTGGGAAGCAGAAAAAGGGGTAGGCCAAAACTCAGATGGAAGGATGGTGTAGATGAGGATGGTAGAAAGATAGGCGCAGCAAACTGGCAACGGTTGGCAATGGATAGGACTGCCTGGCGTAATAGACTTGGGAAGGTCGAGGCTCTTTCATAGGGCTGTAGCACCATTGATGATGATGATGATCGTATAATAAAGAGATTTGTAAGTCAGGACAAAACAGAACATTTAGGTCTTCACTTTTGGTGAGAATAAATGTTAATACCTATTATAAAAATGAACCTACAACCTTGATATTCTTGGTGGGAAAGTTGAGTCGTGAATTTCCTCAGAATTTCAGAGTGAGTCATGAATTAGTTTTATCCCAAACAACTTTTTTTTCAATAATATAAGTCAGAAAAAAATGAACACATTACAATGATTCAACATACCATAAGCAAAAAGGCAACTTATTCTATCCAAGGAACTTGAAAAAAGTGAAAAAAAACAATGTCCACCATTGAAAAACTTGATTGCAAAAATATTGCAATTTTTTTGCTTATTAACAATTTTTATAACTTTTTTGTTACTTCTTTTTCTTCTTTAGCCTTAAGTAATCCAACTTTGGACATAGGCCTCCCCCAAATCAATACAGTGTCTTCTAGTTTGCGTCACTTTCTTCCAGTTGTGTCTCCCGATCTTCTTAATATCATCCCATCTCATTTGTGGCCTTCCTCTGCTTCTCTTTCCTAACCATGGTCTCCATTGTTGTATTTCGTGGTTCTATTTCTTATTCTTCAGTGGGGCATTGTGTCCTGCGAAGCTCCATTTTAATTTGGCAGCATGTTCTCCTGCGTCTTTTACTTTGGTTTTCCTTCTAATCAATTTGTTTGTTTTTTTGTCTATAAGTCTCACCCAGAGCATTGATCTTTCCATCGCTCTTTGTGCTTTTACTATTTTATCCATGTTAGACTTGGTGAGTGTCCACGTTTGTGAGGCATACGTGAGTATAGGGAGGATGCACTGATCGTAAATTCTGGTTTTCAAATATTCTTCTATTTTAGTGCTTTTTAAGATCCAACTCAGTTTTCTAAATCCTGCCCACGCTAATCTTATTCTCCTGGTAATTTTGGCAGTTTGATTTTCTTTGTTAACTTTCATTATCTATCCCAAGTAGATCTATTCGCTTACTGTTTCTAAATTTATGTCGTTCAACGTTATTTTTCTAATGTTCGGTGTATTTGTCGTTATTTTTGTTTTTTCCGTGTTCATCTTAAGGCCTACTTGTTTAAATAACTCAGTTTTCTTCCATTAACATTTATTCCTTTATCTGTCCAGTTAATGTCTTTGAATACGTCTTCAAGTCCAAGTGTGGATAGCTTTGGTGAGATAACATCTCCCTGGCGAACTCCTCAGTTGATTGGTATAGCTTTTATTGTAGCTTTCTTGTAAATATTATGTATCTGGGAGTCTATCCTGCAGTTGTTCATAGCCCTCTCTATTGACCAAAGTTCTATGGAGTCGAATGCCTTTTCATAATCAACGAAGTCAATGCATAAGTTCAAGTGATATTCATTGGGTTTCTCTATTAGAGTTCTGACTGTAAAAAGAAGTGTTTTTTGTTACTACCTGTGGAAAAGTTATTGTTTAATAGTTGAAAACCTGATATTTTTTTACAAATTTAAAAAATGGCCTACAATAATTCGGGACGAAGTTAGTTTCCTTTTTTTAAATTCATAGATGGTTTATTGATAACATTTAAGAAACCTAATTAGCGGCATTTGAAATACCAGGTACTGAAGTTTTACTGTAAACAGTTTGAAAATGCTTGCTCGAACGCAGTCATCAACAAAATTTCACAATAGGAAACTCCAATTTGGTTACCTTGGAGTAGTGAAGAGGGAAACTCGAGTTATCTTGGGTCCTTTTTGATGAATTTTGACGTTTCTTTTGAAGCGAGCTTTTATTCTGGCGATGTATAAAGTTTTCTCTATAGTAAAATGTAGAGCAGATCGTCTCGACAGGACAGAGCAGATCGTCACGACACAACATGTAAACGTTTGACACGAAATATTCGATGAGGGGAGTCCGCTATACAACATATAAACATTTCATTTTGTAAAAAACATATTTTATATATGTAGTTAATTCCTGTGATTTTGAAAATGTCGAATGAACAATATTTATCACATGTGAAAGATAAATACAGTAGTGATGATAGTGCTGGTAAAGCACGTAGTGAATCTATAGATGATTCAAATAAACAGGTATCAAGTAAGTTTGTTTGAATATTTTTAATAATCTGAATGAATAATTATCAAAACTGGTTATAATTTCTTATTTTAAGGATAAACATCTGCATTGAATCTAAAAAAAAATATTGCAAATTTATGTATTTATTAAAATTACAACGTGTAATTATTGTAAATTATTCTTTTTTTTTTATTTTTTTTTTATTCTTGTGAAGGTTTTATAATAAGAATTATTATAAAACCTTCACAATCATATCTTCACCTTATATATTATAAGAATTAATTAATTAAGAATAAAAACAACCGACTAACCTATAAACTTGATAACTACCAACCAGTGGAACAGGCCGGATTCAGGAAAGGATACAGCACAATCGACCATCTACATGCGCTTAAAATCTTAATGAGAAAACCAATGAATACAACCTTCCGCTTTACTTAGCATTCGTAGATTATGAAAAGGCTTTCGACAGCATTGAACACTGGGCGGTTGAAGAAGCTCTGATCAATAGTAGAATAGATTCAAGATACCGACAATAATTGATACATGATATTTACCAAAACGCAACCATGACCGTAATTCTGACGACAAATTAATAACGGATAATATAGAAGTTAAACGAGGAGTCCTACAAGGCGATATAAATTTCACCTAAACTGTTTACCTTGACCCTCGAAGACATAATAAAATCAACAGATTGGGAAAACAGAGGAATATGTATTAACGGAAAATACCTAAATCACCTTAGATATGCGGATGATATACTCCTGATCTCCTCGGAACGACAAGAACTGGAATTAATGCTGAATAAACTTCATGAAAAATCACTGCAAAAAGGCCTAAAAATTAACTTCAACAAAACAAAAGTAATGACAAACACGGAGACCAAGAGGCAATAAAAATAAAAATAGAAAAAATAGAACAGGTAAATGAGTATATCTATCTAGGACAAGCAATCAGAGCTAATAGAGAAAATCAAACAGCCGAAATATCGAAACGAGTAAGAATGGGATGGGCAGCGTTCGGCAAACTTTCTTACGTTTTAAAAAATCAAACAATCTCTCGATACTTACGAAGCAAGGTATATAACTCCTGTATAATACCGGTGCTGACCTACGGAGCACAGACATGGACAATTATACAGGCCAATTTGGATAGGATAAGGAAGGCACAAAGAGCGATGGAGAGACAAATGTTGGGTGTATCACTTAGAGATAGAAAACGTAACCAGAGGATCAGAATCAGAACAAAGACAGTAGACGCTATAGAACAAGCAGCAAAACTGAAATGGAAATGGGCTGGACACAATGAACGTCTCCAAGACGGACGATGGAACAATGCCATCAGAAAGTGGCGTCCATACAATGCAAAGAGATCAAGAGGCAGACCACAGATGAGGTGGAAAGATGACATCAGGAAACAAGGAGGTCCCACATGGCAGAGAACAGCTCAAGATAGGGAAAGATGGAGAGAACTGGGGGAGACCTATATCCAACAATGGAAGGATAGAGAATAGGTTCAAAGAAAAAATTATTGTAAATAAATAATACAATTACTTTATTGATGATGTATTTAAAATGGATTCGAAAAAATTCAGCTTATATTGTCATGAAACAATTTATTTGCGAACGATTTTGTCCAATTTTGTATATGTATTGCCTTTGGTGCCGCTGCACTAAAATAATTTATTGTATTTCGTTAATTTAATTAGCTTGTATAATTGTATTATCGCTAATTTAATTAGCTAAAATTATTGGTTGTAGTTTAAAAACCGAGTTCTAATTGACATGGAGATAAACTTGATGCACAGTTTTACTGACCTAGTTATTAAAAACAGTCTGTTAACCCTGGGTCATGTAAAATGTATACAAATTTAATTAGGATAAACTGATTATATATAATTGAAAATGATAAATAATAAAACTTCAATTATATACTTTTGCACATCCGTTTTTGAGCTCCAGAAATCTACCCTATTATTCAAATCTTCACCTAATATCTTCCTCCAGGTCTTCTTCATTCTTCCTCTTCTACTCCTCCCAGAAATTTTTAAATCAGAAAATCTTCTTATTGGGTGAGCAAGGTCTTGAAGTTGAACATATCGGAACCATTTTGACCTATGCTCTCTCATTTTGGTCCATCTTGTTGGGATCTTTCTCGCAATCCTTGGCACTTTACCGTTCCTTGTATAATTGTTATAAGTCTTTCCATGTTTTCTATGTCAACTCTCATAACATGTCCGAAGTATTTTAATATAATAACAGATACACAACAGATGAATCAACAGCAGAATTAGCAACCACACAACGAAGCAAATACTTTCATTTTATAAGGGTCAATATAAAACAAAAATTCAAGATCTAAGTAAGCCAATAGAGCCAAAAGCAAAAAATAATTTAAACAAAAGAAGTGAAGAGATAAGGAGGGTAATATATTGACAGAACAGCAAGAAAAATTAAGTAGAGGAATTCCTGAATGCGACTGAAAATATTTTGGAGTATATTTCATTATTTTTTTTTTGCTGGAGTTATTTTGACGGTAAAGACATCTAAATTAAATAGGGTAGAAAATTCAGAAAGATATGTTGATACGTTTCAAAGTATATTTTATAGAATTTCCACTAAAAACAAACAAATTCATAACATAAATATTGTGGTGGTAGATTCCCAGATATCTAAATTTGAATGTTTATCGTTTTTACTATTTACTTGTACCATTGCGGTTTGTAACAGTAACAAATGGCGAGGTTGACACAACATAAACACACAACATTAGATCATTTCTGTAATTCGAGTGAATGACAATGGTGTGCACATTAAAAATGATAACAGCGTCACTTTCCTGCATCCTTGGAGGTTATTGAAACCGGAAGTGTTATCTGTGCAGTTTTGTTTTCAGAAAACAGATACGTTGTATTAGTATGGTTCCATAAAACCGATCATTTAATAACAGGATGTTAAATTTAATGTATCTTAATCAATATTTTAGCCTCTTTATAGTAGGATAAAGACTAATTAATTGACTATAGATCAGCTAAATTATGATGGATAAATAGGCAGGATAACACAATTTTTTCTCCCAACATTGTTACCATATCTCTGTAATTATGGTGTAACCCAGTGGCTATGGTACTTTTCTCTAGCTCTTTCTTGGTTTTCTTAAATTTGGACTCCACTTCCTATTCTGCACTGTGGCATTTTCTGCGCATTTCCTGGTTATAATTGTTTTATCCATATTTCGACTGTATCGTTACGTTTCATGACCATTAGTTGTTTAATCCTTTCATGTGTAACTCTTTCTCGTCTTCTTTTTCCCGGCACGTTTCCAGTCATCCATTTATTTCGTTTTTTCTATTTTTCCATCCTTTTCTTCAGTATCTATTCATGGCTATTGAGTGCTATTTATGTTCTTTAACATGTGCCAACATGTATCCTACCTTAACCAATAACATAAAGGACTGAACTAGCTAGTCAGGAGTTAAGTGACAGAATTAACCTAAATAAAATAATCAAAACTAATGAAGTACTTAATGAAGAAGCAGTGAAAGTTGATAAATATACAAACAGCGTGGAAGAATACGCAACAAATTATAAGAAAAACCGAAGATCAAAATTATTCCAAAGAAATTCGGCAACTGCTGCAAAGAAAAAGAAAAACCAGGAAAGCATTGCAAAAAAAGGACTGCAGAAAATAAAAATATATTTAATATATCATTTAACAGTTAACAAGAGAAATATTTTTATAATCAACAATAGATTAATAAACCAATACCTAAACGATCTGACAGGTGACCAAATTACTAAACACTCGTTATGGAATGTACAAAAAGAGTAAATGGATCAATGCATTAAATTTCACCGATTTAGAAAGATGATGAAGAAAAAAGAGATTGGAAACTAATTAGGCCGAAACGATGATGAACACGATGTGAACAATACTGAGGATAGTAGTAGAAGTACCGTTAAATTCCTTTCTTCGTTATTCCTTCTAACAATCGCTATATTATCATGGTTTAGAATCTATGTGATATATCCGTAACAAAGACCTACATGAAGATATAGTTTCCACTACACCTTCTACACGCAGACTCCACCAGCCTTACACCTAACGGTAGAAAGGCTTAGGGCTAAGTAAGTAAGTAAGTAAAGAAGAAATATAGAACATTGCTGAGGGTCATGAAAACTGACTCCATAATCATACAAACAGGGAACTATTAGAACTGCTATATAATCAAGACCTAGTCCGCACGTTCAAACGCACAAAACCTTTCGAACTTGTGTGATAGTGATGGATGTATAAATGTCAGGTTAAATTTGGGCAGTGAACAGTGAAGTGTGCAACAATAATTATAAGATTTCAAGGTCAACCATGGGAAATACCTAGGACAGTACAATAGCAGATTAGGCTAAATATAAAATGCCTTTAATCATAATATTCGAGGCATTTTTCCTCTAATAAATAAAAAAAAACACGTGCTAGGATTTTGTCATTGAATTTTTGAAATTAAATATGACAGAAACTGCTGATTGCTGTAGGGCAAGAGGCCATGGGTAAATCCTGAATAAGATTAACATGATAGATATCTTACTAGAAGAGATCAATATATTATGTACACATGGAATTCATTCTTACCAACTGTTTAAAAATTATTTAAGCCCGTTATTTGTTTTAAAAGGTTCAAGACAGTTCTCCCTGAATTCATACTCTACATTCAACTTTCAAGAGTTAGTTTTGTCCAATTTACCAACTGATTTGAACCTAGCTCTTTCATTGCTTTGAAAATTTCTCTTTTATTCACAGAGTCGTAAGTTGCTTTATGGTCTATAAATATGTGACGAGTATCAATGCAATATTCCATTGTTTTTTTTCCAACATTTTTTTCAGGGTTGCAGTCTGATGGATTGTCGATTGACTACCTCTGAAACCAGCCTAGTATTTTCCTACTATCCGTTCTGACGGTGACATAGTATTGTGGAAAATATTTTATACGCTCCATTCAGAAAAGTAATTCCTCTGTGGTTAGAGCATTTAAAGATACCTCCTTTTTTGTGTATGATGCAAAATATTCCAATATTCCAATCATTTGGGAGGAATTTCTGTGTTCATATTTCTTTTATAAGCTGCTGTAATGCCATAATGGTATTAAGGCCACCTTCTTTATATAGTTCAGCTGAGCAATTATTTATTCCAGGTGATTTGTTTCTGGCCAGCTTTTTAACTATATCTTTAACTTCAAGAATCATTGGTAGTTCCTTTTCCCTCTCGTCTATTCCTCATCTCTTTCGTCTTCCATGTTTTCTTCTTCTTCCTCTACATTAAGCGCCTGGTTAAAGTTCTACACCCACCTATTTAATACATATTTCCTTGTTGTTAATAGGATCGTAAGACAAAAAATGAGATCGACTTCATCATCACTGACAAAAAAACATATAGTCAAAGATGTTACAGTCTTAAATCAATTTTCGGTTGCAAGAATCTCGGATCATAGAATGGTCCGAGCAACTGTAGAAATCAATATTAAGCAAGAAAGACTGATGATGATAAAAAGTAAAAAATTCAAACCTTGGATGCGCCCAACGAATGAACTTGACTTCGAAAAATATATCACCAGTAACTTACTCAGAAATACATCAAGAGAAGACGTAAATAACCTAAACGAAGAAATAGTAGATACATTAACACAAGCTCAGGAAAAATTTGGACCTAAACATGGAAAAGAACAAAAAATTAGTAAAGAAACGAAACAAAAAATGGAAGATCGCTGAGAAGTCAAGGAAATGTTGACTCACAAGATATAAACAGCATCAATAAAGAAATCTCTAAAGCCATCAGACGAGATATTAGAAAATACAACAACGAAAAAATTATAAAAACTATAGAAGACAACAAAAGCATGAAAGCATTGAGGAGAAAAATGGAAAATTGCAAAAAAAAATCTTCCAACTTAAAGACAAAAATGGAAATATTATCTCAGATAGACCAAGCATATTACACATAGTGGAATATATCGTTTCTATGAAACATTATATAAAAGTCAAGTTATTCTAGAGCTCATCGATCAACCAATACAAAAGGTACATAATGAACTCCGGAAGATGGTGTAGTCATTGAGACAATTAAACTAGGAGGTCCACTTTTGATGTCCCGAATCCAAACACTTTTTAATCTATGTCTGCATAGTGAAAACATTCCAAGTAAATGGAAGAATTCGGTTACAATCCTCCTCCACAAAAAAGGGAATAAATTAGATCTCGAAAACTATAGGCCAATTAGTTTGCTTAACCACCTATACAAGCTCTTTACTCGAATACTGACAAACAGATTAGAAGCAAAACTCGAATTCTATCAATCAGAAGAACAGGCAGGATTTCGAGCGGGACACGGAACAAACGACCATTTGCAATGCCTTAAAACTCTAGTTGAAAAGTCTATCGATATAACAGACCCCTTGCTCTTATCTTTGTCGACTTCCACAAAGCATTTGACACAGTCGAAACAGTTGCTATCTTAAAAGCACTATCAGAATGCAGAATAGATCACAGGTATGCAAATATTATTCGAAATATATACGAAAATGCGACAACAACCGTTAACCTCCATTGCATGACTGAGAAGATAAAAATTGGCAGAGGGGTGCGGCAGGGAGATACCTTGTCGCCAAAACTATTTATAACAGTTATGGAGTACGCATTTAAACGGCTAGAGTGGGAATCAAAGGGTATTAGCATCGATGGAAAGATATTCAATCATCTCAGATATGCCGATGATATTGTTCTCATAACAGACAACTTAAGAGAAGCCAGAGTTATGCTACAACAACTACAGCAAGTAACCCAGAAAGTCGGTTTAAAGATAAACTATGGAAAAACAAAAATGATGACCAACCTCGTCCCCAATGAGCTAATAGAAATCGAAAAGTCGCCCATAGAACTTGTGGAAAAATATGTGTATTTGGGTCACGAAATAAGGTTAACGCGAGATAACCAAACATGCGAGCTACTCAGAAGAATAAGTCTGGGTTGGGCTGCATTCGGAAAAATGAGAGACGTATTTAAAACAAATATACCGATCCATTTAAAAAGAAAAGCTTTTAACCAGTGCGTTCTACCAGTCCTCACATACGGAGCAGAAACCTTAACTCTCACAAAAACATCAGCCGAAAAATTGAGAAGGACACAACGAAAGATGGAGAGATCAATGCTTGGAATAAGCTTAAGAAATAGAATAAGAAACGAGACGACGAACTGGAGTGGAAGACATTATCGAACATATTACAAGGCAAAAATGGAGATGGGCAGGACATGTTGCAATAATGAAAGACGACAGTTGGACAAAAAAATTGCTTGAGTGGAGACCACGGGCTGACAAGCGAAGCCGAGGAAGACCCCCAACGCGATGGACCGACGACCTCAAAAGAATCGTGACCAATTGGATAGCAGAGGCGCAGAACAGAAGCAGATGGAAAAATCTAGAGGAGGCCTATGTTCAACAATAGACAACTCAGGGCTGATTGATGATGATGATGATGATGAATAGCTTTCTAACTTTTGTAGCATTGTGTTGTGGTTGCTTTGAATTCTTTTCTGTTGATATTAACTTTCTAATAGAATGCTCTGAAGTCTTTCTCTCTGTTGAGAGATTTCTATATATTTCAGTTCCTTATTTAATTTGTTTCGTTTCTTTATTTTGTGTATCCTATTTCTTCTCTTCTGTTTGTCTGGTAATTCTCTACAGTTGTTCTAGTTCGTCGGGTAAGCATCGTTCTGTACTTCATTTTTTTTCTTATGTTGCATTCTTGCATTCATCGTCAAACCAATGAATTTTACGGGTACAAATTTCTGTTCCTAGTACGTTATTAATACCTTAATGATAAGAAGGGTTAACTTTAAATTTTCCTTATTTCATAAGTCGCTACATCCTTCACTATCCCGACAATATAACAGAAAATATTTTATTGCCATTATTTCAGTACTTTACATTACAACTTCTGGTAATTTTGTTGACTATCAAATCATTATTTTTAGTTTTATTGTTCACTTTTACAGTTTCACATCTAAAGAGTGCTAAATCAATTTTAATATTTTCAGCCTTCAATCACGTGTCAAAACTTATTGAAACTGTATCCGATTTTACTGCAGTTTATTTTCGTTTTTATAACAGCAATTTTAATTTTTATACAGAAATAACAGTAATTCATTAATTTTATTCAACACAAGTTTCTGCAGCTACGTTTCATGGAAATGCGTTTCCACTATGAAAAGAAACAGATAACAAAGAAGAATCAATTACTGTCGAAAAGTTCAAAGTCGCTGCTAGAAAAAGAAGTAGAAAATGCATTTGGGCTATTACATCGGACCTGCAATCTATAACTAGATACCGGCGATAGCTTCAAGTAAATTAATAATGGCATTACCGTTGAACACATGTTTGAATTTTACTGTGCATCATACATAAATAAAGAATCAAAACTGACGCCTAAAAACATTTAATACGGAAGTTCAACAGTGTTGGCTTCGGCTACCGGAGAAGGACAGGACAAAAATTAAAGAATACTGCAAAGAAATTAAGATTTTGCAATTAGTAATCTAGTATTGTTCTGAAGCAATAGAACAAGACTAAACATATCGGCTATAATGGAGTTATTAACATTATGTACTGATAATACATATTTTCAACTAAATAATGAATTCTATAAACAAAATTTTAGTCTAGCAATAGCCTCTAGTTTATCTCCATTCTTAGCCGATATATTTATGGAAGATTTTGAAACAAATATCATTTCTAAACAAAATTTAAAACCCACAGTATGGTGGAGGTATGTAGATGATGCATTCTCAATATGGCCTCATGGATCAGAGTTGTTGGACACATTCCTAAATGATATAAACGATAAAGAAGAGACAATAACATTTACCATGGAAAAGAAATATAATAACACGCTACCTTTCCTGGATGTTTTAATCTCTAAGAACGATACTGGATATAAGACTCAGGTGTATAGAAAGCCAACACACACCAATAGATATTTAAATTTAAAGTCAAATCAAAATATTAATGTAAAAAAGGGAATAATTAAATCCTTATACGATAGAGCCAAAATTACTTGTTCTAACGAAAATTCGTTCTTGGAGGAGAAACATTTGTTAACATCTGTTTTATTAAAAAATGATTATCCTTTATCGTTTATAAATAAGGAATTTTCAACAATCGATCGAATAGAACAGAACAACTTAGAACGAGATCCTACAGCATACACAAGGAATAATACGAGGAAAATAACAATATCGTACATAAAAGAATTATCAGAAAAACTTAAAAGGATAGGAAATAAATTCAACATTTCAACAACATTCAAAACAACAAACACGTTGAGATCTATTTTGTCCAAAACCAAACCTAACAATGAACAAGAAAGGACAAAGAATTGCATTTATAAAATATAGGGTTCAATGGAATAATTCAAATGTAGTCCTAAAAGAAACGGATGGTAAAAAAAGAAAAATCAAAGAAGCGGCTCTAATTATGCTAAATGATGCCAATTGTGTCGCAAATTCCTCGGCAGAATGTAGTAGGATCTGGTTACCAATATTGAAATAGGAAGTTATTAATAAAAAAATACCAGTATTAGTAAGTCAGTAACATATAGAGGATACATCATTTATGTTTTTTAAATAACGAAACATATAAAAATCAGAATTTTGGTGTTTATTGAAGGTAAACTAAATCCACGAACAAATACTTACCATGTCGGGATAGTATTATGAGGTTTTTTTCCTGGTTTTTCCCTCATAATTTACTATGGAATCACTAACAGGAGAATTTTACTGTCATTATGTCATGTGTTTGTCTTTTTAAAGACGAATTACAAGCTATGATTTTTTTCTGACGGATATTCTCAAGTTAAAGTTGATTTCATGTAATCGAATGAACTATCTTATAAGTAAAGTCGTCCCAGGAGAGCAACTCAACAATATTGGCAATATCATTTTAAAGTCGTCTACTTTAAAATGCATAATGTATGTCTGAATTGTCAATATAAATGAGTCAGATGAAATTAAATTATTAGAAGAATTTTTCACTATGTAACAAAAAACAAAATTTGTTTAATTTACTGTTTGTATTTTGAGAACGATTTCCGAAGTGGAAATTGAAACGTCAATAAACGTATTTTTTTATCTTTAATTGTGGCTTATTCCCAGTTAAATACTAATTAGTAATCTAGTATTTGAAATTTAATAATAGATCTTTAAAGATAATAAAAAATCTTTAACACTTCGCTTCGATGTCGCATTTCTTTTAATTAATATTTAATCTAATTGAAATTATACTACGCCTTATCCAAAACAATGTCACTATTGTGTTCTAAAGTCGATAGTTAACTTTGAACCAATTTCTCTTTTTATTTGAATTCTAAAAGTTTTCCTGTAATGTTTAAATGTTAGTCCAAACAACGGCCTTATTATTTTTCGCACGTAGCAATTAGCCACATGTTACTCATTCATGATCTCCTCTTATAAACCTATAGAAATGAAAGGAGTCAATCTCTTATAGAATTTCTTCTGCAACACAGGCTATATGTCATAAACAGTTATTTTCAAAAAGCCCCTAAAGAAAGTCGACTTGACAATCATCAAATAGCTTAAACAAGAATGAAATAGACTGTATAATTACTAACAAAAAAGACGCTGTAAAAACAAAAAGAAAAATCATACGATTTCTACCTGGCGAAATCTAATTCAAATATCAGCCACCGTGCTTCCCAAAACTTGCGAAGCAAACAGCTTGATGAATAAAATGAAAGAAGCAACAGAAATGGACTTCTGAAGAAGAGCCGCTGAAAAATCAAGATTAGACAGAGTTAGAAACGAAAGAATACAAGAAATTATTGGTGTTAAGCACAATATAATAGAGGACATCAGAATAAATCAACTAAGATGTTATGGACACGTCCAAAGAATGGATAAATACAGAATACCAAAGTAAGTATTGAACTGGACACCGCATGGAAGAAGAAAGCAAGGTAGACCAAGATTAAGTTGGAGAGAGGGAATTGATAAAAACTTAAGGGAGAGGGGGAGTTGAAGAAAAGCTTTGGAACGACCGAGATAAATGGAGACTTGAAATCAGAAGACGGCGTAGAACGTTATAAACTGATTGATTGATTGAAACAGAAGAATAAGACTAACATGGACAGCTTACGGAGACCTGAGGAAAGTCTTTAGATCAGATATTCTCTTGTACTTGAAAAGGGAGGTCTTTGATCAGTGTGTACTCCTAGTCCTAACGTATGGAGCAGAAGATTGATCAGTGATTGAAGATAAACCAATAAAATTTTAGAATGGATATCTAGACACGATGTTTTTCGTAATCGAGGACGTTCTCCATAAAGATGTTCGAAAGACATCAAGCGCATCCAGCATAACTGGACTTAAAGCGCTCAAGAATGGATGCAGATGAGATATCCATATTCACTCAAACTCAAAACGGCTGATGATGATGATGATGATGATGATGATGATGAATAATATACTGCTTTTCCATTTGTTTGTAACTTTTTCTTTCATAATTCTATAATTAAACCTGTTGACCAACTTGTTCCTGTCTCTCTTTGTGCTGTCGACACTTCCCCACGAATATCATCTGGTTCATGCGCTTTACCTTTCTTTATTTATGGAAGTACTTAAACTTCTCTCCTTGGATATTTTGGTGACAAAGATCTTCGTCAATTTTGTCTAATTAAATAAATTTTCAAAATATTTTTTCCATCAAAATTTTTTCTATATCGTGGTATTTGATGTCCAAATATTCATTGGCAGTATTTTTACTACATAATTGAGGATAGATATATACCGAAAGTTTTCATCACTCACTTCGATTCCTAACCAACTCAATACAAAAAGTATTTTCCATCCGCTGATTAATTTCCTCGGAACTGTTACCAAAATAAACCGGTTACATAACAGAACGAAAAAATTATATTTTCACCAGTCGTACAATCGTGTAACCGACGATTTTCAAGGCTAATAAAATAGAGATAAATCATGTTATTCATTTATGCTGAGTTATTTAACAGATGAATTATTAGTTAATTTATTGTATTGATGGTAGTGAATGCGAATGTGTAGATATACTTTTATTATTTTTAAGTTGTTGATTGGAGGGTCGGGTCAATCAAATAAATTACTATTGATATAATATCGCCTTTGAATGGATAGTTCAAAGGTGACAAAAATGGATTTCATTCTAAAATTAGTTTTAGATCATCATATACTTACTTTTCATTCACAAACATATTGGGGAAACACTGCCTTTCACTTAGTATATATAGCTGAAAAATATGTCTTTATCTTACTGATATATTACTAGAAAAGTTATCACAGACACAAAAAAAACAGACCCCTTCTAATTTGCTTTTTTTTGGTCCTTTACTCTACACGAATTACATCTTCTTTAAATTATTATTGTATCGTAATTGGGGTTCGTCACCCTTGTTTTTCCTTTTACCGTGGCTTTTATGATCTTGTAGTCTGTAAAGTTAAAGTGTTATCGGCATTTCTCAGGTTGTAAATAATTCATCCATTTATAATCAATTAATCGTTACAATCGTTACTCGTTTCTTCCGACTCCGAATGGCTATTAGGTTTCTGAGCGCAGAAGGGTCACTATATTTCCTTCTACCTCATACTCTTCAGTGTAGCGAGTCATTCAGTATGACGAGTCATTCACCGACCGATTGCCGGTATAAGCAATCCCCCACTTAGTGACCAACGGCTTCGGACGGATGAGTTCGTAAGTGGTAGGGCACCCAAGTAGGGCAAATACGCCATTAGAGATCTACAGCGATACGCCCTAGTTAATCAATCATGGCAATGCTCAATACTTAAATAAATTCCGGAGTAAGTCCTCTGATCGGGCCTCCGGGGAGGACAGATTTGAGTTTACCAAAAGATATTAAATTGAAGTCCAGAAAGAATATCAAGATCTGCACATGGAATGTCAAAACTTTATACAGGAGATAAAGAGAAATACAAATAGAAGATCACAAGGTATGTTACTCGGGAAAAGTGATGGATCACATGAATATGGAGTCGGAATAATCGTATCACCCAAGGTTGCCAAATGTGTTACAAACTTTACACCAATATCAGAGAGAGTGATGTTATTACAAGTAGAAGCCAACCCTATTAATATAAACATCATCCAAGTCTATGCTCCCACTGCAGACAAAGAAGAAGAAGAAGCAATTGAGTTCTATCAGAACATCAACAGTATCATACAGAAAATTCCTCGACAGGAAGTTCTCATCATTATGGGCGATTATTTTGCCAACATTGGAGTTGGAGATAAGACATAGTACATTGGAGTACATGGACTTGGAGTCAGAAACGAGAAAGGAGACCTCCTAGAAAAATTCGCAGAAGACTCAGAACTAGTTCTCACCAACAACTTACCTCGCAAGCTGTACACGTGAAAATCCCCTCAAGACAGACTCGGGAGAATTATTAGGAATCAAATAGACTACACATTTTAGTAAATAAAAGATTCCGAAACAGCTTTACATTGGTCAAGACTTATCTGCTGCAGATAAGATAAAGATTGCCATGATGATCGCCAACATTCCTAACGGATGGGCACATTAAGAAGAAGAACCTCATCACTGTTTTATATCTTTCTGTAATTATTGATTCTAAATATTTAAAATGGTTTACTCTTTCATCTATGTTGTCTTTGGTTCATTTGGTTTGTACCTTCTAGACCTATAGTATATTCAACTTCTTTAAAATATGTATAAATATCTTCTTAGTCTTATAATGTATAGCTAATTATGAGCTAATTATGAGACAAAGATATTGAGCCAGTTGACTCCTATAAATACTTGGGCCATGAGATCAGAATAAGTCGAGACAACCAAACAATCGAGCTGAAAAGAAGAATAAACTTCGCTTGGGCTGCATTTGGAAGGATGAAGGATATTTTTAGGTCTAAGATTCCAATGTTTCTATAATTATCGATAGTTTTTCGATTAGGGATAGAGTTGTGCATTTGTCTGATTGGAGAATCTATTGCAACTGGCTGAATGACTAATGTCAATGCCATAAAAAAAAAGTATTTAATCAATCTACAAGTTGCGGAAAGGGCAATGGAGAGAATAATGTTAGGGATTTCTCTACGTGATAGAATACCCAATGCTACTATACGCAAAAGATCAGGAGTAGCAGACGTTATTGAAAGGATAACAACACTAAAGTGGAACTGGGCAGGTCATGTAGCAAGATCAGTTGATGACCGGTGGACAAAAAGAATTTTGAAATGGAGACCTCGATACAAGCTAACAGAAATACAGGTCGACCCCCAACGAGATGGACAGATTATATAAAAAGAGTCACTACAAATTGGTTTCAGATGGCGCAAAATCGGACTAAGTGGAAAAGCATGCGAGAGGCCTATGTTCAGCAGTGGACGTTAGAGGCTAGTTGATGATGATGATGAATTATGTCTATATTAACTGAGCAAGCTACCACTTGTTTGATCTTTGTAAATCTCTATCTATAGGAATATTTCTGATAACTTGTTCCATGCAAGGTTAAAAAGTGTTGTCGATAGCGCAGCTCCTTGTGTTAGACCTTCGTTAATATTAAATTCATTGGAAAACTGATTTTAGATTCTTACGTTTGCTTTGGTGTTGGTTAGGCATAGTTTTACTTGCCTAACTTGCTTAGATTTTCGGCACGTTTAACTCTTGCATTGCACTATATAATTCATTTCTTATTATTGAGTCATATGCTTGTTTGAAATCTACAAAAAGATGATGTAGTTCGGAATTCTGGTCGTAGAATTTTTCCAGCGTTGGCGTTACTGACAATATTTGCTCCCTAGTGGTCCTTTCTTTTCTGAATCCTGCTTAATAATCCCCTGTTAATTGTTCCATAATATTATTTAGCCTTCCGTCTGATATTTTGCTCAATATTTTGTCTCCAATGTTTTGTAGTGATATTTCCCGGTGATTATTGCAGTCTGACGTAACTCCTTTCTTATTTTAAGGCTTTTTGTGTTATTTGTTTTTAGAATGTTAATTTTTTGCTAGCTTCTCGATTCCGAGCGTTATTATTCTTAATCGGATTCTCATTACTTACTTTATATGTACTTATAGTTCCTATAATATTTCTATAGATTTTCTCTTTATCTATTTTTCATTGTGGTCTTCAATTACCATTACGATTTCTTTACTTGGAATTCAGCTCAAGGTTTTGTACTTCCTCATAGTATCACATTAAGTTCACATCACATTTTTTCCTTTTTTCCATATATCTAAATGACCAAAGAATAACAGATGATAAAAGATACAAATGTGATGCGGAGACTATGTTTTAAAACACAAGGAAATATATACAGGAAGTAGAAATGTTTGATATAAAAATAATATTAGAAACACGCATAACAAATGTTGTCTATTATATATAGAACATAGTGATGTAAGAAGAACATTATATGCATATCATTTTTTTAAACAGCATAAAAATATTGAAACAAATATTTTGAATTTAGTACGCATGTGGTTCTTGCTTATCTTCTCGTCCTCTAAACTATTTCAAAATGAGTAAAATAACAATCTGACCAATAGTATCCCGCAATTTTGTTATTCCTATTTTTTGATACAGCTTTTTATTACGTAAAGTATTTATCTGTTGGTTACTAGGTCAACTAAAATAAACCTAAAATATATCTAATCGCCAAACGGCGCCAATGTCCTTCAAACGTCAGCTACTATTAGATAGAATTCCGCAGAATTCATTTCCGCAACCGGATGAGCGAAAAGATGGACAATCTAATGATAAAATATGATAGCAGTTAGTGCAAATTTACAAATTCACGATAGAGTGTATTATCTATATCTGTGTTGTCACAAAAATATAGGATTAATAAGTCTGACAAACAGACAGCCAGAACAATGAAAAAAAAAAAGAATACATAATAAAATGGAAACAATAAATAAACAGAATGTCATTAGGTTCATACTAATCAAGAATCTGAAGCATATTTACTGCCCTTTATTGAGTTGTTGAGGAATTGCAACCCAAGTAACTTGAACTTCATGTCATCATGAAGACATAGAAGACGCAAATCTATTATCAAGCCAGCAGGTTATCCAATCCTTACCTGTGCCCTATTAAGACATGTGAGTAAAAGATCAAAAACCCATTCCCTGAGATTTATCAAAGTCTTTGCTTTTAATATATGATTCATTGTCATTTATGCCAATACTTAGAAGTTCTTGAAGTTTCGCACAGATAAAAGTGGTTGCTTTTACAAGGTATTTTATAAATTCTCTGTAAAGTCTTTGTAAAGTGTAAAAATCTTGTGTAAAGAAAACATAGTCTCCAGAAACTTATCAAAAAGAAATAAAAACTCCAAAAACATGCTGGTTAGTTTTGACATCATTAGCTTATTTTAACATAGAAGAAATAACGGCAGGCGTCATACAAATGAAGAATTGAAAGGCATCGGGACTTGATGCTAATGCTATTAGATGCAGAACAAATAAAAATAATCACTGAAATATTTATTGAAATATACAAGCCAGGAAAAATACCAGTAGAATGGATCAAATCGGAATTGGTACCATTGCCCAAAAAAACAGGAACAAAAGTTTGTGAAAACTATAGGACCATAAGCCTAATGAACCATCTGCTGAATCTGTTTTTAAAAGGCATCCACAAAAGAAATGCAAGGAACAAATTGCGCCCAATCAGTTTGGATTTGTGAACACCGTTGGTACGAGAGAAGCTTTATTTAGCGTGCAGATATTGTTTCAGAAATGTAGAGATGTCAGATGTGATATTTTTTCATGCCTAATTGACTACAAAGAGGCTTTCGATAGAGTCAGGCATGAACAAATGATGGTACGGTTTGAAGAGGACTGGGATTGACGGAAGAGACCTAAAAATAATAGCTAACTTGTATTGAAATTAATTAGCGGTACTCAGAATAGATGGAGAATATACAGATCAGGTCAAAATCTTAAGGGGAGTGAGACAGGGGTGCATAATTTCACCACTGATGTTCAATCTGTACTCGTAGCACATTTTTGAAGAGGCTCTAAAAGATATTGATGAAGGCATCTCAATAAATGGAGTCAAGCTCAATAACCTGCGATATGCAGGTGATACAATAGTGTCTTCCAATACCATAGAAGGGCTGCAAAACTTAATAACGGAAAAAAATAACGGAAACAAGTAGAAAACATGGACTGGATATAAACACCAGCAAATCCAAGCTAATCATCAGCAAGGAAAATATAACTGGAGCAAATCTGTATGTGAACCAAATTAGAACTGAACGTGTGTCACAGTACAACTACTTGGGAACTATAATCGTCGCATCGCAAAGGCAAAAATTGCATTCTTGACTATGTTCTACTCTTGACTACTCTTGACTGTGTTCAAGAGCTATGACCTCGTCATAGAAACAAAAATAAAGCTCCCTAAATGTTACGTGTACTAAGTGCTACTGTACAGAGTAGAAACGTGGACATTGAAGGCAGAAACTTCAGGCTTTTGAGCTATTGTTATACAGAGGGATCGTGAAGATACCAAGGACAGACAAAGTCACCAATGAAGAAGTACTACAGAGGGTAAACACAACCGCAGATTTAGTCAACATCGTGAAGGGCCGTAAGATGCAGTACTTGGAACATGTAAAGAGAAATCAGGGCAGATATGAGCTACTCGAATGCATTTTCCAAGGTAAAATTAAAAGAAAAAATGACCCCAGGACGAAAAAAATTTCCTGGCTTGCTAACCTGAAAGCATGGTATAGAAACACAGCTATTCCGTATAGCAACCAACAAAGTCATCATAGCCAGAATATTCGCCAATGTTTGGAAAAGATAGGCACGTTAAGAAGAAGAAGCTTATTTTCAAATGTGCCTCTGGAGCTATTAACATTTTGCTCTGATAATACGTGTTTTCAATTAGACAATGATTTTTGGCTTAGCCAAACAAGACTTTGTCTTAGACAAGGACTCTTCATTATCTTCATTATAAGCATAATATATTTAGCAAGACTTGGCCTTCCTGACTGTAACATGGCCCATTGATTTCAAGAAGCATTAGAACGGACTAACTCTGGAGAATTTGTGAAGTGCTATAGGGAAATTGAAAAAGACAAGAGAGTAATAGCTGAACTTGATATACTAATCAACCAAAAGCCTGAAGATCAAATTGATGACCGCAAATAGGTTTCCAAAAATTACTATCTTCTCCTATTCTATCATTTCGACCAACAGACTTTATGTTGTTCAGTTTCGCAGTCCAGAAACCTGCAAACTCAAAAAAACGGGCGACATTTTTCTCATGAACTTAACGAAATTGTTGAAAACATCTAGAAATGCACGCGGAACGCTCCCTTCAGCACTTTATGTCACGAGATGGGACAGGACACGGGATTTTTCTGCCTGATGGGACTTGTGACGCTTGGCGCTTGGTCCCGCAGAGTTACTTATTTAGAAAATATTTAAGTTAACTTTGCGGGACAACGGGACGTCCTGCGGGATACGGGACGGGCACATGGAAAACTGCGGGACAAAGGATGGAAGAAGAGCCTGTTCCGCGTCCATCTGTCCCACCTGAAACCCTAAGAACATCCCGTCAAAAGACAAAATACTTAAGCTAGATTTTCATTTTCGAATTGGGCGGACCAAATGTTTAATTAATATTATTTGATTACTTGTAGTAAAGATATATTCTAAGAATTAACACTCGTTTGTTCAACCATAAACACTAATATAAGCACAGATTTAAAAATAGTAGAGACAATAAATTACTAGTCGAATATATTGAAAAAAAAAGAATGCAATAAACGTTTTAAAACTGTTTAGAAGATTCCGAAGATTGAATAAGATTTTCGCTTAATCAGAAGAAAATAAATATATTTCTATTATATATATTATATAACTGTATTATTAACTTAAAATGACAAAATCATTTAAAATAACATCCTAAACTAACACTTGTATCATTTGTATATACTTTTTTCCTTTGGTAACCGGCAAATGCATTCTCATAAAAGACTAAGAAATATATCTTACTCCTAGGAGGTCTAACCTAAAGGGAAAAAAATTAAGTGCCAAGCATCGTTGAAATTTATTGTACTCGGAATCTTAATTAAACCGGAAAGTCTTTAAAACGTGCCGCCACTGGCGTACAGCGGTCTCTGTCACGTGCCACTGTCTATGTGAATGTCGTGGGTGTCACGTTTGTAGGAAGTACATGGGAGATATCGGTCCACCCACGCCACGCAGCACAGAATCCCTCTGCACTGTTGAATGGGTGCACTTTACAAAAGAATTCATTTTCGATTTTTAATTTTCGATGCAAAAACATGATTCTTAATGTTGAATGAATTAAATCATGAATAACTCATTACAAACGATAACAAAGAAAATCAGATCACTAGAATTGATGAATTCATAAGTGCTTGAGAAGATACTAAAAGTTGAAGGCGAATTAATATGAGAAATATATACAGGGTATTTGTCCACAAGCTTTGTCCACAAAATTGGACAATTTTCAGTGACAATAAAGCATATTTCTATCTATCTATCTATCTAATTAGCCAATCATTTTCCATTCTTCTCTGTCTGTCGCAACAGTCATCCATCTAGAGCCCACGTGCTTCTTGATATCATCTGCCCATCTCATTTGGGGCCTTCCTCTGCTTCGTTTATATTCCCACGGTCTCCAACTTATAAGAATTTTGTTCCATCGGTCTTCTTTTTGTCTTATATTGTGTCCGGCAAATCTCCATTTCAATTTTGCAACTTCTTGTCTAACATCCCTCACTTTTGTTTTCTCTCTTATCCACTCGTTTCTCTTCTTATCCATTAGTCTTATGTGCAACATTTGTCTTTCCATTGCTCTTTGGGTTTTTATGATTTTGTCCATGTTTGCTTTTGTAAATGTCCACGTTTGGGAGCCATACGTAAGAACAGGGAGTACGCATTGATTATATACTTTGGTCTTAAGATGCTGTGGATATCTTTTGTTTTTAAGAATGTAGCTTAGTTTGCCAAATGCCGCCCATGCCAGTAACTCGTCTCTTGATCTCTGCTGTTTGGTTCTCTAGCATATTTCTATTCTATTCTATTCGAAAACAAAAAATTGTTTAAATTGCATTTTTAATGATGTAAAAATTAAAATGTAGACTACATAATGTCGATGATTTAAGATTTAGCTGACAGGAAATGTATTTGCCTTTCCGAAAGTTACCAGCCACCTTTTGTTATAAATATCTACACAGCAATTGATATTGGGAAAAATTTGTTTGTATAATATTGATTGTTACGTTCTTATTTTAATACATATTCATTTATTATTATTTATTTTTAATTATCATTATTATTTTTATCTAATACTTAAGTTTTGTTTTGCAGGTAAGATCTTCATCTACCACGTCTTCTTGTGGGAAATAGGTGAGCGGTAAGATTCTAGGTTTACTTAAAAAGGTAGTAATCTAATTTTTGATACATCACGTGTTTTTGGAGTATCACGTGTATCATTTCGTAAGACAAAAACTTTATGAGTATAATAAATTATCACAAAGCCCTAGAAAAAAAAATAAAAAATAGGAAGTCAAAAACAAAAATAACAATCCTTTGAAGCTTTACACTGAAATTTTGAGGTTACAACAGTGACTGAAACATAATCTTCCTTTTAAGGTTCCCATCTGTAGAGACGAGTAACTTAATCGTCGTAACTTCGACGTAAAAAGTAATTAATAGAATTGGGCAAATATGCAAAAAAAAAATGAAAAATATACATTAAATATGCGTTTTTGTAGAAAATATGGATACTGTCAATGAAAACATATATTAACATTAGCAATGGTATATTAATTATTGTATATTTTAATAATTAGAAATCAATATAAATAAATTTAAAATCTACTTCTTCGCAAAAATTACAAACAAAAACATTAGTTACCTCAGTAGGTTTGTGAAACAATTGTTTTTTTTTAATTATTCTTTTAAATTTTTGAAAAATATCATTTCCAGTGTCATCTTTAGCATTTTGACAACCTGATCTAATTTCTCTTAAAAATGCTATGCTTCTACCAAGGACAACTTTGATGATTATAATTGAGCAATAGTTTTTTAAAGCAAACTAAAATTTGATTTAATGAATAAAAATTGCTGCTGAACTTGTTTTTAAAAATTTGTTTAGCATCTAGCAGAGATTGGGAACTTTCATCCCTTAAAGCGTCTATTATATTTTATATTATTGTATATAAAACAAATGAACGGGGTACTGTGGGGTAGACAGATTACCAGAAATACAAAGAAGAGAATTTATAACACCTTGGTACGCAGTATATTGACCTATGGAGCGGAGAATTGGGTAATAAATAAACGAAACAGGTCCAAAATCACAGCAACTGAAATGGAGTTCATGAGAAGAAGCTGCAGAGTGACAAAAATAGATCACATCAGAAATGGGGAGAGAAAACGAAGAATGGCAGTAGAACAAGACACACTCAGCTACATCGAAGAAAAACGTTTAATTTGGTATGGACATGTGAGAAAAACAGATCATACAAGGTGGATAGCAAAAATTTCGGATTGGAGCCCAATAGGAAGGAGGAAAACAAGTAGACCCCGAAGATCATGGAGGGATGAAGTGGACGAGGCCATGAAAAGACGAGATATTAGTGATGGAGAATGGCAGAACAGAAAAGACTGGAGACGTTAGCTGAAAGAAAGAAGGCGGCGACAGCTCTAAAAATCATTATATAGATAGATATATTTTATAAATCTACGAAATAGTCTGAATAGAAAAAAGCGTATTACATCGTGTTAGAACTGCTTATGGTGAAAGTGGAATATTTGAAAGTATTTCTTTATGAAGTTGAATTCTTATAGGACATTTGAGGAATACTTTTTTATGGTTAATATCAGAAAGGTTACTAAAGGAGAGTTTTCTAATTTCTAATGTGTATCAAGTTGGTATAAATAAGAATCAAAATAACACCAAAACATTTTCTACAGGAAATTACCGAGGAAAAATTCAATGTAGAATCATTGTTCAATGATTCTACAAGTGAAATGTACCAAAGGACGCTAGCACAGAAGATACAGCTAAAACAAATAAAAGACATCAAAGATATAAACGCGAGCTGGGAGAAAATTAAAAACAACATTAAAGAAGCAGCAACAGAAGTTCTAGGAAAACGCAAAGTCATCCTGAACAAAAAGAACCAACAACAATACACCATGGTTCAGAAAAAAAGAGGCCCACTCAAAGTACAAAACATAACGTACTTGAATTAAAACACGAAATAGAAATCAGTTTTCAGGAAGTAGAGATAGCAATAAATTCACTCAAAAATAGAAAGTCACCAGGACTTGACTGAATAACCAACGAGCTTCCAAAACACGGAAGAGAAAGTATAACTGTTGAGATGACAAAAATTATACAAGAACTAATATTGCACTGCCAGATACCAGACGCATGGAGAAACAGCATAATAATACCAATATTCAAGAAAGAAGATAAAGAAGACCCTAACAAATATTGAGGTATAAATCTACTGTTTTACCGCACTTAAGCTTGCCACAAAAGTCCTAACCAACAACATCAATAAACTAACAACATTGTCAGACGAACAACAAGGATTCAGATCCGGAAGATCCTACGTAGACGCAGTATTTGTATTAAAGCAAATCACAGAAAAAGCCATCGAGTACAATAAACCAGCATATCTATGTTTTATAGACCTGACAAAGGCTTTTGATCGCATCCAAGTCGAAGACGTCTTACACCTACTGTATAAAAGAAACATACCAATCAATATTATACAGACCATCTTTTTTCTGTCTAGATCTGAGATGTTGATCTATCTGAAAAAAATACTGTCCACTGTAACAATATCTTCTTCTTTAAGTTCCATCTTCTATCGAAGGTTGGAAATCATCATGGCTATGCGGACTCTGTTGACAGCCGCTCTAAAAAGTTTTGCACTACTGCATTCAAACCATTCCCTTGAGTTCTTAAGACAGGATATTCTTCGTCTTCCCACATTTCGCTTTCCTCGGATTTTGCCCTGCATAATAAGTTGTAATAATGCGTATTTTTGCCCTCTCATCACATGTCCCAAGTACTCAAGTTTTCGTCTTTTAATAGTTAATATTATTTCTGCCTCATTTCCTATCCTTCTAGTTACTTCCATGTTTGACATTCTTTGAATCCATGATATTGGTAGGATTCTTCTGTAACACCAAAATTCAAAGGCGGCCAACTTATTCAGATGAACTTGTTTTAGTGTCCAAGCTTCCAAACCATAAAGAAGAGTAGAGAACACGTAACATCCAAGCATTCTTAGGCATAGTTCTAACCTTATATCCCGACAACAAAGAAACTTTTTAAGTTTAATAAATGATGTACGTGCTATTTCAATACGTGTCTTAATTTCTTTGGTTTGGTCTATATCTGATGTTATCCATGTTCCTAAGTATTTATAGTTATTAACACTCTCTATTGCAGTATCTTCAATAGTCAATTGTATATTTGCATGTGCAGATTTAGTCATGATCATGCATTTAGTTTTCTTTAAATTTATCTTCAGTCCGTACTCATGACAGCGTTCATTAAGGCGTTGCATTACGTTCTGTAAATCATTGTTGTTATCCGTAATTATTACTGTATCGTCTGCAAAACGTAAGTTATTCAAAACTTCTCCATTGATAGATATACCTTCTATTGATTCTGAGAGCGCTTCTTGAAATACCGCTTCACTGTAGACATTGAAAAGTAGTGGGGACAGCACGCAACCCTGGCGGACTCCCTTCTGTATTTTGATATTTTCGGTGTACTGGCTGTCAACTCTTACCTTGGCAGTTTGATTCACGACTGTCAATATTTTTGCTTTTGAATATATCTACAAGCTTTTTATGTTGAACTTTATCAAATGCCTTTTCAAAGTCTACAAAACATAAGTACATATCCTGATTCATGTCCATGCATCTCTGAGCCAGCACATTCAAGCCGAACAAAGCATCTCTTATACTCATACCATTTCTAAAGCCAAATTGTGTGTCACTAATCTCATATTCAAGAGTTTTAACAATTCTGCTGTGTATTATTTTCAAAAATGTTTTAAGTGTGTGACTTATTAAAGCTATTGTTCTGTGGTCTGAGCAAGTTGTTGAACTTGGTTTTTTGGGAATTGCTACAAAGGTTGGTTGCAGCCATTGTCTGGGGATTGTGGCAGTCTGATATATTAGATTAAAGAGTTCAACCATTACATCAATAACATCTTCATCGATGAGTTTTAATAATTCGATGGGCACCTCATCTGGTCCAGTAGCTTTACCCTTTTGTGTTTTTGATGGCATAGATGACTTCTTCTCTTAATATTGGTGGTCCAGTATCCTCGGTGATTTCTAATGACAGTTCTTCTCTTTCATCATTAAATAGTTGTTGAATGTAATTGGTCCAGTGACATAATCTCTCCTTCCAGTAATAATATTCCCTTTATCATTTTTAAAGATATTCGTTTTTGTACGCTTTCTAGAACCTGTCATTTCTTTGATTTTTTTGTGTAAATTAAAGCTATCGTACTTTTTATCCAGATGTAACAATATATTTTACAGTTATTATATAACTGACAATAAAAATGGACACAACTCAATTTTTTAAACACGTTTGCAATAATTTCTTCAATATATACGAAGACTTTGATTTATTTGATTACATAAATAAGTTTACTTAATTTTTTCCAACACAAATATGGAATACCATAAAACTGTCACTCATCAAAATAAATAGACTTCACAAACCGTTTAATCGAAGATTAGAAATGACAATACACTACCACGTATTTTAAATATAGGCCAAAGCAATAAATAATACCGATTGTCACCTAACAGTTGCAAAAATTATATTTTTATAAGAAGTAGGTATCAAACGCCTACCGATGCTTTCAAACAAATAAAATTAGTTCTACTAATATCCAAAATAAGATTCAAATGTAATGGATTTACATAAGGTTTTAGCTTAATTAATAGATTATAAAATGTTTTTACGTTTTCACACAGTTCCATCTGTTTTTATAGATACAAATCTTGATTGACCTCACAGACGAACGTAATTTCTTAAAATTTTTTAAATTCTTTTGTGATCTTGAGCAGATCGTCATTGTATAAATCGTATTTTTTTATAAATAGATTAGAAATTCATATGTTCTTCTTCTTCTTGTAGTTCCTTCTCCTATCGTAGGTTGGCTATCATCACAGCTATTCGTACCTTATTGGCGGTTGCTCTAAAAAGATCTACTGAGCTGCAATTATACCACTCTCTCAGGTTTCTCAGCCAGGAAATTCTTCGTCTTCCTATGGATCTTTTAACCTTTGTTTTTACCTTGCATTATGAGCCTTAATATCTCATATTTCGCACCTCTGGTAATGTGGCCTAAATATTCCAGCTTTCTTGTTTTGATGTGCTTTCTTTTGTAGCCTTCTTAACACTTCTGCATTTGTAACTCGTTGGGTCCATGGTATTTTCAAAATCCTTCTATAGCACCACGTCTCAAATGATTCCAACTTCTTTATATTAACCACTTTTAGTCTCCAGCTTTCCATTCCATACAACAAAGTCGAGAACACGTAGCATCTTAAGGCTCTTATCCTTAGATCCAGAAGAAGGTCTCGATTAACAAACATTGTTTTCTGTAACAATAAAACACTGAAAACTTTGTTTTCAAACTTCTACAACATTTATTTTAACTTATCACTACAGCTGTTTCGGCTGGTTGCCTTTCTCAAGTGATCTATTTTTGGCATGTGTTTACATTTTATAGTCTCTAATGGAATAGGTTGAGAAGGGGAGGACTGTTTGTCTTAAGTTGGTCATTCAGAATTATATCTGTGTTTTTTAATTTGTTGATTTCCATAGATTCTAACAAGGATATCTTAAGGCCTTTATTTTGAATGTAAAGAATTTTAAATTCGTCATTAAAAGAATGATTGTGATCTAGAAGGTGAAGTGCGTATGTAGAATCTGTTTTTCTATTATTGAAAGTCCTTTTATGTTCTACTATTCGTTTAATAAAGTTTCTACCAGTTTGACCGATGTATGTTTTTGGGCAGTCGCCACATTTAAGTATGTACACATCACCGTGTAAGTGTTTTTTATTTTGGCTCTTGTTGTTTTTGATATATTTGCCTAGGTTGTTATTTGTTCAAAAAGCTGGTGTTATTCCTTTATTTTTTATATGAAAAATACCAAAATAGCAATAATAATAATGAAAGAGAGGAATAATACCAGGTTTTCGAACAAATAACAACCTAGGCAAATATATCAAAAACAACAAGAGCCAAAATAGAAAACACTTCCGCAGTGGTGTGTACAAACTTAAATGTGGCGACTACACAAAAACTTACATCGGTCAAACTGGTAGAAACTTTAATAAACGAATAGCAGAACATAAAAGAGCTTTCAATAAGAGAAAAACAGATTCGACATAATCGCCTGTTCTAATGCCTTTTCTAATTCGCACATTATTATTTTCAGTCCTGTTTGTTCCTGTGGTTCTTCTTGTATCATTCTATCACCGTCGAATAGTTTCATTATGTATTCTTGTAAAAATCTTAGTTTATCTTTGATGTCTGTAATGAGTTTACCATTATCATCTTTGAGTATCTCATAGTGTGCTCGCTTTTGACATATGTTAGTTCAACTTATTTCTAACAAATTTTAGAGTATGACAAACACATCTTATTCGAAGATAGGATAAACAGGATACACAATACTTGCTATAATTCAAAGATTAAGATGACTGTGTCGCATAGCTAGAGTAAAAGTAGCAAGAATTCACAAGTAATTAATAAACACTGATAGAATTGAGAAAGAAGAAGAAAACATGGAAGACGAAAGAGATGAGGTTGTAACGGATATTTTGCCTACTACATAGGGTATGACTATGGGGGGTTGAAAATTGGGGACAGAAATTATTGGAACAGAGATAGGACAAGCAAAATAAACGAAACTTATGCAAACGGCGCTCAGGGTTTATTTGGAGAAGCTAGATCATGGATAAGTGAATGAAGTATTGGGGCAACTACAAAAAATGAAACAAAAGGGTATTTACATGAATCTCCTGAACAAATAGGCAAACAAAACACAAGAAAGTCCTCTAGCTATTTAAAATAAGACGCCGCTTCGAGAAACTTCCCGCTTGTTGAAAGAAAAGGTTCTTCCGTCCTAAAAACACAAAAGAGGGGTTGGGAACTTTTTTAAAATAAATAAACAAAATGGTTTATAGAAAAAAAATTAAACATTTATTATAGTCCAGGCTGTGAGGCCGCTCCCGTTGGGAAAATGTTTCTGATTCGGTTTCTTCGCGGATTCCGGTTCAATAATGTCCCCTTTAAACAAATCTGAAGGGTGCCGGGCGAAATTTTTGGGCAGAAATTGTTTAAACAATTTTTTTAAGCAAAGTCCAAAAATAATTTTTTTTTTAATCTGGAAAACGTTTTGGTTTTTGGTTTTGGTAGGTTTTTTGGGCCATTTTAAACAAAAAAAGTCTCCTGTCATTTTTCTCTAAAGTTGATAGTTTTCGAGTTATAAGCGATTTAAAGTCTGAAAAACGCGAAAATACGCATTTTTGAGGCTTGAAAACATATATGTCAATTATTATTTTTAAGGTTATCAAGTGTCTAAATCAAAGTTTAAACATTCAACTTCAAGTTTGTGAAGAGTAATCGGGGCTTATTTTAATTTAGACGTTGTTTTTTAATTGTTAAGTATGCGCGTACACTCGATTTTTCAGCCGCCGCGGCGCCGCGCGCTACCGTGCGCCTTTATCGTATTTATGCATAGTTTACATATACTTACAAATAATTATTATTTATTGAGTATATATTTATTTATATCAATTGAGTTATAATATAAATTTTGTCTAAAGTCTAATAATAGTTACGTAAAATAATTGTACAAAAGATTGTTAAATAACACACTAATATCACTCAGTAAAAGTATCTTTGTTTTCACAAAAATCTAAATCACATCCACATAATGGTACACAGTTGACATGATTTTTCTTGCAGTTGCAAGCATTAGTTTTGCAAGTCTTTTTGCATTTGCACGGTTTACCAACCCACCACTATCAGACATAATATCCATATTGTCACACTGTCTTTTCGTCGAAGAGCAGCATTTTGTATTGTTATGTAAAAATCTACTTTAGGTTTTTGCACTAACTTAATATTGTTGATGTTATTACAAAAAATACAAACTAAATTTTCTTCGGTAAGTTTTCATTTAAGAAGAGGTACGGAAAAAGACATTTTAAATCCATTCACAATTTTTTTAATAACACATTAATAATATAATACCCTTTTAATGGGCATTAAACAATAGTCTTCCTAATGATCGTTTAAGTAATAACAAATCAAGTATGAGCGCGCGATTGTTAAACAGGTAAAAACTTGCATTTTTGCGATAGTATATTGTTTTTAAACACCGCGCAATTTAAAATTAAGTTTACTAATATTAATATTTACTGCATTGTATTATTTAAATAATAATTTAAAAATATTATTTACAATTGATATAAATAAATATATACTCAATAAATAATAATTATATTGTTCAAATTTGGAAGAAAAAAAAAACTATATACGGTTATTACATTGCGATGATTGATTTATTTAATTAGCCCAATGACAATAATTAATACCTACATAAATAAATTATGGAAAAAACTATGTTAATAAACTTCAAGGATTTGTTCGGGTTTTTTTGCGCAAATGTATATGTAAACTATGCATAAGTACGATAGAAGCGCACTCTAGCGCGCCGCACCGCGGCGGCTGAAAAATCGAGTGTACGCGCATATTTAACAATTAAAAAACAACGGTCTAAATTAAAATAAGCCCCGATTACTCTTCACAATCTTGAAGTTGAATGTGTAAACTTCAATTTAGACACTTGGTAACCTCAAAAATAATAATTTATATAAATATGTTTTTTTCAGACTTTAAATCGCTTATAACTCGAAAACTATCAACTGTAGAGAAAAATGACAAGAGACCTTTTTTGTTTAAAATGACCCAAAAAACCTAAAAAACGTTTTCCAGTTAAAAAAAATATTTTTGGAATTTGTTTAAAAAAAATTGTTTAAACAATTTCTACCAAAAATTTCGCCCAGCACCCTTCAGATTTGTTTAAAGGGGACATTTTTGAACCGGAATCCGCGAAGAAACCGAATCAGAAACATTTTAAATAAATGTTAGTGTAGATAAATACCAAAATAACAAAGAAAGACTTACTATATCCTATCCGTTTACAAACTCTAGTAGTTGGAGATACTACAAAACTTACAAATGTTACTGGGCTATAATTTGTAGCAGAAATTAATTATTACAAATAAAAAATTATCTTTTTAAATAAAACTTTGCATAGTAGTTAACATTTTTCTAAAAAACAAAACAAAAATCTCAAATATGATTAGATATTTACCAAATGTCAAAAATAATAAAGCTAGCTGTCATATGTCAAAACTAAATATTAAAACGGATTAAATAAAATGACAACTAAGCTAAGTCACACCCTAAAATCTACAATTTTAATTAATTACTTTTTTTATTAATTACTATTTCTTTAATTGATATGAAAGCAATCATTATTTTACATTGTTTATTTTTACTTTAAGAATCAAACAAAAAAGTTACCTGGATTTCACTAAAATGCACTAAAATTTCTGGGTGTGGAAACTGTACTTAGAATCTCTGCCACAGAAACAAAAAACTGCATCTATAGTCTGGAACTACGACCAGAGACAAACAAAATTGAGTTTGAAATCGCACTAGGCGCAAACATTAGACTCGGCTTCTTAGGACAACAATTTGAGGTTGAAATTGGCGGCACTGGATACAAACTTTAGAATGAGCTTCTTAACAACAGGAACCATGCCGATATTTTTCAAAAATGTAGACGACACAAATCTCTTAGATACTTAGAAACATAGAAACAGTGATAACTCTTGCAAAACTGACGCATTACATAGAGTATAATTCACTATTTCCAACAAATTTGCCGGCTTCTTGACCGACTAAACTAAAAACCCGTCTGTTCTCAATCGCTAATATTTCAAACCTCACTGTAACTGCAACTATTAACTGCTGACTACATATTTTCCATGAAAAAGGCGAAAAATGCAAAACATTACAAATTTGAAGGAAAATTCGGACTCCAATAAAACTAAACGCGCCTTTAACAGCAGCCAGTTTTACCGAGAGTGTCGCAACTATCCATCTAAATGAAATATTATTTGAAACGCAATATCGGGCGGCTTTCGATCAAAGAAAATACCAAAGAATGTACGTATGTGAAATATAAACAAACTGTAAAATGGTTTATTGTCGACCTCGGCGACGCAAATAGGATTGAAAATACTTTTTGGGTGTTTTAACTTGAACGATAGAAAACAAAAATACATTAGTATTAGGAAATCATTCTTCGGTGTTTTAATACGAGGGGAGGGGATTTCAATATATACCAAAGAATTTAATGCTAAAAGAACAGATTAGAAGGAAGGGGAACCACCAACAATTCTTGAGTTAAAGATGCAGTTAAAAAACTAGCCAGAAACAAATCACCCGGAATAGATAATCTCCTAGTTGAACTATGATAGTTGACTTAGAACAAGGTTCCTTGATAACATCGATAAGGACATGAGAAATATGGCAATACGTGCTTGGCAGAGAAAGGCGATGGATAGGGACGACTGGAGAGAAATTCTTGAGAAGGCTAGGACCTACGCAGGGTTGTAAAGCCAAAATGATGATAATGATGATGATGATGATGATGATAATGATGATGATGATCATTGATGATGATGTTGATAGAATTGCTTCGCAAAAATCGTCTGACGATATTGAAAGCTCAGAATTAACAAAGAAAGTATTAAATAGATTTTGCTGAATAAATACTTTCTCACATAATCTCATATGTTTAGTCTTTCAAATAGCTTTCCTTAAACATTCTAGGTTAGTTATATTTCAATGCTTTGTCACTAATTTTTCGAAAGCCTTGTTGGTATTTACTGAATACGTATTTTTCACTATTGGCAAATAACCTTGTTAACGCTTTAGAGTTGTGTTTAGCAAAAAGATTTTTATTCAGCCGTTGTTTTTATTGTTGAACACGCAGATAATGAGTACCTTTATAATAAAATTATAAATTTATTTTTATTTCCATTGCTGTCACTTCCGCATACTTGTTAAAAGTTTTCATTTTCCTTTCAATAAGATCAAAGAACATATGCATAATAAATTCATAGTCAGTAAAATAACTCATTGTTTTATTTTTTGCTGGAAACGAAAATGGCACATGTCCTATTTGTCTCAGTCCAGCTAACCATGTAACCGATACCAAAACACTAAAACATTTTATGGGTCATTTTACTGCTAAAATTTAATATTAAGATAGTACAATGACTTGACTTTAACACCGGCTCGTAAAAATAAAGAAAAACTGTAAATTGCTTTAGCAGGACCGTTATGAAGTTTTGGATGAGCGATTTCCTAGAGCTACATAAATTTCAGTATAATATGATTCCACTATATAGCAGGTTTTATTGCAAATTTATTATTTTAATTAAAAATACGGGATCGGTACCGAATACTAACTATGGAAAACATGTTTGCGAAAAAAAGAAATTCTAAATAATAAATAACTCAATAGTTTTTTTAGATCAAAACTTAGTACGAAAAGAAGGAAATTAAAAACAATGTAGCATATAAATCTCCATCAGATAGGCACCAATTTTGTTTACAAATACCTGCAAATTTTCTCTCGTAAAAGATTATTCATATGTCAAAATACCATCAGATAATTATATTGACAATCTTGTTTTTCAGTTATAACTTGCTACACTAAAAATTCAAATATATGGTTTGTTTTAAATATAATTTAAACATAACCTACAAAACGAACAAAACAGAAAGGCAAACACAATAGCCAATCATGGAGAAAAAGTTTATTAGTCACACGGAAAATTATTTTTATAAATTTGGCTAGAGTTTTTTCAATTCTAATTTTATTTAGGGTAGTGTAATAGTTATTTTCTGTTATTAGTGTTCCCAGGTACTTGTATTTCGTTATTCTTTCGATCTGCTGTCCTTCCGTTGAGGCCATCAGATCATAAAAAAGAAAATAAGTACAATAAGGACACTATTTATCAAAGATAGAAATACCAAATACCAGAAAAAAGTAAATCCAAACAAATGTATCTACTTCTAAAATCCTTGGCATGTGTTATTAGATTAGTTAATATTCTTTGTTTTGCTAACATCTTAACAATTTCTAGTAGAACCAAAGAACAAGCAATACCTGCCTTTCGGTACAATTCGATCTTCCCCCCTTTTTTAATTTAAGTACATAGATCCGCTTGTGATTTCATACTACGAAGTACTGCGCTTGAAAAATGTATTGACCCTATTGGAAGACCCTGTATAATGTGTTTAACGAGATTGTGGTACTCAAGAGATGATAAGACCCCTCTTCGTCTTTATTGCATTTTGTGTTAATTTTATGTTGAGTAAAAAAGTAAAGTTCGTGTAACCTTCTGGCTAAGGTCTTTATGTTGAGTGCTTTTACTTGAATGATAATAAGCTTTGCTAAAAATTATGATATTTTGTATTGCAAATATTTTAAACTTGGGGTTTATTATCCAAACATATATTATTTTCCTAAATAAAAATAAGCAAATCGTGTCTAATGTTGGATATTTCCTTGAAACTAGAAATCCTACTATTATAGCTATTTTAATTGTCTGACTCACATCCTACGTGTGGATTTACTTTTTTTAAACATCCACCTACTGAATGTTTATTTATTTATGTGGGATAAAAATTGCTTCAATAATAATTAGTTCAGTGATCTCAGTTGCACTGCCAATATGAAAACTGATGTTGGAATATGTTTATTTTTATTGCGTTTAAACTATCAAAGATGCAATAGGTGTTATAGGTGTATACAATAAACAGACTTGCCGCTTTATGAATCTTATTTGAGTTACAGGGAGACTGAATGTTGATCAAATTTTTTCGGTTTTTCAATGTAAAAATGCTAATATCCAGTGAATCTTAGACATATTTACACTGATTTGTAAGTGCAAATAAAATTACAAGACACAAACACATTTCCCTTGGAGAAGGGTATTAAGTAGGGAAGTACAAACTCCTCAAACTATTCATCGCTTTATTGCAAAGTGCTATGAAAATTAACATTATTGGAGAGTTTCTGAACAACTGGAGAGATTTGTAGACCACGTAGTCCTTATTGTAGACCGGGTAGATTATGTCTGCCAACTTCTTCAATGCCTTCAGAGCTCTTGTACACGAGCTGACCTTAAAATTAAGTTTTCCAAGATAGTCGGAGGACATCAAACACATGCAGCTCAACTGGGTTCAAGGTGCTCAAGATCGGATGCAACGGAACTATTTACGGGAGAACTATATGCAGCAGTGAATATAAAACGGTTAATAATGATGATGATGATGTAACTGCAATCAGATTTCTCTACTACAAATGAAAATTCAATATATTTTACGCATGTCTTCATTAGATACGACCAGCATGTCTTCTGGACAAAAATCGAGATCAGTTTAATCTGATTACTATCGATGAAATATGGTTTGCACTATGAAACATCAGCTTTACTTTTGACTACTTTTATTATTAGTTTCTTTTCTTTGTCCTACCTTTCGTGCTTTTGTTCTTTGACTCTTTTCTTGTTTCATGTATTTTTGTTAAGAATATTTGTTGTTTTTTGCTCCTTCCTGGTGGTATGTGTATCTTCTTCTTTATTTTCTCTGGTATTTGATTCCCCTTGTCTTCTTGAAACCTCTTCAATAAACTACTTTCTATTTATAGCATCCAAAAATTTATATAGATTAGCATTAAGACGTCTTTCGATGGATCTGCGGTTTGCTAAATGTTTTATGCCTGTTTTCAAAAACCAAATAATATTTATAACACTAAAGGTGCATGAAAGTCACGCCCCTAACTTGTCATCTGAAGTTCTGTCTTTTTCTTCTTCCTTCCGCGGTTTCCGCGGATTTGGCTGGTGATCAAATGTAAACCACAATAAGTTATATCTACAATATAGTTAACCTTACTATAATATATTTAGAAACTCAGAATGGAATAAAATGAAAAGGGCACATCAAAGGTGCTTTTTAGTTTATCGTGAATTTAACAATTCGATTTATTTACTCTATTTATTTATACTTTCTACAATAGTTATGATTTTTATTCCTCTCCTCAATCCTTTAGCCCTTGTCAGGGCGTAGTGACACCCTAAATATTGTTAGTCTGCTGTCTCCATTGACTGCGATCTTGTGCCATATGGACGGCTTCATGTAGGGATTTTCCCACCAAACTCTTCATTTGGTCTACCCATCGTATTGGAGATCTTCCTCTTGGTCTTCGGCCTTCTACCTTTCCTTCTACTACCAATAGTTCCATGGTGCCCGTTCTTCTAGCTATGTGGCCGAAGTAAGTTAGGTATGCTTGGTTTACTTTTTTTAGTAGCCTGTCTTTTATATGAAGCTCTTCCAGAATTGACAGGTTGGTTCTATGTTCTGTCCAGGACACGCGTAGAATTCTTCTATATACCAACATTTCGAAGGCTTCGATCTTACTCCTATCGATTTTTTTGAGATTCCATGTTCCAGCTGCATATGTAGCAATGGGAAAAATAAGGGCATTGACCAACCTGAGCTTAGTATTCCTTGTTATTGTTCGGTCTTTCCACATTTTAATTAATTTAGCAGTTGCAGTTCGGGCCATTCCTAGTCTACGTTTGATTTCTGAGGAACAATCACCATTGTTGGTTATCAGAGAGCCCAAGTATACAAATCTGTCGACTACTTCGAAAATCCCTATTTGGCGTATATGCGGTAGATTATTATTTGCTCTGTCTACAATCATTATTTTTGTTTTTCCGGTGTTGATTTGAAGTCCGAATTCTTCACTTATTCGGCTTAGCCGTTCAATGATGGTAATCATTTCGACTTCATTCGCTGCTAGTATAAGTGTGTCATCTGCGTATCGCAGGTTACTGATTTTTCTGCCTCCTATAGTGATTCCTCCATCCCATTCATCTAGTACTTTTCTCATTATATATTCAGAATATATGTTGTACAATAATGGTGATAGTATGCAACCTTGTCTAGTTCCTTTCTCTGCTTTGAATGCATTTGAATATATTCCATGTACTTTAACTTTGGCTGAGTTTTTATTATACAGATTTCTTATTAGGTTAACTAGGTGGTTAGGTACTCCCATATTTTCCATTATACTAAAGATTAAATAATATTGATAATGATTTTTATTAACTACTCTTTAATAAACAGAATTTTACATAAAAGAAAGCGCTCTTTTACATCTGAGTAATAAATTTCGAGATAATTATCTCGAATTACGATAAATTCGAGATAACGGAGAGAGGGCGAAATAAATGGTAACCAGAAACACGTAGCACAAGTTTATCTTCTTGCTAATAAAAAATCTTACTGCAAATTTAGGCCGGGAGAAGAGTATATATGTGAAAGAGGGTGACAATTTCATATTTAGGGGTGAAATATTGCAGAAGATAAGGAAGGTCCAGAAATAAAAACCAGAATTTTCAAAGAAAATATAGACGAGTAAGAAATAGACGATGGCAAAAGATAATGTTAAGAGCTATGTACAGGTAAGTAAATTTAGTATAAAGTTAAAGAAAAGAGCAAAGAACAAACAAATTTGAAGAAATGCCCCTGAAAATGCTGTAGTAACGAAAGTACTTGGGCAAGATTTAACTGTTAAAATTGTGCTCGATATTTGCCTTTCATTTTTCAAAGTTTAAAAAACAGAATTGGCTGGGACACGTAGATATAATGCACACGTTGCGGACTCACAAAGAGATTTAACAATAATGTGAAAAAACAAAGTACTTGGACAAGCAATTTAAACAGAATAGTCAAGAAAACAAAGGGGACTGTAACAGTTTATATAAAAAACGTGAAATACATTTTTCTTGACGCGCACAAGACAAAAATTATTGTTCCTATTAAATAATTTGTTTATTTTTCTTTCAATTGTTGATGTTATTAATTGTAAATTCTTTTTAAAATACTTAATACAAACAATAAATAGGCAAATTACTTGCAATTTTCAGCATATTTTTTTCCGGCTTGAGGCATGACATGAAGTAAACCATTTTGTTATTAACAAGATTTTAAATTTAGCAACAATGGCTGTCAATTGCGTAAACGTCAACACTGATTTAAACAAATTATAAATTTCTAATATTAATTTAATACTAATAATATATACTGATGGCAAACAAGTGCAACATCTAGAAGAACGAATATTTTTTTAAATTTATATTTAAGGGAGTATACATAAGTATATTCTTATTATTTAATAACACCACAAAAAAGTGTAATGTTATTTTATTTTTTTTATAGTCAAAAAATTAGTAATTCACGTAGTTACTCTATTGAGCATTGATCGAATTAAGTCTATATCATACTGCGGAATACTCATCCAAATTCTTCTTATGACATGCCACAGGTCTTATAAGTTTGCTGGAGGACGAGCCAATCGTTTTAGATTTCGACCTACCTTATTCCATAGATATTCGATGGGTGACGAATCATCTGATCTTGATGGCCACTACAAAAGTCTCTATACCAGATTCTTGTATGAACTGCATGGTTTCAAGGAGAATATGAGTTCTCGCGTTATCCTGTTCAAAATTCACATTTTGAATGGATAGTAGATAGGGATGTAAAACCGGCTGTAGTCCTTCACTCGATATATCGTCGAGCTATCAGAGTGCAATTAATAAGAAACCGAGGTGATCTGCTTTCCAAATATATAGCACTCCATACCATAATACTTGGTTGTCGCTATATGACGTTCAACAGCCTATAACTCCTCCTCCTCCTCTATCCTTTATCCTTCGTAAGGATGTGGTGACGTTATGGTATTTGACGAATGGTTGCTATCCATTTTTCTCTCTTCTGGGCGCGGTGTGCTGCCTCAGACAGAGAGTAACCGGTAGCGCACTTTATTTATTATTTAGCAAGTATTATTGTCCAGTTCTGCCAATATTGAGACATTTGTGCGATGTGGTGCTGTCCAGCCTATAACTATATGTCTATATTTCGTCTCTCTCCTCAAAACCTTCTTACCCTTATGCGCACATCAGAGCTACCCAAATAAAACCCAGATGTATCACCGAAGCAGTCAAATTTTTATTAGCAATTCCAGATTTGCCGAGCTCTGCACCATTCTAAGCGTCGAGCCTTATGCTGTGACGTCAAAGCTAACACCAAAAGCAGACGGTAAGCTCGCAGTTCCATTGCAAGTAATCTTTGATTAACTGTTCTTCTTGAGACTACCCTTCTTGTTTATTTGATGTACACTTAAAGAAATAAATTCTATAACCAAACAGATCTCTAGTAGTATCCGGAGTGACAATGGACGATACAATAATGAACAGATACATCAAACAATCGAAAAAACCAAGCATGAAAGTTCTGAAAAGATAGCTAAACATCGACAAAAAAAATATGAATCTAAAAATCATAAAAGGTGGAACAACACAAAAAAAATGAAAATAAATGGTATATTAGTGAAGACTATTAAAGTTGGAGTTCTCCTTTACAGAACGCGAGATTAGAGACCGCGTTAAAAATAAAGGGAGATTCGCAAAAGAACGCAAATAGAAGACATCATAGAAAAAATATCTTCTTATTCTTCTTTCTCTTCATGCGACTAGGATTACTCCTGTTTGTCTACCTCTTATTGTTTCAGTCGTTGAACATTATCTTTCCACCTTTTTGACGGCCTTCCAACGGGTTTTCTGCTATACGGCTTGTTGTTTTTACAGAATGTTCGCTAATCTATCTGGTCCCAATCGGTTTACATGTTCGTTCTAGTTTTTTTTTTCTTGTTTTTATCCACCTGTTAATATTTTGAATTTTGCATTGTTCGCGTATACTTCTGTTGGTTTGTTTGTCTCTTAATGATATGCCCGCTATTGATCTTAATACTTTCATTTCGATATTGTTGATTTGTTGTGTTGTCTTTCTTGTATCCGGCCTTGTCTCCGCTGCATATATTAGGATTGGTCTTACTGTTGTCTTGTATACTTTTATTTTGCTTTCCGTGGTCAGATATTTGTTTCTCCATATGGTTTCTCGGAGGCAACCACTTACTCTTGCCGCTTTTGATGCTTGCCTTGTGGTCTCTGTTCTTATATCCCTGTCACTAGTGATCTCTACTCTTAGGTAATTGAATTTCATTACTTGTTCTATAATTTTGCCGTCTATTTCTAGTTTCTATCTACGCGGCTCTTTACTGGTTACTATACATTTTATTTTTTTTTACTGATATATGAGAAAAAATATCAAGGCTAAAATAGAGATTTGCAGGACATTTTTCACGGATAAGCGAGTATAGACTAGGAGATTGTAAGGATAGAGATCTTGAAAAGATAAGAGAAGCAAAGGAAGACCAAAAGACGACATATGGACAGTAGAGCACTACTGGATGCAACTTGCTCAACATTATAATCACCTGGAGGCGTCTGGAGGAGGCTCATGGCCCGCAATGGACACGAAAAGCTGGATAGTGATAAAATATTATCGTATGAGTATTATTGTAAAGGAATTGTTGATTAAGGCTTGACAGAACTTGTTTATAACTTCACGAAAGACTACTATGAAGAAATGACTTCTGATCATGGAAATGAATGGACGTCAGTTACTAGTTTTATTCTTATGGAATTATTATCTTTAAAAAGCCTTTTTTATTAATATTTTCTTATGACAATCAGTTTAATACGATTAGCATATTTATAATTTTCTCTAAATTGGCATATAACTGCGGTGTTTGATTGAGAAAGTTGCGAATGTTTTAGCCTCCAAAAGCTTATATAAAATGCATTGGGTTTTATTGACTTTCATAACCTCCAAATTGTGGGAAAGAGTGCGGAAAGAGAAAGAGCTGATACTTACTGTTAAAAAGCGCAAACTACAATATTTGGGACATGTTATGAGGGGAGATAAATACCAGTTGCTGCAATTGATTATACAGGGAAAGATAATGGGAAAGAGATCTATAGGAAGAAGAAGGCATTCATGGCTGAAAAACTTGAGAGAATGGTACAATTGCACCAATTACCAACTGTTTAGATCTGCAGCATCAAAAATACGCATAGCTTTGATGATAGCCAAACTTCGGAACGAAGACGGCACTTGAAGAAGAAGATAACCTCCAAATTATGTTTATCGAAATGTATCATGTATTTATATTTTCTAAAAATGCTATTTTGTAGCATTTTATCATACATTTTAGCATACATCTTATCTTTGTAGCTGAACAGGACTTTATTGTGCTAAACACATTTTACAAACTTCCACATAGACGCCTGTATACGTGGAAATCACCTAGAGACAACGGAGAAGACGTTATTATAAGAAACCAAAGAGACGATATACTTATTAGCAAAAGATATCGAAATAGTCTAACAGTGTTAACACCTACCCAGGCACTGATATTCAATCTGACCACAATCCTTTAGTGGGCATTTATAGAATCGAGTTAAAAAAAAGACACGGAAAAACTGTAAAGAAACATGACATCAGAAAACTGAAATGTAGTAAAGTAAAAGAAACAGTCAGCAAAACAATAAATAGAAAATTTAAAGAAGTAGATAATACAACGGAAAGCACAGAAGAGAAGATAGAATCCCTTAAAACGATAGAGGACATTAAAGGCAATTTTATAAAGAACGAAAAAGGTAAGAATAACATGGGAAATCCTGCACCTGATGGAAGAAAGAAGAAAAAACAAGAACGATAACTCTATGTATAAAACATTACAACGAGATGTACAGTGAAAGATCAGAGAAGCCAAACAGAAAGAACTGGAGAAAAAATGCCAAGACATCGAAATACTACAAAGTAAATATAACGACTTCAACGTGCATAAAAAGGTAAGAGAAATTACAGGCAAACGTAAAAACAGAAGAGTAAGTAAACTTGTTAATCACAACGGAGAGGTTATCGTGAACAAAGAGAGTATTGATAATACCTGGAAAAATTACATATGAAATTTATTTTTTGGTGAGAGGGAGAACCAGTCTCCAATACCTACGGAAACAGGACCACCTATACTAGTGGCAGAAATTAGAGTAGTCATAATATCACTAAAAGAAGGGAGAGCTCCAGGACCAGACGGAGTGCAGTCTGAATTTCTTAAACATTTTGATGAATCTTTAAGAATACTATAAAAATCATCAATAATGCTATGCAAAATCTTCAATTATATCTATGACACAGGCAATATTCCAAAAAATTGGCTAGTTTCAGAATGTATTACATTACCAAAAAAACAGGGAGCGAAAAACTTCGGAGAATATAGGCTAATAAGTCTAATGTCTAATACACTAAAACTTAAAATTACACATCGCAGAATATACAAGCTATGCGAAGAAAGAATACAAGACACACAGTTTGGATTAATGAAAGGCGTAGGTACGAGAGATGCACTGTTTAGTCTACAGGTATTATTCCAAAGATGAAGAGATATGACTTGCTATATCTACACCTACACCTGCTGTGTGGGCTAAGAAAAACCATTTGACACAGTTCAACACCGAAAAATGATGGATTTTCTAACAAAAGCCCACATAGAGGATAAAGACGGAAGTGCATTTAACAACATGGCCAAACTCTTTAAAAGCCACAACATTAATTTGAAGATAGCAGTAAGAGAAGAATACCATGACTAAAAAACCTGAGGAAATGGTTCTTCCTAATTACAACTAATCTATGTAAAGCATCAGTTAATAAAATAATTCTAGCCAGAATAATCGCCAATATTCGAAACAAATAGGCACCAAAAGAAGAAGAAGAAGAAGAAAAATGCTATTGGAAAATGTGAAAAACTTCAGATGAATTATTGAATCCGAAATTTGCAAAACTGTTTTGTGCATATTTAAACAATGTGCTGTATAAAACTTAATGTAATTCAATAATTTGCAGAAATTATATGCAAACACCGCATTCTGAATATTACATACAAGTCTATGTCATTCCCCTACGTTTGTTTGTAGGGCAAAGTTTACTAACGTATTAAATTTCTTCATAAAACAGTTCACTCAGTAGGTTCTCAATAAAACAACTTGGCTTTCTAAACATAGAGTGAAAAGTGATATCCACACATTATTAAAAGAACAAGAATGCTGCTAGCATTCGTAAAAAAGAAATAAAAAATAATGTAGGTAGTCGATCCAATACGACACATATTCATTGCATCGACCGTAATGGTCTATTTTTCTTCAGCCTTCAACTCGATTCTATTTCATTTCTATCAAAACATACAGTTCACCGGCACGGATGCAGCGGCGGTTCATTAATAGACCGGCAGGACAGCCGTTCACGATTTTGATTAGCATCAGGAACTACAAAGTCAACAGTTATTACCCCACACACACTCTGTTCTCTCTATAATTTTCAATTTCACGTTTTTGACTACTGGAGAATCATCGTCTTCTGATTTCAATTAACAATTGTGCACAATCTTGAACTGTTTATTGATGTACGAAGAAATGCTTGGTCAAGCAAATTTACTAACGATTTTTCAATTGGATCAAACCGGCAATTTGAATTATTTACGATAGTTATATAACTGTATGGAAACAGCCTTTTAAATTATTCCCAATTGATCCAATGGACATTTACTCTCTAACCTATGATCCTCTATAAAAATAAACGTTATCCAATAACAAATTTGCTACAATATAATTTGGATAATAGTCTTTGATAATGTGCATATGTTAAGCCAAATTAAAGATTAAATTTTACGATGTCAATAACTTGTAACTATCTGAAATCAAATTGAAATCATAGGAATGTCGATTGAATTTAATGATTCTAAAGATATATTTGTATTAAATAGTAAAACTGAAACAAAGAGTTAAATAGTGTTTATAATTTATTTTAGCGAGCTCTTCTCGTTAATTACTATTTAACTGGGAATAAGCCACAATTAAAGATAAAAAAATACGTTTATTGACGTTTCAATTTGCACGTCGGAAATTGTTCTCAAAATACAAACAGTAAATTAAACAAATTTTGTTTTTTGTTACATAGTGAAAAATTCTTCTAATAATTTAATTTCATCTGACTTATTTATATTGACAATTCATACATACATTATGCATTTTAAAGTAACCGACTTTAAAATGATATCGCCAATATTGTTGAGTTGCGCTCCTGGGACGACTTTACTTATAAGATAGTTCATTCGATTACATGAAATCAACTTTAACTTGAGAATATCCGTCAGAAAAAATCATAGCATGTAATTCGTCTTTAAAAAAAAACAAACACATGACATGATGACAGTAAAATTCTCCTGTTAGTGATTCCATAGTAAATTATGAGAGAAAAAGGAGGAAAAAACTTCATAATACTATCCCGACATGGTAAGTATTTGTTCGTGCATTTAGTTTACCTTCAATAAACACCAAAATTCTGATTTTATATGTTTCGTTATTTAAAAAACATAAATGATGTATCCTCTATATGTTACTGACTTACTAATACTGGTATTTTTTATTAATAACTTCCTCTTTCAATATTGGTAACCAGATCCCACTACATTCTGCAGAGGAATTTGCGACACAATTGGCCTCATTTAGCATAATTAGAGCCGCTTCTTTGATTTTTCTTTATTTACCATCCGCTTCTTTTACGACACATTTGAATTATTCCATTGAACCCTATGTTCATTATCCCATGCGTGTTTACATATTTGAGATCTATCAAATTCTCAATTTTTAATATAAGATTGATGTTCACTTATTCTAACATTTAATGGCCTTGATGTTTCACCTAAATAAAACTGATCGCATTCACAAGGTATTTTATAAATGCAATTCTTTGTCCTTTCTTGTTCATTGTTAGTTTTGTTGGTTTTGAAAAAAATAGATCTCAACGTGTTTGTTATTTTGAATGTTGTTGAAATGTTGAATTTATTTCCTATCCTTTTAAGTTTTTCTGATAATCCTTTTATGTACGGTATTGTTATTTTCCTCGTATTATTCCTTGTGTATGCTGTAGGATCTCGTTCTAAGTTGTTCTGTTCTATTCGATCGATTGTTGAAAATTCCTTATTTATAAACGTAAAGGATAATCATTTTTTAATAAAACAGATGTTAACAAATGTTTCACCTCCAAGAACAAATTTTCGTTAGAACAAGTAATTTTGGCTCTATCGTATAATGATTTAATTATTCCCTTTTTTACATTAATATTGTGATTTGATTTGAAATTTAAATATCTATTGGTGTGTGTTGGTTGTCTATACACCTGAGGCTCATATCCAGTATCGTTCTTAGAGATTAAAACATCCAAGAAAGGTAGCGTGTTATTATATTCCTTTTCGATGGTAAATGTTATTGTCTCTTCTTTGTCTTTTATATCATTTAGGAATGTGTCCAACAACTCTGATCCATGAGGCCATATTGAGAATACATCATCTACATACCTCCACCATACTGTGGGTTTTAAATTTTGTTTAGAAATGATATTTGTTTCAAAATCTTCCATAAATATATCGGCTAAGAATGGAGATAAACTAGAGCCCATTGCTAGACCAAAATTGTGTTTATAGAATTCATTATTTAGTTGAAAATATGTATTATTAGTACATAATGTTAATAACTCCATTATATCCGATATGTTTAGTCTTGTTTTAGTTGCCAGTGAATCATCATTCTCTAATTTTGTCTTGACTATACTTAAAGTCTTATTTAATGGCACATTCGTAAATAAACTATTTATGTCAAATTATTTAGGCCATTAAATGTTCGGGGAAAAGGTCTAGAACATCAGAAAATGTATGCAACCAAGCATTAAACGAAAAATTTGACCAATAATAAAAAAAAATATTTATTCAGTAGTCAAAATCATATCGTGAAATATAAATGAGACAGTAAATCAAGATTTGAAATACAAGTCAGAAAATTTTTATAAAGTTGTTCTATCATTGTTTGTCTTTTGCTTACATACTGAAATTTTTCAAAGTTGTTCACTTTTGTCATTTTTGTGAACAACGTCTTCATCTTTCTCGAAACTTTTGTTACATCCATGTAATTGAAATAAGTTACTTCTTCTTATAAATAATGATTCAGGAACTGTTTTAGTTTTGTTTTAGTTTTAGAAAAGTATTATTCAATAATCAGATACTTATCATTTTTATTCTAAAAATTTGTCCCATTTTAACGGTATCATTTATTTCCGGCAAAAATATGAAGGTTATTGTATATTTCCACAACTATTTTTAACCAATTAGTAGAAATCCTACATCGAAGCGATTGCACTATATATTTTTAAATTATTATCTTAGCTCTTCCGATGTATCTTTCTGCCAAAATTGTCAGTCGGGCTGTGATAACCCACTAACGATAAAAGCGGAATCGTCAAAATATTGATGTTTTGATTTATTGTTCTCTGTAATTAAATTATTGTTTAAAATAAATGATAAACATTTTATTGGTGTCAAAGTTGCATTAACAGCATTGATTTAAAAACCTTACATGATACAAGCCTTTAAAGATGAATTCCAAGTCCATATATAAAATAGGGAGTCTAAATCCTTCACTGCTAGAGAAAAAACTCATCATCATAAGTGGCTCGACAATCAGTTGTGAATCTTGGCCTGCTCACAAAGAAATCGCCACTCCTGTCGATTCCTGGCAACTTTCCTCCATCTTCTGATCCTTAGAATCTGTAGGTCTTCTTCCACATCATCAATCCATCTCCTTCTTTTTGACAAAAATCTGATCTTTGTCAAAAACTGAATGAAAATTGTTAAGACATTACAGAAAAAAATTGAAGAAAAGAAGATCTAGAAAATATAGAGGAACAAGAAATTTCGGCAAGATACAGAGCAGGCTAAAATTTTTTGCAGCAATCTATAGAAGACCTTAAAAGAATGCAACAAACAGCAAATAAATCCTGTATGAGAAAAAGCATTCAAAATAACGGAAGAAACAAGTCAATAGAAGAAAAAAGATAACAGGTAATCAATTGTGGCTTAATCCAATATAAAATAATACCAAAGAATTTTGAAACCTCTTCAAAGAAGGTAACCTATATGTAACATAAAGCAAACCTACATTGGAAGGGAGAATCTGAGGAAGAAAAATTGTCAAATTGAATATCTGTAAACGACGGAGATGACCAAACTAGAGAGAATTAAACGAAAAGTATTTTGCTTAAAATAAATATTTTTAAAAAGCGCGAATATTGCTGGTATTATATACAATTTGGCACTGACTTTTATCTTCGTTTGAATTGCGGACAAATGATATCGGTAACTAGAGCGGTACCCATAAAATGTTTTGATGGCAGCGTGGTTTATTTTGGTTGGTAATTGCTTAAGAACCGGCATTTTATCTCCGGAGCTTTACTGAAATTCCAAATAATAAACATATAAAACAGCATTACTTTAGATTCGTTTATGTTTCCGCATCTATTAACCTATTAATACAGTTGTGAAATCGCTATAGGTATTTTGGGAAGTCAGCTATCACAGGAAATTATTGTTTTTTTTTTATATAACTATATTTTTACTTTAAATTTCTGTAAGACCACCAGATGGAAGCATTATCAGAAATTGGTAGGAAAGTTTACAACTGATCATCCAAAACAAATTCTTAGTTTAAACCTAGGTGAATTTTAAATGCAAACTGCCGAAGAATCCTAGAAATGACTAACTACTATATACTATATATTATATATTAACTTGCATCTATCTCCAAGAACTCTCGACTTATTACCTTTTCAACTAGTTCCCTGCACACAAAGTACACCAATCCTTCTCTTCTGCATGAAATCTTTTTGAAATATCCCGAAACATTTCGGGATATTTCAATAACATCCAGAACGTTTTAAATTTTTAATACCTCTATGTTTTTCGTCAAGGGACTTTTTCGGCAAGGAATAAATCTTGCCGAACTGCCATAACAATACGAATTGCGGTGTCACGTAAATAATTACGTATAATAATATCACTAATTTACTTTTGAATTTTATGGATACATTATTAAAGATTATTAAAGTTTTTAGGACAAAATAAAACAAAAAATCAAAATTACAGACCAGTATGACTCGTATTAATTTTTATAAAGGTCAGCATGCAAAACGACTGATTTCAATACACTTGTTGGCTTACCATATTCGGTAATGAGGTCGCATAATATGTATTTACATGATATAAAACCATTGCATACAATATATTTTGCCTTATGACACACGATTTCTCAGCCTCAGTCTTGTCGACTTACCTGCAAATAAGACTTCGATAATAATCCATTATGTACCGGCTGATCTGATACAATATTATGACGTATTGTGTTAAAGCATCCCTGAAATTGTTTAAAGAGGTTTTCAGTTAAATATGTCAAATATAGATGAAATATGAAAAACTATTTTTTTCTAAATCTTCAAAAATATCTGTAAAGGTACATTAGAAATCGTGGAATCATTTGCTCTTTTACAATCTAATGAAATATTGCAGGAATTTCGCACTGCTTTAATTCCCGCAATTTTTAATTAAATAAACACCATATAAATTTGACATACTGTTAATAAAATATTCTAGATACAATTGTATTTCGCTACGACCATAGTGTGAAGGAAGTTTAGGTAAACTCTCAAAAAATTGTTCCAAGTATTTATGACTTTCTGTATATCTAGTATTTACCATTTTCTTGGTAGAAACCCGTCGGGGTGTCGCAATAACTATTATCCACCCATAATGAATGGTTTTATAACCTATATCTTCTAATGTATTTGTGAACATGCTACGACATACTTGTAAGTCTTCGTTCCGTCATGTAAGTAGTAAGTGTACGTACCTTGTCTTCTTGAATTTTTCTTGTTTGATTTAAATGTTGGAGTTTTAAATACATGAGATGCTACAAAGACCTTACGTTGATCCCAAATCATACCCCAAAAGTTCTTAAATATATGACTTCGGCACTGTTCTGTAAATTCCCTGCAATATCTTAATTTGGAATTTCGACATTTTACTGACGTACACGCCTCTTTTAAAAATTTTGCTTTTTTTGCTTAATCTTCCCGGATTTTTTACTAAACCCCATGTATACTTTACCTTCCATTCGACGTTTTTTGTTTTTGTATCTTCTCCATTGATTTTTATTCTGACCAAGCTTCCTTTTTTTCTTGATGGTAACTTCATTATCACTGGTTGTGTTCATCAGATTTCTTTCAATATTATTGTTTATCCTAGTATTAGAATCCTTTCTTGAACATTACTGGTATTTGTAATTTCATTAGTCTCGTCTTCGTCACTAGAACATTCATATGGCACAAGAGATACGACCCTTTTATTTTGTTCAATTGGCAATATTATTTGTTTACTTGTTAAATTAGCTAACACAAGGTTTACAGAATTATTGGTATCACAACTGCTGTTATTAAAAAAATGCATTTCTTTAGGTACACTTGATATAACACAATTATTATTATCCGCTAAACAGTCTACTTCATAAAAGTCTTTTAAGCAATCTGTTAACTCAAAGCCTTCCAGCTCCGTACCATTTGGCATTGCTGTAAGCGTAGTAATACATGATTGTCTTCAGGCAGAGATTCGTCTAATACCACAAGTATAGGGGTTATATTTAGGTTTTCCCATGCGTCGATTTCATCAGAGTTTGTCAGTTGGTTTACCAGTAGAGAATCTGTTTGGTCGCTTCTATTTAGAACTAAGTTTTCGTTAGCCTTTGCAAGCATACGCAAAGTTCTCTTCGACATGATTACTATACAATAGTTCATATGATAACAATCAGTTAATCGCTGTTTGTTGCCTAATTGCAAATTCTCCTATCTTAAAGAAATTATAAGCACTAGATTTTCGTCTATTTTTATCGTTTTAGTTTACAACCTTTTTACTTTAAATTTTATAATCACATAATATTACCATTAATATGTACCTAATATCTTGTGAAACTTTCCAGAAATATCGTGTTTCGTTGAAACACAACTCAGAGTCTACTAGCATTCAATACACTATGATTTCAGCATACAAACTGACAAGATAGGACATGTTGCATATACTTTACTGCGTGAATTTAGATAGGAGACATTACAAGTAGGGTTTTTATATACTTAGACATTTTTCTCGTTCATAGGACTTCTACGGACGAAACTTTGGTACAAGCAGATTCCGAATTCATCGATAACTCATTTTCATAAAAAATGCAGATAGGAGAAATTGCCAGGTCACCGACGATAATATATGTTCTAATTCCCGCAATTTAAAAAAAAATGGTGTGTATGCATGAAAATTCAGAGTTTCCAAGTCTTGTATGTTGCTTTTGCTGCGACTGTTGTTTTTGAAAACATTTAACATAATATTTGGATTTGTTTATATAAAAAAAAATTATCGAATATTTCTTAGTCAATTGAAAATTACATTTATAGTTGCAGTTTTCAAAGGACGCAATTTTATTTTTTTTATGTATAGGGGGGTTAGTATAAGCTGAAGTCAAAGTTTGTGAAGTCGCCACCTATCCCCCCGTCCGCCATCTTAAACAAAATGTGCAAAGAATTTTCGCGCTGTATCTCGTAAACTTCAAGTCAAAAATTATAGACTTCCACGCAGTCAGTAAAAGCATATGCAAGTTAAGAATTTGCACGCACTTCTTCAACCTTATAATGATAAACATTGACTGACCAATAAAAGAACAAGAACAACATACAAAGGAAAGCTTCTATCAACGGCTGGAGATAGTGTATGACAAAGCGCGCAAAAGTGACATCAAGATTATAATAGGTGTTATGAATGCTAAAATACGTAAGGAGCCGCAGTTCTATAGCACAACAGGAAAACACCCACTGCACAATGAAACGAGCGAAAATGGGGAGTTTTTGATAAATTTTGCCACTAGAAAAAACATGGTTATAAATTTTACATGCTTCCCACATAAAGACATAGATTTCACCAGATGGAACCACAACCAATCAAATCGACCATGTGCTGATAGACAAAAGGGTAGCCAGTAGTATCTGAGATGTGAGAACACGACTAGGAGCGTGCTGTAAATCAAACCATCTTTTACTCCAAACCAAATTTAGATGCAGAGTTAACAAAAAAAGAAACGAAAGACAACAAAGAACAAACAAACTGGACCTGAAAAAACTGAAGATTCAGAATGTAAATAGAAGTTCGAAGAAGTCGCAAATGAGTTAAGGACGCTAGAACTGAACTCCATAGAGAGCAAATGGAATAATATCAAAACCTCAGTAAAGACAGCGGCAGCGTTCACCCTGGGAAACAAGAAAAAGGCGAGAAGAGAAGAGAAGAAGACACTATATAAGACGGGAAAGACGAACATCATTTGAAGTCGCAAGATGGAAAGCATACAAGATATGTAAAAATGAAAAAAGAGTCTATGAAAATGGAGAAATAGAAAAATGGAAGAAAATTTCAAAACAACGAAATTAGAGGGCGTACGAATACCCAAAAAAATAAAAAGTGGGTATTAACCTCAAACAAGTCTATGTAAAGATAAAATGTTCAAACAATCAGGGATCAACAGAAAGTCGCAGAAACCCGGAAGCACTATTTTCAGACCCTACTTGGTACACCAGTAGACATGGAAGTTGAAATGGATACAAACTACGTAGAAGAGAATGAAGTAGAGAATTGAGTAGAAGCTTTAACCATAAAGAAAGTTCTCGAAGCTATTAAGGCCCAGAAAAACAATAAAGCCCCGGGAGTTAACGAAATACCAACAGAATTATATATGGTAGGTGGTGACCACCTAGCAAGTCACATCCACACGCTCATCAAAGACATATGGCAAGAAGAGAAAATACCCGACGACTGAAAGAAAAGTATAGTATGTTCGATCTATAAAAAAGAAGACAAATTCCAGTGCAAAAACTACCGTGGAGTTTATCTTCTATGTACAGCATATAAAGTCCTCACGTTGTAATCTCGGAAACCTTTTTGGATGGTGCTAGAAAGGTCACCAATGGAGACACTGCGGATGGCAGCCAGATGGTTGGTGGAGAGCGAGTCGTGGGTTCGAAACTAGCTTTTGGAACCGGGAATGGGTCCAACGGAAGAAATAAGTAGAGATAGGACAAGATAAGATATTAGAAGAGATTCAGAAAAGATAGAAGGGTAAAATTACCAAAGATGAGATAAGATAGAAACAGGGCGCCACTCAATTCTTTGGGGTTTAAGGAGAAAATGAAGAAACCTTAGAAAAAAAAAGAGATAAGGAAAGATATTTAGGTTCAGAGACCAAACTCAAGAAAAGATACCAACAGTTTATTATTAAATAAATTTGGTCAACACATCGATAGGTCGATAAGATGAGCCTTCACTTGGATCCTTTCCTGGTTTTGGCAATAAAAGTATTTCTGCAATTTTTAGATTGTTAGGCCAATAATAACATCTTAATACTGCGTTAAATATATATGTACGGATTACTATACCCTTTTTTTGGTAATTTTTGGTGTTATTAGGTCAATTCCTGGTGACTTTTTGATATTTAGGCAGATTTCTTCTTTAAGTTTTTTGGGTGTTGTTAATTATATTGGATTTACTGACGGTTGTTCTGAGTTTAAATAATTAGTAATTTATTGATTTTCTTCATTGTTGTGTGGTTGGAATACTGTTGCTAAATGTTCAGCAAATAATTCGGATTTTTCTTTATCGCTTCTTGCCCATTGGTTCTGTGTGTCTGTGGTTTTTCTTACTGCTGGCGATATTGCTTGAGGTTTTAAAGATGATTTGATTGGTTTCCACATTGAAAAATAATTATAACAAACATTTTTGTAGAATTTTTTTTTGCGGTATAAATTTTTTTTGGTCATTTTACTTAGAATGACAAGAGAGCAATATTATAGAGTGTTTTTCAACAAATAATTCACACAAGAAAGGTGAATTTACACCGGTCGCTATCGGGTGTTCGGGAAATTTTAAAATATATTATTTTCCGTATGTTCATAATAGAATATCCTTTCATTGAATTAAACGAAAATTACGAAATAAATTAATAAGATTAACCAATAACAAAACCTTGATTATAGCAAAAGAAGACCAAACTAAGAAATAACTATTTCATCTTGAAAATGACAACAATTATTTAATTTTAGATAAAAAAATGTTTATAAAAAAATTATCTAGAAGGTCGAACAATAAAACGTTGAAACAAACATTTAATGCACGAGTAAATTTGGTCTGTGATGTCGAAATCATCGATAAGTGTGACATTCTTCGATATTAACTCATGTACTTATGTAATTGCTATCCAGATATTTCCAAAAGCAATAAAGAAAAAAAAATTGAAAAAGGTAATCCAGCAATACTCGGAACACAAGAATTAGGATATAGAAAGTATTGGTACATATGGTTCAGAGCAAAGAAATAGAAATTAATTGTTGGCGTGGCCAATGTTGCCAACTCACAAAAAAATATATAATAAGGAATATTGAAATCAGAGTGCCTATGGACATAGACATCGATATCCTGGAAATTATAGAATGCAAAATACTCTAATGGTATAGCTATTTCGAGAGGGTGAATGATCAACGATGGTCAAAGTGAACGTTACATTGCTAAGCTTTGTGCCCTCCAATATAAAATAATTGGCAGGACCCTGGTCTACCTGGCCTTTCGGCATACGACCGTTAGCGAACTAACTGCCCCTACGAATCCGACACCAATCGCAGGTGGCACGATGCCGAAATATCGTGGGGCTCCACCTCCCCCGTAGTACCTGTATTGTGGATACTTTCCCTCCCCGATGGCGGAAAGGCGACGCAGGCGGAGGAATTCCACCTCGCAACAACTCACCGCCGAGGAATCGCTCCTGTACCACTCGTAAATCATTCCAGGTGGGTACGTGCTGGTTCACCACACCACCCTCGGTGGTGTAAGGCCGTGGGAGGTATTTATCTCAACCTCACTTGGCTTTTGTGGAAATCAGAGTAGAGTGATCCCATGAGATGCTTGTCTCGGATACTAGGAATGTAGACCGGTAACCAAGATGGCTATACATCTCGAGTGCGTTTCTACAAACCCGACACCTCTAACGACGGCTCTCCACCTCTCATTTCCGCCAATTAGTCGCCTCTTACGACAGGCAGGGTCTTCTGGCCTCGGCCGTATTCTTCAGTCTACAGTCTACAGTGGATCACTACCAAGAGCAGGAAATGGGATTAACGAAGAAGATCGTGGACACGGTTCAATGGAAAAGAGAAGATCGTTTTGTGTAGATTTTGTAATCGATGTTGTATTATGGTTCTTTATTTGTATGCCTTTATGTACCCTCTTTGTCTATGAATTGTGGTCTGTGTTCTTGTAGTTTTTCAGTGATTTTTTAGATAGGTTTGTCCGTATTTTCAATAAGGCATTTCCTTTAATTACAGTTAAGTCAAAACATCACAAACCCTGGACAAGAATATGCATTCATTACTATACTTCAATAAATTTACAACCAACGTCTTTGTCATTGAATACATCTCCAAGTATAGAGGAACATATCTAAAATTGATGTAAGGTTGAATGCTCGAATAAATGAACTTTGAAAATAAAAGCCAAATATCGAGCACAATTTTAACAATCAAATCTTGCCCAAGTACTTTCCCTTAAAACAGCATCTTCAGGGGCATTTCGTCAAGTTAGGGCTAACCAGCAAGCGTAGAATGAGAAAAGCGTAGATGTTCACATTCTACACAACTTAAACTTATTCGTAAACTAGTTCGTAAGGTTTTATTATGCAATTTAGTTAAATTTTACAATTGATTGTATATCTTATTATCTTTTTTTGACTTTGTAAGCTTCGTCCATAAAATTGTACAATTTTTAGTAACAATAAAGCATATTTCTATAACAATACCCGTATCTTTAAATAAAGATTTTAGATACTCTATTTTTATTCTACTAATCTTTATACCTTTCTCTTGAATATCTTACCTCCATTGTTCCGGTCTTCTCCAAGTTTCCCTTCAGTATATTCTACTTAAATATTTTCTACGCCACGTAACCCAGTCTCTTAAATATTTATCTTGTAACGTTGCAACGAACATTCATTGGACGTCAATCTATGACGTGTCAACAAATATTCATTGGGTGCCAATTTGTAACATCCCAACGTTGAGCTGCTGTTGTCAACCTGTAACCGCAAACCTTAGTTTGCTGCTACAACCTGACTAACATCACTAACAACGTTGGAATGACAAATCGTTTCCCGTTGGGACCAATTTTTAACGTCATAACCCCTAATGTATCAAGTACAAAATTGCTACATTAGACGTTATACGAAACACTCCCTGGCTAGCTCACTCAGGACGTGAATATGGCCTACTCTGGAGCAACACACACAAACAAGTAAAAAGAAGAAACAATACACAGTTAAATTAACACATGTTTATTAAAATATAAAAGAAAACAGAAAAATAAATGTTAAGTATCGTATTGAATTTAAATAAAAATTATTCGACTTCTTGCTACAGTGTTACATTAGTTATATGAAAGAACAATGTTTGTCACCAAATCCTAAGTTTTATGCTGGTCTTTTCTGCTCTGGTTGTTAGCAAGCCATGTGGTTAGTTTTGGATTTTTTTGTCCCGGAGTCAACTCTCCTATTGGAATGATGGTTCCATTCTCAGGCCGGTTGGTCTTCTGGATGTTAATAGAATTTGACCCGCACCTGAGAAATGTATCCCGGAGGTTGACTCCAAATCTGGAGACGACACAACAATTGGTTATTCTACTCTTAGAGAAGTCATGAAGAAAATCGACATTTTTAGAAAATAGAAGTCTTTATATCGAACGAGAAAGGGGAAATGTCAACAGAGAATAAAGATGGGACCTCTCGTTCCAAAGTAACAGAAATAGAGATGAAAATAAAATTCACTCTTTAGAAACTTGAGTAAAAGATAAAAATGATGATTATTAAGAAAATAGGAAAGGTAGATACTAATATATATATATATATATATATATATATATATATATATATATATATATATATATATATATAAAGAAGATAGATTTGGACGCCAACTGGTTTTCATACCAAATACCAGTAAAAATGAAAAGAGAATAATGAATCAATTAAGTAACGACATAATTCTGATACAATATATATCCGAGAAAATATATAGAAAAATAAGAGATACAATGAAGGATATAGAAGAATATGAATTATGACAGAAGATACGGAAATTGGAGAATATAATTAACGAAATATATTAACATAAGAAAGAAAGCAGGCAATGTAGCAGTTATAACGCTACAATCTCTATAGTCTTTACATATTCACTAGAAATTCCTGTCTTATTCAGAACCCCAGGAAATCCCATCAACATAACAAACTTTCTTTATTCTTGTATTTTTACACCAGATGCCTTATAATAAAAATTGCATATTTGTTGATCTATAAGTCTAGATTGATCAAAAATTTCGCTTTAGAAATCAACTTTAATTAGTATATTTATTTTTGTTACTGCCTAACAATATTTAACATTTTCATTTTGATGTTTCAGTGTGGAGGTTGTACGAATCCCTACAAAGACTGGAAATGCGACTGTTCGGGGATAAAGGGAACCCCTGGACTCGAAGGTTTTCACGGAGCTCCTGCTAGATCTGGAGATTATGGTGATCCAGGTTATCCAGGACCACCAGGACCAAAAGGAGAAAAGGGATCTGATGGAGAATACGGAATTTACGGGGACAAAGGACCTAGGGTAAGTGATATATAAAAGTAAAATTTAGAAAGTAATATTACGTAAACATAAGCTGAATAGCAATATTTAAAAGACCTATTTTTGTAATTTCAAATTGAATTTATTTTTAGGGAGACGAAGGACCTGCTGGATTGCAAGGAATATCAGGCCGATCAGTAAGTATAATTTCTAGCTATTATTGAGACAAGAAATGCGTAATTAACACATTTAACTCATAGGGAGATCAAGGAGAAGTTGGTGTTAGAGGTTCACCGGGTCTAGACGGTTACGATGGAGCAGATGGAGCGCCTGGTATATCAGGTAGATCAGGACGACCAGGTCAACGTGGTCCTCCAGGTCCCGATGGTGCCCAAGGATTGTCCGGAGAAGCTGGTGATGGAGGAGGTAATTCCATTGGGGTTAAGGGAGAAATGGGTGTAGCTGGAGTAGACGGCTTCCAAGGTATTCCCGGTTTTCAAGGTCCCAGAGGATCTATGGGTTACCGAGGTTCACCAGGATTTTCAGTAAGTTAATAATTAATTAAATACATTAATTATTGTATTTATTTAATAAGGCATTTATTACACATTGCTATTTTGATTTTTAGGGGCTTACGGGTGAGGCAGGACCTAAAGGAGTGCAGGGAGATGCTGGAGACACCAGATACGGTGGTCCGGGTCAACGTGGTAGTGATGGAGACCAAGGACCAAAAGGAGAAAAGGGTGAAGGATTTGCCAAAGGAGATTGGAATCAGGAACCGATTCGTTATCATTTGAAGGGAGAACCAGGAGAAAAGGGTCAAAAGGGAGAAATGGGAGAATGGGGAATCAAAGGTCATATGGGAGAACATGGTCAACCTGTAAGTATATCGTGTACTGACTACTGTAATAATAGAAAACAACCGGCACTTCGAACTGGAGACTTCAAATAACATCATTTCTTATTAATTTTTAGGGTATTCCTGGGCGTAAAGGAGAAACTGGTTTCAAAGGAGATCCTGGTGAAGATGGACCATTTGGAAAGCAGGGTCGGCCAGGTCCTCTCGGACCACCTGGTGAAAAAGGAGATAAAGGAGCACCAGGATACGAGGGAGAATATGGAAAAGATGGATTTAAAGGATTGCCTGGAGAACCAGGAAGACAAGGTTTTCCAGGTGAACAAGGTAAAGAGGGACCACCAGGTATATACGATCCTACTTATGATGAACCAGCAAAAATTGGAAGCCCTGGTAGGCAAGGACCTGAAGGATATCCTGGGGAAATTGGCATGTCCGGAATTCCCGGAAGACAAGGTAGTCCAGGACCGATAGGGGAACCCGGAAAGCCAGGACCACCAGGAAGACCTGGTTTACCCGGTCTTAAGGGTTTAAGTATTAAAGGAGAACGAGGTCCAGATGGGCTACAAGGAAGACCAGGGAATACCGGTCCTCCGGGACAACCCGGTTTAGTAGGACCTGTGGGTGAAAAAGGTTTTAAAGGGGAAACAGTATATGGACCACAAGGAGCTGCAGGTATTCCTGGTCTCCCAGGATATGACGGACCACCGGGAGAAAGAGGAGATGCTGGAGACCGTGGATTACCAGGATATCCCGGAGTTGGCCCACCAATTCAAGGACCCCCAGGTGAACCAGGCGCACGTGGACCCCCTGGATTTTCTGGTGACCCGGGTTATCAGGGTATGAACGGTTTTCCTGGATTAAAAGGAAGACGTGGTGACGATTGTGGGGTATGTAGACCAGGTAAGAGATTTTGATTGGTTAGCGTTGATATAGTAACATCATAATGTAATATTTTATTGTATAGAGCATTATTTATTTTTATTTACTCTGAGTTACGAACTACTGAATGAATTATGTATGATAAATATTGATAATAACGAACAAATTTTTGTAATTGTATTCTTTTACCTGAAAATAGGTGTTATGCATGTCCATGTCATTTAAAATAAATATATCATATGTAATAATGTTTGTTTCTTCGATCAGCAAAGTTTCATTAATAAAACTCAATTGCTTTGCAAAAAGAGCAACTTTTGTTCCTCAATATTAGACTGGTTGTACAATATTAAATTGTTCAATTATATTACCTGCAAAAAGCAACATTTGCAGCTTTTAACCAATATTAAAATGACGTCTCTTATGACAGTAATAAAAATTAATAATGTCACGACAAGAGTCATTAGCTCTTCTGTCAAAAGCTCCACTTAAAGAGAAAAAATTATAGCCTAACTAAGCTATTAACTAGAAAAAAAAAGACTAAGAATTTTGACAGTGGCGTAACAAACTAATAAAACCAAAATTACATAAATTAATTATTTTATCAGAGTGTGTAAATACTTATTCTTAAAACAATTTTTTTCTATTAGGACTGCCGGGACAAAAAGGAGACAAGGGTGATGGTGGTCGATTCGGTCGACCTGGATTCACCGGATACCAGGGATTACCAGGTCCACGTGGTCCTAAAGGACCGGATGGCCTACCAGGTCCCGCAGGAAAACCAGGATTAGACGGATCACCAGGATCAGACGGTCTGGAGGGAGTTCCAGGTCCACCAGGTAATCCAGGTATACTCATATATCCTGCAGGCAATCTCATAAAAGCAGAAGAAGCTGAAATCGGGGATGCTGGTTATCCAGGAATTACAGGACCAGAAGGACCTCCTGGTCCAAAAGGTCCATTTGGTGAAGAGGGGTTCATGGGTTTTAAAGGAGAACGGGGAGATGTTGGTGAAAGTGGAAATCCTGGTAGGGATGGATTGGCTGGATTAAATGGTGCTCCGGGAGAGAAAGGCGAACCGACTTCTGCAACCAAGGAAGAAGTTAGGGGATTTACCGGACCGAAAGGTGTAGCGTAAGTATTTACACTGACAGTAATTGTACGTGTGTACAAAAAGACTTTTTGTAATTTCCATTCAAAACCATTTAAATTTATTAATAACATTCTTAATATTTTCAGAGGCAGCAAAGGTGAACCTGGTAAACCAGGAGCGAGAGGTCCAGAAGGTCTAGTAGCTGCGTTTGTTATAGACACGACAGGAGATAAAGGAATTAAAGGAGATTTTGGAGAACGAGGTATATAAATAGTTTATTGTTCGTTTTCATTATAAGTCTGTATATATTTATCTTTCAGGATTTGATGGCAATACCGGAGAAAAAGGTTTTAGGGGTTCCCCCGGTTGGGCAGGTCCTCCAGGTCCAGTAGGAGAACAAGGTGTATCTTACGTAGGGCCTCAAGGTCTGAAAGGATATCCAGGAATTGCAGGAGATCATGGTTTTTCTGGAAGTCCTGGTGAACCAGGTAATAGAGGACTTGATGGTGTACCAGGTTTACAAGGACCTAAGGGAGAGAGAGGTGATAACGGCCTGTCAATTTTAAATGGAGATATTGGCTACCGTGGACCTAAAGGTATAAAAGGTTTAGCAGGCGACTTTGGACCAGCTGGTCGATCTGGTCTATCTGGTATACCTGGACCTAAAGGTGAAAGAGGTCCAAAAGGAGCTCCCGGATATTATGGATCACCTGGTTTGCCTGGCCTGAAAGGTCAAAGAGGATCCGTTGTTCCCGGTGCGCCGGGTAGAATGGGAGCTCCAGGACAACCTGGAGATAAAGGTCAATACGGAGATATTGGAGAGCAAGGAGAGGATGGAAGTCCTGGACAAGAAGGATTATATGGAGCCAAAGGAGAACCAGGTTTCCCGGGACCTAGGGGACCATTCGGTAAGATTAAAACCAAAATGATGAATATTAGGAGTTAACACTTCATTCTTTATTTTTTAGGAGACGCGGGTCCAGTCGGATACCCTGGACACAGAGGAGCAAATGGTTTCCCGGTTCACCAGGTGCACAAGGAAATCGGGGTGATTTGGGTCTCAGAGGTCCAGCAGGTCCTTCAGGTCCAAAGGGATTATTAGGTCCTTTCGGTGCAAAAGGGGAACGTGGTAACGTGGGACCAGCAGGCCCAGTAGGTTATCCAGGACTAAAAGGTTTACCAGGACAAATTGGAGATAGTGGTGTACCTGGATGGGCAGGAGAAAAGGGAGAATCTGCAGTTAGTGGACAACAGGGAGATCAAGGAGAACCTGGTTTACCCGGACAAAGAGGTTACCCTGGAAGGGATGGTTTACCAGGCTTGCGTGGCCAAGCTGGAGAGCCAGGGATCGATGTTGTAGGATACGCCGGATCTAAAGGAGAACGAGGTCAAGATGGATCAGACGGCTATAATGGTAGGCCAGGAATTAAAGGAAAACAAGGTGATCATGGAGGGGTAGGCTACTCAGGTGCTAGAGGTGATAAGGGATCCAGTGGTCTTCCAGGAAGAGCAGGGCTAATTGGAGTAGCTGGCTTCAAGGGAGAGCGAGGTGATGTGGGTTTCCCTGGAATTAATGGTACTAAAGGAGAGAGAGGTATAGAGGGATATATAGGACGCCCAGGAAAACCAGGTGCACCAGGAGATATCGGTTACCCAGGAATGATAGGAATGCCTGGTGTCAGAGGTCAAAAAGGTAATAGAGGTCCAGTCGGTCTTCAAGCATTTGGTATTGCCGAAAAGGGAGATATTGGTGATTATGGCATGACTGGAATTCAGGGTAAGTAATTTTTTTAAATGTATACTTCTTATCGCTCGGTATAATGTTTTTGCACGATCCCGAAATCATATTATTTATTATATTTTATTTATTATATATGCCTCCTCGATCACTTTATTTTGTATTTAGCAAATTTTTAATATGAATAAAATCTTTAAAAAAATGGTTTTAAAGAAAAAAATTAAAGATTTTTAAATTTGAAAGAACTTAAATGTGTCGTGTTATTAAAAAATATTAACAACTCAGTAATAAACAGACATAAAACTTAATTAACCCACATCAAGTAATAAGGTATAAGAAGTATTCACTTCTGTCAGCACTCCCCCAATGCCACGCGCCGTTTTTTGTTAATATTTTTAATTTACCTTAATTTTAACATCATTATTTTAGGTATAAAAGGTATTCGAGGAGATATAGGATATCCAGGACCTATAGGTTTAAAAGGAGAAATTGGTGCGATTGGTTTACCAGGCTTATCAGGAGAACCAGGTTATCCCGGTCTTCCAGGCGAACGAGGAGACATTGGTTTTGAAGGTGCACCAGGAATACCAGGACAAAACGCAGAACCAGGTGACAGAGGGCGGCCTGGATTCGATGGTAGTCCCGGACGTCCTGGTTATCCTGGACAAAAAGGTGCTCCTGGAAAATTCGGATCGGATGGACCAATGGGACGTGTTGGTTTACCGGGATTATCGTTAAATGGCGTCAAAGGAGAAAGAGGAGACGATGGTTTGATGGGATTCCCAGGATTACCTGGACCCGAAGGTAATATTGTAGATTTATCCAAAAATCTAGTCATTCATAATTTATATGTTTTCAGGAAGACCCGGTGGGGAAGGAAGAAGAGGTCGGCCGGGAGCACCTGGAGTTAGAGGTGAACCTGGCTATTCTGCTTATAGTGCTAAGGGAGAACAAGGTGATGTTGGATTTAGAGGCGCGCCAGGATTCAATGGAACGAAGGGAGAGCGCGGTACTGCCGGATTTGATGGTTTACCCGGACCTAGAGGTCCTTCCGGACTTAAAGGAATGATGGGCATGTTTGGATTAAACGGCGAGGACGGCTTTCCCGGATTAAGAGGACAAAAGGGAGATGCAGGTGACTGGGCTATTGATGCACCGCAAGGTGAACTGGGTGACATTGGTTTACCAGGAATGGACGGTTCTAGAGGATTACCGGGATTACCAGGCCGAAGTGGAGCACCAGGTGAACGTGGTGCTATGGGTGATAGAGGTATATAAACTATTTTTTCAAACTTGTTTATATTATAATTTCTTTATATATGTCCGTATATTATATTTTTATATATTTTTCTAATGGATATGGATATTTTTTATATATTTTTAGGTGACACTGGTCTTGCTGGTCTTCCTGGTCTTAATGGACCTAAAGGAATGCGAGGAGCGCCAGGTTTTAGTGGACGTGTTGGTGTTAAAGGTTACAGAGGTGCTAAGGGTGAACGTGGTGAACCCGCTCCACAGTATTTGGGACCCCAGAGCAGAGGATTCCACTTCACAAGGCATTCTCAATCAGAAATCGTTCCTGTTTGTCCAAAAAATACTGTTAAAATGTGGGACGGATATTCTTTATTGCATATTATGGGCAACGAAAGATCCCATGGCCAAGATTTAGGTAGGTTTAATATTTTTGATGCGAACAATAACTTTTCCAAACCAACCAAATCCCTTATCAATACGCCCCCGACAAAATGCTACACAACCAAGCACGCGTGCTGATAGTCAATAATAATCGTAACTTATAAATAAAAAAATATTCACATGCAGTTTATTTAAAAACTAAAATTGCATTCATTCAAACAACAGTTTAAGTGTTTATTTTTGAAATTTTATCTGCTGATTTGCTGATTGTAATGAGAAAAGGTCAAACAACAACAAATATAGTTGTAATTTTTACCTTTTATAGATTCTTTAAACTCAATAACACGCTTAAATGTTACAGGGGCCCCCGGAAGTTGTCTAAGAAAATTCAATACCATGCCTTTCCTCTTCTGTAACATCAACGATGTCTGTGATTATGCCCAGAGCAACGAATACAGTTACTGGTTGTCCACCACTGAACCCGTACCCATGACGATGACGCCCATCGCCGCTCAAAATGTTCAAAGATACATTTCAAGGTACTGATATCTTCGAAAACTGCAGTTAAAGAATATCAATCTAACATTTAACTTTTTTAGGTGTTCTGTTTGTGAAGCGCCTACCAGAGTAGTTGCAGTTCACAGTCAGTCTACGGAAATTCCTCAGTGTCCTCAAGGTTGGGAAGAATTGTGGGTCGGATACAGTTTTCTGATGGTAAGATTTGTTGTTTCGTTTTCAAAATTGGAGCGGTTGTAATTGAACGTACTTTTTTACGCGCCGTTAATACTCTAATTCACTATTTCTGAGAATCCGTGATTGACAGGTGATTCAGGTTGATTTTAGCCAGTTATGTCGTGTGATGACTCAGCCTTAGTTCGCAGTTCATTGAGTTGATGGTGTGTTGTAGGGTAATGTTTTATTTTGCCCATAGTGGAATAAAGGAAAGAAGGAAAGTCCTGTGGACGATTAATTGGAAGTTCATATAGTTCACCATAAATAAAATTTAAAAAAAAAACATCCACACACTTTGAAAAATCTTTTTTTTGTGAGTATATCTTAGAGCTATCGATTATCGAATTGACCACCATATGCAACCCGACATCTCCGAAATCACCGCATACTAAACACTAATCGGAAAATCCATGAAGAAAATTTTTATCTGTCCAACAGGAGTCTAAAGCGGCTCCATCTTGTTTCCTTACTCGTCCGACCGTTTTAGGCAAAATCAGTATCTTGTCCGGTTGACTCATCCGCAGTGGTATTGGCTTGTGGATGATCTCCGATCTCCAGCCGTCGCTTTGGAAGAGAAACGAAGGCTTTTCGGTTCCATCTTCTTTATGATGGTTCTTGACTTAGTCTGTCGAAGCCCTCTACGGAGCTTCCAAGGAAAGATAGGATGTCAACCAGATTCCAAGTCCCTTTTCTCTTAGGATTTTTTCTTTTTATTTAATACAACTACAACAGGAATCTTATAATTATTGCTATCTGCTCATTCACTATGATCAATAAGCAAGTTAGTTGTGTATAAAAAATATTACAAAAAACTCATCTAAGATTACATTCAGCAATATTCCTTAGGCTCTAATACATTATAGTACTACTAGCTAACGTGTAGCCGCACTTTGCTCTGCTTTTTCACTATCACTCACTTATAGTACTAACTCAAACGGCTTCGTTCCCTTAAGTCTTCTTATCTGGTTGGCGTTGTCTAGGACTTTGATGGCCTCGACATTCACGTGGTTGTAGAGCATTTGTTCATGACTTTCAGCATACTTACTTATTGTCTGGATCAAAGACCATATGGTCTTTGGTCTGGATATCCGTATCCATCTGGAAGCCTCGATGAAGATCACAGTTTCTCAAGTACCATGGAGCGTTAACAATGTTCCTTAATAATTTATTCTGATATGTGTTATATATTTATAGAATTATAATAAATAAGACTCAACTAATTTAACTAACTTAGTTATTGACACACTCACAATTGACATGACATAGATTACCTAACCTAACCTTTCATTATTGATGCCATTTATATTAAAACTTTTTTCCCAATTTGGTAAAATAACACATAACCAGTTACGTCCAAGTAGAGGTAAGAATGTACTATTGCAATTTATAACTACCAAAGGTAAGCAAAATGTCCTATTATTAACCCTAACAATTACCTCAATTTCTCCTAAGATTTCTACATTCTGACCAGTAACAACTTTCAACTTATACTTTACAAGATACATTTCTAAGAATGACAACTCTTTTTCATAATCTTTAACATGAATAACACTTTTACATGCTCCAGAATCTACTTCAAAATTTAAAAGCTTACCTTCTATATCTAATGTGACTTTACATGGTTTCTCATGCTCTTGTTTTACATTACCAATAAAACCTAACTCTAAGGAATTTTCCTCACACTCACTATGATCATATTGCACTGTGTTCACTGAATTTCTTTTCCTGCATGCACGACTGGTGTGGCCTCTTTTGTGGCAATTGTAACACTCCCAGTTCTTCGCAGGACAACTTTCTGGGTTATGATTCCTTTTACACCGATAACATGATTTCACTGTCACTTGTTCAGATGATGATTGTTTTGGTAAATTTTTTGCTATTTGTTGCACCCAACTTTGATAACACTGAATCTGACTCCAAAATCTTGATTGATCTACCGTCTCCATACTTTGGGCTTCTTGAAGAGCTCTTTCGAATGTTAAATTACTTTCAGTCAGTAATTTCCTTCTTATTGTATCTGATTTCAATCCACAAACGAACTTATCTCGTAAGGCATCATTTAAGAAGTTACCAAATTGACAGTGCTTGGACAGGTTTTTCAACTTTTGAGCATAATCTCTTAACGGTTCATTTGGCTCCTGTTTGCTCAAATAAAAGTGATACCTCTCTGCAATGATTAATCGTATTGGACTATAGTGCATAATAAGAACATCTTTCAATTGCTGATATGTTTTCATCCGTGGTAACTCTGGTGCTAACAAATCCTTTAATACCTCATACGCTTCCCCTCCCATGAAAGTGAGGAACATTGAAACTTTTTTGTTTTCTTCCACGAGGTTACACTCAAAAAGCTCTTCCATGCGCTCAATATATGAGGTTATGTCAGAACTTTTAGGGTTAAACTGCTCAATATTACCAATTAAAGCCATAACTTCCACGGCCCGTAGATCCGTCTATACTCGTCGCCAAATATGTTATATATTTATAGAATTATAATAAATAAGACTCAACTAATTTAACTAACTTAGTTATTGACACACTCACAATTGACATGACATAGATTACCTAACCTAACCTTTCATTATTGATGCCATTTATATTAAAACTTTTTTCCCAATTTGGTAAAATAACACATAACCAGTTACGTCCAAGTAGAGGTAAGAATGTACTATTGCAATTGATAACCACCAAAGGTAAGCAAAATGTCCTATTATTAACCCTAACAATATGGTTGTATAATTTGGATGTTACTTTCTTTTGTATAGCCCCATAGCTGTATCCCATATATCCATATCAGTTTAAGGACTTGCTTATACAATAACAATTTGTTATAAGTAGACAGAGTGGATTTTTTTCCCATCAACCAGTACACCTTTCTGAACTTAATTTCTAATTCCTCTTTTTTTAATATGTGCTTTCCAACGTAGCTTGGAATCTAATGTCATACCCAAATATTTTGCCATATTTGCATAAGGTATTTGGTTTATATTTATACCAACTGGGATTTTGTTCTCTTTTGTTAGTAAAATTGATATGAACAGATTTTGTTTCATTCAATTTGATACGCCATGGCATGGTCCAGATGTTAATTTGTTCAACAGAGTTCTGTAGCATGCTTGCTGCATCCTCGTGGTTTTGTCCAACTGCTAGAATGCATGTGTCGTCTGCAAATGTTGTAATTGTGTTAGGTTCTAATGATGGAATATCGCTGGTATAGAGAAGGTATAGCACTGGCCCCAAGACACTTCCTTGTATAACTCCAGCTTTAACTTCTCTTAATTTTGAATATGCTTCCCCATATTTAACTCGAAAATATCTGTAGGATATATATGATTCTAGTAGTTCAGAATATTGTTTTGGTAAGTAGCATCTCATTTTATGATATAATCCGTCATGCCACACTTTGTCAAAAGCCTGCGCTACATCGAGGAAAATTGCTTAACAGATTTTTCCTTCTTCTAGAGCTTTTTCTACTATATGTGTTATTTTATGCACCTGATCTATCGTTGAGTGGCTTGCTCTAAACCCGAACTGATGATTAGTAATTAGATTTTTTTCCTCTATAATCGGTTTTAGTCTCTTCAAGAGTAATTTTTCCTATAAATTAGACAAATAACAGTGAAATACATCTATATGAAGAAGCTTCTTGTGGAGGTTTTCCTGGGTTTAGTGTCATTATAATTTCTGCCACCTTCCATCTTATCTCATTTCTTGGATGACAAGGTTGTTAACAGCCAACACAAAAATAGAACGTTCAAAAATAATTAATATATTTGAATTGCACCCAACCATTCATTTAGTGTATGTACTACCAGCATCCTGTTTTAATATGATTTAAACTTTTAGCACACAGACGCCGGAGCAGAAGGTTCAGGCCAATCTCTAGTCTCTCCCGGTTCATGTTTGGAAGAATTCAGACCCAAACCCTTCGTTGAGTGTCACGGCCATGGAACCTGCAACTACTACACGACCGCTGTATCGTATTGGCTCGCTACGATCGAGAACTACTCCATGTTCCGCAAACCCCGACCGGAGACTTTGAAAGCTGGTTCACTGACACAGAAAATCAGTAGGTGTTCGGTTTGTATTAAACGAAGGATCGACTCCAGACGGCCCAATCAACCTGTACCCGAAGTACCTAGCGAAATTAACCAACCTTATAGGTAAGTTTTCTTCAGTTAGTAAGTTATTCAGTATATTCTCCAGTAACAAATCTAGTTAAATTAATCGAATACTAGCAGAAAGCAACATTGTCATAATGAATCATTAAGAGTTGAAAAGTATAACAATGTAGAGGCGCAAATTCTTGGATAATTGCTGGAATGCGATCATCAGCTGTGGTATATATGTTAGAAGATATATTTGATATTCTTTAGTATATTGTGGTTTTGCCAAAATCAACGGCTAGAGTCTATGTAATCATAAATGATCAAAAATCATAGCATCTGTGAGAATTTGGAAGATATTTTCAGTAGAGGTATATAAAACGAAGCTATTTTCTAAATGTAATACTTTAATTTAATCTTTGCCTGTCTCAATCAACGTGTCTTTTATCTATTATCATTTTCCTTCTCTTTCTTCTTAACTTTAGGGATTAGTTATTTGTTGCTGGTTCCGAAATCCATCTTTTCAAGGAGTGTCCTACAATTGTTCTTCCTTTCCAGTTGCCTGACACCCCAGATCACTTCATTACTACACTCTTCACTGCACTATTGCTGCCTACAATTCGTAACGGCTCATTTATACCGGTGATAGTCAACGTAGCGTCTAAGTGGACGATGTTTTGTTAAGATTGTTATGAAGTATCTCTTTTATTGAGACAATCAGGGCGCTTTTCAATCTCAATGGCTTCTCGGATATTTATTTGTTTATAGAAACAGACAGACGCTACAGTTCATGAATTTTCTAAATCAATTTGTAATTTGTGTGGAGATGATAATGGCCTAGGGCTGAAGCTGAATCGGAAATGCGAACAAAAATGGAATGTTCATAAATTCTGTTTTGGATTTTTCCACTGCTTTGGCCTATGTATATCCTTCGTGTAGTTCCTTTGGGAGGTTATCTTTAATGGGACGAGATTATCAAAAAGGCAGGGTAAGAGTCTGAACCACTGTGGTGGATCTTAAAGCTGTAGGATTTTAAGTTAATTTATTTTTTTGCTAAGGGCTGTCTTTTAACGGCTGGACACAAATCTTTAACACATTGTCCTTGCCTTATCAGTTTTCTTCCAGTGAAGTTTGTAAAGATACATCCCTATGCGGGATTGCCGCGGTACTTCTAATTTAGATACCAGGTCTGCTTGGTAAGACCGACAAGCCTTTCAAATCTCTTTGAAGGTTTTTTGGTGAGAGTGGAACCATTGCTGCTTCGCATTAGCAACGCCTGGATAGTTGGCCATACAGTGTTCAGCTGTCTCTTCCTATTCTCACCTCTTGAGACACATTGCTGATTGGCTGGGCCTACCGAAGTTTTGGTCCACGACAATCAATCCTCTCGATTCATCTTGTCATGTATTGATATTGCCAAATATTCACCAATCATCTGTATCAGTTATCTATCTGGCTCAGTTTTAAATTTTTTATACGAAACTGGGTAAAATGGTTCAGGTCCGAATCACACCCTTGTACCTTCCTTAGCTGCTAAATAGGCAGCCTTATTTCCCCAATGCCGGAATATCCAGGTACCCATCTAATAGCTATTTTGTTATTTTCAGCCTGCAACTCATTCTGAGCTTTAAAACTGGTTGCTATGCAGCTCTGTCGTTTGATACGATTTATTAAAGCCATAATCAATATTGGATTCGAAAATATTTAGGTCTATTACTATGTTTCCACGATCGAAAGTATCCCATAATATAGAATATAGAAGAGATGTAATACAGTGTTTGTTAGAAATTTGAGAATGACTTTGTGGTCTCGACAGTTCTTAAGAAATGTTAAATCGCAAAGAAAACATTGCCAAAAAAACCTTCATTTCTTTAATGCTGTTACGAATTTGTTCTCGCACGTACATTACCACGATCTTTTCTATATTTATTTTATATATTTCTATATTAAAATTATTTTTTATTTTAGGCGTCCCGGTTACAGACCAACATATCAACCATCATATCCATCATCATCTGGATCCTCATCCTCTGGTTCACAATACGGATCATCTTCTGGATCCTCATCCTCTGGTTCACAATACGGATCGTCTTCTGGATCACAATACGGATCGTCTTCTGGTTCACAATATGGCGGTTCTTCTGGATCACAATATGGCGGTTCTTCTGGATCACAATATGGCGGTTCTTCTGGATCACAATATGGCGGTTCTTCTGGATCACAATATGGCGGTTCTGCTGGATCACAATACGGTAGTTCCTCTAGACCACAATATGGCGGCTCTTCTGGATCGCAATACGGAGCACCTGGTGGATCCGCCTACGACTCGTCTGTTAGTTCCAGATTTGGCGGTTCTTCAGATTCTGGAGGATCCCAATCGTCTGGTTCTCAATACGGGTCGTCACCGGGATCACCGTACGGAACATCTTCCGCAAGATCCCCGTACGGAGCTTCTTCAGCGGGATCATCGTCAAGTTCAGGCCCCCAATATACTCAATTAGGTAGCAGCCCGTACTACCAACCGAGCAGCGGCCGTTCAGTTGCTGACAATTCGACGAGCACTTCACAACGTAGAACGCATAGACCAGTCGGCTACAGACCTCAAAATCCTCCACCCGGCTTTATAAGTCCCACTGGTAGCTCCAGTGCGAACTTTAGAAACCTTAACAGCCCCAGAACGAGAGTTCGCAACGGTACACAGTACAGAAGAAGGAGACCAAACTATGCTAGAGTCCAAAATACAGCAACACACTGACGCACTTGATGTGCCATAGATTTGTAATGTAACTTTATTGTAATTAATGTACAGTATATAATATATAAGAAAATAGTAGCTTATATAAAGCTTTAAACGATTTGTGATTCATATATAGCTGTATGTAAGCCGCTGTTGAAAGTATAGATATATTTAACAAATTTTTTAGTTGTAATTTCCGCGAGAAATGTAAAGAACGTAAAAAATCGACTAAAAAATGACCAAGCATAGCTTGACGTTTTATGTAGCCAACGTTTTAATTTGGTGCCATACTTTTACAATTTAAATTTGTATTTGTTTAAGCTTATGACAATAACTTCATGTGATTCCCTTTGTGTGTCATATTTTAGATCTTAAGCACTGCCAAAAATAGATTGTTAATAAATAAAAAGTAAATAAACGCCATTTATGTACACTGTTTTTATTTCTATTCACACATCTCCAAGAAATTCATAAATACATAAAATTTAACGCAATAGATGAAAGATGGAAGAATTGCAACGCTGAGACTAAAAATGGAAAAGCATTATGTAAGATAGATAGATAGATCTTTATTTAAATAGAAACCCTAATATGCATACAATATAAAGAAAGTACACTAATGATCAGTAATTTTTGGACAATTGTGAACACAAGCATTTATATTATTTTGATTAGAAAGTAAATAATTTACCAAAGTGTTACTAGTGTCAGTAATACGGGTAGGATAACTATATTGTTTTATCACATATTTCTTCCAAATCTTCAATAAATTGAGCATCAGAACTGGATGGTGAATGGTACAAACATCCCACCAAGTAAACCATGGATTTAACATCAACTTTTATTATTTTGCATCAATAATTATTACGCAGTTGAAATGTTTTAAAATTTGAAAAACTATAATGTTTGTTGATGTGTATAGCATAACACCTCCAGTGTATCTACTCGTTGAGTCAAAACTAATATGACAATAATTTTCAAGTTTCACTTCAATATCTGTCGTCCTAGTTTCACTCAATAAAATTATTTTGGGGTTATAGCAAGTTATGGATTCTTGGATTTGGTCTCTATTTTTTACTATGCTTTGGGCGTTGAGATAAATTATATCGGAGTTGAAAAGTATATTAGGGTTTACAAAATATTTTTTTGAATGGATTTTGAAACGATAGTTGGTTTATTATTTATACAGATTGAACGAATTTAAAACGGACCATACAATTTAATATAATATGTGTTTGAACTGCATTTGAAATAGTGGACCAATATAAAACTTGGACAAAAATAAATCCATACCTGGGTATAGACATTGTATAAAATATCGTTCAACTATCTGTCTCGCAACAATGTTACAATGTTGTTTGCGTAAAGCAAGCGATAATAGTTCAGGAAATGAGGCTCGAAAAAAGTTAAAACTTCGCAATTTTTTCGTCCTGCATGCATTGAGTTGAAATTTTAACAGCAGGTAGGTGATAGCCGAAGGATCAAAATCTATATCGAACCGAAGTGCGCTGAAGGGTTTTAGGGGTGAAAACTACCCCTAATTGTCAAAAATTATAACATAACATATTAAACCTGAATGCGGCTAAGATTTGGTTTGAATTAGTTAAATAATGATTATTTTATACTTTTGAATAGAGTTCCATCATATTTCAACCTTTAAAAAGCAACCCTTGTTAGAGATTAATGTAAAAAAATTACTAATTCTAAAAAATGATATCGATTTGGATAAAAATTTGGGTTTGGGCTCAATTCAGCCATTGCTTTATAGTTCATATCATGTCGACGAACACTGATTGTTCTTAGGGGTGAAAACTACCCCTAATTGTCAAAAATTATAAAATAACATATTAAACCTGAATATGGGTAAAATTTGGTTTGAATTAATTAAATAATGATAGTTTCGTGCTTTTGAATAAAGTTCCATCATATTTCAACCCTTAAAAAGCGACCCTTGTTAGAGGTTAATGTAAAAAAAAGTAGTAATGCGAAGAAAATGATTTCGCCTTGGAACGATTTGGATAAAAATTTGGAATTAAGCTCAACTCACCCTCTGCTTTATAGTTTATGTCATGCCGATGAACCCTGATTGTTCTTAGGGGTGAAAACTACCCCTAATTTTCAAAAATTGCATTACAAATCTTAAGATGAGTGAAATTTGGTTTGGATTAGTTAAATAGTGATTTTTTATACTTTAAAATACAATTTTATACATTTTCAACCCTTAAAAATCAATTGTTATGAGTGCTATAGGTGAAAACAATTTTTTGCCAAAATTTTGCAACTTCTCAACTTTTGAATATCACCCTTTATAACATTGCAGTTTTTATAAACTAATTTAAAAGATATAAATTAAAAAAAGTAGAATTAAATACAAAAAAATTTATCAACATTAAAAAGCACCATATATTCTTATACATTTACATAAATAGTTGAAAATATTTACATTTATAACAACAACAACAAAAGTTCATCGGGTGCAGGTTGTTTGTTCATGCGTACGGGTAATAACAAACCATCTTTGGAATACCATCCCCAATCTGTTGCTCAGATATTATATTTATTATATTATTATATTCATTGCCAAGCCATAGACATATGAGCAGATGTTTTATTCTGTTGTATGGGATTTCAAAATAAGAACGCTTAAAATTTCGAATGTATAACGCCCCACTACCTAATATACCGGTTTTGTAGATTATTATGCTACGAAATGTACTGTACTATACTAATGGAATTTTCTGAAAAAAAAATGAATTGCTTTTTTTAACTTATTTCCTTCATTTTTAACGATAGAGTGTTTCTTCAAAAACGGTTTTGAAGAGGTTTTTAAGAGCTACAAGAATCTGTGAATTAAATATTTTTGGAACCCTTGGTTTTTAAATGGGGTGAGTTTAAAGGGCTCCAAAAAGAAGGTACTTGATCGTAAATCGATGCTTTAAACGGCTATATCTCGCCAAATATTCATTGTACAACGAATCTAAATGAAGCAAAATTTTAGTCAATAAAAAAGCTACAATTTAGTACATTTTTATTTTTTTCATATATTCAGTATTTTCGGGGATATTTAAAAAAAGAAGGGTAAAAAATTTGAAATTGTAAATCGTTTCTCGCTTTATGCTGTACTTTTTCTAAAACTAAGCATTTTAAATGGGCCAAACTTCTTGGACGTATTAACAATACATGTACAAAGAGAATGGCAGAAGGGTGAAGATCGATTTTAATTAGGGGGGTAGTTAGGGGGTTGTTTTCATCGATTGCTTTCAGATAGGAGGAAGAAATAAAACAAAGGTTTAATTTCACATTTATTTCATGAAATAAGATCAATAAATATAAATTATTTCCAATAGTACAGAATACACTCACTATATAGTAATATATATAGTAAACAAATATAAAAATCCACCCCGCTAACACAAGTTTCTTTGGAAGGATTAAATAGTCGGGATGGTTCGAAAAAGCTTTTGACATTCGATAAAATCCCATTTAGACATTTACATAACTGGCTTCAACTGGATACTGTTAACGGTAGGTTAAAATTACTATGTACATATAACTATATATCATAATAGTAACAATCAACTGATTTTTCAACAAAATTTAATGGTAAACACTGACTATCACACGCTGAATTTGCTTTTGTCCGATTAAATAAACACCAAAACTTGAAAGATAATACAGAAAATAAGTATTTATTTGTAACATTAGAAATTACGGATGAGTATGGTGCGCATGTCTGGTGGATTTTTAACAAAGCCAACTTCTTTGTTATGCGTGACAGTAAAAGATCCTTTTACATTAATTTAACTCTTTCATATGTTGTTTTACAGTTTTTAAGCCTTTAGTTAGGGTATGATGTATATATAACCATCAAAATAACAATTTATTGAGTTGCAAACTCTTCATACCTATGACCAATTACCAAATACCTAAACCATCCTTGTGAAAATTTAATTTTCATTTGTAAAAATTTGTGTACTTTGACAATTTTATCACTTCAGCCGTTTTTGTAAAACGGTACCGATTTAATGGTGAAATTTTTTAGGCATAATGGCTAAAATGTTCCAAAAGGTTGAACAAATGTCATGGAAATTTAAAGACAACTGGTAATTTGTTCATGTGGACAATTATGTATGGAGTACACTACCCCAATTACACCTAAAAATCACTTGGTCTTTTGGAAACAACGGTAGAAAGATTAGCGATCGTTTAATCACTGCCAGAAAGGTATATATACACCAAAAAATCACTTGCTCTCATAAAAACAACGGTAGAAAGAGCAGCGATTGTTTAGTCGCCGATAACAAGGCATATATACACCTAAAAAATCACTTGGTCTCTTGGAAACAACGGTAGAAAGATTAGCAATCGTTTAATCACTGCCATAAAGGTATATATACACCAAAAAATCACTTGCTCCCAAAAAAAAACAACGGTAGAAAGAGCAGTGATTCTTTAATCACCGATAAAAAGGCATATATACACCTAAAAATCACTTGGTCTCTTGGAAACAACGGTAGAAAGATTAGCGATCGTTTACTCACTGTCATAAAGGTATATATACACCAAAAAAATCACTTGCTAGCAAAAAAACAACGATAGAAAGAGCAGTGATTGTTTATTCACCGATAAAAAGGCATATATACACCTAAAAATCACTTGGTCTCTTGGAAACAACGGTAAAGAGACTAGCGATCATTTAATCAATGGAAAAGGTATATAAAAATCACTTGTTCTCTTGAAAACAAGCAGAAAGGTATATATACACCTAAAAATCACTTGTTCTCGTAAAAGTAATGGTACAAAGCCTAGAGATCGTTTAATCACTAATGAAAAGTTGTAAATACACCTAAGAATCACTTCTTCTCATGAAAACAACGGTAGAAAGAATAGCGATCGCCTTATCACCGACAAAAACGCACCTAAAAATCACTTCTCATAATAACAACGGTAGAAAGCGTAAAGATCGTATAATCACTGGCAAAAAGGCTTATACACCTAAAAATCACTTGTTGTCATTTGATCACACTTAAAACAGTCAAGGAGATTGCAACATAATGCTAGTACCGAGTAGAACATTCCAGGAACTCTTCTAAGTACTACAAACACAGTAAAACCAGATAATAGTTCACGGTGCAATGAGTCTCTTCCCATTCGTTCGTAAATCCACAACAAATAAATCTATCAATATATTAATTTCATACGTATACAAATTTTTTTAATTTTACGATATTCACATCGCCGATTACCAACTGTAAACAACGAAATAGTGTATGGTGCGCATGTCTAGTGCTTGACGAATGGATTTTAGGTGCGGAGTAGCAAAATTACTCGAGAAAGATCTAGACTTGTTTGGTATGCAGAAAAAATCTAGATACTCGATACACTGTATGAAACATTTTTATAGGTGCTGATGATGAAAAGGAAATTCGGCCTCTGACGAGATGTCAAGACTTTTCTCCGAACACCAACCTCCTTTGTTATGTTATGCTAATGTTTGAGCATGTTTGCATTATATCTTTATAAGCTTTATTTCCTTTCCTTTAGTAGCACTTATAAATGAAAAACTACCATTTTTTACATTGTCATGTCAGGCCTTCAATATTTAAAACTGTTTCAGCCCGTATGCCAAATACTTCATCATAAAATCGTGTACACGTGATAAAAAATTAGATTTTCCCAAAGATGATGGTTTTGAAAGCACTACAAATTTTCTACAATTTTATTCTTGTCTGATCTATCTTTTAGCGCTCCCAGAAGTATAAATGAAGATAAAGTAGTTGAGTCACCTGTCAAACTATTTTGAACGTTGGTTTTATGGACTTGGTGACTGTGTAGATCTCATTTTTCAGAGGCTTCTGTCTGTTAACCTCTTTCTATACCTGTTGTTTACAGTTGGAAATCTGTCGCAGGAACATTTGATCAGTTTGAGCCTAAATACGTGCAGAAATGCGCATAGATTATCATAATCTAATTGACATCTGCTTTTAATTATTATTTTTTCACTTATCGACATCAAAAGCAAAGTGCAGTCATAAATATCGTGTGCAAATTCGTTTGAGTGACATTTCTAAACAAACCAAGGATAAAAACAAAAGTTTTACGTATATCCGCTTGCGGAAAATATACACTGACAAAAATTATCATTTGCAGAAATCATAAAAAAGTATTAAAGTAGTCAGTCTAGGTGCTGTTGGATGTTTAATTTAAAACAATCTTATTTTTTTAGTTTTCTAATGAACAAGTAGAGTAAGAGGAAGTAAAAACTGAAACAATTAATCTTAAAAGAATGTGGGGACTAAAAAACTGTTTCCAGTATCAAAAACGACAAATCTTACAAAAATCATCATGCTCACGTCGCCTTTTTGGCAAAATATACCTAAAACCTTTGTCGATATATCCCTTTCTGGGGTATTAATATAAATAAAATTGATTTAAAATGAATTTACAGGGGCATTTCGAAATTAATGTCCAATTTGGCATCCCTCGCCAAGCTAACGATATTTGACAGTTTAACCGCCAGTCTGGCGGCTTCGTCCAAGTTGTCGACCGGAAGGATTTTGAGCCCGGAGGCGGCTATTAATACTTTAGCGTCGTCGACGTTGGTTCCTTGAAGTCGGCAGATGATGGGCATTTTGAGGCTCAATTCCTTGGCGGCGGCTATGATACCTTCGGCTATGACGTCACATCTCATGATACCTGAAAGATGAGAAATTCATGAAGAGATTTTTTATAATATTTATTGATAGATACACCTACGAAAGTATTTTAAGTTAGTCTGTAGTTATTGTACTGCAATTAATATATTGTTACGATAATATGACTCATAAAAACTGTAAACATATTCTTTCTAATTCTGATATGTTCTAGATTATCAGCCGGCAGAAATTCCAGGTAATACCTGACCGGTCTTTGACGATTCGAACTTTCCGGAAGCAGGCCGCTATAAAAACCAACCTGAGCTCCCCTTCATTCGAGACAATTCAGGTCAACATCCACGGGCTTCGAGAGAGATTCCTTGCTAACGGCATTTTATATAAATAAAGGAATCTTTTTGTGGAAAACAGTCTGATAATATCGCGTCGAGTTTTTTTTAAATGTAACGAGCATATTGTAATAAATGTGTGAGAACTTTTGATAATAAATAAAGACAATAAATAAGATTAATAAAAACAGTTCATTGGTGTCAAAAGTGGAATAGTAAAACTGAGTACGATTTATGAGCTCACAATTACGGATTTAAGAAGACATCTCGAGGACAGAGAATCAGCTTCAGAATCAGCTAAAGAACGCTTTAAAAGAAGAGGGTTTGGATCCGGAAACATATATTTGAAGATGCTTCATCTCGTTGATTTCGAAATTAGAGAACAAAGTTTCTGGCGACATCGCATAATTAGAGAACAAAGTTTCCGGCGACATCGCTTCTTTAGAAGACAAAGTTTCTAACGAGATTTCTTCTCTAGAAAGCAAAGTTTCTGCTGACATCTCCTTGGAAATCTCTAAAGTCTAAAGATGTCTGCTCTCGACGATAGAATGTCTTCGTTAAAAAACCAAGTTGGTTTTAACAATCCAGTTACAGTAGAGAAAAAAGAAGACGATATGAAATGTATTCGAAAATTCGAATACATTTCGTACGAAATTCCGATCGATTTTGCAATGTATAATGGATAATTTTTAATGGGTATGCCAACATCCGAAGCGGCAGAAGATATAGTAGAAGATACATACCACCTGATACATGAAACCATCTCTAACATTTCTAAAAAAGAACGATAGAAGAACGATAGGTGAGCAAGCATGGCTTAGGCGAAATGAACGAGGTGAACGGCTCCTTCAATTTGACGTCGATATGGATCTTAGTATAGTAAACACAATATTTAAACATAATCCACGGAGATTATCAATATGGTCTTCGCCTGGAGGACGATACAAGAACTAAATAGTTTATATTCTTGTCACTAAAGGATGGAAGAGAACAATAACCAACGTGAAGACAAAACCAGCTGCAGACTGTGGTTAAACCAGTAAAATCACAAATAAAAGACAAAAATTGATTCCAAAACACCTGGAAAAGTTTAAAGAAGCATTAGCAGAAGCTGACCTACCAGTGACTACCGGAGAACCGGACAAAACGTGGGAATACGCAAAGAAATGGATTACTGAAGCTATCAACAATACTAATCCCAAAGACAAAACAGCTAGGAAAAAACATTTGATGACTGAAGAGACTCTTAATCTTGTAGAAAAAAGACAAAAACTTAAAACGTTACATCAATTCAAAACAAAAATGAAGAGGTATGCACCATAAATACAACTATAAAACACTTGTGCAGAAGGGACAAAAATAATTATTTTAAAAACATATGTTACTACATAACTAGAGGAACATGATGACCGCCAAGAATCTAGAGAACGGCCTAGATTAAATTGTAATGTAAGCTAATAGTTCAAAGTTGGTTAGTATGATAGAATCAATAACCTCTGTGCTGAGGTATGAATTATTTGTGAGATTAAAAATTGGGGATTTGAGCTCATGTGAGCACAATCTATTATAGATAGTTACCTTAACATCATCATATAGTGTCATTTGTAGTAGCTGTCAATAAAATCAACATTTTTCTGCATAACTTCAATTTTTTATTATATTTATCATTGTCGATCGACAAGAAGCGGACAAAGGGGAATTATAAAACGATTCCAACCTCATAACTACGTTCGAATCTTTGCAATATCTATTGGGATATTTTTAAGAACGTCAGTCTGTCAGTTCAAACGACAAAAATGAGCAGTAATTGTAGCGACAGAAATATTAAGAATTGTTGGGATATGGGATAATCATCTAAATATCTTGATTTTACAGATACTATATCACTACAAAAACATGATACATACTGAATAATCCACATAATACAGAACGTAAAAGATAAATTCTTCTAATAACTTCAAATGTTACTTACCTCCAAAAATATTAACGAGTATAGCATGCACTTTAGGATCCGCCGTGATGATTTTGAAAGCTTCCTTTACAGCTTGAGCGGTGGCGCCACCTCCGACGTCCAAGAAGTTGGCGGGGGAACCGCCGTGAAGTGAAATGATGTCCATGGTGGCCATGGCGAGACCCGCGCCGTTGACCATGCATCCAATGTTGCCGTCCAAAGCGATGTAGTTCAAATCGAACTTGGCAGCGGCTACTTCCTTCTCGTCTTCTTGGGTCCAATCGCGGAGGGCGAATAGGTCCTTTTGGCGGAATTGGGCGTTGTCGTCAAATCGGAATTTTGCGTCCAGAGAGAAATCTGTAAAATATGAGTTATTTTAGATTCGGAGAATTAAAAGAAATGGTCTGAGACTAAATCTGAGCGTCTGTACTTTACACAGGAGAAACTTAACGGGAAAGTTCTCGTTCCAGAAAATGGGCGTTTCAATAGATACTTTGTAGCGCCTTATGGATATAAAATAAGGTATAACCAAATTGACATCCGTGGATCAACTGCAAACATATCGATGGCTGAAAGCAACAGTGGGATATTTTGACAAAATTATATTTTCAACATTATTACAGCAAATCAACTAAAAGAGTCCAATTTATCATAACAACACTGAGATAACATGTATTAAAACCCAACTTCACGGCTATAGTGAATAAACCAGTGTTATACTGGAAGCAATTAACTCATTTACTCCAAGCAACACTGAGACAAACTGAATAACCCACTGTCGCTTGCTCGTTAGTGAAAGAAATATGGGCAACACTGAGACATTCTGTTTGACGACTGTCAAGTTTTGTGAGGTTAGGTTCATTTATATTATAATTTGTGTGTAAATATTTGTGTGCAAAATACTCATATGAATTAACACACCTGTTGTTATTTAATCAAAACTTTATTAAAGGATTGAATATAGTGAAAAGTGCTATAAAAATGGTTTCACGTGGTCAATTGATGTGCATTCTTGCAACTAAACAAGTAGACAAAACTGAGACTGCAACAGGTAAGCATTTCCCGTTTTAAGATAAATAAGGTTTATTTTAGTTACTTTATTAAATAAACTAAAATAATCAAAGTTACTTTAATAATTAAATAATAAAGTTTTTGTTTTCATTAAAATGTTGGCCATGTAACAAACAATGATTCTTTCTTTTCAGTCAATTCGAACAGCACTACTAAAACTGATGACATAGTTATAACCGAAAGCCTGATTTCTCGCACAAATACTTCACTGAACTTGGAACATTACAGGATTGCTGATGAGGTTGAAGAAATATTGAATTCAAGAAGTATAGGTATTAATGAGGTTTTTGTTATTACTTTCATTCTGATAAATTTCAATCTGTGTTCTTTATAGCTGCTAGGTGTAATATATTAAATTGATAAAACATTTTTCTTTTAGATGACAGTACACCTCATGATGGAGATTTTGAGCCCTCTGATTCAAACTCAGACTATGTACCAGACGCTGATGAAGGTATTGCTGTAACTTCTCATGCAGTAATCAACTGTGAAAATGGTGATTCAGACTTAGATTATATACCAGACACTAATGAAGATGTTCCTGTAACTACTCGTACATTATTCAACTGTGAAAATGGTGATGAAGTGTTACCGATCCTTAGTCGTAAGAGACAACGCAATGAAAATAACTGGAAAAAAAATGTTAAAAAACTGAAAATTAACTCTGGCCAGGAGTATGTCTCTCGTCTTGGAAAACATCATAAAGCAAAATCGTTGCAGACCCCTTGCAACAGGTGTAGTTTAAAATGTCCAGAACAAATTTCAGAAGATAAGAGACAAGATTTATTCAATTCTTTTTATGGTTTAAGTGATAAAGTAAAGCAAAGGAATTACTTGGCTCGCTGCATCATGAAAGTTTTGCCCAAGAGAAAAAGGTTAAGCAATGCGAAGAGAAAGGAAAATTTTGCATATTATTTTGAAGTTGATGGAAAAAAGGTGAGAGTTTGTAAGCACTTCTTTACTGCCACATTGAATATATCAAACAATACAATATCAACAGTTATCAAGAAATTGCAAGACGGTTTTATAGAAGGAGAAAAACGAGGTGTTCAATCAAGTGTAAACAAAACAAGCGATGAAGCAATACTTTTGGTCAAAAATCATATTAACAGTTTTCCTCGCATGCCCTCTCACTACTGTAGGGCACACAGTAAAAGGGAATATTTAGAAGGTTCTTTGAATCTATCAATAATGTACAGATTATACACAGAAAAATGTTCTACAGAACAGATTCGGCCTGTAAAGAAAAGTATATATACTAGAGTTTTTGACACACAGTTTAATTTAAGTTTTTTTAAGCCGAAAAAAGACTTATGTAATTTTTGTACACAGTATGAAAATATGGATGAGCAGCAACGTTTATTGAAAAAACAAGAATATGAACTTCATAAATCAGACAGTGCTTTGGCCAGAGAGGAAAAAAACCGGGACAAAACTTTAGAAGACAATAAAATTGTAGCTATTTTTGATTTAGAGGGTGTGTTCCAGCTTCCTTGTGGAAATACATCTGCCTTTTTTTATAAATCAAAGTTGAATGCATACAACTTTACCATTTTTGATGCTTTAACACGTCAGGGCTACTGCTTCTTTTGGAATGAGGGTGTGGGCAAGAGAGGGGCAATAGAAATTTCTACATGTTTATATAAATATTTAAAACATCATTGCGTAGGAAAAGATGTTATTTTCTGGAGTGATAACTGCACTGCACAGAATAAAAATAAATATCTCCTGTGCATGTATATTTTTGCATTGTGTACATTGCAGGTGAAAAGCATTACACATAAGTACTTAATTACAGGTCATACACAAAACGAAGGGGACTCAATGCATGCCTGTATTGAAAGAGAGAAGACAAGAATGCTAAAACAAGGTCCCATTTATGTTCCCACGGAGTTGGTGTCTGTAATAAAGTTAGCCAAGAAAACAGGTTCATCATACAATGTTACTGAACTAGAAACAAGAGAATTCTTGGACTGGAAACTGTTGTCCGAAAGTATTGGCAAAAACTTTAATGTTGATAACACAGGATCAAAATGTGTGTGGAACAATATTAAAGCTATAAAAATAACTGCTGAGAACCCCTACAACATTTTTTACAAAACAAGCTTTTCTGACCAACACTTTGAAAAATACATTGATGTAAAATACAAAATGCGGGGTCGCAGAACTGATTGCCGGAATTTAAATTTACAGCCAGCCTATACTGCCCCTCCTTCAATCCCTGAAAACAAAAAAAATGATTTGTTGGAATTATGCAGATCCAGAGCGATCCCAGAACGACATCACCTTTTTTTTGAGAATTTGAAGTAAATTTTATCATATTAATTTTAAGTAGTTAGTGTTATAAATTAAGTTTTTTTTATTTTAAGTTGTAAAAAATAAACATCTTAACTAAATAACATTTTTTTTACTCTATACTAGTCCCTATAGAAATGAGACATTTTGAATAATAGCACAACCCAGACTACCTATGTTAGTGTAACACTGGGATATTTTACAAAAACCTGTTTTTTCTGGGTTACAGATAAAATTAAAAGAAAATTAGCATTACAGGTTACGCTCGAACATTAAGAGACTAATATCTGATAACAATGAGCTTTTGGTCACCTATTTCTGATTTCTAATATGACATGCAAACTTTAATCCTCATTATCTCGTAATTTCAATTTGACGTGATATCTCACTGTTACTTTCAGCCATCGATATGTAGTCATTCAGTAATGGAGTAAAGGAAGCGTTAGCTTACTTTTTGCCATTTGGATGGTTGGAGATTTGACCAAAATACAAAATTTTGGGTAATAGTGGCTGAAGAACTAAGTAATCAGTCACTGAAGTGGTTTACAATGTGAGAAGAAGGCGTTAAGAGGCTTTTCGCCAATTAGACTTAACTACAAAAAGGAAATTTTGGGTCATAGTGGATAAAGAAGTAAATAATCAATAACTGGAGATCTCTAAAAGATGAGAGGATGACATGAACGAGGTTTTTTTTATTCAGGCATCGGAGCTTGAACAAAATAAAGAATTTTGTGTGGTAGTCACTGATGAACTAAGCAACCAGTGACTGAAAGCTGTTAGAAGGTCAGAAGATGGCGTGAGTGGGTTTTATTCCAAAGGGGTGGTTGAAAAATTGACCAAAATACAAAATTTTTAAAGGTACTAGATGTAGAGGCAAGTAATAAATAACTGGAGACCTCTAAAAGGTCAGAGGAAGTTTTTGTTAACTGGATGGTTGTATAGATATGTACTATGTCTGGCAAAAGCCTGTAAGCTACCAGAAACAGACGAAATACTGTTAAAACTACCTGTAAAAGAACTTGTCAACTGGGTGGTTGGAAACTTGATCAAAATAAAAAAAATGGGTGGTAGTAGATGAAAAATTAATAATTAAAGAATATAGGTTTTTAGAAGATCAGAAAAAGACCTTAAAGAAATCTTTGTCATTTGAGTGGTTGAGAATTGTTCGCAATAAAGAGTTTTGAGTGGTAATGGATGAAGATATAAATAATTAATGACAGATTAGATTTCTAGAAAAGCAGAAGAAGGCGTTAACTAGGTTTTTGTCAACTGGATGATCAGAACTCAGAACCAAAATAAAAATTATTGGGTTGTACTTGGTGAATACTTAATAATCAATATCAGGATGATTCGACAAGGTGATAGGCTGACATTAAGGAGATTATGTTAACTAAATGACTGTATGAACATGCAATATGGCTTGAAAAAAGGTAAGGCACCAGGTCCAGACGAAATACTGTCAAAAATACTAATATAATTGTTTCTATAAATATTTCTAATAAGGTTGTTTAATTTATCTGCCGAAGAAACTGAATCTCAAAATCAATCATCACACAATCACATTTTCTAGTTTACTGGAAGGTTTATAATACAAATAAATGCAGAAAACATTGAAAAATCTAAATACTAAGCAAACATATAGACGAATATACTAACATAAATATAAAAAAGTATGTTTATTAAATATTAAGTTGGGGTATGCATCATTTCTGATTCCTTCAGACACTTAAGGCCTATTATATCACCTCTAATACCCAGTTGTTCTGAGTTTACTAGTAACCTTTTGAGATCTATAGAGCCTGGGGTCATAGTCTACAATTGACCTTACTGTCTGAATGGATTAGTCCCTTTAGACGGCTCACAAAAAGCTATAAGCATCTTATATTATCTACCAATCCACTTGGATCAAACATGTTGGAAGACTTGCAAGAACTGTTGACTGCATGGCTGATAAGAGTAAAGATATGGACATAAGAAGAGATAAAGTCAAGTTTAGAAAGTCGAAAACATTTAAAGGATTAACTTCATTTTTTTGTACTTTTTTTTTTCAATTATTGCTATTTTTTCAACAATAAACATTAAATTTTCAAATTTCTAGCTAACGAAATATTGTGTAAAATTGAATAACGAAACTTTTAACTTCTTATAATTTTTTCTCTGGGATCAATATTTTCCGAATTATAAACGAAAATAGGAGCAAAACATGAGATATTTGCAATTGTTTTCAGATTTTGTTAAATAAAAAATTTAGCACAGGGATTACAACTGGCGCATATCGTGATTATCTATATTGGGCACATCCTGAAGGAATACCTGTAAAAAAATAGCTTCTTATGGAAAATTTCCAATCCAAACCAGATCCTGCATAGACTATAATTCAAAATGCTTATGTAGGGTAATATTGATGGTTATTATAGCAAAAGCCCATAAAACAAGGAGTAAATTAAAGAATGAAACAAAAATTTAAAAGAAAAGGAAGTAAATCAAGTGATACCAAATAGTAAACATTGAGAGAAGACTAAACATTCAATAAAAACCATTCATCAAATATTTCATGGTAACTATAGATAAGCAAAATGTTTATGTAATTAAATTATTCATATAAAAACTAAAATATTTTTATTAGATTAAATAAATGACTAACAATGAACATTTAAGTGCACTTTAAGTTGTATAATTTGTAACAAATATAACTATCAAGTAGGCTCAAGGTTCACATTTGAATTAATCTAACAAAGGTCAACAAAAACCAATTTATTATTATCTGGGTCATTGTTTGAAAAACATAAATATACTCACATTTTTCACCAGCATCCTCGGCATATGGATTGATCTCGATTAGAAGTGCATCTTTCTTGGTAAAAAGATCGTACATTCTCAGAAGCATATCAGCAGTTTTTTGTTTCTGAGATTCAAGGCCGACTTTTACTGCTACTTTTTCGGCTTGTTCTTTAGTTAGGCCTTTCACGACGTCAATGGGTTCGTAGAGGATAGCGTCTGGGTTTTCTGCGGCTACTTCTTCGATGTTTACACCTCCTTGAGAAGAGGCTATGATAACTGGACCCTACGATAAAATTTAAGTTTCAGAATTTTTGTAAAACAATTTGTCTTTGGCTTTATATTAAGCCTCAATTTTCACAATAAACTGATCATTTGAATAAAATTTCTTTTTCCATAGCAATTTTTGATGTCTGCAAATAAACAGTAGTCACTAGGAGCCAGATCTGGGGTATAAAAGTATAGTGGGTTTGAAAATTATTTGAAGTAAAATTTTTGTCAGTCTTATCACTGATTTCTGAAAAGGCACATTGTACTTATTTTCTTCATTTGACATTGCTTTTTTTACCATGGAATACTATGGAACTTGGGTAACCCAGATCTTGTATAATGCAGAATTATGTTTATGATAGAAATTTTGATAATTCACATAGTCTTATATAAATCTAACCTGGATAAAGAAAAATCAAGTATATACCCAAAAATGTGTTCAATATTAAGACTATTCTGATTTGCACAAATTTTTCATTATCAGTACGATATTAGAGGTGAAGAAGCGATGAAACATTTTGACTCATTAGTTTGAATATAAAATATTATAGAAAATAGTATACATTACATTAAAGGCACGCTCCATCATGACTGCAAAATAAAACTCTTTTCTTGGAAACTTCCTCTCTGCTACCATGACTGCATTGCATATTCTACCTTTTTCTCCAGTTTGTTTGGTTACTAAATACTGTCCCAGCATCTTACCACTGATCTCTTCAGCTTCTTCAGGGCTAGAACAATGCAAGTTTTGCTATTTAACAAACAGACATAACAGGGAAATGTTAAAATATTCTATTTTTGTAAAAGAAGAGATGAAACATCGAAATTAAGTTGTTATCACTTGATATTTTTCTTTTATAGGTAATAATAAGGTATTGCTTTGTTCTGATTACTTCAAAATACTTTTAATTTCTTGTATATTCATTCAATTATACTTTATAAACATCATATTCTTTTAATTTGTCAATATTTACCTGTACACCATTCTGACTCCACCCTTAAGTCCATTTTTAAAGCTACCCTTGCCTCGGCCTCCTGCTAATACTTGGGCCTTTAATACTAGCTCTTTGGTGTTGAGTTTTTCTGCGATTTGTCTGGCTTCCTGTTTAGTTTTGGCTACGCCGAAATTTGGAACTGTAATACCAGCATCTTTTAGCAGAGTGTAGCTGATGTGTTCATGGACATTTAGATTTCTGGTTTGTTGCTGCTGTGGTTGCCATCGTCCGTTCGAAACGGGTCCAAGTACCTAAAAAGTAGCAGGTCCAAGGTTTTACATAATACTATTTTTATCTGATTATCTAATATTTGAAGGTTGCAAGGTAACTTTACTATGAGCAGCCGATAAGAAAAAGAATATTATGGACATCGTTTACCTTGGAACCGTTTTTAAAGACGTTTTCTACTAAAATCGCAGATCTCAACATTTTTACACTAGGTCACTGAGTGATCACTGATTAATTAAACTTTTTCTCCTTCCTTGGTATTTTGGCATTGGCAGGTGCCAAGATTGAAATGTCAGTCAAGTTTCAAAAAGTAAACAAGCAGTGTTGACAACATTGTAATCTTGTCACAAACTTAACCATTCAAAAATAATTATGACTAATATACCGATAAATAAAAGTTTTAAATATATGCAAGTATTAATATATCAGGTTATAAGAAATAAACATAGTTAAAATATTTACTACGGTCATTACACAAATTATTATTTTCAGAAATATGCTTCTTGGGTTGCCTATACATAAGGAAGCTAATGGAACAGTATAATGTAAATTAAATTTAAACTTTTTTTCATTTTAATTTGTGTTACCACGTTTTGTCTTCTCTACTGTTATGTGTATGAAATAAAAAAATATATTTTCTTTGTTTTGTCTACTCTAGTATGTGTAATTATTTACAGATTTTTAATAATTGCTTTCCGTTACCAAAAAAAAATTAAAAATCGCATTTTGAACAAAATGCTCTATTCTTGCTACAAAAAAATAAGCACAGAAGAAATTATTAAAACCCGTAATTTTTACCATAGGTACTGTATAAACAGGTGTGGAGCTACCGGAAATGCAATGAGCGGGTGTCCAGGTGGCAGATAAAGAAATACCCTCCAGATATGCGTTGTACTATGGAAATGACTAGCGGAACAGTAAAAAACAGATGAGAAAATGAAATCTTAAAAAAACATCAGGAAGACATATATCAATACAGAAAAATAAAGCAATTGGAAGTATCACAAAACACAAACACTGAAAATATTCAACCAAACTAAAGAGGAAATGAGCTTTCACAACTAAGGTCTCGAGAATGGTAGCTGGAATAAGAATATAGAAAATTGGCGATCATATGAAGAGAAAAGACCTTAAGAAAAGTTTCAGAGACGTTAGACTGAAGACATTTGAAGATCCGCAAGAAATAGAAAGGAATTTCAGAATGATAGCAAAAATACAAAAAGGGAAAAGGGTCAAGATGATGTTCAGGAAAATACCTATAGATGGAAGGATATCTTTTATTAACGTTATCTCAATTATACTTTCTCTTTAGGTTTTTTCAATATCTTCTCATATATTTCAAAATTTGTTCCGGTAAAAATAAAGAAAACATTTTTTTGAAACATATTTATTGAACATAGATTAAGATTCATCTGTGTTACAACTCCAATACGAAGCAGCAATATGATACAAAATTATAATTACAATAATACATACATATTTCCATAAATACTCTAAATTCTATATTTTCCTACACATTTTTTAGACCAAATCTAGCGGCAGTTGATGCAACGCCTATGCAGTACCTTCCAGCACTTATATCTTACTGATTAAACAATCCTCTTGAGTGTAATCAAAATTACATTAAATATGGTTCATTAAATAAAAAATGGTTCATGTTGCCAGTACGCAGATTATAAACATCGAAATCACCTCAAGACAATTCTGGAAACTGCATTAGAAATTAAATAGACTATGTTACCTATTTATAAACAGTAAAGATATTCATCCTGGTAAGTCATCCTTACTAGTATCTAAGTTTGAGAGAGTTTGAGTTCTCTGAGAGGCCTAGATAAAAAAGGTAAATGGCATCAAAGAAACGATTTAGTAAGCAAGAACAACAACAAAGATGGGGGAACAGAGATTTAGACAAGATCTAATGACTTAAAATATTGCAGAAATGAAGAAAGCCTCGAAAGAACGCAAATCATTGAGCAATGAAGCTATGGAACTGGACGATGAAAGTGATTCTAGAGTTAATGGATGAAAAAAACAATTCAAGAACAACAACACCAAGAAACATAAAGAAATAGATAAGACGTATAATAAAAAATCTTCTTCTTCTTCAAGTGCCCTGTCCGCTGCGAACGTTGGCTATTAACATGGCAATTTTGATCGTGATTTTGGATCCACGAGTGTCTTCTCCTGTCTGGCCCTCGCTTACTGTCTATTTTTCCCTGGACAATCAAGTGTAGCAGACGGTACTTATCTTGTCTCAATATGTGGCCTAGATATTCAAGCTTTCTTTGTTTAATTGTATTCACGATCTCTTTCTCCTTTCCGATTCTTTGGAGTACCTCTATGTTGGTGACATGTTCGGTCCAGGATATACGAAGAATGCGTCGGTACACCCACATTTCGAATGCTTCTAGTTTTCTCGTTAGCGTCTCCGTCAGCGTCCAGGCCTCCACGCCATACAGCAAGATCGGAAAAATGTAGCATTTAACTAGACGTAGTTTTAGGGGAAGAGACAAATCCTTGCTTATGAGGAGCTTTTTCATATTGCTAAATACTGCTCTAGCTCGTTCTATTCTCGCCTTAATTTCTATGGTCTGTTCCCATTTTGCATTTACGTTGGTGCCAAGGTACACATAAGATTCTACTAGTATGTTACTTATCCGTAATTGTCGAGCAGGTTGTTGCTTTTTGCTTATCAGCATCCACTTTGTCTTCTTGAAGTTGAGGCTCAGGCCGTATTCCTCACTAACTGAATAAAGTCTTTCCATTACTTGTTGTAATTCGTCTATGGTACTGGCAAGGATCACTGTGTCGTCGGCATATCTTATATTGTTCGTTAACTCGCCGTTTATTTTTATGCCCTCATTTGCATTTTTCATACATTTGTTAAATATTTCCTCGGAATACATATTGAATAGGAGTGGGGATAATATACACCCCTGACGGAAACCTCTTTTGATCTGCACGCTTTCAGTGAGTTCGTTGCCAATTTTTGCTCTTGCTGTTTGACCCCAGTATAGGTTTGCCACAATTCGAATGTCCTTGTCGTCAATACCTGTCTTTCGCAGAATACCTATCAATTTTTCATGATTGACATTGTCAAATGCTTTTCTAAAATCTACAAAGCACAAATACACGTCCTTATCAACGTCTCTACACCGCTGTATAAGCACCTGGAGAGCGAAAATTACTTCTCTAGTTTCAAGTGCTTTCCGAAAACCAAACTGCGATCTATAAATATTTGACTCACATTTATCATATATTCTTCTATGAATGATCTTAGTGAACGCTTTAGTGACATGATTGATCAAGCTTATAAGCCGGTAGTCATCACAAATCTGGGCATTTGGTTTCTTCGGGATTGTAATAAATGTTGACTGCAGCCAGTTCTCCGGGATTTTACCGCTATTATATATGTTGTTAAAAAGTACAACTAGATCATCAAGGAACTGTTTGTCTGATTTACATAGGATCTTTAATATTTCGCAGGGTACATTGTCCGGACCTGCTGACTTATTGTTTTTTAGTGCTGCAATGGCATCTTCTATCTCCGATTTAAGGATTGAAGGTCCTGTTTCTCCTTCTCCATGTAGGCGATCATCAGTCCTGTCAGATGCAAATAACTTTTCTATGTATGATTTCCATGTTTTTAAGATCGTTGATGGCTCCAAAATAAGATTTTCATCGCTATCCTTTATGTTGTTGGGTAACTTATTTAATTTCCTCTTGTTTGTCATCGATTTTATTTTTTTGCGCATATTGTAACTGTCGTATTTTCGTTCGTATTGTTCTATTTCCCTGCATTCGTTGGAAAACCATTTTTCTTTGGCTTCTCGAATTTTCGTTCTTATCATTTTGTAGATCTGCTGGTATGTTTCTGCATTTTTATTCTTGAATTTACGTCTTTCATCCATCATATCCATTATCTCATCAGACAGCCATTCTTTCTTCTTCCGTCGGTCACGCTTTAATAGAGTCGCGCATGTTGTTTGGATTGCTTCCCTCGATTTATCCCATCTCTCTATTATGTCCGACGTGTGTATAATAAAAAATAACTGAAGCAAAACAAAACTGGATGCCAGAGACTTATACGGAACTACAGGTTCTACAGAAAAAGTATGATAATAGAATGGCACAAAAAATTAATGGAATAGAGAATGAGACACAATAGGACTAACATAAAACCAGGCAAATTGATGTAATGTTTACAATCGAAAAATCTGGATAAAATGACATCAGAATAATACAAAACCTGCACTGTTTTGTGTTATTTCCCAGTATCACCAGCCCTGTTTTATATAAAACATAAGCTGGTCATACCGAATTCATGAATATGCAAAGAGGCATAAGACAAGGTATCCCCTTTGTTGTTTAATCTATATTTAGAGGAAATATTTACCAAGTCTATGGGAAAATCATCAACAACATCCAAAAGGTTTACTACAACGAGAGGTTTTCTGCGAATTCCGTTAATCGCTTAGAGGTGTAAGTTGGTTGAATGTACTGTACAAACTTTTGATATACTTCAGAAAAACACAGCTCCAGCGGAAACACTATATTGGAAGAAAAAAAATTGTTAACATCAGTTCGAGTAAAAATAATTTTCAATAAAAAAGGAAAAGTAGAAATAAAACACTATAACGATAAAATCTTGAACCTGAATTGAACTTGATCTTGAATCCCTCAGAAGAAGCGATTTGAATAGAATAATATCATACATAAAAGAAGTTATCCTCACGTTTACAAGATACCTATTTTTCCTAATACAAGTTTTCTTCTTTCTTGTTCATTGTTGGGTTTAGTTTTTGATAAAATAGATGTCAGTGTGTTGGTTGTTTTAAGTAATATTATATATATTTGTTTCCAAAAAACTTAAGCCAACAATAAACAAGAAAGAGACCATGGAGCATAAATATTGTTTACTGAACCATAAAAATTGAGCTACAATTCGTACTTATAATAAAATAAGTTTTAAATCCGAAATAAAATATATTTCGTCACACTGTAGCCATTGGCTTCATTTGTAAATGTTTCTACAGTAAATTCCTATTTGTTGTATATGTTATCTACTAAAATACAAAATGAATATCACAGAAGAACACATATAGGAAGTACTAAAAATACACGTTAGCATTTTAAACAGGAGAAATATTAAAGTATTAACAAACTAGGAAGAACCAATGCGCACATCTTTGGTGGTTCCGAATGTAACACTGTTCTGGACACGTGTCAAATAGTTTGTGTTGTGGGATCACACTGGCAGAATCGACGTTGTTTAACCCTCCGTTAGTCGCTATCGGTCTCACACACCGACGACAGAATTATTCATTCTGGATTTACAAATAACTGTTATTTTTCTATCGCCACTTTCTGTACCTCTCCCTATCAACCAAACTCGTGTTAGTGTACATTCTTACCTTTCTGGATACAGTTGTATGAGTTTTATAGTTATTTTCGGTGCCAGACTCCGTAGCGACTAACGGTGTTGCTATTACTTATTGCAGAACTTGCAGAACACGTAAATATTTATCACCTTATTATTGCATTTTATCGGTAAGTTTTTGTCAATTCTTTTTTATAGATGTCCTTTGAAGCCGAACAACTTTGATTCCAACGCTTGTTGGAATTAGGGACAATGGATCCTACCGACGATGAAAATTATTTTGACGATGAGGGAAGTGAAAGCGAAATCGATCAAACTGAGGAACGTGATGGTGGAACAATCGGAACAAGATGTGACAGATGAGGAAGAAGAAAGTGGAAGTAATATCTTAGCGTTTATTGGAAAATATAGAGTTACTAGATGGAAAAAGGCTATTCAACCGTGAAATGTTAGAACAAAACAAGAAAATTACATAGTAGGTAATAAAAACTAATGTTTATATTTTGAGAACGATATCCGAAGTGGAAATTAAAACGTCAATAAACTTACTTTAACCTTTAATTGTGGCTTATTCCCATTTTAATAGTAATTACTTTAAAATGCAACGAGAAAATAGCTTGAGAACAATATTCACAATATATATTGTTATACTAGTGTTTTTCATTTTGTATCTGTTTTTTTTTTTCAATAAAATATTTTCAAAAATATTTTTTCAGTTATTTCCGTGCACAATATAAAATATTTGTATGAATTTTATATTAAAAACTATTTTTTTTAATTGTCGGTCTCTGACACCGTAGCGACTCTTGATGCTCAGTTTTTGCTAGCGACTAACGGAGGGTTAAGGTTGATCTGCACTTGAAAAATCCAAACTACACATTCAAAAAATTTGAAAAAAAAATTAAGAATGTATATGAAATGACAGAAGTATTTTGACAAAATTTAAGCAAACTTCATGTTTTAAACATTGGTAATATTTATCATCGACATATGACAGATAACAGTACTTTCGGCTTCGAAACGCTTCAAACACAAACCATACATACTCATGAGTATGTATGGTTTGTGGCTTCAAACGAAACGATAATAATTACTTTGTTCAACACTTTAACAGATTACAACAAAGTTAAATGAGAATGTTATCGGTTTGGATTTTGAACTGGCCATGCTGAAACTTACAGAATAGTAGATATTGTAACTTTTATTTTGAAAGTACGATATAATAAAATTTACTCTAAAAGTAATATATCGATAATGAGTTTTGTAGCTATATTTGTGTCAATGGATCAAAATTGTACTGTTATTGTTGTAGGTACAACAGAAAGTAGTACAATATACTTCAGAATGAAAATAAATCCGTGAAAACGTTAACCAAGTGTCCTGTCAGTATCGATGTTAATACAATTAAAGTTTAAGCTGTTTTAAATTATTGGCAGCGTTAGTTCTTACTATTTGACGCTTATTGTACTTCTATAAGTAGAAAGCAAGGGTCTGGTAATTAGAAAGGAAGTAATTACGTGCTTTTAATTATATGTTACAACATTTAATTCCTCACTTTGCCGACAATACATACACGACGGTTTTTGTAAACAAACACTGTCATAACCAGTGATATGTAAGAGAGTCGTAACTCTCTTACATATCACTGAGAGAGACTCTCTTACATATCTCTGGTCATAACGATGTATAACTGTCACTTGTCTACTAAGAAATCTATAATTATTATAGGTTAAACAGTAAATATATAAAAAAATAAAAAATGTACAATTTAATACTTATTAGAGAAAAGGAAGATACAATATACAAGTCCATAAAAATTTATATGCTAATATTACAAATTTCAACAATATTCCTAGTGGATTAAATTTATTTTAGTGTATTCGTACAAAAAATAATATATTTTCCTTCTAATTTCGATGCACGTCATCCATTTGACATTTGACGGTCATCATTTTGACGTAGCGTTGCTATTTTAAGAAACAATTGAAACGACAAAAAATTGTGAAAAATTTTATTACAAAAAAACAAACTATTACTTATCGAATTATTTATGCCGACTTAAATTTCTGTATGAGTCTCTTTTGAAGAAATTCTAAGCAGTCTGTTATACTAAAACGACGTATGAATCTTACAGACGACGTAAAACTTTGGATGGAAGAAAACAGGCTTCCAACTGTTGAATGCAAGAATGCAGTGGAAGAGACCTATTGGAATATCAAGAAGGCAATGGGAAGAACATGTGGATGAGGACGCCAAAAATCTCTTTGGCAGTCGATCGTGGAGGAGAATGGTTATAGATCATAATGGATGGAGAGGTTTGATGAAGCAGTCCAGGGATTGAACTGCACTGTAGAGCCGTAGGGTGAATGGATGGACGTACGACGCACTTGGTAAGAAAAATTTATAGGTACGTATTTATTTATAATAAACATGCTCGATGGTCATTGTAATTTAATACTCTTAATGTGGGGTGTTTCTTAAGTGATTGGATATATGACTAGAAATAGCAAAAAAAAGAATCATCAAACTCAACTGCAAGATTATCGTTTTATCAAATTTTAAAGACAATAAAAAGTTATAAAAATATAGCAAATTTGTTGAAATGGAAAAATGGATACATACTTTTATAAAGAATATAAAACATTAATATGGAGATCGTAGTCCAAGTTTGAGAGACTGGGATATTAATGCGCGGATATAAGTGTTAGCTGAACAAAAACTGTGTAAAAAACACCAGTAATAATTATTACAAACAAACAACGCAGAAAATGAAAAAAACACTTAAAAAGTTGAAGAATAGAAAAGCTGTCGATGAAGATGGGATTTAAAATATTTCGGGACAGCAATGACGGAACAACTACTAACAACTAAAAACAGTCAGAAAACTATAGAGGAGTAAAAGGGCTATAACAGTTCTAGCGCAAAATCGGTCATTTTTACATGTAATCGTCATAATGCCCTTTTGATAATGCCACCGTGTTTGTTTTTATTTTATCATATTCGCTATCCTCTCCCCTCTCCAACGAGCCCCATTACGTCACGATCCGACGAGCCGTTTTACCCCCGTCCCCCACAAACTAAAAAAATAAGTAGAATAGAACTTAGATTTTCTTACCGAGATGAACATGTAAAATAAATGATTTTACGCTAGAACTGTTATAGAACTTTTACTAAGAGGTATCAATATGTTAAATACCAGCATGAGAGTTAAAAATTTTGCAAGAACGAATCAATTAGGGCATAAACTTAGCAGAGGAACAAAGTTTTTTTATTGGAAGATCCTGTGCTGATACAGTATTCGTCATAAACCAAATTACTGAGAAGTATAATAAATCACAGTTTCGAAGTTTGATCAACCTAATGAAAGCATTCGACAGAAGAAAATGTAATTCAAATTTTATATAGTAGAAAAGTTTCCTTGGATATTATGAAAATTGTTAAAATAATCTACCAAAACAATAATACGGAAGTTAGAATAGGTCGACAACCTACTGGACTTATATACATAGGCAACGGAATAATACATGGGCAATCATGAATTTCTATATAGAAATAAACAGGTTAAAACACTCTGTTAGGCAGATAACTCCCGGCACACAGCTATGCATAGAGCTAGACGGGATGAGGCGATAAATCTGACAAATCCGATATCTTGCAAAATATACGCATTTTTTTCAGCTGTGCCAAAATTTTCCCATTTTCATCGTAATTGAGTCCACTGGCCCTACTTCCTCCTAGTTTCTATTCAGTTATTTTGTCAGCTTAAAGATCCAACGATAAAGCCGAACAAAAGATAGTAGAAATATATTTAGTAGGTATATAAGCTTTTGTTTCAACTACCACTGAAAATTCATCAGATAAAAATCACACAATATGATTAAGTACTAAAAAATCTATTGATACTGAACACCAATATACGTAAATGTAATAATCGTTCCAATTTACCTACAGTATTATCCTTTCGGTGTAAATTTCAATCTTAAAAAATTTCTATAAAGCTTTTTTCGTTCCTTTTAGATCATGTCATTATTTAAATAAGGATAACCCATGTTTTCTCCATCCGATAAATAAATTCGTTGCGAAAAATATACTCAAACTATTTTAAATTCTTAATATTTTATATATAAATAAAGATAAATTTTCATCGAATATCTTAATATATATTTTCATCGAATATCTTAATATAAATTTTCATCGAATAATTTAATTAATACCACTATTATAGTCGCGGTAACATAGAAAAGTTTAAATGAGGCGGCGTTTCATCCCCTCTTTTTAGAACCGACCGGGTACCTGTGCGAAGTATTTTAGTTAGGAAGCAGTTCGTTCGTAGAGTGTAGAGTGTTGTTTGCTGTCATTTATCTATTGTAAATAATGATGTGACGTGGGACCATGTGGTTGAAACATTATATATGATAAAAACATTGATTTTGTAGAAATTGCCAGTGCCAGTGCCAGTGTGAATGTAAAAGTACCAATAAGAAGATTCGAACTGTTTATTCGACTTGTGGAAGAAAATTCCACTTTCAACTGTATACAAAATATTTCAAAATTGACTCCATCATCGCAAGAGGCGATGTGACTACAAATTTTCAAGCCCTATGGGTGCTTCAATTATAAAACGATTGAAAACCGCAATATGAGTGTACGATTGCTACAGAAGCAATGAGATATCACAATGGAAATTATTAGAAAGTAATTAACACAACCTATAGGAATATGAACCACCGTAATGATATGAATCGCTAACTATCGTCGCCGGCTTGCCATCTGACTGTCCACACGCATTCTAACCACATGAAGAATGTGATCGAACTCCTTCAGATTTTATTCAAAATTTTTTGCTTTCCTTTCCAAATCGTATGCAAACGGTTATTGATGTTTTAGGGCATAACACCCGATATTAGACAATTTTGTTTAAGTTTACTCGAAATCTTTATTGTCTGTAATTCGTTTCGATGTTACACTATTTTCTTTTGTAGCCTTTTAATTAAATAAATTATGCTAAGTAATGAAGCAGTAATGGCCATTTTTTTGTTTTAAAAATAACAGATATTGAGAATACAATATGAAACAGTGCATGAAACTTCAAATGAATTTTTATTTTCCGAAATTTATAGGGTGGCCACTTTTATTGCCGGTCAGTGTATTAACGCAGAACTATCAAAACCCATGTTCTACAATATTTGTTACCGCAACTATAATGTAAAATAATATTAACTTGGCTATTTGTGGTTATCTCTCTATTTTGCCTCTCGTACGCTGAGAGACGTAATTAACTCAAGAAGCGTAATTAACTCAAATCGAGCAGCGAAGGGTTTCTAGAATCCATATTATTTGCGTTGCCGAAAACATTTCACTCTGATGTTTGACATTATTTACAATTTATGTAACAATATAAATAAACCGGGGCGACCGATTTATACAATTTTATCAAGAAGAAAACATGAGAGTTACCAACACATGGTTCCAACTCCACCCCGACGCCTTTATACTTGGAAATCTCCAGCGGATAGAGCTCAGAACATAATAGGAAATCAGATAGACTTCATTCTTATCAACGGTAGATTCAGCACAACTGTCAAAAGAGCTTGCACATATCCTGGAGCAGATGTCCCGTCTGACCACATACTATTAGTGGCCGTCATAAAGATCGCTCTTTCATGCAAGAACAAGCCTGAAACTCAACAACAGATAGCACTGGATAAACTGAAAGACCCAATGATACAAGCAGAAATAAGCAATGAAATAAACGCACAAATTCAAATATTGACGACAAACATTACCGAAGATCTAACACCAACATGGAATACGTTTACAAGTGCTGTAACAGACATCATGAAAAACAACTTAGGGTACAAACGAAATAACAAGAGGCAAAAATGGATGACAGAAGAAATACTATTACTAATGGAAGAACGACGAAGACACAAGAATGACCAAGATGCCAGCAATATGTATGAAAACATTAACAGGCAAATAAAAGCAAAAATAAGAATAGCAAAAAATGAATGGCCTAAGCAACAATGTATCGATCTAGAACATTTTCAACGACAGCACGACGACCGTAATTTACATAAAAAGCTTAAGGAGACTGCTGAAATATACAGAAAACGAAGACCAACTACCATAGTTAATCAGGATAACCCGATAGTGCTGGGTGAAAAGGAGAAAATTGATATATGGGAAAATTATATCCAGGAGCTCTTCCATGACGAAAGACTCATGAGTGAAGTTTATACAGACGACCAGCTGACTGGACCTTCAATCACCAAAGAAAAGGCAATATTAAATTCAAAAAACAATAAGGCACCTGGACCAGATGAAGTCCCGTCAGAAATACTCAAATTACTAGATGAAAGGGGAATTTCAGCACTACACAAAATATTTAATTTAATTTATGAAACTGACTGCTATCCTCAACAGTGGTTACGCTCTACCTTTATTCCCCTGCCCAAGAAAGTCAATGCAAAAAGATGTGAGGATCACAGACTCATTAGCCTGATGATGACACTTTAAAGATATTCTTAAAAATACTACATCAAAGATTATACAAAAAAAGTGAATGGAACACCAGTGAAACACCAGTGATTCCCATTTCGGGTTTAGGCAAGGTTTAGGAACACGAGAAGCAATAGTAGCAACACAGGTGCTGGTCCAAAATTGTTACGATCAGAGGAAGGATGTGTTCCTATGCTTTTTAGATTACCAAAAAGCGTTTGATCGTGTCCAACACCACAAGTTAATGCAGATTCTCAAGAAAGTTGATATAGACTAAAAAGACATAAGATGCATTGAAAACTTGTACTGGCATCAAACGGCACAGTTAAAAATAGACAATTCTATATCCAAACCAATACATATAAGAAGAGGCGTTCGACAGGGATGTGTGCTTTCCCCTCTTTTATTTAACATTTATTCGGAAGCCATATTTCAAGAGTCAGTATAGGATGCAGAGATGGGAATCAAGGTGAATGGAGTATTGATCAACAACATACGATATGCTGATGATGGTGTCTTAATTTGTGACAACATAGTCGATCTTCAACAACTTGTCACTACAATCGGAGAATACAGTAAGCGAATGGGATTAGAGATTTATACCAAAAAGACCAAATTTATGATCATCTCCAGAAACTTAGATGCACTTGAAAACTCCACCATAACACTGAATACTAAATCCATTGAAAGAGTGAGTAAATTTAAATACCTGGGATCGTGGCTTTTTGAAGACTGGGCATCGGACAGGAAAGTAAAATGTTGCATTGAGCAAGCTCGACAAGCTTTCGTAAAATTCAAGAAAGTACTGACTTGTTCAGAGTTTGATCTTCAACTGAGACTAAGGTTTACTGAGTGCTACGTATGGTCAGAGCTGCTATATGGCGTAGAGGGCTGGACACTCAAAACGAGGGATATAAACAGATTAGAAGCTTTCGAAATGTGGCTTTATCGCCGTATCCTAAAAATACCATGGACAGCGAAAATCACAAATATAGATGTCCTTAAAAGAATAAACCCAGAACGCCAACTTTTCGAAACCATCAAGAAAAGGAAAACGGAGTATCTAGGTCACATCATGCGAAATGAAAAATACCAGTTCCTCCAACTTATAATCGAGGGTAAAATTGAAGGCAAGAGAGGAATGGGACGCAAGAAAATGTCCTGGCTCCGAAACATAAGGCAATGGACAGGGATGAACGACATACAATCACTGATACATATTGCAAGAAATAGAGAATTAATGGAAAATGTGATCGCTAACATCCATTAGTGGATTTGCATCTGAAGAAGAAGAAGAAGAATTATTTATTAAATAATTTATTAAAAGTGTTACACCTTTTAATAATTAATCGTACCGCCCATGTTTGGCTAATATTTATTTGTCTTTATTTACATCATTCGTCAAACACTATGTATCTTCTAAAACTTAAAAATTGTTTATATATTAAAGAATTTCACTTTGTATCAAAAGATGTAAATAAAAATCTCTTACAGAATTCTTTAAACATATGTTTGCAACTAAACGAATTGTCCTGATTTTATTTTGAAAATATTTAAACAACTAAAATTACGCTCTACGCTCGAGTCTCTATGCGTTTCTGCATCTCAATCACTCAAAGTACGGTTTTCGTTCTTTGTTTGCGCTTCTCATAGACCAAATAGGCAAATGGAATTTGCCAAATTGTATTAGTCCAGTCGTCAGAGAGTTGAACCCTAAAAATTATACGAATAAGCTGAATTTTACGAGAATATTAATTTTGAGAGCCCAAAAAAGGAGCCAAAATGTTTACCACTTTTACCCTCGGCTTCCCCCTAAAATCCATCTCGCAGGGGGGTAAAAATGCAAAAAATCGATTTAAGTGGCATTTTCGTCTCTGGCGACTGGAGTATAAGTGCCTACAACATATTCAGTTTAAATTCAAAATGAATTTTGAATTTAAACTGAATTCCAAACATTTTGGCATTTTCCTCTACTCGATTTGAATTTTTTTCTACATTAACGTTCATACGTCGTTATTAGATATTTCTGATCCCGAACACCACCGCCACCGTCCTTTTCTATCAATTCTCTTTCCCTGTTCAACCCAATTCCAACCAACCCTTCGCTATAACATCTTCGAATCTAAGAGATCTTTAACATATAAAAAATCACTTATAAATCTAACAAAAACCTAATTATCACAGCATATTTCTGCAGTAGCAGTAAAGCTTCAAATGAAAGTCAGTAATGCAAGCACTCTGCTTTCCGTAGAGATTCAACCTACTGATGGTCCCTATAACTTCGAACGTCTTTGTCTTCTCAGCATACCTGACAGTGATTTCAAATACCGCTTCACCGGGTACAGTTCTTATGGTAATCAAATAATCCTTGATCATATTCGAGCCCTTGATCTGAGAAGTGTGCGTCATCACCCTCGAGTTTAGAACAGCATCCAAAGCTAGCTTAGCACATTGGGCATAACCTTCGAGCAGGTTGTTGATATGACGTACCGCTTGTTGTGCTACTTGTTCGACCATGCTGTCGTTAGTATTAATCTCCGTACTTTGCTGGCAAGTGCACCAGTGACTTGAGATGGCGGCATCTTCGCAAGTTCTTTCCTTACTAATTGGTTTGAAAAGGCTTACTGCTCTGCTAGATTTGTTCGATTCCAGCGATAGTCGCTTAGAAGGTTCAAGTAAGTCTAAAAATGTTTCGTGTAAGTCAAATGGAGAAGTCAGTCTTTTTGAATTCTGTTGCAAATTCTTGTAAGCTGTAGGATACCTCTTCTTTAAAGATTCAGGTATAAGTACATGCACAAACGGGAGCCGTTCTTCCATTCTTCCTTGAAAGGTTTGCCTAATTGATCCCCACCGTATTCCGTGATCGCTTATAAAGAACAGGGCTGTGTTTTTTAAGTATCCTTGTTCTTGCAACTCTTTAAAGAAGGAATAATAATACTGGTCGCCTAATTTGGGTTTGTTGAGATAATCGTGTGACAGGCTAGCTCCCCAAAAAAACCCAAAATATGGTATGTTGTTATTAGTCATTGTTGTGACGAATCTGCTAATATAATCCAGGAAATCCTTAAAAATAAGTCGACCTCCTTCACACTCATAAACATTCATGTTATGGGAATTGCCTATTAAATTTTCGCTATACCTATTAAAGTACCCGTAGGCGTAATCTGTGGATTGTTGTCGAAAGCCTTGCCTCTGATAGTTGAAGAGACCCATCCACGACGAGTCTTCTCCAAATGACGTGGCATAGCCTTCTTTTTTGTAAAGATTCCAGATAAATGAGCAGTTGTCGAATCGGGCGCTAGATTTGGGCCAACAGATCTTAGCCATTTCCTTTTCGAACATCCCAGTCAGTACCGGAATCAAGTTTGGAAAAGTATTGTCACCTACTTTATTGTATCCTAGTAGTTCTACAGCCTTTTGTTCTTTTAAATATTTGACAGTCTTGGGCATTTGCCTATGCAAATTCAATCTAGATACAGCGTCTAATCCTACAACGAGAACGTTAAATGGCTTAGGAGTAATATCGTTTGTAGTAAAGTTAGTTTTTATCGGTACAAAAGCAAAAGTATCTTTGTATATTGTAGTATTGTCGACTCTACAAGTTACTTGGATAAATTCATCCGTAATAATGGCACTGTCGCTAAAAGACCTACACTTAGGCTCTAACTTAAACTTATTATCAGTTTCTCCTTTCTTCGGTTCTCTCCTCCAAAAAGGTGCATAACAGCAATTCAAATTGGTCGTGTCATTCAACTGATAAGAATACAATGAAGACTGAACTAAATAAATTGAAGTCAGGTTAGACTTAAACAGAGCTGGTTTGCCTTTGTTGCATTTTGGTTGTTTCGGTGTATCTATAAATTGTTTTATGTGAGCGTCAAACGGATCCATGTATGGTATTTTGCAACCAGGCGTGTATATGGTAAACGCTCTGTCATCGAACGAAACATTACTAAAAATAGGTTTGCTGAATTGTAACGTAAAATACTGCATTTGGAAGACATCGGCAATGAAGAGCATAGCTATGCACAGCACAATCGGTATCCAGTATATTGAAGGCACCCGCACTTTAGATTCATCAACTTCCATTCCATCGGTATAATTTCTGAAAAACAAAACAATGTTTTAGTATTAAGATGAAAAAGTATTATTTAAATGGCAGCTGGCAGCCAAATCCAAATTTTATTCAACAGACCAGTCAAATAATTACTATTACGAGACTGGTATCTTTATTTTATATATTTGGTAATTTCCAAATGAGTATACGTTATGTTTCAAGCAAGCCTATGATTCAATAGATAGAACAATACTACCTAATATATTACAAGAATTTGGCATACCATCAAAATTAATAAGACTAGTGCAAATGACAATGACAGAAACAGAAGCACATGTATGTATTCAAGGACAGATCACTGATGCGTTTATGACAACGCAAGGACTGAAACAAGGTGACGGACTGGCTCCAACACTTTTTAATCTTGTTCTTGAATATGTAATTAGACGGTTGACGGTGAGCAGAAATAACATACTTACAAACAAATCTACCCAATTAGCAGCATACGCAGATGACATAAACATAATGAGCAGAACAAAGACTGCGGCAGAAGAAACCTACGTTCAGTTGAAACAGAGTTCAGAAGTTGTAGGGCTAACAATAAATACAAATAAAACATAACTACTCATACAAACCAGATCAAATAGACAGGCGCAACAACAACAATTTATAGACGATATAGAATACGTGAATAGATTCACGTATTTAGGAATGGATCTGGTCGAAAATAATGAAGAAGAACCGGAAATAAATAGAAGGCTTATGCTGGCAAACAAAGCCTATTTCGCGATGGGCCACATATTCAAATCGCGAGACGTACACCGGAAAACAAAACTCCGGGTATATAAAACAATTATCCGACCCATAGTAAGTTATGGGTGTGAAACATGGGTTATAACACAGAAATCTACCAATGCATTAGACGTGTTCGAAAGAAAAATATTGCGTAGAATACTGGGTCCAATAAAGGAAAATAACAACTGGCGAATTAGATATAATAACGAAATATACGAACAATACACTGAACCAACACTAGCACAATACACTAGACTGCAGAGATTACGATGGACAGGGCATGCTAAATTACTAAACGCAAGAATGCAAGGAAAAAGACCTGTTGGAAGACCAAGAAAGAGATGGGAAGACGAGGTAGATGAGGATGCCAAAAATCTCCTAAAAACGCGTTCATGGAAAAGAACAGCAGTAAATAGAGATGTTTGGAGAGGTTTAATGAAGGAGGCCAAGGCCCGGCTTGGGCTGTAGTGCCATTGGATGGATGGATACGTTATGTTGAATTCTGCCAAGACATTAATATGATGATTTCCAACACTTGGTTTAAACTACTCAAAAGACACCTCTAGAGATATGGAGGTCTCCTCAAGACTGCTAAGAAATTGTTCGACATATAGATGTACGCCCCAGACATAAGCGACAATTTGTTTTAATTTATTTGTTAGAATATCTTAGAAATCCTTTGACTGTTGAAAAGTTCGGATCTATACACTAATGTTACAAATAAGTTGTACAAATGGAACTACTAACGCAGATATATACAATCTTGTTATAATTAGGAAAAAATCATATTTTTAGCATATAAAGCAACACAGAGAGTTGAAACAACTTCAAGTAATATCAGAACAAATGACTGAAGGAAAGGAAAATACAAAAAGAAAAAAAATCATGGCTGAATAAAATGAGATAGTGGAGCCATGCAACAGATAACCAACTAATTCGATAAGCTTAGACGGACAGAAATTTGCTAAATTTATCGCCTACCTTAATCGAAAAGGAGAAGAATAATTATTAAAGTTATTTAAGTCACTTTATTCTACAATATATTCAGTTTTTTTTTTATTTAAATAAAATGCTATTTTTTTCATAAAACCTGGACTAAAACTGAAAAAATGATGAGAGCTTTTAGTGCTCCATTAAAAAAATCGTCATCATCAGCGCCTTTCATGTCTGATGGAATGTTTGCAGCCCTTTGAATCGCTTATTGCGGTGAATCACTTAGCATTCTTCTTGTATATTGTCCAAGTTTGTTTTATGACTTGATTTCATTACAATTTTCTTCCACTTATTTCGATCTGTACATGGTCCCTTCAGTTTCTTACTTTTAGGATTTTGATACATCTCACGAACCGGTCCTGCCATCACTGTCTAGATCTTCCGCTTGATCTTTCAGTTTTTGGCTTCCATCTGGTCACCTTCTTCTCCGTTGGTCGTTTTTACTTCTTTTTATGTATGTATCCCAGCCATCTCATTATCTGCGCTTTAATAAATCTAAGTACTTTTCTCCCCTTATATTAAAAAAGATACATAATGATTTTTTATACCAATTCGCCATCATCATCATCATTTTGGCTTTAAAACCCTACGTGGGTTTCTAGAATGTCTTTCCAGTCCCTATTTATCACCTTCCTCCACCAAGCACACCTGTTCAAACGTACATTAGTTTCACCATTTGATAGTAAAATAAATAGTGAATGTAGTTTTGATTAGTAGGATGTATTGCTCAATAATTTTAGATTACCATAATATTCTGCTAGTTTGTAAAATGTTTTAACAGTTTTTCTTAGTCCTACATTTGTAGTTTTTTTATAAATTGTACTTTTACTCCTACCTTTTCTTTAAAAGAACGAGATTTTTCGTAAAAATCCTTGACACATATTTTGAATGATTGTCAAGTTTCACACTTCAAATTTGACACTTAATAATTCAATGGTAATATTGTAAGAAAGAAAAACTGACAAATTAAAGAGAGGGTTTTAGGTGTAGGCTTAAACGGGGAAAGAGAGAGGTTGCGTAATCGTATGAAATTGACTGAAGCCAAAATTGGCACCAACCAGCACCAAAAAAGTTGCCAGATAATATTTTATTTCTTCAGTAGATTGAGAATATTGAATATATATCTATCAATAGATTTTTTTTTAATTTATAATTGAACACTGATATAATCATCACTTTTTAAACATGATTTTATCATTACATATTTTTTAGTAGATCGATATAATGTGTCAGTAAATCAGTAAATTAAAGTTGAACTCAGTAGATCTACTGAAAAATCAGTAGACTTGGTAACCCTGCCGAGAGGTAGTAATGGGCGACGTACAGTCATAAAACATGGCGATCACATCGAAACTGTCTTCACTTTTCGGAGTATTATAGTCCTTTTCCATCATATTGATAGCACATTATGTATGCCAATCCTCAACAGGTCAAAAAACCCTATACTTGTTTCGAAATAAATAAAAAAAATTAATATTTTAAGATGCCGTCAACAATTCATTATCTTTTAAAAAACCTTCTGTAAAATAAGTGTCCACTAATCTCACTATACCTTTTTTGTGCGTAAAAAACGTCGGTATATATGCCACACGATTATTATTAATTATACACGGGTGATTAATGAGAGAATTCAATGTTTCACGAAATAAATTAATGTTAACAGTAATTTAAAGGTGATTATTGTTTTCTATACAAGTTATTGCCTGACACAAAAAGAATACCTTCTTTGAACGATTACCTGGAATTACTGATAAGGCTTCGCTAATGATAGTTTAAGTAGTTTTTATGCCACATTATGCCACACCGAACTATATGAACACACTACTGGAGCAGTTAAAGTACTTGACACACTTTTCGAACGAATTTCATCCAGAACGGGGTGTCAGACAAGAATGTATACTATCTCCACAATTATTCAACATATATGGGGAGTATATTATGCGAAGAGCACTTGAAGGATGGGAAAAGGGCATCTCAATAAATGGTCATAAACTAAACAACCTGCGTTTCGCAGATGACACAGCCCTTCTTGCAAATAGTAAGCAGAGCTGATAGAACTTATACGACTGATCGAAAACGAAAGTCAAATATTTGGTCTGCAATTAAACATATCAAAGACAAAGATCATGATAGTGGATAGACTACACAACAATCATCCACACATAACCACAATTGACCGGTTCGAGGTTGTGAGCTCATACTTATATCTGGGATCATTAATCACAAACACAGGGTCATTACAAGAAGAGATTAAACGTAGATGTGATCTAGCAAAAGTTGCCACAACAAAAATGACCAAAATATGGAAGGACTGTCAAATTTCAAGAGCGATAAAGATGAGGTTGAGCAACTGCTTAATATTCCCAATACTGACCTACGGATGTGAATCTTGGACTCTGAGACAATCGGAGAGAAGAAAGATAGACGCCACTGAAATGTTCTGTTGGAGACGAATGTCACGAATTCCTTGGACCGACCGCAGAACAAATAATTCAATTTTAAGAGAGCTAAAAGTTAGCCAACGACTCTCTAGTAAAGTTCACCTCCAACAATTAAAATATTTTGGGCATGTTATGAGAGCAAACACAGAAAACATGGAAAGACTCATAATACAAGGAAAGGTAGAAGGCCGAAGATCACGAGGAAGATCCCCAACAAGATGGATAGATCAAATTACAGGAATATGCCAAAGACCTATGCATGAATTAAAAGAAATTACCAGAGACAGAGATCTCTGGAGACGGACAATACACGACATCACGTCGACCACTACACTCCCCCTGGGGGGTCAGGATTGAAGAGAGATGCCACATTACAGCTTATGCCAATAATATAAATTAGAAATTGTTTACATCTTCCATTTAGTTTGTAGATGTACATTGTTCATGTCTTACCTATCTTCGTTTTTGGTGTCGATATTTTGTTATTTGCATTTAAAAATGACGTCGACAACAGGTTTTATCCCGGTTAAGTGTAGTTTTAAAGGTGCCTTCAGTCTAAGAGAGAAAAATATAATATTAAACGTACACGATGTACTTGTACATCAACGCCCTTTAAGTAATGTTCGTGAAACATGTGTTCAAATATGACAGGTGTTGGAGAATAAACAATTTATAGATTTCTAAAAGAACGAAAAGGAGGAACTGTTTCATGTCCCAAGAAGAGTGGAGGGAGTAAACCCTTGAAAACTGAAGAAATACATAAAAACATGATAAGACGCAGCGTCCACTCATTTTTTTTAACAAAGAATTTCCAACATTGAACAAAATCCAAACATTAATTAGAGAAAACGAAGAGTTACCAATCATAAGCAACAAGAAATTATGGGAACTATTGAGAGAGATGGGATTTCGTTGGCAAAAGAATAGAAGAAAATCCGTTTTAATTTTTTAAGAAGGGAAAACAATTTTTTATTTGGACGAGACTTGGCTAAATGAAGGTCATACTGTACCATATCTATGGGTTGATACAAACGTGAAAAGTTCCCGTCAGGCATTCATCGAAGGTGTATCTACTGGAATAAACAATATTCGCGTTGGAAAAGGACGCAGACTCATAATAACCCATATTGGAAACAAATACGGTTTTGTCAATGGTAGATTATTAAGTTTTGTCTCAAAATCAACCAAAGATTACCACGAGGAAATGACTGCTGACGTTTTTGAAAAATATTTTGAGCAAATGTTGGATTTAATTCCAAAAAATTCTGTCATAGTCATGGATAATGCTAGTTACCATTCAAGACTAGCAGAAAAATTGCCAACAACGACATGGAAAAAATGGGAGATAATCGAATGGATGGATAAACACGCAATTGAGTACAAGGAGAATTTGACAAAAAAGGAATTATTACCTATTGTAAGGCAACATAAAGCAGCTTATAAAAAATATATAATTAATGAAATGGCATTAAACCGTGATGTAATTATTTTACGTTTACCCCCATACCACTGTGATCTGAATCCGATAGATAATATATGGTCTCAAGTAAAGGGTGAAGTCGGACGCAACAACAAAACTTTTAAATTAGAAGACTTACAACAATTATTAGAACATTCCTTATCAAAAGTTACTCCAGAAAATTGGAAAAATGCTTTAGTCATGCTCACAAGGAAGAAAATAAAATGTGGAATTTGGATAACATTTGCATAAAATGATGCAATACTGGAACCAGTAATAATTAACATTGGAGTTGAAGATTCCTTAGATTCTAAAGAAAGCAGTGAATCTAAAATGGAATTTGAATAAAATAATATTCATTTTTTTACAAATCGGCCCCTGTTACGGCCACAAATTTTTTTTATATATAACCAATAAAATAAACATCTTACATTTCTTGCAAATTCATTAGTACCTGTTAATCTCCATCACTCCGACACTGGCAACTTTATTTAGGGATTAGTAACCCTCAAAACTATTGTATTCTATTCTGCTTCAACCTTTATACCTGGTGGTCATACTCAATTTAAAATTGTTTTCCTATATACTTTTGTAAACTTGTAGACAAATATCTATTTTTCATTGAGTCACCCGTATCAACAGTTTAGGGATTTGCATACATAATGTGCTATCAATCTGATGGAAATGGACTATATGAACATTACTCCTCGTCTCTCTTTCCTTGTCTAACGGTGTAGGCCCGAAAAAAAAACAAGTAAGCAAAGGCTTGAAAAAAACAACAAAGTATGCAATGGTAACCATTTGAAACAATACAAGGACTTCGACAAAGAAGTAGTTTAAGTAGGTAAAAGAAATAATAAATAAGACTTACTCACAATCAGTAAAGCATCTTCAGTCATCATCAATAGATCTTTATCAAAGAAATTTGATAATTAAAAGTTGAAAGAATTGCACACCCACACAATAAAAGCTCAATAAATAACACACATTTCATAAATATATCTCTTGAATATATATCTATATCTTGAATATATCTCTTGAATATAAATAAGTTTAAAATAATTCAATAATATAGAACATCACTTTCATCTAACAAACAATCACATTACACCTATCTCTACTTCATTGTATAAAATCTATCTCCTCAAGAACTTCCCCGTTTATTTCTCCATTCAACAATACAGGATAGTTTGAACCATGTTCTTCCAACCATCAATTAATAGAGTACCGGCATGTAAGTAATGTTTTAATTATTTATTTACTAATTTATTACAATTTAATAAACTGGTTTATACCAATTTGTGGGTCTTACCTTGTCTGCTTAAACATTTTATTTATTTTGAAAAACCAGAGACATGTAATATTGGCATAATTACTGTAATTTATATCATTTATCTTTGTTTACCTTTATAAGACAACACCCTAATATGGTTTTTATTATTTCAGCATTTAATTAACTTTGTATCGAGACCTGAAGATGCTTTGCATATTGTAGAAAGTGAAACCGGTCGTCAAGATAGTTAAATTAAATTGATTGTGAGTAAGTCTTATTTATTATTTCTTTTAACTATTTAAAATGGACTTACACAAGCAACACATTCATGATTTAAATATTTTAAGCTCAGTACTTTTTATAAATGTTATAGATGAAATAGTGGAAGAATGATAGAAAATCTTTAGAAAATACTCTATAGGATAGAATAGATGATACCATCGTATCAGCATTTTTAAGCTCTGTACATAAATTTTGCAAAAAATGTTATTTTTAGTTAGTTTTAACCAAAATCTTAGGTATTAAAAATATATCAAAATTACCCAAAAATAAAAAAAATAATTTTGGCGTTTACGGATTAATTTAAAAGATTCTCCTCGCTAGCTCTTTATATATCTAGTAGAGTAAATAGATTAAATTCATAAATACATACATAAATTATATGTAGAACATATCCCTAACAGAAACTTTATTAAAAAATGAAAACTGTAAATAACATCTAGATATTACCACAATCTTTCAATACCAAAACATTATGCCACTCACTCTAAGCTAAATTAATGTTAGATTATATAAAACCTACCCGAATATTTTGAAAATTATGATACCTATCAATATTCCAGTCATCACGAAAAAAAGAAAAACAACAGGGAAAGACATGGATAACATAGATAGCGTTAACTGATGTATTAGTTAATAAAAAACAGATTAAACTTCTATTAAGAATATATACTAAATTTTCATTAACAATAAATATCTTGTTATCATCTAAAAAACAAAATTATAAAAAGTAATTTAATTAAAATCGATTTTATACGGTGATATTAGGTATTTTATGTCGAGATTTTATTGTATCGGGTGATATTGTATCATATTTGCAAAATTAAAGAAAATATGCTGATGATAAAATTTATTCTATGAACCAGCATAAATATATAAAGCATACTTCAAATATTCCAAGTTTTACATAGAATTTAATGATTTATACTTATAAAACACAATAATAACATGAAAATGCAAAGTTAAAAACATTATTAATTGGTGAACATGGACTGGCACTACGAAATGAAAGAAGCAGCAGACTACTTCAATTCTGTCAAGAACAGAACATCATTGTTATGAATACATGGTTCAAACTACCAGTTTCCAGATTGTACACGTGGAAATCGCCACAAGACAATAAGAAAAATTGCATCAGAAATCAGATAGACAACACAATGATTATTCAAAGACACAGAAATAGCATTAGAAGTTTAAAATCCATTCCCGGTGCAGATGTTAAAACTTTGAGTTGTGGTTATTCCGTCGCATTCTAAAATTGGACTGGCCATGTTAAAAATGAAGAAGTTCGAGTTCAAATATCGATTTTTTACAGAACTGGCATTCAAACTCGCCGGTGGCTTCACGTGTTGTTTCTGAGAGAGTGATTCATTCTAAAAGTGCTAATAAATATATTTCGATATTTTTTTACGTTTTACCCACCTACGAGGGGAATTTTAGGGGGAAGCCCGGAGGTAATGGTAAACTGTTTTGGTGTCCTAAAATTAATATTCTCGCCAAAATTCAGCTTGTTGGGTCAAATCTCTGATGATTGGGCTATAGGTACCAGAAAAATTGAAAATAAAAAAACAAAATGGTGGACATTTGAAAAATCGTTCAAAAGCAGACCTTTATTTGATGTTTTTCAGTCATGGAAATTTTATTATTTTTGTTTTTGGTCAACTTGTATTAAACTATCAAAGAAAAAATCAAGACAAACGAGGTGTATTGAAATTGACAGACAAAACTGATCCAAAAATTAACGATTTTGAAAGAAACTACGTTTTTAAAACTGGAAGACAGTTAGTCTCCGGATCTAGTTTGCCAATTTTAATAAACCTTGATGCAATATCTTTCTTTTGGTTTTCTCTATGATGGTTTATTAGAATTTGAGCATAAAGAGGTAATATTAAAATTTTTGTGACTGAAAAAAAGTCGAAAAAAATTCAATTTTTGAACAATTTTTTCAAATGACTGCCAAATACCTGGTTTAACTACCAAAAAGAAGATTATATACATGAAAAGCACCTGGAGATAAATAAAACCACATAATCAAAAAACAGATTAATTACATATTTATTACATAAAGGCATTCGCATATCTGCGAAAAATATGCGTTCTCTGCTATATATTAAAAAATTTAATGACAGTATCCCCATCTCTGATTATATCAACAAGTACAGAAAATGCTATATAAAACTACTCAAAGTAGTCAAAAAATCCTTACCCGCTTAACAAGCTCCAAAAATATTTCAAAAGAAACTTGATCAATAATAAACGATTTTCGAAATAAAACCAGTACAGCGGATCAAACCTTTTCTTTTCCTAACCCCGAAAATCTAAATGATTACTTTGTTAATGAGAGTAAAAATATAACCTCAACTATTTCGCCACAACAAGATCCAGTTTCCTATCTCTCTAATTCAAAAAACATTGCTGATACCTTCTTTTTAAGACCAGTTGATAAGACGGAACTCATTTCAACAATTCGTAGTATAAAAAGCATATCCTCCTGTAGTACAGATGGATTATCTATTAAAATTTTCTCAAATCTACCGCATAATGTTTTGGAGGTCATGGTCTCGCTAGTAGATGATTCCCTTGAAAAAGGTACATTCCCTAACTGCCTAAAGACTGCCATCGTCATTCCTCTTCATAAAGGTGGAGAAAAATCTGATGCCTGCAACTATAGACCTATTGCCTTGTTACCAGCACTATCAAAAGTTATTGAAAGACTTAAAAGTTCGACTTATGCCCTTTCTCCTTAAATATATTATTTTATCGCAAAATCAGTTCGGCTTTTTGTCTAATAAATGCACTAGTGATGCCATATTTTCTGTGTTACATAATGTATATCTATCACTAAACAGTAACCTCTCCTCCGCCACCGTTTTCTGCGACTATTCCAAAGCCTTTGACTGCGTAAATCACGACATTCTATTAAAAAAATTAACTTTCTACGGAATTCGGGGTGTGTCTTTGAACTGGTTCAAAACTTACTTGGTAGGTAGGAAACAATTGGTTAGAATAAATGACACCGATTCTAGTTGTAAAGATATTGAGTGTGGAGTACCGCAAGGTTCAGTATTAGGTCCCATTCTTTTTTTACTTTTCATTAATGACATCACTTACTTGAAAATTAAAGGGAAAATTTTTCTATTTGCTGATGATACCAGTATTACTTGGAGCAGCTTTGATATTTCAACGCTTCATTCAATTATAACCGCTGATTTACTTATAATCAAGGCTTGGTCAGACTCCAACTTACTTAGCTTTAACGTGGATAAGACTGTAGCATTATCTTATAAAGGAGTCATGCAACCCTTGCTTTTGAATGAGAGCCAAATCAATATCGTAAATTCCGTGAAATTTCTAGGTATTCTCATTGACAGTGATCTCAAATGGTCCTTGCATACTGACTCCTTAAGGAAGAAACTAGCCTCAGCTTGCTTTGCAATAAGATCTGTTTCGAAGGAACTAAATTTATCTTCTGCCAAAATGGCATATTTCTCATTGTTCGAGTCCCATCTTCGATATGGGCTTCCATTTTGGGGTTCTAGTACAGCGGCCCAATTTGATACTATTTTTAAGTTGCAAAAAAGAGCAATCCGTTATCTATTTGGTCTCAAACAAACAACTCATTGCAAGACCTACTTCAAAAATCACGGAATTTTGACGCTTCCCTCTTTATTTATTTTGGAAACGGTTTGTTTGATTCGAAAGCATCTAAACATTTTTCCCGATAGACCTGACCATGGCTACTTCATTAGAAATTCGGATTGTAACGTTTATTTGCCGATCCCGTCCACTCAGCTAGTAAAGAATTCTATTCTATATCGTGCAAAGAAACTTTAAAATCACCTTCCAAGAGAAATTAAATCCGCAACATCCTTCATTAAGTTTCGTAAGGTGACAAAAATCTATCTCTCAGAAAGACCATATTATTCAGTTGACGAGTTTCTTAATGTATAACAAAGAAACAAAATTAGTATTGTTTATAATTACATTTGGGTGTCTCAAGCAGTGGCTACAATTTGTCTCATTTGTTGTTGTCTGTACAAATTATGTAGGTTATACAATAATTTTACTAATTTAAAATTGTGTTATTCTGTTTTTTACTATATTTGTTTTTGTTTTATACTTTTTGTACTATTTGACTGATTTATTTTTTAGCTTTGTCCATAAAATTGGTCAATAATTTTCAGTGACAATAAAGCATATTTCTATTCTATTCTATTCTATTCTATTAATTGACAAGCGTTATAGAAATGGAATCAGGGCAGTTAAAACATATCCCGGGATGGACATCGGTTTCGATCACAATCCTGTTATCGATAAAATCTCAATTAAACTGTAGAAAATCAAACGTAGAGAGAAGATAAAACCTAGCCTCGAAAAACTTATAGATCCAGAAGTACAGGCAGAAATAAAGAAAATACTCAATGATACACTCAAAGAAAAATTTAGTGAAGCACCCGCGGTAGCAGAAAATACAATAGAAAGTATTTGGCACACCTTCAAAACAACAATCACAACTATACAAATAAACAAATACAAGACAACACAAGAAAAACAAAGAATACATTGATGACAGAAGAATTCCTAAAACTAATAGACGTAAGAAGATCTTACAAAAACCTCAATGAAACAAAGTATAAAAATACCCAGAGAACCATCCGAAACAAAATCAGAAAAGCCAAAGAAGAATGGATGATCAGCAGATGTGAAGAAGTGAAAGAATTACTTAAAAAACATGACTACTTCAATGCATACAAAAAGATTAAGGAAGTCACAAATATGAAGAAAAAAATCACTACAACTCTAGTAGATGATAACAACCAAATAGTATCTAGCCCAGAAAATGTAGGAAATCAATGGAAAATACATCGAAGATCTGTTTGATGACGAGAGAACAGAACCACAAATGAATATTGTACAAGAAACAATACTTCATATATTAACATCGGAAGTTACAAAAACAGTCAATACGGCAAAGCCACGAAAGGCGTCAGATTTAGATGAGATGTAGAGATGATAAAACTTATCAATGAAGAAAATCATCAGTCCTTAACACTACTATTTAACAAAATATATACCACTGAAATCTTCGCAGAAGACTGGCTTAGATCGACATTTATACCTATACCCAAGAAAAATAAATCAAATAGACGCTCACAGATTCAATTAGCCTGATGAACCATCTTCTGAAAATGTTACTCAAAATTGTAAATCAACGTATATACAGAAAATGCGAAAGAAATCTGAGCGACAATCAATTAGGATTTCGTATGGGGCTTGGTGCGAGGGGGGCATTATTTGGCCTCCAGATATTACTACAAAAATGCCGAGATCAATGAAAAGACGTGATTCTCTGTTTTATCAACTACGAAAAAGCGTTTGATAGAGTAAAACACACAGTACTCATAGAAACCCTAACCCAACATGGTATGGACCATAACACGTTGGCCCTTATTAAAAACCTATATTGGGATCAAATGGCGTGGATTAAAATAGACAATCGTATGACAGCAGAAATGTCAATAAAAAGAGGAGTTCGCCAGGGCTGTGTACTTTCTCCACTATTGTTTAATATATATTCCGAAAAGATCTTCCAAAATGCCATCGAAAATATTGAAGAAGGAATAAAAATCAATGGAGAATATGTACACAACTTAAGATATGCAGACGACACCGGCAATATTGCGGACAGTGCTGAGGGTTTGCAACGACTTTTAAATGCCATAACCAGAAAGGTAGATAACTTGGGGCTGATTATAAACACAAATGCCGACATTAATATTTATATCTAAAATAAACAAATAGAACCCGTACAAACATGACAGTATCTTGGTTGCTGGATTACAAACGATCTCGACTACGAAGTTGAAATACATGCTCATATAGAGTATGCTAGGTCCGCTTTTCAAAGAATGAAAAAATTCCTAATAAACTCTACGTTATCGTTGGATATCCGATACAAATTTGTAAAAACATTCATTTATTCCATATTACTATACGAAATGGAAACATAGACTCTCGGAGTCACAAGTATGGGACGTGCAGAAGCCTTTGAGATGTGGAAGTTTCGAAAGATGCTGAAGATTTTTTGGACAGAGCACGTGACCAACAACGAGGTGCTGAGAAAAATTAAAAAGAAATACAACTTTCTACTGCTGATAATGGAAGGGAAAGTGGAAGGAAGATGAGGACCAGGAAGAAGAAAATGCTCCTGGCTGAAAAATGTAAGAGACTGGACAATCATGGACACACATTCGATACTAGGAACAGCTGAAGATAGAGAGCAATTTGCTGTAGTTATAGTCAACCATCAGTAATGGAGAAGGCACCTTAAGAAGAAGTCCGTCATTGTTTTTTTAAGAATTCTCAATTTTTCTGGGAAACTATTACGTAAGACCATTTCTTTTTTAAAACCGTCCTCAAATTGTATATTTCAGGTTTGCCGTTGCAGAGATTAACTGTCCACTGTGGAGCAATATAGATAGGATAAAAATAATTTTGAAAATATTATCCTCTCTGTCAAAATTTTTGAAAAAAAAAATAACTCAAAAAATATAAAGTTTTGACCTATGGTACGTAAGTCATTATGTATCATAGGTCAAAATCATCATCACATGATCTTCGTCTTGAGACAAATCTTGGAAAAGACTAGTGAATTTATTATAGACACACATAATCTTTTCATTGACTTTGAGAGTGCCTATGATAGCATCCATCGAGAGTTTTTGATCCATGCACTACTGAAAGAGTTTAATATTCCAACTCAACTCATTGATATAGTAAAAGAAACACTTAAAGTACAAAGCATAATTCGAATTCAAAACGAACTAACAGATACAATCCATGTGAGAACGGGCCTACGACAAGGAGATGCCCTATCCTGTATTCTATTCAACATCGCATTAGAGAAAATAATTAGGGAGACAAAAGTCAACACCAGAGGAACAATAATAACAAAAAGTGTACAAATATTGGCATTTGCAGATGATGTTGATATCATAGCTAGAAGCGAAAGAGAGATGATAGAAGCATTTAATGCGATAGAAATAGCGGTACAAAACAGTGGCCTAAACATTACCGAAATAAAAACCAAATACAAGGTCAGTAAATCGACAGGCCAAAGAAACCTACAGAATCTGAAATACGAGAGTATAACATCAAAAGCGTGAAAAGTTTTACATATCTAGGTTCACTAGATACCGCAGATAACAATATCAGTGAAGAAGTTAAGAGAAGAATACATATCGCTAATAAAACATATAATGGACAATTAAACATCTAACAACATCACAAGAAACGTCAAATGCAAAATATGCAAGACCCTGATAAAACCGGTCCTTGTATTTGGATCAGAGACGTGGACACTGTCGAAAAGCGATGAGAACCTATTAGGTACATTTGAACGAATAATCCTTAGACACATATATAAGGGGGTAAAGGAAAATGACATATGGCGCAGAAGATATAACTTTGAACTATACATACCATACAATGAACCCGAGATCGTAACATCCATAAAGATCGGACGTCTGCGCTGAATGGGCCATGTTGAACGGATGTTGGGGACTGAAACGACAGAACATATAATGAGGCGAACACTAGTAGGAAGAAGGTCAAAGGGAAAACCCAAACTTAAGTACATGTATCAAGTGGAACAAGATCTGACAACACTTAAGATTAGCAACTGGAAAAACAAAGCAAAGAACAGAACAGAATGGCGGAAAATCCTAGAACAAGCCAAGACCCAGAAAGGGTTGTCGAGCTACTGATGATGATGACATAAGTCATTATATAAATTTTGTCTAAAATTTATGTAGAATCTAAAAGTGCAATAATATATAGGGTATCCCGTTTAAAATAACAATGTTGTACTTCATTTTCGGTATAACCTGTCCATAACCTGTCCATATTCATAACTTTAACGATATATAGATAGTGTAACTTCGTCGTGAAACACCCTGTATACTTGCAATTTTAACAACACTAATGGCTAGTGATCAATGTGAACGTGACAATGGTTAATGTACATGCACCGACGAAAGAGGCTGATGAAGAAGGCGTTGAAAGATTCTACGGAGAACTACAGGATGTATGTGATAAAATCCAAAGACACGATGCTGTTATAACGATAGGCGATTTTAGTGCTAAACTGGGGAAAGCAGAAACGTTTGCAAATATATTTGGGAAACACAGTTTGCACACTGAAACCAGCCAAAATAGACTCAGGGTGGCACAGTTCGCAGGAGCAAATAATTACGTAGTTGTCAGTACTAACTTCCAGAGAAAAGATATCCATAAAGGAACATGGAAAATACCGGGACTTAAGGAAACCAATCAAATTGACCATATACTCATCTCAAAAAGATGGACAACAGGCATAACTAATGTCAGAACGTATCGCGGGGCGAACTCTGACTCAGATCACTATCTTGTAGGGGCAAAATTACGGCAGAAAATAGCGACAGTAGCAAAAGGGAAAAATATTCAAATCAAAAAATGGAATTTCGAAGGATTCAAAAGCGCAACAAAGAGACATGATTACAGAAATGCTCTCCAAATAAACTCAACCGAACTAGAGAGGAAGAAACTGCAGAGGAGGAATGGAGACAATTAAAAACAATTATAACGGAGTCAGCAGAGGAAACTATCGGAAAGGCCAAAAGGCAAAGAAATGCGGAATGGTATGATGATGAATGCAGAACTGCAGTAGAGGAAAAAAGGCAAGCTAGGCTTAACCAACTTCAAAGAAACACAAGAAATAGCAGTGAGATTTATAATTAAAAAAGAATACAAGCGACTAGAATATGCAGAAGAAAGAAAAGAGAGGCTATGAAAAAACAAGTACAAGAAATCGTAAAGCATAACAACAGACGCGAAAGCAGAAAATTCTATAAATGCATAAAAGAAAGCACACAGTCATTTAGACCAAAACTAACAATATGCAAAGACAAGGACGGAGAACTACTAACAGAGAAGCAACAAATTACAATGAGATGGAAACAGTATTTCGAAGAAAATCTAAATGCAGACAACGAAAATGATCAGGACGAGACAATATATTATACGGCGGAGCTGCACATCGAAAATCCAAGTTATGAAGAAGTAGTTCAGATAATAAATAAACTAAAAAACAATAAAGCACCAGGAACGGACGAAATTTCGGCAGAATTATTAAAGCATGGAGGATCCGAACTCTGGGAAAGAATCCATTACCTAATAACATTAATATGGACGAAGGAGCAAATGCCAGAGGAATGGACAGTTGGCCTCATACAGCCAATATATAAAAAAGGAGATAAGAGAGAATGTCAGAATTATAGGCCAATTACATTGCTAAATGTAATATACAAAATTCTTTCTGGTATAATCTACAATAGATTATTAGAATACTCCGAAAATATAAATGGTGATTATCAAAATGGATTCAGACCAAATAGAGCCACTACAGATAACATATTCATACTAAGACGATACAAGAAAAAGCTTATGAATACGACATAGACCTATATAATATGTATATAGACTTTAAACAAGCTTTTGATAGTGTGAAAAGAGACAGAATGCTGGAAGACCTTTGTAATCTAGGTATACCTAAGAAATACATCTGCCTCATAAAAATGACATTGCAGGGTTCAAAAGCCGCAGTCAGAGTAGATGGAGAACTGACTCCCCTGTTTAACATCAACATGGGAGTAACACAGGGAGATGCCCTATCAACCATGCTATTTAACCTAGTTCTTGAGGCAGTCATTAGAAAAACCAATATAGCCGGCCATGTAAACACCAAATCAGTACAAATTACTGCATATGCAGACGATGTAGCCATCATTAGTAGGAATAAGCCACGACTAATGGAAATGTTCAAACAAATTGATCCTGAAGCAAGAAAAAGAAGGCTCAAAATAAACGAAGCAAAAACGAAGTATATGACAGTCAAAAGAATAACTGACAATGAAAATAATATCACAATAGACAACTATACTATCGAACGAGTGGATGCCTTTACATATCTCGGCACAGAAATCAATCCGAAGAACTCCGTAAGTAGCGAAATTAATGCACGTATTTCCAGCGGGAATCGTACATACTATGCTAATAAAAGATTGATGACATCGAAATTATTAGACAAAAGAACCAAAATGCCTATCTACAGAACACTGATTAGACCCGTAGTAACCTATGGATGTGAAACTTGGGTAATGACGAAAAAAGATGAAGCCCAACTCAGGACATTCGAGAGAAAAATACTGAGGAAAGTATATGGCCCGGTACAAGAGGGCACATGGAGAATCAGGAGAAACGACTAGGTTAATGAGTTAAATGAAGGTTATGACATTGTAAGATTTGTGAAAAGCCAAAGACTGTCATGGCTGGGACATGTGCAGAGACAAAACGATGCAAAAACAACAAAGAAAATGTTACAATGGAAGCCCATAGGAAGGCGAAAAAAAGGAAGGTCCAGAACGAGATGGTTGGATGACGTGGGAGACGACCTGAAAACAATGAACATAAGACAATGGAGAAGAAGGGCACAAGAGAGATCTGAATGGAAGGACATAGCCAGACAGGCAAAGACCCATCCAGGGTTATGATGCCAAAAGAAGAAGAAGAATGGTTAGTGATTTATTTATAGAACGAGATCAAATTTAAAAATGCAGAGATATAAAACAATTCCATGAATATTTTCATATTAAGAACAATATTACTGATCTTCATGTATAAGTAAAATTTTTAAATTAAAAAACAATAATTTGGGTGTTATTAAATTAAAACATAAGTAATGTGGCAGAGATCGACTGTGATAAACCATGGTTTACTCATGAAGTCAAGATCAATGCAGCAGCTAATTAAAAACAAAATGCCTACATTAGATCATTGGACATATTTTATGAAATTTACAAAAGAGATTAGGACCAGAGTGAGCTGTGAGATAAAGAAACTAAAGTAAGCATACTGTGAAGAATGCTCAGTAAAAATAAAGCAAAATGTGTGTAGATTTCAGAAGATGGTATGAAGAAGGTACCAAATGTCACATTTTACGCAGCAAAAACCAAGAGCTGAAACGTCGCTTATAAAACGATTAACAAGATTTACAATAATGAAAGTAATAAGAAGCATAGGAGAATAGAAAAGGAGGATAAATTAAGAAAAACTGGACAAAAACACGTAAATCCAATACAAAAAGAACTCCGAAAAGGTAGTATGACAGATGGACATCATCTTCACAAGCACTGTGATTGTAAAATAAACATTACCATATACTATAACAAGAAAAAAACAAAACAAGAAACAAAAAAAAGTATGAGGTGATACAAAAACTCACATTGAAAGTTAAAGACATACACACATTTATTAATCTGTAAAATTATATAATTATAAAAGAAATTTACTGTTATGTTGCTCAAACCTCTTCCTAAACATTGATTTGTTTGTCCTATGTAGGTATGTATCACTTAAAAACAATTCCATGGACACTAGACACTACATATCACTTTTGAAACTAGATGATCTAATAGACATTCAATTATCGATCTATAACTGCACAAATGTGTTTTTATCTGTTTGCATTCGAATACGCCATATGTATATATGCAAGGTCATTGTTAAAAAAATATAATAATTAAATTTTAGTATTCGGCCAATTCTAAAGTCAAAGCAGTTATGTTGCTGCTATAGATCACGATCAACACTTTCTTGATTAAAATATAAACAATTTGTATTGCTGTGTATTATTTGTATCAATAATATAGCCGGACAATAAATATATGATAATATGTACTTAGAAAATATATATGTATTTACCAATTATCTTCTTGCTATCTTGCAATCAAACAGGAACATTTGGAATCGGTATCGTTAATCAAAACAGGCTTCAGTACCATCTCTTGTGTGTTTAAATGGCTCTAATAGAGGACACAGATTGTTTAAATTGAATACAGTCGTGACGTTCGGCTCAATATTGCCAAACATCACCGACGCCGAATCCAACTTCGACGCCGACGACGGACTTTTGGCGCCGGCGTCTAAAAATTCCCTCACAGGGCTCGGCGCTCATTAGGGAACAGGGAAATGTTTCTGATTGGCGTCGCATGGGCATGTGACGCACATAATGCGATTTGGTCAATTAGGGTAGTTGTAAGGGGTCATAGGAAAGCACCACAATTAGAGGAAGTAATCGATTAATTTTTAACGTAACGTAGCTGGTTCACTTTGGTTTTAAACCGATGTGATTAAGGTATTGTCATACTATTGCTGGGTTTTTAGTTCGGTATCACTTAAATATAGTTTAAAAGCCTCTGTATTTGTAAATCCTAAAATTGACAATTGACAAAAGTTCTAGTTTCGCATTTTTGGTTCCAACAAAATTTATGTTGAGAAGTATCGAATTTTTGAATGTTGTTATATTTTTACAGCAAGGCTGCTCTGTCAAGCAGAAAACTCTAACTTGGTGTGTCACTAATTATTGTAAGAATACTGTAATAGTGTCAAATTTTTTACTCTAGGCACTATTATAAGCTATTTGTAGCCATCCATTAGATAATTTCCAAAACTCCGTTTTGCTTGATATCAAAAAATTATTACGTAAACTAAAATTCACAAAGAAAACAGTTACTTTGGACATTGATAACAGACGAGATAATTTCATGACAATCGAAAGCTCGTTCCTTGGTAACAGCACGAAGCCGAAGGCTGAGCGCTGTTACCAAGCAACGAGCATCAGAAATTTGTCATGAAATTATGAGGCATTCATCAATGTCCGAGGGATATTCGGCGGATAATTTTTCGAAAAAAAAATAACTCATAATCATAACTCAACATAACGAAACATTTATTTATTAAAAGTACAGTTAGTGAAAGTATAATTATTAAAATTTAAGTTAACATTAGATTCGTTGCTGTTCTCTACTATAGAAGATCTATTACCACGCATAATATTTATAATCTTGTTGTGGTGTTCTTGATCGAGATTCAAGTATGGTTTTATAGAATTCTGATTGCCATGACCAGTAATTTTTAGCAATTGTTGTTCTTCTATTATATAGAATATATATAATTGCATTTATACTTTGAACATTCTCATTGCCGAAACGTGACATTTTGAAATTTATTTGGATGAAGTTGTCAAACTCGATCGTGTTGTCATAGGGATTGAAAATTGCACTGAATGCAATTATCAGTCTAATGTTGACATGATTGGGTAAAATTGTTCCACATGACACAAAATGACGAAATTTGAATGGTTGTTAGAACAGTCGAAAAATTATCAACTTAAAAGATCTATTTTCTATTCTAATGAGTATTGACAGGGAAAGATTAGCAGATTAAAATATAAGAGATTGCAAAGACACCAAGAAACCATTTCTTTTCTATTCATTCATGCAAAACATTCCTTATTTTAATAACAACTATAATAAAGTACATTCCTCTTTGCTAACTCGGCTAAAACTTAACCACGACTGATTGATTGATATGCAGATTGATTTTTATCTTTACAGATGCTTTATTATGAATCGATTCTTTGAGCAATATTTGTGTATTTATTCGGTATTTGGTCTTCACTTAGCGATTTTCATTTCAATATCGTAGTGATTCGACTGCCTTTTTATCTATGTGCTCCCATCTATTGTTTTATGTGACAAAGTGTTCAAATACCGAAAACAATGATGATTGCTGCGTATAACATAAGATTTCTGTACTCTCAATAGCATAAAGTCACAACGAATTAATTTAAAGAAGAAGAAAGGTAATTTCTAAAATCGAACTGATTCAAAATTAAAAACTTACCACAAAATACACAAAAACAAACACAATCTTATGGGATACCTGATACACTTTTTTAGTTTCGTTTGCTAAAGAGGAAATTTGATAAAATTATACACCCACAAAAGTTTTATCAACGATGTTGCACGATCTGTGTGTGTATCAAATGAACACATACATGAATATAAACATAATAAGATTATAGTGTTGGATACAAAAGGATTACTTCAGTTTAATTTTAATTAAGACATAATGCAAATTTTGAGAGTCATATTTGGTTTTCTTTATTTTATTTATCAGTGATTTATAAGTCGCATTTGTAGGTTTGCTCTATTTAAATATGCCTAATCTACTTGTGATAGTTTGTTTTTGAACTGCGATACTTTCTAGATACATAGAAATATTTTATTTAAATATTTGTGGTTTAGCTCATAGTTTGAAACTTGTTTTCAAAATCTTTTTTTTTTAATACTTGGAAACAAAATGTTTCTCGTAGTTCACTTATAAAACTAATTCCAGCATATTATAAAAAACATTTTAAGATATATAACTTTAAAGTTAGAATTTTGATGTGCGTTCCTTACACAACTTTATTGCGATAGTTCATTTGTTTACATTATATACCCTTTTTTTATATCTTTAAAGAGAAGAAGGAAATTTGTGCCAGGGCAAGATGCCTGGGGGAGTTAGACCATTGATACTTCGTCCCGTCACCACTTCGGAATGGTCAGTATTACCTCTCCTCTCTTCTGTCACTCCAGATATTACGATGGCAGGGCTGGTTAAGGCAAAACATCCCTCCTGATGCCCTTCTGTCACCCGATGAGCATTCTTTCTTCCACACATTCATCGGGAAAACCACACCCACTGTACTAAACATGAAAAGGTAGCTACGGAAGCAGCCATGGCCTGTGAGCAGATAATAATCCAATTACCCACAGTCTACCCAGCTTCAAAGGTTAGGGATTACATTGCATACCTAAACTAGTACTTACCGTGAGGATTTGAGGCTGTACGGAGTCTGCAGATACTATGCGAATATTTTTTCGAAACTTCTGGAAAACCCTAGATAATTAAAATGACTCATTTTTCTATTGGATTATGGAATATTTACATTCTTCTCCTTCTTCTTCTTCCTCAGATTTTTCCTTTTAGGGGTCGCTATTCCTTGCTCTTGTGTTCGTCACTCATTCCTGTCCATCGTGTCCTTTTCATTTATACCTTTCTCTCTCAACTTCTGTGCCACACAGTCTTTCTATCTTCCCTTTGGTTTTCATCTCTCTTTCACTCAACTTCTAACAGCTTTGTACTTCGTCTCATATATTGTTTGTAATATCCCACATGGAATAATGTAGATATTTATATTTATTTAAATAAGGATTTCTACTGCGGTCACCGCTTTCCTTTTTTTCATTCAACATCTTCAATCATTTCTATCCTGCCACTCTTCATTTCTAAGATCTCATCTTTCTATGGCCTCATCCGCTTCATCCATCCATGATCTTCGGGTCTGCCTCATATTAGAGGCTCCAATTCGAAATCTTTGATATCTACGTTCTACGATCTGCTATTCTCACGTAAACATACTGAATTAAATTTTTTCCTTCAATGTATCTTAGTGTGTCTTGTTCTACTGCTATTCTTCTTTTTATCTCCTCATTTCTAATATGAGCCAGTCTTATAACTCTACAGCTTCTTCTTATAATTTGCATTTCGGTTGATGTAATTTTGGACCTGTTTCATTTGTTTATTAACTAATTCTCTGCTCCATAAGACATTGCACTACCAAGGTAGTATGTAGTAATCTATGTATCCCATAGTACCCCGTTCATTAGTTTGATACATGTACTTGTCTGTGCTAATCTGCTAGCTATCTCTTGCTCAGTTGTTCCATTCTTTGAGATTATAAAGACAAAGTATTTAACTTTTCAAATGTCGTTAATTTCTCTACCTTCGTCCACTTCCAAGTTTCTCAGGTTCTTGTTTTGTTATTAAGTATTCGGTATTTTCTAGGTTTATTTCCAATCCATTTTTTGTGAATTTCTCTTCTAGTTTTCGGACCATATAGGATAGATCTTCTTCATCTTGAGTCGTAACCACTTGGTCATCTGCAAAACTTGGTGTGTACAAAAAGTGGCCTCGAATTCCTTCACTTTCTTCCTGGTCCTCTCTTTCTAAATACCTTGCCCTGAAGAATGAGTTGCAACAAGCCGTATCTCTGTTCATTCCTCATAACGTGGCCAAGATATTCTAGTTTGCGCTCTTTGATGGTGTTAATAATCTCGCATTCCTTGCCTATTCTACGTAGGTCCTCAACATTAGTCACACGATCCACCCATGAAATTCTTAAGATACATCTGTAACACCACATCTCGAATACCTCGAGTTTTCTTAAGGAAGCTTCGGAAAGTGTCCAGGCCTCGACTCCGTATAATAAGGTAGAAAATACATAGCATCTAATGAGAGATTTTGGTAGCAAGTGGTAAATCATGACTTCTGAAAAGAGACTTCATCATTATGAACGCTGATCTCACTTTTCCTATGCGTTGTTTTATCTCACTGGAGTGATCCCATTGGCTGTTAATGTTGGTACCAAGGTATGTGTACCTGTCCACTCTGTCAATTGGATGTTGGTTAACCAAAATCTGTGTATTTAATATTTCGCGCTTACTGACTACCATGGTACTTTGTTTTCTTCGTATTAAGATCAAGTCGGTGTTCTCTGCTACTTATATCTGATATACGCGACATTATTATTTGCAAACCGTCCAGACTATCTGCAAAAACTACTCCGTGGTCGGCATATCTAATGTTGTTTAGACGTATTCCGTTGACTAATACCCTTCTTGTAGTTCTCCCAGCACTTGCTCAGATATATTTAGAGTATATATTAAGTAACACCGGGGACAGAATGCATCCTTGTCTCACTCCTAGGCTCGATCTCTGTTCATACATATAACCGTATATAACCTATTTGAATATATTAAAATATTTTGAAATGACTGTTGAAGGGTTACCTTTTGCTCTAAGTAACCTCACAAGTAAAAAATCGAGTGAGCTTAAGTCTGGACACCGCTGAATCCAACCAATTTCAGAAAAAATAAAGTAGAAGATTTGAATCAGATTAAATGTATATGAGAAGAAAAAATACTTAGGCTGAATAAATTAAAAAAGGTACAGAGAAAAAATAGTTTTTAAATAATTAGGTATTAAAATGATGCTAGATATTATGTAAGCACAGCTAATAGGAAGATTATATATACATGTCTCTCCTCTTAAATTATTTTGGCATATACTGTTGAAACACTGTGTATATTATCAAAAAATTTACCAAGTTTTTTATATGCTGTAACACAATAGATCGATTACAATATTCTGATAAACATTATTTAAATTGTCATGGTCATACGCTTATTAATTATGAATAAAAATTGTAACAATGTATTCACGATTCTTCAAAGCTTTTAAATCGAATAGTTTCTTAAGAGGAACAAAACAATTTAAACATATTCTTTAATAAAACAATTATTTTATTTTCCAAATGTCTATTATGAATTGGTTATTAGTTCCTTATCTAGGAAGAGGCCAGCACTGAATAAGATATTTGGACCAATAACAGCTCTCCACATGTTGGAGAGACCGTTCATTGGCTACGAATTAAGAGGTTTGCTCTCGTTGCATTTTGACAAGTCGTTTCAGAAGATGTGATGAGTGTTTAGGGCTGTTTTTTAAGTGAACCTGTGATAATAATATGTACTAAAAGTAACAAATTTCTCAAAGAAATAGGATAGTGATAGTTATATTCATCATGAATCTTTTATTCCTCCAGACTTTCCTGCTGTTAAGTGTAGTTTCCATCGCCGTTGTCTCGGCTGGAAGGGACTTCTATCAAATCTTAGGTGTATCCAAGTCAGCTAGTTTACATGACATTAAAAAAGCTTATAGAAAATTAGCCAAAGAATTACATCCCGATAAAAACCAAGACGATCCCAATGCTTCGCAAAAATTCCAAGATTTAGGGGCAGCTTATGAAGTCCTATCTGATGAGGACAAAAGAAAGAAGTATGATAGATGTGGTGAAGACTGCTTGCAGAAGGATGGAATGATGGATGGAGGTGAGTAAGCCTTACATTTTTATCTTACAAAGAATGAGAAAACATGGATAACTCAATGTATCACTGATATATTAACATTTTAAATTAATATTTACATGATTAACAACAGTAAATTAATTAGTTTAGTTTTAATTTCCATATAAATGCAGTGCTGATAAAAATCGTTTTAATTTAAAAATTAATGCCACCATTATATCATAACCTCTTGTTTATTCAGTTAATTGTCCATATTTGCCTGGCATGTTGTTCATCAATGACTGAAATTTTGCCTTTTTTGTCACAGAATATGGAAAGAATACAAAATTTTACAGTTAAAAGATCAAATTGTAAGCAAACAATGGTCCAAAGGGATGAAACCTTAATCTATATTTCATAACATGTGTTATATTGATAATAAATAGCGTTAGTGATGACATTGGTAACATATTTTCCTAATTTTGTAGGTATGGATCCTTTTGCAAGCTTCTTTGGAGACTTTGGCTTCCATTTTGGAGGCGGCGAACAAAAACATGAAACTCCTAGAGGAGCAGACTTAGTTATGGATGTATATGTAACTCTAGAAGATCTTTACAGTGGTACTTTCATTGAAATCACCAGGAACAAACCTGTTTTAAAACCCTCAAGAGGTACACGCAAGTGTAATTGCAGACAAGAAATGATCACCAAAAGTTTGGGTCCTGGAAGATTCCAAATGATGCAGCAAACTGTATGTGATGAGTGTCCTAATGTTAAGTTAGTCAATGAGGAGAGATTATTAGAGATGGAAGTTGAGCAAGGTATGATAGATGGACAGGAAACTAAGTTTATAGCGGAAGGAGAGCCCCATTTGGATGGGGAACCTGGGGATTTAATTTTGAAGATTAAAACACAGCCTCACAAAGTATTTGAAAGGAGGGGAGATGACTTGTATACCAATATTACCATTAGTTTACAGGTAAAATATATTGTTAAAAAATGATCTCACTGTAACATCTTATTTTCTTTTAGTATTTTCTACATTGTAATTTGCAATTTGGTGTGAGCATTTTTATAAAGATATATTTACAACACAGTTTTATTGAAATTTTTATTCAAAGACATTCAGCATCCTAAATTTCAGTTTCCTTCAACATTTCTTACGTTAGACCTTAATAGGTGTACAATGGTATTTTGTTTAGGTGTTCTTCTTTTTGTTGGTATAATAAATGATAACTTAGTAGTACATTTGTGTTGTATGTTAAATAGTTTACTTAATATTTACTCATATTCTGCCTTGTTTCTAGGATGCGCTCACTGGTTTCACAATGGAAATACCTCACCTGGATGGACACAAAGTCAGTATTGTTAGAGATAAAATCACATGGCCAGGAGCTCGCATTCGCAAGAAAGGTGAAGGTATGCCCAATTACGAAAACAATAATCTACATGGTATACTTTTTATCACCTTTGATGTTGAATTTCCCAAACAAGAACTGACTGAAGAGGATAAAGAAGGTAATGAAATTTTTTATTAGTTTAGGATGTTTGGTATATTATATGATAAATGAGTGACTGTTTATCTAACTGTGTGATAGATATTACTGTGTCTCAGGGGTAGAAAATTTCTGAAAGATATTTCTTGTAAAACTTTCGCAGTGGGACTATATTTCAGAATGTTCATTTGTATGACTTGAACTTTTTTGATATTATATTATGTTATATCCATGCAGAGTGTGAAATAAGAAAGACTCTATATAACGGCTTCCACACTGAAAGTGTTAATTTAAATTATCCATAGAGTAGAAAAAGAAAAAGAGCTGGACTGTATGGCTATGCTAAACTATGTAGAGCTAAGTGTACAGCTAATACTTTACCAATTACTGTATGAAATGTATGTAAAAGGCACATAACTAATTAAAAATAACCTGTCGAAGACCTCTAGCTTTATAAAATTGTTATAAATTGGAATATTGAAGAATGGATTTTGTTTTCTGGCAAAAATAATTCTGAATTCACCAGTTGTACTTCATCAAATTTAAGGAAAGTTAGGAAAGAGAGGTTTGCTGTCTAAAATATACCTACAGACTCATTTTGTGATGAATCATAATGTTCTGGAGAGGCATATGTTTTTATAATAATGCAGAATTCGTTCCTGGACATAGTAAATCTATGAATTATTATTTATATATATATATATATATATATATATATATATATATATATATATATATATATATAATATAGATTAATTAGAATAATATAATAGATTAGGAAATATACTAAAACTGTATTCCACAGTGGGGTTAAACCACAAATGCTTTCTAGATCCTATTTCTTGGGTGGATCAGTCATCTTGGTCTTCCCCTTCTCTATCTTCCTCCTGGATTCCATTCTATCATTGTGTATGCCACTGCCTCATCTCCTGCTTGCCAAATGTGACCTAACCATCTAACTCTGCATTGTTCTGCATTTGTTCTTCTATATTCATTTTGCTCTGTCCTGATTGGTCCCAGTATGATTCTCAAAATCTTTTTCTCGGTTATAAATGTTCATCTTAGTCAGTGTTTTGCTTTTAAGTAATCTTTTGTTTGCAAAATAGGCTTTACTCGCTGCTAATATTTTTTCTTTTATTGCAGAAGTCCTTTCTCCAGTTTTGCTTATTGTAACTCCTAGGTATTTAAAGTATTTTATTTCTTTCTTTCTATTTTGATTTTTTCTTTCACTGGCATATTTTTGTCTTGTCTTGATTTAATCTTAGTTTCCTCCTCGTTATGCATTTCTTCTCCTGTTATTTCCTCTGTCAAAAGCTCTCTGTAGTAATCCCTCCATACTTGCTTTATTCTTCATCCTCTATTATCACTGTTCCCTCTCTATTTTTTATTCCGTTTGTTTTACCTTTGTATTTTTTGTTTTGTTCTTTAATCTTTTTGTAAAAATGGTTTCATATTTCTGTTTGTTCTTTCCTGCTCTATTTCCTGCATTTTGTCTATCTATCCATATATTTTTGTCATCTATCCATCTTCTTTTATTTTGCTTTATCACTTTCTTAGCATTCTTTCTTAATTTTTCATATTCTCCTCTGTCATCTTTATCTTTTCTTAGCCATTTAATCCTGGCTTGCACTTTTTTTCTGTTATTTCTCTACATTCTTGGTTATACCATTCGTTTTTTGTTTTATCCTGACTTTTACCTAACTGCATATTTGCACCTACTTCTATTGATTTTTTGATTGTCTCCCATTCTATGTTTATATCTTCTACTTTATATTTCTCTTTTATTTGAACTATTACTACCTCTTCATATTTTTTCTTACTGATTTTATTCACATTCACATTTTATTGACAATTGTTTTCGTTTATTAATCATTATGTGATTAATTTGACTGTATGTTTTCTGATCTGGTGACCTCCATGTTACCTTGTGTATTTTAGGGTGTTCAAATTTTGTTGAGCTTATTAACAAATTTGTTCATGTTGCTAGATTACATAGTCTTTGCCCTTTGTCATTCATGTTTTTGTGTATTGTATGCTTTCCTGTAATTTGTTGTAAAAAGTCTTCTTTTCCAATCTGGGCATTGAGGTCTCCTAGTACAAATATGACATCTTCTTTGGGTATTATTTCTATCTCCCTTCGACTCTATCATAAAAGATTTCTTTTTCATCTGCATTGCTTGTTTCTATGCAGGCGTATAAGTTCAAGACTAATATATTAAATGGTTTGTTGTTGACTCGAACATAGGCCATCCTTTCACATATTGGATTTAAATTTATAATTTTCTCTTTTAGGTGCCTTGGTATCATGAATCCCACCCCCATTTTGCCCTTGCTTCTTTTCTCCTGAATATCTTGTTTATCAATCTGTCCTTGTCCCTCCCAGCGTAATTATTGCAGTGCTGCAATATCTGTTTTATACTTTTTGAACTCTTTTCTTATTTCTAGAATTTTTCCTGGAGCTAACATAGTTCTTATGTTCTATGTGCTTATTGTTCTATTTCTCTATGTGTTCTATTTCTTTGATAAACTTATTTTAAAGTAAAAGTGTGGCATATTTCCAACAAAAATAGTAATTCGCATTAAGATGCCACAAGAAAATAGCGTCAGAACATTATCATTGTTGTTTCTTTTTTATTTATTCGTCAGTGACTTAGTAGTAGTTACAGTAATTCATTGTTGATCAACTTTTATCTTTTTTTATCGTTGCAGCCCTCAAGAAGATCCTCAACCAAAGCTCAAACAACAAAGTCTACAATGGTCTTCGTGGCTATTAGGATACATATCCCTCTACATTTTTGGGACCTCTGTATAAAGTATTTAAATTTGGTTTCCATTTTACTTAATTTATTTTTGATTCCTATTTATTTAAGTGAAGAGAATTGTATATATACAAAAGGAACTTTTTGCAATATACCAGTGGTGGTGATATATGGACAATTGTTGTTTTTCACTGATAGTTTTTAATTAAAAACTCTCATTTGTTATTTTGCAAATAGACAGAATATGGCAATAACATAATCGAAAGTTAAATGAAGGTAAACTTGAAATGGGTGAATCACAACTATTGTTATATTGATACTATTTGGCGGATTCAGTACTAGTGTTACTAGATATTGAGATATTTATGATTTGGAATTAGCAGTCAAATATTTCTAACCACAAGGACAAGTTTAAAGTTAAAAATAGTAGTTTGTGTTTGAGATTGTGCTAATCTATAGTCTATGTCAACTCCGCCATTTAATAAACCCTAAATTGTAAATTAATAACTTGTGACATCAGCACAGTGTTTTTATGATGTTTTATTGACGTAATCATTCGAAATGATGGTCAGTCGATATTTTGACATGGTACAAATAAATCTAGTAGTAGACTGAGTGATACAACAGCTTTTGAATGAAATATTGCTTGCCATAATATGATCCGATTTAAAGTAATTGTACAAAATAGTGCCCGTTTGAATGATCACGTCACTAAAACATCATAAAAACAATGTATAAAGTACCGAAAATGTATTAACTTACGTTTTGCTGTTAAAACAGTTGTCAGCGCGACCGTATATAAATTTTACGATTTAGAAAATAGAAATAAAACTTCTGGTATATTTTAAGAATGTTTGAACCTCAACTGTCTGTGAATTTAGTCAAATTTTCAAAAAGAAATATGATTTGATGAATTGTAAATATTTTATTTTCAATTTATATTAAATTTGTTTTGCAAGTAAATTTGCGAATACTTTTTGTAATATATTAGTGAAAATACTTCAAAAGTTTTTTTATTTATGCAATAAAATAATCTACCTTTTAGTCGATTCTTGTATGATAAGAGGGAAATACTTTCTGTAAGTAGGACTACTAGCACCTCTCTTTTTACTAAGATTGACTACATAGTGGTAGACGGCTTTGGAATACTTCTGAACCTTCTACGAGGATATTTGAATCTTACATTTATATTCAGGGAAAATTAAAGGCAAACTTAGATTGAACTTAAAGGAAATTAATGGGATTGAAATAAATGAATGACCTTGAATTGAGAAATTATCTTTTTTGTATTAGATAAAGAAATTCAAAGCATTCTTATCTCTTAATGTGATTTAGGTTACGCAAGTTTTTCTTATTAATTGTCAAAGTAGTTTTTGAATTTGCACAAGAACTTATACGTTCATATTATGGTTTTTCCACAAAACATGGAGCAACCGCCTAATAGATGTTGGTGTTAATACGCCATTCTCTTAGAGCGTCGAGGGTACATGTTTCATATTCATAGGCTGCATTAGGAGCCGCTCATTTTAACAAAGACTTTAGCAGTGGAATCCGTAAAGGAAAAGTTGGAACTATCAAAAGTGGAATATATTAAAGAGAACTGATTCGACTATCAGTACAAAATTATTATTACTGCCATCCTTCCAAAACATTTATGTCATCCTTCTACACTAATTAGATATTCCTCTTTCCAATGACTTTACAGCCCAAATTAAGCCCTGGTCTCTACTAGCATGTCTGTCTTCAGCTGTCCATCTTAAGATTTCTCAAACATCGATGCTGCTTTTTATAACCACTTCTTCCTTGGTCTTCACTGGTGTTCTATTATCCATTCCTATAAGACGGTCTTTACACTCTACTTAACTTTCACCTCAACATATAACTCAAAAATTCCTACCACACCTTATTAATAGCTGAAATAAACTTAATGTCACAGAATATACACAGTGGTGTAATCTAATAATGTACACAGTAGTGTAATCTCTAGACTACCAAAAAATTGAAAAATAGACATTTAAATCTTTGTTTCAATTGATGCAATTGTATTTCATTAATACAGTGTACGTGGATAACTTTTTAATTTACAAGTTACAATTAATATTGGCTATACGCACGTATGCTTGGTTGTAGCGTAACTTCCAGTCACATGTAAAAGTGAAAATTTGACAAGGAAGCAAAAAATTATTCAACAAGTTTATTAGATAACTGGGCACTTGGCACTGGGATCAGTGAATAGAGTATAACTCGAAATTTATTCATTCATTAATACAGTGTACGTGGATAACTTTTTAATTTACAAGTTACAATTAATATTGGCTATACGCACGTATGCTTGGTTGTAGCGTAACTTCCAGTCACATGTAAAAGTGAAAATTTGACAAGGAAGCAAAAAATTATTCAACAAGTTTATTAGATAACTGGGCACTTGGCACTGGGATCAGTGAATAGAGTATAACTCGAAATTTAGAATAACGAACAAATCCGGGAAGTGATATAGATATTTTAAATGATTGATACGATTCACCTCCGTATTATTTGAGTCTATTGTCTTCAAATTAACAAAATGTAGAGAACGATGTGTGTAATATGAGTAATATATTAATGAAACGGTCGAACTATAGTGATTGAGTATGACAATGTGTGGAAGTGAAAATTACGTCAAAAAAATATTAAAACTCAAGATCGATTCAGACACATCAGTCCCGTCATAGTCTCGGCGCCGAACCGGTCCTGTTTGGTCACAGAACTATCTGACAGCTGGGAAACTGTTTTGTCAACTGATGAGTGTGAATGCCGGCAACATATTTGTATTAAAGAATATTTTGTATGACGGATTGTTCGGTTCGGCGCAATCACTGTGACGAGACATGACTGATGTGTCTGAATCGACCTTAAGGCAGTATTGACACGAGGAATTGTAAGTTGCCTACATTTGGCGCAATATCACTAGTGCAAGGCTCGCAATAAGCTTTCCTTCGTTTGTATTTATGGTTAGTCACTCCCGCAGAGAAAGTTCATACGTTCATACATATACTCGGTTCGCTAATCCCAGTCCGAGCTGTTTAGTGATTTTAGTAATTATGTTTTTACGAAGTTGTTACTTTTTGACAGACTAGAAGTGGCTGGAAATTACTATACAACCAAGCATACGTGCTCATATCGCATTTCATTAGAGTATTTCGTCGACCTCTTTTGCAAACTTATACTATGACTTAGAAATTTATAGCATGTATAAAGAAATATAAAAATATATTTTATAAAAATGTTACGGTAGTTTAGTTTATATGTATGGGTATTTTGCGCCAAATGTAGGCAACCAACTTAAACTTTTTGTTAACATTTAGCTGGAGTCTCTTGAGAATATATTTAATAAACTTAAAATTAAAAGTGAAAAAGGAAAAAACCATGAAGTGGAGATATCCAGGAGTGGCTAGTATACCTGTTGAATACAAAGCACGTGGTTTTCGTGCAGTCAAAGGGTTCATACCTATTTCTTTATACATTCTGTTTTTCTCCACTGTACATTTATTACACTCCAGCATTGTGTGAGTAACAATGTCGGAATATTCACCTTTTAGCCGAATTTATAATATATCTGTACCTGTCTTTCTTAACCTATGAAGATACGCCCTAAAACAGACAATCTACTCAATCCCTTAGTCTCGGGATCAGCATCTTGGTCCACTGGGCAACATCGTCATTGTTGTTCCACTATTCTTGCCATCGTCCCTTTCCCTTTCTTCTTTTTTTTATAGCTGTTGTCCAATGCTCTCTTCTCTCATAGAGATGTCTGTTTTCTACTGCCAACATATGCAAAGGAACACAACCCGTGATAGTCCACAAGGCCATCGCAGACACAGTCGTGTATGCGCATGCTACTAGCAACTGACTCGATCTGTCTACTTTTTCATAAACGTAATATTAGGTATCTATATCTAAAATATAATGAAAAACATTCTTAATTATTGTGTATTTATACAATAATTATTGTGATCTACATATTTAAAGTGATAATTTAATTATTTAATTAGCGTTTTGTATTTTTTGTATTGTGTGTGAATGACGTTACATTTTCCTACTATTCTTTATATATTTTTTACTTTATATGCCCTGGGGGGGAGGGGGGGTTAACCTCCAAAACCGCCGCACCTGGGTGCGCCACACAGAGTCATACAGCAGAGCTGTGTTGCTAATGTCCGGATAATTATCCGATTTTCGGATAATTTCGTGGACCATCGAATAATTTTCGGATTAAACAATTTTTTGGATAATTTCGGATAATTCAAGGGTAAGATTATGTATGTAAACAATAAGTATTTTTAATATAGGTTTTAAGGGTAAATAATTTGTTAATTTGCTGTATTTATGTATTATTTGTTCTTTTTTATTTACATAAATATATTTCTATCAAACTAAACTTGTTTTCTTGCCACTTGTCATATTAATTTTAATTGTAATTTATCATTTATCATCTACCAATGTGTCAATCAACTGTCAATTATGCCATTCAATTAGTCTTCTTTTTCGATTTTTATGATTTTGGATATTTGGTTCCTAACAGTCGAATAATTTCGGATATTTGGCTCCCAACATTCGGATAATTTCCATTTTTGCATTGGCAACGATCAAATTCATAGACATCGATTTTTCGTGTTTAGTTTGGGTAAAAAAGTTGGAACATGAGTCTACAAGCACTTGGTACGTACCTACCTTATATATTCCCTTCCTATGTGCTTACCTATCGACGAAAAAAAAATAAACAGAGCAATTTTATCAAACTTTTTATTAAGCAACATTATTATATGTACCAAAACTATAATAATCCTAAAACTAACAAAATAACTTCTTAGAATTGTTTTTATCATGTTAAAACGTTTGATGAAAAAAACTATATATAAAATCGTGTTCATTTATTTATATTTGCTACACCAGAAACAATAAAATTCACATATCAAACTGCATAAAACACACAAAACTTAATAATGAGTTCTCATTAAACGAAATTTATCTCATAGGTTAATATGGAATTGGACAATTATATGACGCATTAATGCACTGACAGTATTCTTCCTTTAAGCTTTAGTTTAATAAGAGTGTCTAAAAGTATTAAAATATTGCTAAATAGAGGAACGTGAATGAGGTTTAGAAATTCAGTCGTGATAAGAATCAGTGGCACCTAGATTGTATATAGTCGCTACATGTAATTTAGACTTAATTACTTATTTTTTTGTTATCCTGGCATATTTACAAGGATATTCGGACGCAAATGTCAGCAAAAGAACCTCTATGAGCGAAACTAGTTAAAAAATAACAACATTGTAGGAACTTTTCCTTGGTCAGTTGTTTAACTTCTTGTTGAAATTATCTTATTCAATTTTTCTGTATACTTGTTACTTAACAATTCTCTTATCTTGCTTTGTGTGTTTTATTACATTTAAAGTAAAGAGTAGCCATATTTTTGATATCTTCTTAAGCTTAAAAAACATTAAAAATTTGATTGCTACACAACACTAATTTTTTACATTACTAGCACTATATACCTATATCTTTTACCATAGATAGATTTGTTTTAAAGGAAATACTCATCACAGAAGCTAGTAGATTGAACATTTTGGAACAATTTTGTTCAACGTCTTAAAATAGTCACTATTTTCTTATACTTAAATGCAATGTTTGAAAAGTTGAGTCAATTGAGACAAAAACTTCAGTACAGTACAACACACAAATGTGTTCTGTACTTGTACAGATGTTGTATCCACACTGAATTTGTGCGCATATTTTAAATTTTCTACTCTAAACTTTTCTATTCAAATATCTATGTCTCGTAAACTATAGAAATGCTTGTTTTTTGTATTTTTTAAGACTTCTTATTTAGGGATGAATCCGACAAAAGATTTAGTGTGCTGAATCTTCAAATAAAAAATAATATAGAGACATACTACAGCTAAATAGCTGTAGTATACCCCTAAGACAAGCCAACAAATTACCTTTACTTTGTTAATGCATTTACTACACCGTTAAATTGCAAAACGAATTATATAAAGACGCCGAAAGGAACATGGAGTCAGAGAATACATGTCTTGAGCTAGACACTCAGAAATTGTGGACCGAAATTGTGGAAAATCATGAACCGGTCATTAAAAATTTAGGCAGTTACCCCAATTCTGGCACTACCTTCTTAGTGATACGTCACTGTGTATCGCTAGTATCTAGTTCCAGCTTTTGGCAGGCGCGCAATAGGTTTTCTGATCTTGTTTAGTTAACCACAGTTAATAAAGGAATATGATCTGAACCAACTTCAGCCCTTGAGTATGTTTTCGTACCATTTAATAGCATTACGACATTTTTTTAATATCATGAGGATGGGAAACCATAAAAAAGGTAAGAAACGGGAAAACAATACACAATGATAACTCTATATAAAAAGACTTCGATAAACTATTAGATCTTCAACATTGAGCAAATATATGATGAAATACTTCTTAATATTAATATGAAAATCATTATTTAAACAATATTTTTCTTACAATAATCTTTCAGCTTCGTACTCTCAAGTAAACATTTTTTTGGCGTAGCCTATAGAGTAGCAACACAAACCTTTTATCGAGATCATATCCCACTTCCAAATGTTTTAACGCGCGCTTTAAAAATTGACAACTGACAGCACAAAGCATGAGCAGTTTAAATACGTTTTGCAATTTTTACTTCACGCTCTAAAAAGCCGTTCAAAGCGGCCTTTATGTCGAATGCACCTGTGAAGTGTTCAATCTTGGAGCTTTTTCTTAGGCTCAATAAAAATTTTTAAATCATAGGATATGTTTCAAGAGTTATTGAACACAATACCGATCTTTGCTTTAAAATACTGACTTTAATACCATTTATTCTTACATTTTTTAATGGTCAAACCTTTTAAAGATTTTTCACCAGTAATAATTAAATAACTGTGCTTTGCTATAAAAATAACTCAAATTATTAGGAATTATGTATAGTATTTATACAAAATATAACCTAATTACTTAATTTAGTGCAGGGGTTCCCACAGTGAGGGGCGCGATCCCCATGGGGGGCGTGAGGACATGTCTTTCTAAAATTCTAAATTAACCATGATGTTTAGAAAATTAAAACAAACCACTGTAACATCTGACTCTACACATAAATTTGAAATCGAATGCTTGAAAGAATGGACTGTGAGCCGTTCAATGTGGCAATAGCGCGCATTTGACAACCGAGCGTTTCCAAGCAGGGCCTGCCTCCTTCCGTCCCACCACCAGACGCAGGCCAGCTAATCGCAGCTAATCAATTGTGACTTTGAGATACCTCGGCCTAGCCTGCACGTATTTTTGCATTATAAAAGCGTACGTGTTTTATTGATTTCGATAATAATTATTAAATACCGTAAAACGAGGTGGCTTTAGGACAGCCAGGTGAATTTGTGACAGCATGTAGTACCCCCACTAAATCCAATACAAAGTCCATACTTACCGACTGAACGCGCCGCAGTTGTTTTCAATGGCCTTGTAAGGATTGTGTGTGTTGATTATTGGCCATATTAAAGCTTTTGAAACAAGTAACTGCATCGTGTGTGTAATTAAAATAAAAGTAAGTATTTTAGCATTTTTACTTTATTGGTATACTTTCATTTGTGGAGCTCTAACAGTTTCATGTAGCCAGAATTTAAGATATGTACAGAATGCGTTATAGTTTAGGTTATGTTGTCGTTCATAAATGACCTCAAAATTACCTCTGGTAAGCCAGTGGCGTCACCTTAAATACAATTTCGACAAAACATGAGATGACTTTGTGACACAATTTATTAACAGATTGACAAAAATGAGGTGAGATTGTGACACTGTTTTTTACGTTTTATTATTACTTTTTAGGAAAGTAGTCATGCCCCGAAAATACCAGAGGCTACCGGGAACTCGTCAATACAAAAATTATTCTGACGCCACGTTGCAAGAAGCTCTTCGCAGTATAAGAGCAAAAACACTTAGCATACGGGATGCTGCGGAAAGGTATGAATATGTCTTAACAAAAATGTTTTCCTAAAAATTACCTGTTAAACTTTTTAGATATGGAATTCACCGCAATACGCTCTTTCTCAAACTCCATAACCGACATAGCCGTCCTTCTGGTGGACAAACAGCTCTAGAGAGGGAAGAAGAAGAGTCAATTATTGCACACGTAATTGCTGTATCAACTTTTGGTTTCCCTGTGACAGCCCATGATCTGCGATGTATTGTAAAGACATACCTAGATAAGAGGGGCAAGAATGTAAAATGTTTCAAAGATAATTTTCCAGGAAAAGAATGGGTAACATCATTTCTGTCTAGACATAACGATATATTGGTTAATCGCGTTGCTAGAAACATAAGCCTTTCAAGAGCTTCAGTAGACCGTGAAACTATAAATAGTTTTTTCGATAATCTTGAAAGAGAGTTAGAGAATGTCCCTCCATCAAATCTCTGGAACTATGACGAAACGAATCTTGCTGACGATCCTGGTGCATCTAAAGTTATTATACGACGAGGGACAAAGTATCCTGAGCAAATACGCAACGCAACAAAGGCGTGCACTTCATTAATGGTAGCTGGAAATGCAGCTGGAAAAGTTGCACCAGTTTATGTCGTATACAAGTCTGAAAAACTGTGGCAAACTTGGACGGAGAATGGACCTGAAAATGCCAGGTACAACAGAAGCAGATCCGGCTGGTTTGATTACCAATGCTTCGAAGATTGGTTTGTCAACCTGATGCTGCCAATACTTAAAAGACAAGAAGGCAAAAAAGTACTGCTAGGTGACAATTTGAGTTCACATTTAAATATTGAAGTGATACGACAGTGTGAAAACAACAATATATCCTTTATAGCATTGCCTCCAAATACAACACACCTTTTGCAACCATTAGACGTTGCTTTCTTTCGGCCAATGAAAGGTAGGTGGAGAGCAATTCTACATGAATGGAAAGATACTGTGATTGGTAGCAGATGTGGAACAATACCAAAAGACCAATTTCCAAATTTGTTACAGAAATTGATGGTCGCCATGAATGACAGGGGAACTGAGATCCTTCCAGCTGGTTTTAGAAAATGTGGCATTCATCCGCTAAACCGTACAGAAGTGTTGAGTCGTATGCCAGAACAAATTATGAATCAACAAAGTGAGAATATAAAAAAGTCATTAGGTGACAGTTTTTTGGAACAACTCCAACGGAAAAGGGAGTCCACAACTGCACTACGTCAAGTCCAAAGACGTAAGAAAGTAAATGTACCTCCTGGACAGAGTATAAGTGCTGCTGATCTTGCCGCTAAACCGTTAAGTTCCAATTCATCACAACCAGACAAAGTAAATCGAAAGCGCAAAATAAAACCTGCTTCTGAACAAAATACTATAATCGACGACCTCCAATCAATGCCATCAACCTCAAAAGGATATCAAGGGAAGAGCTCTACAAAGAAGAAGCTCCAGCGGCATAAGACTTACTCTGAAACGAGCGAAGACTCAGATGCCCTTTCTTACAGGGAAAGTGATAATTCGCCTATTTGTGAGTTCGATAATAATTTATCCGAATCCAATTACGAAATGTTAGAACAAACCTCTTCCATTATGAAAAAAAAAGATGCCAACAAAATGTCGAAGAAAGTTGTCAACTCTGTGGGAGAAAAAGATGCCGCCGCTGTGGAAGAAGAATATGCCACGATTGTGGAAGAAGAAGAAGACACCACTGAGGGAGAGAAAGTTGTCGCCGCTGTGGAAGAAGAAGATACCACGAGTGTGGAAGAAGAAAATGCGATCACTGTGGGAGAGAAAGATGCCACCGTTGTGGCAAAGGAAGAAGTAGATAAGCCAAATATAGGGGAATACGTCATTATCCAGTACGAGGGGTCTCAGTTTCCAGGAGTGGTCACTGGAGTGGAAAAGCAAGGTGTGAATGTCAGTGCCATGGAGAAATGTGGAAGATTTTGGAAGTGGCCAGACCGGGAAGACCAGCTTATGTACGAATTTGCTGATGTAATACAAGCCAAAATAAATGCACCCGTCCAAATTTCTCGAAGAGCAATTTTTCAAGTGCCTGAGATGGACATTTATGTGAATAATTACAACTACTGATTCAAAATAATTTATCTAACTTCTTTTATGTATCATTTGTGGATAATAACGTTTGTTTTTATTATTAATAAAGCTTTCTGGTTCAATTGTTGGGGTGATTTTATGACAGACCAATTACATATGCTCACATGTGTATGGGCGGCTTTGTGACAGATCTAATATTCAGATCATAATTACAGGCGATTTCTGTTACAATTCCGACCCGTTAAAACGACGACTTTAGACTTGTATGCAGAATTTACGTTGTCACAAAGTCGCCCCAATGAGAGGGGCGAAATTGTGACAAATATTTTTGTAAATTGCTGTATTTTTTGTAAATTTTTCCCAGTAATATACATCTAATTTAGAAGTTAAAAGTTATAAGTTTCTTCAGGAAATTTTGGAATATAATCATTCCATCAAAAACATCTTAAAATTGACAAAAACTGCTGAATCTGTCACAAAGTGACCTCGTTTTACGGTAATAATTTAAAAACCCCCTCTGTGGCTCAGTGGTAAGAGCGCCTGCCTTTAAACCTAAAGGTCGTGAGTTCGAATCCCACCTGGGTGGAAATTTTCGTTTATTAAAAAAATTAATAAATGAAAATAATTTCTATCCTTGTGTGATCGGTACACACCGGAGGGACCGCAGACGTTCGGATACAATTAGCGTCTCTTAGCAAAGACAATGACGTCGACTTTGCTAAGTATCAAGACAATTACTCTACACACACACTACACCTCAAATTGTAAGATTGGCGAATGGATTTAGTGTCCGCAGTCATTTAAACACAAACAAACAACAACAATAATTTAAAAGTTATTTCAAATACCTCTTTCTGATAATACTGTGAAACATCGAATTGATCATATGGCATAAGAGATACAAAACCAGGTAGTTGATGCAGTAAAACAATAGCCATTTTTTGCTATTCAGCTAGACGAAAGTACAGGCATAGCACAATGTTCTCAGGTAATTGTTTGTGTAATCGGAAAAACAAGTACCAGCCTGTCGTAGAGGAAGTGGAGGTAATAGAGGCAAATCCTGAATACTCTTTTGTTAAACTGAAAGACGGACGGGAGACCACAGTGTCTAATCGTCATCTGGCTCCGATTGGACCAGGTGAAGGGGAAATACTAGATATACCAGGTCAAGAACCAGTGTTCGCAGAAGACCCACATGAGTTACATTCAAGCCTTAATGATTCCTTATCCAATACAACCACGCAAAACATGCAGCCCCTGGCAGATACAACTACATCTCTCCCTCCACTGGAGTCATTACTTCTTTGAAAAACTCCCAATGAGTTCTTAACATAGCTTATCGCCTCTTTCAGCACTACCTAGAAGATCTGAAAGAATTCGTCATGTACCAGAGTATTTGGAAGATTATAGTGTGGGAGAATGATGTGATATTAACCTCCTCGGTATTGCTTTGGCTGTAGACTTTGAATATTGTATCAATTGTATGCAACTTTATGCTGTCAGTGTTTGACAGGAGTCACTGTCACTGCCATATTAATTTCTATTGTTTTTGTTAACATTATGTATACAATTTATGTTGATTAAAACCTTACATCCTAGGTTCTGCTTTATCATTTTACCCTGATTTAGTATAAACCTGGAAAATATCCTGTTCCCACATTACTAAGTATTGTTAACTTTCTTCTTGCTTTATTTTTTAAATGTTTCTCGAAATATTAGGTGTTTTCAATCAACTATTTGTTTTATTCTATCGTGTAGGATACAACTTGTTTAGGTCTGTTCATATGATATTCAGCATCTTTGGGTATGATCGACAAAAGACTTTCAGACTTTCAGAAAGTGTTTGTGAGAAAATAAGACAAAAAAGTGGACATTTTACCGGTCATTCATGGTTTTCCCTATCATTAATAATTAATAACAAAGAACAATTCATTCATTCAAATACCAATTATATTGATTTTTTAGGCTAACAAAGTTAGCCGTTAGCAGAGGATTTTTTGACTCTACAAAAGATGTGCTTTTCTTACTTCATGTACATATTGTGGCATACTATAAATATGCCACAACCTTTTTTATAAATACTATACATAGAATAAATTCACAAATAATAAATTCAAACATTTTTATGACAATCTTAGCCAGCACAAACGCCTCTAGCATTCAAATAATTGTTTTTGTCAGTGTAGCTTTGTGAAATAACAGAATGATTTGAAGGACAAAACTTATTTTAGGACAAAATCGTATTTAGCTATTTCCTGTTTTAGCAATCTAAATCTTGCCACCATTTAAAAATCAAATAAAACTAATTTCCTATTATTGTACGTAAATTTCTTAAACCTTAAATACCTACTTTCACATAAATTTCACCAATTAGTAAACGCATCCAATTCAACTAATTTTCTATACAGTTGAACTACTTCCATATCAAAATATTTCCTTTTCTAATTTGAGGTCTACATATCCTTAAAAAAATAACTGTAAGAGTTTTTTTGGATTTGGGTTACTACAGCACGAACTATTTCTTTACAAGTACAAAAAATAAACCAATATGATTTCAAACAAAATTTTTCAGTTTAGGTTACGTCAAATCTGCATCTTACAGGAGAATTTTCAAATTGCATCCTGAGGAAACTATACAATAAATTTAAATTATTATTCTGTTTGAATAATCATAAGGTATGAATTCTATCCTATGTTTTATACATCGAGCAAAAAGACAAAAGATGGAATCTAATCATTATGAAAAGGAGACCAAAAAAGTGGCCTCTGATGGCGGACATATCCGGAAATGCGAATGCGCCAAATTTAAATTTTTCGACACTTATTAACAGTAGCTATAAAATAGTTTTCAGAATGTGTCTTAGACGAGAAACTAAATAAATATAAACGACAAAAGTCTAAAATGCGACATATTTGTTAATAAACTTCATTATAAATAAGATTTTATGTGACAGTTGGGACAAAAAATCACATAAGCCAACTAAATTTGATTTCTTAAACAAGAAAAGACTCTCTTTCCTTGTTTAATGTCCTCTCAAGATGGCACTTCCTGTCTAGCAATATTTTTGCCCCCATTACCTTTACATTTCCTCTTTTGTCCTTTTGCTCGATGGTTTTAGAGACAGATTCAAGAGTTGCCGAACTGTAAATATTGCGCCCTGAATATAGGCAACAAGTATTACAGCAGCTGATTCGAGCAATCGAAAAGGAGAGACGTGAGATGTATAGCGTGGTATAGAAGACGAAAGGGCAGTTTTTTTCTGTAAACTACCATAGTAATGTTAACATTTTAATAAACATACATATACCGGGTGGTGAATCGCCAAACGGACCATGAGAAATTCTAAATTGGTGAATTGCTGCTTCCCTAATTATTTTACATCAAAAATTATAAAAAACTATTTGTAGAGGACTAAAATCTGTAACTAATGTTAAAATTGTTCTACGAATTAGGCATATGTTTGACTCGAAGTATAGGAATAATTGGGGGGAAGATCAATAACTTCAAATATCTCCAAAAAAAATATAGTTATTTACATAGTACGTTTCTAATATCAGTTATTTTAACGACTCCCAGCGAACATCTCGTACTGTAGCACCCCTTTTAACATGAAAATCCAAAAAAGCAACCTTACATTTCCGAACAAAATTTTCCAAAAAACATCTACAGCATAAGCACAACTTCACTGTTCACTCATTCCAAAGTTTATACAAAAAGGCAGCACTATGCGGTTGTTTTGTTAATAATAATAAAACATCACGTCACGTTGGTAACGCTTGAAAATTTTACAAAGCTCTTTACACCAAAAGGCAAATCTTGAAGTAATTAGCACAAATTTCATAATTTTTTTCGTATTTGAGTGTAAGATTCATCAATGTTTTTCAAAATTACGCGGATATTTTTTATTTGAAGCAAACTGAGAGAGTAGACTCATATTTAACAACGTTTCCAAGTTGTGGATTGTTTTGTATAAAAAATTAAGTTTTCCTTCATTTACATGTAGATTGTTAGATTAGAAGTAAAATGGTTAAACCTTATTTCATGCAGATTTGAATTTGATAACACCCTAGAGGTGCAATATGAATCATTTAAAAATATTTTGTAGTGATACTTTATAATCGAACAATATTCTGGCCTATTCATTTAGTATCTCTTCGATTCTCGGTTGAAAGGAAGATTATTTTGGCTGCAAATTAAATCTAGAGCACAGTTTAATGCTAAAAGAATTGTTTTATCGCTCTATACGCCATATAGTCCCACATTAGCAATAATGTACATATTGTTAGGTTACCAACCTCAGCCAATCATTCATATTATCCAGTGTTGTTATTAGGCAACTTATATTACATGTTTTAATTTTGCGAATATATGACATGTTGACAAGGGTGAATGATCCATAATAATTTTACTTGAATTTTATCATTTTTTGGACACAAATCACAATAACTGTAACTAAAATCGCGTATTTTAAAGTGTGGATATCGTTATCAAAAACCAAGGTAAGCTGAATACAGTATTGCCAAATTATTAATAAGTCCTATTTAGATGACCACACATTTTTAAGATAAAACTTTATTACTCCTAATAAAATTTCGAACTATCGTTTTGTTTTCGATGTAGATATTGGATGGCGAGAAATATGTTCTTTACCTTTTTATGTCATTGATATAACTGTATTTATTGGTGTCGATTATTTAATTTCTCGTCTTCGCTCTATAATTATAGTGTTCCAATTGACGTTTCGTTTCCCACTAATACTATCAATACCACTAGAATTTTTTGTTAAGGTCTACTTAAACCTCTCAAAGTACTCTAAAATAATTGAGAATAATACCATTTCTTAACTTAATCAGGCAACACTACAATCAGGAAGCAGCTGCCTACATTTAAAGCGTAATTCACCTACTGATAATGCAATTACAGCACCCATTTTAGGCTAATACATAGTATTCTTTTCGTCTTTTTTAATTTATTGATAAACTGTGCTCATATTGATTGAAATTTAGAAAACACTGCAACCACGCAATGTAAGTTGCCTGCATTTAAGGCGTAAATCAACTTTTGTTTCTAGACGGACATTGATGATGCCCTCTTTAAAACAAATTAGATCTTTTTTCTGGTAAGGCATTTTCCAATACCTTACCAATGTGTTCTATAAAACGAACTACAGAAACTCATACCTGGAAGAGAGGAGGTACTTTTGATTGATTTATTTTAGGAGTATTTAATATTTCGTCTTAACACGTTCACTGCCGATATTGTAGAGGTTCTTATCTTGAGTCGCACCACTGTTTGAACGTTCTACCAACTTCACAGCTGTTAATATAGAATCATTAGAAACGCATTGTCTTTATTTTAAATATTTATAGATGTTTTTTCTTCACAATCACTTATTATACATGTACTATCCGAACGACTACAGTGTCTTGAGCGAGTACCTAGAAAAATCCTGTGTCCGGTGAGATTTCTTTTCTCATTTCGCCATCGAGTGAATTTTTTGTTCCAAAAGTGCATAATTACTAAAAGATTTGGATATCCACATTCTGCTAAAGCTAGCTGGTCAATTTTGAATATAATAATATATTTTTTCTTATCTAAAATCCTTGATAAACAACTCTTACATTCAAAACATCCAGAAATAATAAGAAAAAAAAACAAAAATAAATGAAAATAACATTTTACTAAGTCAGTACAATATATAAAATACGGTTAAGCAAAGAAAAATATACGTAGACAAAACAATAATAACACAAACTGAATATCAGTACGAAGCCACATTTCTGACAATATGTGAGAATTAGGCGGTAAGAGTTTTGCCCCTGCGGTGATATACACGCGTCGAATAAGAAAATACCAATTTAGGAGTGTTGGAAACATGACACATGGCACATAAAATACGAAAGCTATTAACCACTTTCAGCTTAAGCTGTGAAACTTTCCTCACAAAGCAAAGCTTCATCTGAGGCAAAGCAAAAGTATGATAAATTACTTAACAATTACAGAAACTACTTTAGTTCAAGCTTATTTCAGCTCTAAACAACGACTTTAACAAATATATCTAAAGTAGTACGTAAGATAATAAAATCATGTGTCCAACAGATATACTTAACCAAATATCAAAGCAAAACGATGTTTTTACAGATTTCGAAGCGTGTATATTAGCGCAGGCGCACAGTCCACCTTCAATACTAAAAGTACGTATTATTAAACGATATAAGAAATAAATGAGCTTCGATCGAAGTAAGATTTATAATGATAGATAATTGTAACCATGTGATGGTTCCTTCTTTTAACCAGAAGAGGGGATCAGCTTGCCTTCGGCGACCAATTGGGCCTTGTTCTGGCGAACGAGCTCAGCTCGCTTCTCCTGAAAAAGAAATTTCTTACGGTTATAGGTGCATCATGACAAATCAGCAACATGCATATTATTAAGATATCACCAAATACTTGTGAATTGATATTATAAACATATTCGAGATGTGAATCATTTGTCTTGTATTGAGTGATTTTAACTAAAGACAGTAGATCAATCTTCAAAACGCGCTCTATAATCCTGTAGAGTAGTCGGGATTTCGAAAAGTATTTACTGTTACTGTGATCCAGTGAAAACTTGGATAATTCTTATAGACCTGGATAACACAAGAATTGAACCTAGGTAATCAGAGTCTTCCTAGCACATACATAAAAAATGCTAGTAGACAAGTCACAACAAATGCATACAAAATACGCGTCTTTCGAGGAATACGCTACGTTATGGGGAATCCTCGATCTAGCTTTGATTTTCAAGAAGAGTAGGATCCTCTGGTGATTCCTCGGTGTCTATTATCGTTGCTGGTGCATGTTAATTTAGATAAACTAATACCAGAGAGAATTTTCAGTGTGTGGGAAAGAATATATATATATATATATATATATATATATATATATATATATATATATATATATATATATATATATATATATATATATCCGGTTTTTTTAGGCGTTACGCCCGTCCGGTAGGGATCTATGGAGGAGTATCACCGAGCCGCAAGCCCTTATCTCTTGCCGTACTGCTCCACCATAGGCCGATCAGATCCCAGCACATCCTAGTCTAAGCCGCAGATTCATCTAGAATTTTAAACTGCTGCGTTAGACTTTTTGTTTTCTGTACACCGAGCTGGGGCTCGATCCCACATCCACTGAACCATTCGACAGTGAAGCGAATGAGAGGCAGCCGCACAGCCCGCTGAGCTATCTAACCGACAGGAAAGAATAATACTAGTTGTATATCTTGGGAACACATCAGTTACGCTGTGGAACATGACGTTAGTAGTAAGTTATCTTTTGATATAAAACGTAATTTTAGACGTGAATCGTTTTGAAGTAAAGGATAAAATTTTACGCCAGAAGTGAACGTGGATCTATGTTTTCTAAATTTTTTCGGGACAAATATTAATTTCCATGTTACGTTTCACGTCATATTCCACGTCAAGTGTTACGTAAAAGTTATAGTATAATGTCACGTTTCAAAAACATGTTGACATAAATGACATCATGCTCTACGACAAATGTCAGAGTCGTGTGAGCTTACTTCATATTGATCAAATTGGGTACAAATTTCAAACTGAACTGTTCTCAAATGATATTCAATATATACAAACCTTATAGTAAAAGTACAAGGTACTCATAAGTAACTGATCAATTGTTAAATACAATCACGAGACTGAAAACTTCTTGTCTAATTGATGAGTTGTTAATTGCAGAGCAATTGCACAAGTAGAAGCTGACAACAAATAGACTAACCTATAATATTAGTCTGGAAAAAGCCGTATCAAATCTATATCTAAAAGACAAAGTATTTTGTCTATAAATAATTTCATTTGATTGTAAAACATCACTAAGTTGTAAATACGACAAAAATATGGATGTAAGTAGTAAGGGCAACGACCACGTATGTAAAATGCAATCAGATAAAAAATGTGAACCAGTATATCTAAAATAACTTTACATATGCATCTAAATTAGGTAATATACTTATTCTTAAATAGTTTAAACCATGTTTTTTCGATAAGGTAGAATTAAAAAGAAACAAACTATGCATAAAATATAGTACAGAGTTGCTTCTTATCTATATTTGCGAAATACCTTACATTAACTAAAATCTGTAATGTAATGTCTTAATAAAAAAATATTACATATATGTGAATATACAGATACAATAATAATCGGCTACTTTTCAACAAATTTGTAATCGCATTACTTCTTCTTTTTAGAAGTCGAGGGAAAGAGAGGTAAAGGAAAATCGAGAGGTGAAGAGACTGTATGGTAGAGAACTTGGGAGAGAAAGGTTTAAATGTAGAAGACACTGTGGACAGGAATCTAAGCACCAAAGAAAACAACTTTTTTCGTCGAATAACATGTTATTTTCGACGATATTTTAAATAAGCAATACTCTTATTGAAAAATAAACGGATAACTACTTTGTTTCATGCGAATTACCCACGAAAGATTATAAGTAAAGATACGGCATTTTTTCGCCAATTAAGTACAGAAACAGCGATTTTTTGCGGTCTATAAATAAAGAAATGGCGATTTCCCGCCTATTAACTAAATAAACAACGATTTCTTGACGACCACGTAAAGAAACAGCAATTTCTTGCCGATTATAAGTAAATAAATAGCGATTTCTCGCCGATTACGTTAAGAAATGGAGATTTCTCGCCGATTACGTTAAGAAACTGCGATTTTTTGACGACTAAGCAAAGAAACGGCGATTTATTTTATTTTATTCCTCGTCGCATCAGTAAAGAAAGAGCTAAAGGGCATGAAAGTAAGCCAATTAGACGATTGAGCCTGCAGTTACCTTCAAGTAACCTTATAGTAAAAGAAGCTACAAATCCAGGGGGTGAAGCTATTCCTGATCCTAAGCAAAATCATCCTGCCAATCCTATACACTCAATGGGGTAGAGAATTTGTCTTGTCCTTCACAGAGCGTCTAGACATCAGGCAGCAGTCTTGATAAATTTAAATATTTTGTTTACGTTGTTGTTGACACGTAGTAGTGATCGTGCCGTGAATAGTGAACAGTGTAGTAGTGTCTGGGGGCTCGGGAGACTGAGACCTCGGAAGCCCTGAGGAAGGCATCAGAGAGGATGCCGAAAGCTTGGCAAAATGGATGACGACGCGGTTCAACCCGGAAGACTGGTGAGTTTAATATTAATTTTAGTAATAATATTAATCTTAGCTCTAGGTTTTATATATATATATATATATATATATATATATATATATATATATATATATATATATATATATATATTGTGAGTATAATGGTAAATCCTGGTTTAAGCGATGAAATATGATCCGGTGGATGACTTTTCGATCATATTCGGAGCAATAGTTGTTTTTGACCATCCATTACGGAATTGAGCACCGCACTCTTACTTCTATTTGTCACTGTTTAATAATCACACCTATATTTATTTTTATTTACTCTCAAAAAACTGCAAAAAAGACACTTGCATTTGTCCTTGCTAAAAAACAACTCTGTACTACAAAAGTACTAAAAAGGTTTCTAAATAATGTTGCAAAAATGTTCACCTTTGTCTACATCGCTGCAACTTGTTTGTAAAATGTATAAATAAATTGCAAAAAGTTTTCAAATTGACTGTTTAATGATATTTTATAAAACTGTTTCACTTAATCAATAAAAATAAAGAATATTTATGAAAATTTTAGGTATTATAGCATCTTTAATTAAGGCTTATTATTTTTAAATTTAAGTCAAACAAAGTGTGTGTGAGATATCGAAATTTTCCTTGACTCTGGCTCTGAGGGTTATGCTGGTTTTGAAAACCGCTCTGATTTGTGGTTATTGGGATTCTCCTGCACTCTCACGAAAAGTGACGATGTTTACGGCAGATCTTCAGTTTCCTCGACGTATGGGTGTTAGTTGATTGTTTACTGAACGAGTCCACACAAACTTATCCACCACAGCGAATAATGAAGTTGGGGGTGTCCAAAAATAGTTTAGTTGTAATGAGTCAGATGTCTCTGGAGGTTTGTAACAATCTTTTCAATATTCTTCAGCTACAAAAGTTGTACAAACAACTCTTTCGGAGATTATTTACAAAACTAATTCAAAATACGTAGTAAGGAAAATGTTGATAAAATTACGTGCCAAGGAGAAATAATGACAACACAATAAAACTATACTAAGATAAGTCAAAGGGCAGACATAAAAAATCATTGTACCATCACCACACAACTAAAATTCAAAAGAATACCAAACCTACTAAAAACATTGACGAATGAATATTTACTATATTGAATGGAAACTATTATCAATTTTCATTAAAATTTAGTCGATTTGTTGCATTGGCTCCATAGATTTCCTGTTCTTTCACCGATTGAACACATCTGGGACATTATGAGAAAATGATTACTCTTTTTACCTCATCCCACAGACTCTAGCTGCCCTTCAGTACGAAGTACAAGTAGCCTGAGATAAGATAACTGAAGGGGAAAGCGGAGTATGCCTAGACGTATTTATGAGTGCAGAGGGTAACACATCATAAATTTTTTACACTTTTATTTTCAACGGTTGGATTTTTCTGACATTTTGATTAATTACTTAAACTAAAGAGAAATGTATACAAAAAATTATTGTTGCTCAGTATCGACCAAAAAGGACACGATTTGGCAATGATAAAACGTAATACGAAGGATTTTTTTATTGTTGCCACGTCATTTTTAACGAAACATGAGAACATTGTTATACGCCAGAGATAAAGCAATATACAAAGCAGAGGAAAAACTGAATCAACGCCAACTGAACTATGGACTGAAAATGTGCAAGATGTACATAGTAGGACAGAAAAAAATGAAAAACTCACTGTTTTGGCTATCACAAAACTACGTTTCGTCAAATGGACTATCGCACCCACTATATTCACCAAATTTAGCCCTGTGTGACTACTTTTTGTTCCCAAACTTTGGTCTAAGGGGCCGCTTAAAAAAATATATACGCTAATAACCGATATTTCACACTATTTTACAGAGCTCGAATAAAAATACTTTTTGAAAGCAATTATGCTGAAAAATAGATTAAAAAATAATAAAAATCGTCAGTTTTAAGGTTCAATTCTGAAAACTTCATGCAATTTATTGATAAAATGATCGATTTCAAGCATATTATACTTACATAACTCTTGAGTTTCTCTTTCTGCTCTTGTTCGAGCTGTTCTTTTCGTGATTGAGCCTGCTCTAGCTTTTCTTGGATCGCAAGGTCCAACTGTTGCAATTTTACGGTATTTTGTTCTCTCACCTTAGCTACTTGTTCTTCCTGCATAATGAAGCACATAAACATGCAAGCGATGATGAAATTTGTGATAAAACTAACGATACTGTGAGTTCGTTTATATAAAAAAAGAAGTAGGAAAAATGTAAAGTGTACGATTTTGGGAATGATAAGTTGCTTGAACTTTGTGCATAAAAATTCTTTCGATTTTAATTCTAGCTCTAACAATTTTTATCAAATACAAAAAAATTGACAAAAAATTCTACCGGCAAGTTTCTTATTTATTGATCAAGTTCAGAAATCGACGTTAGACATCGGTAGCGACTGCAAACTTTCTAGATTTATGTTCAAAGTTCTAAGCCGGGGGGTGAAAACTCTGTATGTGAGTTTCGTGATGCTGAAGTAACAATGAAATAGAAACAGTGCATAACGCAAACGTGGGTAACTATCAGAAAGTTGCACAAATAATTTTATTTTCTAAAATAAAGATTAATTCACTTTTCATATGGATCATTTTATTTTTAAAATATACATTTGAAATGTACACATATTAAACCACTAGCTATCCGGTTTTAAAACCGCGTCAGGTTTAGAACCGGTTTGCCAGTCGGCCCGATTCAAAGCAAGTGCTGATAAATTTAACATCTATGTATTACCTACCACAGTTCGCTGAGTCAAAATATTGTCAGGTATTGAGAAGGTACGCCGACGAAAAATGTTACTCCTATCCGGCAACCCAGCCATGGTGCTGGTCTCCGATCCCGTTAACAAGATCCCGTTGTGTTTAAAAAAGCATTGACAACCGATCACATTAACGACTAAAAACGATTTGCTGATGTCGGGTGTAACAACGGTGAGATGACGAGAAATGTTGCTGCTATCTCGCAACAAGCGTGTAACCCTACTAACATGATCCTCTTGTGTCTCAACAAGTACTGTCAACTGATCATAGTGTAACAAACAAGCTTATTTTGACGTGCCCTATGTAACGGTTGCTTCTGAAGATGATGATGTGTGCTCCAGAATGGTCCTGATTTATCAAACGGCTGACACGATCAAGGGGCTCGTAAAAACCGAGAATAGAGGTGGACTAGATATTACCGACGTTTTGTCAAAGGGTTTGCCAACATCTCCAAGCCATTAACAAAGTTGACAGAAGAAGACAAAAAATATACATAGAGTGAAGAGTGTCAAAAAGCTTTCGAATAACTACAAATGGCTCTGATCAATGCACCAATTTTAAGCTACCCTAGACAGGAAAGACAGGAAAATTTGTGTTGAACACCGATGCCAGCAACAGTGCAATAGGAGCTGTTCTCTCCCAAATCCAAGATGGACAGGAAAAAGTCATCGATTACTTTAGCAAAGTCTTGTTGAAACCAGAAAGAAACTATTGCGCTATCAGGAGAGGATTGCTAGGCGTAGTGAAGGCAGAAAGTTCTTTCTTCGTACGGATCACGCCACTCTAAAATTGTTCATAAAATTCCGTAATCCAGAGGGCCCGATGTTAAGATGGTTAGAACAACTACAAGAATATGAGGACGTGATCGAACACAGGGCTAGAAGAGTTCACTTAAATGCTGATGCTCTTTTAAACAGTCGTGCAGTGCAAATTGTAATCACTGTCTTAAATTAGAGGAACGACTATATTAGACGAATCACCGCCATTAATGATCAATGACAGCCTTAAAAGCTACAAAACGCCCAAACAGGTGATCCATGTATAAAAAGAGTGTTGGATTGAATGTATCGAAGTAAGAGACCGACTTGGCAAGACATTACTGCATTTAGTCCAGAATTCAAGTCTTTTTCTCTCAAAAGATGATTTTCTGTATAGAACCTTTGAGAACGAAGACAGTACAGAATCTAAGCTTCAGTTGATTGTACCTAAAAGTAAAGTGGAAGAAGTAGTATTGCGTCAGTTGCATGACGGTGGATCAGGTGGACACTTTGGTATTACGAAGACTCTGCAAAAAGTTTGGGAATGGTTCTATTGGGTGAATTGTAAAGATAATGGAAGAAGATGGTGCCGGAAATGTGAACTGTGTGCAACAAGTAATGGCCCAGTTGGTAAAAAGATGGCACCCATGAAACATTACAATGTTGGTAGTCCTATAGAAAGAGTAGAAATCGACATTGCAGGTCCATTTCCAGAAACGAATGATGGAAATAAATATATCCTGGTAGACATAGATTATTGTACGAAATGGACTGAGGCCTATGCGATACCAAATCAAAAAGCTGCTACCTTTGCAGACGTACTTGTTAAAGAATTCTTTAGCCGATTTGGTGTTCCCTTGAAAATACACTCCGGCCACCAAGGGCGAAACTTTGTAGTCAACCCTCTTCCAAAACATTTGTAAATTGATTGGTGTCAATCAGATGGAATGGTCGAGAGGGTGAACCGAATGATGGGTAAACACCTGTCCAAAGTTGTATCAAACATCAAAGAAATTGGGACCAGCACATTAATTTATTCCTAATGGCCTACCGCTCGGCCGTGAATGAAACTACAGACCAGACTCCAACCTGCCTGATGTTGAGTCGTGAAGTTCGTTTAACCTGCGACCTAGAGTTTGGCTGCACAGCTTCCGAAGAATATGTTGCAAGTAAAGAATGAACAACATTCATGAACTTGCCCGACAACAGATCCAGTTAGCCAGTGACAGAATGAAAGATCAATATGATTCTCCATAGCCAAAATTAATGAATTTTTTGACAGAACTGACTTGAATTAATCTATATTTTAAAAATAAACTTTGATTTTTTATATTTTTCCTACCGTAGCCATCGATAGAATCAATTGTAAAAAGATTTTGAAATTTGGAAACCTAAAAGGATGGGAAAAGCCATTCAATCCGAATCACAAATGCATCTGATCCGTTTCACATCAATTTACCGAAATATAAGAATGCAATAATCATACGGACTATGAGTTTAGTATCTAGCTAAATATACATTTTAAATATTTGAAAAACTGTGACATGTCAAAGGAACTCCTGATATCCAGTAATTTATTAAAACAACAGCAAAATTACTGTTTTTAGGCACCATTCACAGTACAAATTGGCACTGAGCTTGTTTAAATTTCTGCCTGTGCATTCCTACTCACTTTTGCAGTGTAAATTCGCTTAGGAGCCTGTGCAAATTATTGCTCCACTCCCAACGCTGAGATATATTTTCTGGGATTCTATTGATCCGATATAAGTTCGATATAATCACCTGGTTTTCACGGTTACGCTCTCCGATGAGATTTTTTACATTTATTAAACCGAAAATTATTATTTACTCGATTATCGAACTTCTTTCTTTAGTATAAATTTTTTTGACTAAGCATTTCGTAAAGGTTCCTCAGTATTAATGATTTCTTCTATCTTTAACATCTTCTCTGCTACGAACGTCTTCGTTATTCCGGTTTCTGTATGTTGCAAAGTTATTTTTTCGGTTGTGTCCCCTCCACGATATCTACTTTGACGTCACTAAGCCAGTGACGTCATCAAAGCTGTTGTCTGTCATCGATTACATGTCACATATCAAACGCCAAATGTCAAAATGTAATTCGTCAAAAATATACAGGATCAACTGGGAAAAATACAAGGTGAAATCGAAAAACTTATCAACTGCATTTTCGTTATGTACCAAATCATCTAACGTCCCTGCTAAACATTGGTGTCCCCTTTTTTAGACACTGTTTGATTGTGCACATCGTTTTTAGTCCACAAATTCGTAAGAATTGATCAATTGGTAAACCAAGAATCTACTGTTGTGTACGTCGTAAAAGTCTTATTAATTAACAAAATTTAATATATAAAAAACACATTATGAAAACGGATCAGATGCATATTTTTCGTATGTAAAACTACGGGAATATGTAATCTTTTTGCAAGAGAAACTAAGACAAAAATCTCGAAAACAAAACCGACTACTTACGTGCTCTTTTAGACGTTCCAACATCTTTTTGATATTATCATCGCGTTGCTGAGAAGCTGTCTTCAGTTTATCTTCAATAGCTGATCTGACTTCTTCTGTTTGAACTTCCAGAGATAAACGAGTCTTTTCGACATTTTCGATATGATCCTATATAAAAATTTACAGAATTAGAAATTAAGTTATATTTAGTTATAAGATAGTTAGAAAAAATATGGGTCGGAATATTAGGATGCTATTGAACTAACTCTATTTCGGCTTATCTAGGTATATTATTTCTCTGAGTAAGTCCTGGATTTAATTATAAACCACTTTTAGGCACAATTTGCCAACAAAGATGCTCCGAGGGACATATTTCCTGATTTCATTAGATCTCTAACCATTCGCTAAATTTTTGGGAGAATGATTTGTCTGTGTATGTACAGAAATACATCATCAGTTAGCGCTACAGCATTTCGTGAGCCCTGGCCTGCATCAAAACATTCTTCCATCCTTTCCTGTTGAGTCTTCTCCATCCATTTACTTCATTCTCTCATAAATCGAGCTGCACATCGTCCAGATAACTGAGTTTAGGTCGCCTCCTTCTTCTTCTTCTTCTTCCGACCGGCCTATTTAGTATGGTTATTTTAGAAAAATCACTTTCTACCATCCGCCTAACGTGGCCCACCTCTCTTGGCGGATTATTTTTATGGTTTTAGCTACAAAAATCATCATCATCATCATCAATCAATCCCGAGTTGTCCACTGTTGAACATAGGCCTCCTCTAGAATTTTCCATCTGCTTCTGTTCTGCTCCTTTACTATCCAATTGGTCACGATTCTTTTGAGGTCGTCGGTCCATCGCGTTGGGGGTCTTCCTCGGCTTCGCTTGTCAGCCCGTGGTCTCCACTCAAACAATTTTTTTGTCCAACTGTCGTCTTTCATTCTTGCAACATGTCTTGCCCATCTCCATTTTTGCCTTGTAATATGTTTGATAATGTCTTCCACTCCGGTTCGTCTACGAACTTCCTCGTTTCTTATTCTATACAAAAATTGTGACCCCTTTCTTTTAAGGTTTTCTAAATCACAGGTCTAATGCAAATAAGCCACAAACAGCGCATGAACACAGGGAATATTGACCTATCTACCAAAATAGAGTCATCAAACCAATAATGACATACGCGGCAGAAACGCGATCTGACACAGAGAGGACAAAAAAAACACAAAGATGGAAAAATTGATAGTAAAACACTATGGGACAGAGGCAGACGTACAAATATATGACGTAGACGCAAAGTGGAGAACATCAAGAACTGGGTAAGAAATAGAAGAGTAGAATGGAACGATCATATAAACCGAATGACAACAAATAAAGACGCAAGAGATGGTTCCTCAATAGGAAGATGATTAATAGGAAGACCACGAAAACGACGGAACGGCATCTTACTGGAGGCTCATTGAAAAAAAGATCTACCAAACAGATATAATTTTGAAGTAATATAAAGAGATTGGCCGCTGAGTGAGGATTTACAAACGAAGTATTGTTTTTGTCAGTAGCAATTGCGTCATCCCCAATCTCAAAGGGGCTGTTACAAGTATAACAAGCAAAAAAGACATCAGAATAGGCACATCGAACGTGAAAACCATGGAACAGGAAGGTAACATCCATAATGCAATGTAAGAAATGGCACAAACGAAATTATATATTCTGGAAATAAGCGAAAGGCGTTAGCTAGGTGCAGGACCCACAAATATGGGGGAAAACCGCGTTTACTATTCTAGAACAGATAACGGCAAACATTAATTAGATGTTGATTTTATCTTGACAAAACAAGTGGCAAAATCTGTTGACAACTTCATCCCAATCTAAGCAAGAGTGATACTCATACAACTCAAAGCAAGAAAAATCGACATTAATATAATTCAAGTGTATGCACATCCAACAAAAGGACAGAAGAAGAGGTAGAAGAACTATACCGTAGCATTAATTAAGTCGTGAAAAGTTTGAAAAAGCAAGACCTAACAATTGTCATAGGTGACTTCAACGCCAAAGTTGGAGCCAGCAAAGTATCATCTGCAGTTGGACCATTTGGACTAGGAAATCGGAACGGTCGGGAAGATAAATTGGAGATTTTTGTTGATATTAATATTTGCAGATATTTTTTGTGGATTTTGTGGATCAATTAGTAATAATGAACACCTGGTTTACGCTACATCCAAGAAAATTTTACACCTGGAAATCTCCACAGGATTCTATGGGAAGGATTGTAAGAAATCAGATTGATTACATGCTAGTAAATAAGATGTATTGGAACAGCTATTCATCTGTCAAACATACCCAGGGGCAGACATAAATTCTGATCATGTACCAGTCGTAGGTAATTTCAAAGTCAGAATGAAGAAGGTTATAAGTCGATGAAGTAGTATGATCAGTTCAGTTAGAAAACTGAAAGATCCCGATGTTCGACTGAAAGTGAGTGAAAATCTCAATACAAAGGTTCGAAACCGCAGAAATGCAGGAACTATAAAGGAAAGTCTGACCATCACATCAGATCAGGTCAAAATCTTAAGGGGAGTGAGATAGGGGTGTATAATTTCACCACTGATATTAAATCTGTACTCGGAGTACATGTTTAGGAGGCTCTAAAAGATATTGATGAAGGCATCTCAATAAATGGAGTCAAGCTCAATAACTTGCGGTATGCAGATGATATAATAGTGTTATAAATATATCGATTGGATATAAACACTAGCAAAACCAAACTAATGAACATCAGCAAGTAAAACATAACTGGAACAAATCTGTATGTGACCCAAATGAGAATTGAACGTGTCTCACAGTACAACTACTTGGAAACTATAATCAATGAGTCATGGTACAATACACATGTCGCACCGGAGAGGCAAAAAGTGCATTCTTGACTATGAGCTCTGTGTTCAAGAGCCATGATGACCCCGCTCTAGAAACAAAAATAAAGCTCCTTAAATGTTACGTGTACTCAGTGCTTGTGTACGCAGTAGAAACGTGGACATTGAAGGCGGAAACTCTATCAAAACTTCAGGCTTTTGAGCTATGGTTATACAGAAGGATTCTGAAGATACCATGGACAGACAAAGTCACCAAAGAAGAAGTACTGCGGAGGATGAACACAACTGCGGATTTGGTCAACATCGTGAAGGGCCGTAAGCTCAGTACTTGGGAATTATAATAAGAAATCAAGGCAGATGAGCTACTGCAATGCATTTTGCAAGTTAAAATTGAAGGAAAAAGGACCCCAGTATAACAAAGAATATCCTGGTTTGCTAACCTGAGAACATAGTATAGAAAGACCACTGCTATCCCGTATAGCAACCAACAAAGTCATCATAGCCAAAATGATCGCCAACGTTCGGAACGGACAGACACCCTAAGAAGAAGAAGCCCTTGTGTTAGGGGCAAAATTTGATAAATTATACTTGCGAGGCAGATGAATTTAGATCATTGAATAATTAGGTCGATATCCGTGCTTTGTGTCGTGCTATAGTTTGTTCGTGTCAAATTCTAATAGTGCATCAGTACACATGCTGTTAAGTCGTTGATTAATTATTGATTTGGATTATTTAAGGAATCAATTAAAACACATTCCAACCATCCATACAATGTGTACGGATTATTGAATTCGTTTGTATTACTTTAGAATTAAGGCGAGTTTTAATGCTTCTTGTATTATTTAAATATATTAGCATCCATTGAAGGATATTATTTTACTTAATTGTTTGAGATGTGAAGAATTAAGTCAATATTAAGATATCTTTCTGTGCGTTTTATTCCAATTAACATGGTGTGTGTCTCTTCCAAGCAAGACAAATGCGAGTTCCATGTCCATACATGCAATAAGTCCTTTGTAATCCTTTATATTTCAGCTGATATGAATAATCTCATAGACCAATCAATATCTTAGTAGTTATCTGATCTAATAATACATTTTGTATTATTAATTGGAGTCTTGATAGAGTATTATTATTATTATTAATTATATTTTTCAGAATGTACCGGGTGGTCCAATAAGCCGATCTCTCGGCTATATATCAGAAACTATTCATGTTATAACTTTAGGAGAAAAAATTCCTTAGTAAAAGTGGCCAGGAGAAATCGCTGGAAATAACTTTCAAGATTCTGGATTAACCGCTAGGGGGCGTAACCTGCGAAGAAAATTTTGAAAACCAGTTTTTTGATAAATATGTCCAATTGTACCAAGTGTTAAATAAGTAAACTAGAAAGAGGCATAAATTCTGCACAAAGTTGTTCAAGTACTTTTTTTTTATTTTTTCAAATAAAGGGTGGGGGAGAGTGGGAAAGTATTTGTGGATAAATACCTATAACTTTGGTTTGAATCAACCGATTTTAACAAAATTAGTGTCATTAGAAAGAGTATGGATGAATTAATTTACATCTACTATAAAATAATTGCATTCAGTTTTAATTGTCGTAGGTAGAGGGTACTTTCGAATAGAAAATATTAAAATTTGTTTTTATTCAAAATTTTTAATGGAAACACCTATTTAATGTAAAGTATAATGAAACTGGATTAAATTCGTAACAAAATGAAGGAAACCGCATGTTAATAGCTTTTATCGAACTCGAGATATGAATAAAAACGCATAAACATAAGTAAGTATAGTATTGACACACCCTGTATTATAAAATAAATTAAAAAATTAATTAAAGTCAGTAGGTACTTTCAATGTAGAATAGAAATCGCTAGATCAGTCTTTAATAAAATGCGCAAACTCTTTTGCAATCGTGATATCAATATAAAGTTACGAATACGAATGCTGCGGTGTTATGTCTTTTCTACCCTGTTATATGGAGTTGACGCTTGGACACTAAAACAGTTGACAATAAAAAACATCGAAGCTTTCGAGATGTGGTGCTATAGGCGCATTCTCAGAATATCATGGATGGACCGCGTCACTAACACGCAAGTGCTCCAGACTTTGGACAAAAGATGCGAAATTCTAAATGAGATAAAAACTAGAAAGATGGAATACTTGGGGCACATTGTGAGAGGTGAAAAGTACGAACTTTTAAGAAACATCATGCAGGGCAAAATTAAGGGCAAAAGAAGTGTGGGAAGAAGAAAAATATCGTGGCTTCGTAATCTACGTGAATGGTTCGGATGTAGTTCGATTGAACTTTTCAGGCGCGCTGCTAACAAAGTCGCAGTGGCCATGATGATTTCCAATCTCCGCTAGGAGTGGCACGAGAAGAAGAAGGTACTTTCAAAATTTTTTATAGCAGAAAACTCTTAATGTTGATACCTATTTTGTAAAAAATATGTGGATTCTGTTGAATTAAAGCAAAAACATTGATTGAATTATCTTCGGTCATAACTCTACTACGTCGTTTAAAACAAGGACGAGAAAAACTACCAGTTTCTCTTAATCTTTTTGCCTTTCTTTCAAATACTTCTTTGCCATAATGTCTCCTGTCACGATATCTTACAAAATGTATACGTGAGGCAATAGCGGCATTTTGGTGACATTCGAAATAAACTCCAATCACATCATACAATTTTATATACTCATCACGAATTATTTGTACTGATAATTAATTACTAATATTACCAATATTAATATCTATAGAAAAAAGTGCAGTCTTTAATTCGAATTATAATATAGCACGTCTTAACAATGTTTTGACTGCTGTCAATAAATAAACAATATGAACTCCCCGTCAAATTCATTGTCGTAGCCTACTTAGTTTCGAAAAAACTATTTTTTACAAAATAGGTATCAACATTAAGATTCTTCTGCTATAAAAAAATTTGAAAATACCTACTAACTTATTTTTTAATGTAATTTATAATACAGGGTGTGTCAATACTATACTTACTTATGTTTATAAGTTTTTATTCATATCTCGAGTTCAACAAAAGCTATTAACATGCGGTTTACTCTATTTTGTTACGAATTTATTCCAGTTCCATTATAATTTACAATAAATAGGTGTTTCCATTAAAAATTTTAAAGAAAAACAAATTTTAATTTTTTTTATTTGAAAGTCCCCTCTATCTACGACTATGAAAACTAAATGCAAGTATTTTATAGTAGATGTGACTTAATTCATCCACACTCTTTCTAATGACACTAATTTCATTAAAATCGGTTGGACCAAACCAAAGTTATAGGTATTTATCCACAAATACTTTCCCACTCTCCCCCACCCTTTATTTGAAAAAATAAAAAAAAGTACTTGAACAACTTTGTGCAGAATTTATGCCCCTTTCTAGTTTACTTATTTAACACTTGGTATAATTGGACATATTTCCCAAAAAACTGGTTTTCAAAACTTTTCTTCGCAGGTTACGCCCCCTAGCGGTTAATCCAGAATCTTGAAAGTTATTTCCAGCGATTTCTCTTGGCCACTTTTACTAAAGAATTTTTTTTTCTAAAGTTATAACATGAATAGTTTCTGATATATAGCCGAGAGATCGGCTTATTGGACCACCCGGTACATCATATGTATAATTTTTGTATTTTGTATTTCGCCTCTCATCCTTCGGATACCAGGCGATGCGAACAATGTAGTAGACCAACTCATATCTTTGTAGACAGTTTCATAGTGATCTAGCGCCATAGTTCGTTCCTTAGACTTCTACTAAATTTTTTATATCTCAGCACATTTCATTGTTCAAGTTTCTCCTGCCAATTACCTTCTTGATTGTTCCTCAGCTTGTTATATGTTTATCAAGTTTACTGTTTTTGGCTGGTTTCCAATTCAATGCTACTTTCCGAAGTCACGACTCCTTCATTCAGATTAGGTAGTATCTTATTATTCAACATCTTCGACGATTGTATTTTGTTCCCAATTAGATTTCTTTTATTTGTTCATTTCTTACTTGTTAATATTAAACCTTGTTTTCTTACTTACACAATTCAAAAATGAGTGAATATATGACTCACGACATAAGATTCACGGCCAGCAAATTAACACATTATTGTAAAAGGTTTTCCTGACACGAAAAGTAAAAAAGATATGTCAGTCAAGATACTTAGGTATTATTTGTACAAGGATAACAAAGAGATGGCTCCGGAGATAGATTCAGGTCAAACACCTAAACATCGTAAATGCGCTTCAAATTTAAACAATCTTTTAAGAAAACAACAAAATGATAAACAGACACAGTAGTTAAATATTGTTATTCAGATAATAAACGAGGAAGTTCACTAAATTTATGAGCAAATTTATTTGGAAAACAATTTTTATCATCAACGCAAAAAACTACTATTAAGATATTTACGAGATCTGGTTATTAAATCGTTCATGTTGTGCATTAAGGGATCGCAAATAAGGACATTTTTTAATTAGTTCTCGAGTTTCTATATCAAGGTACTACTACAAAGAAGACGATAACTTTGGAGTTATCATTACTAAGTAACGATAACAAATCATAACTCAATATATTTGTATTAGTAACTTATTTGCTAACGCAATGGAATTTTTCACTAGAAGAAAACTTATTACTTATTACTAGATTTCGGCAAATATGCATATTGCATATTTTGCATATTGTGGATATTTTATGCAAATATTTCATATTTTGGCATATTTGTATAAAAGTTTGCATAAAGTGCATAAAAGTTCAGATTTTTATACTGTATTTGAATATTTTTAAACATACCAATTTATTTCAATTCTTGTATAAAATTTTGTAGTCATTTTAATCAAGAAATGATCTAAGTACGTAATCTCTACAGGTACAAAACATTTACAATTTCAAAGAAGATCAATTTAAGTAGCCCTCAACATTCTTAGAAAGTCTCGGTCACTGAGGCATTCAGTTATTGGATAATCGCTAAGGGTTCGCTCATTTGCATTTTATGATCTAATCCCCAAATCTATCTACAATTTATTGTATCTTAACAGCAGGTAAACGGCTAATAGTTTTGTTCCTAATTTAGGGATTTTCCAAAATCTCCCAGTTTATTGAATTAGGTACCTAAACATTTCTAATTTGATGCTCAGATTTGTAAATCTTTGTAAATTTTTGTTTTGATATTCAAAGCGTAAACACTCGTTGTGCGTAACAAAAAGGAAGATTGTGATTTTATAATGCCTAAAACAACCAGTGCCTTAACTTGGATTAAACCTTATAAAGAGCTGTCTATGGATATGGGAAAAATCTACTGTTCAGTCTGTGGCAAAATTGTAAGTATCTAATATTTTCTAAAATACAGACGAGAATAGAACGAAGCAAACTTATTAAACGAGAACGATACCCAACCACCGATGTCCTGTCTCAAAAACAAACGGAATACCAAAAAGAACTAAGCACAAGACTAAAATCAATAGAGACACTAAAACAATTGGATATAAACGGACTAGCCACTAAAATAAAAGTAACTGTAACAACATCGGTTAAGAAAATTTGCTCAAACACGAAAACAGCCAAAACATCTAAACTCCAACCTAATACAATTAAACTACTCCAAGAAAGACGAAACAGAACAGATCGAACTTCGGACAGCTTTAAAAGTTTAAACAAAAATGTGAAGAAAGAAATCAGGAACGATCATAGAAACTATAATAACAATCTAATAAAAAATATAATACAAGATAACTGCAACATGAAAGTACTCAAAGCAAAAAACTCAAGCGGCACAACAAAAATCATAGAAATAAAAAATGAGAAAAACGTCACCGTCAGAGACAGAAAGGAAATAAGCGAGGCCATTGAAAAATTCTACACTAAACTATACTCGGTAAATACACAACCACAACAACGACGTACTCAACGAACAATAATTAACACCGGCTCAGAAGAAATACCGGACATAACCGACTATGAAATAAGAATGGCCCTAAATCAACTTAAAACGAATAAATGTCCGGGAGAGGATAAGATTACAGTTGAAATGTTGAAAATTGGTGGCAGAAAAATGGAACAGGTATTAAATGTTTTATTTAATAAAGTAATTGATGAAGGAAAGATTCCTCAAGAATGGTACAACTCCGAGGTCATTTTATTATTCAAGAAAGGAAACAGAGCAAACATCGAGAATTACCGACCAATATCCTTGCTATCACATCTGTATAAATTACTTACTAAAATCATAACCAACCGCCTAACACATAAGCTCGATTTCTATCAACCTATCGAGCAGGCTGGATTCAGAAAACATTTTAATACCATAGACCACTTGCACACCGTAAGAACACTGATAGAAAAATGCACCGAGTATAATGTTCCAATTCATATGGCGTTCGTCGATTTCCACAAAGCATTCGATTCCATCGAATTATGGGCAGTGCTTGAATCTCTAGAAAATGCACGCATAGATTCAAGATACATTAACATAATTAAAAACATATATGAAAATGCCACAATGCATATAAAACTGGACGAAAGCACAAAAACTAATCCCATAAGACTACAACGGGGAGTAAGACAAGGAGACACCATCTCTCCCAAACTATTTACTCTTGCTCTAGAAGATATTTTTAAGAAACTGGAATGGAACAATAAGGGTATCAACGTCGACGGATCATACTTAAACCATTTGAGATTCGCAGATGACATAGTTTTAATAGCCGATAATATCCAAGAACTAAATGATATGTTACAACAATTAAATGCAGTTTCAGGAGTGGTAGGCTTAAAAATGAATTACAGCAAAACAAAAATACTGAGCCGAGACCAGACAAATATAACAATACAAAATCATACCATAGAAAATGTGGAACATTATGTATATCTAGGTCATGTTATCAAACTAGGAAAACCAAATCAAGATGCTGAAATTAAAAGAAGAACACAACTGGCTTGGGGCGCTTTCGGCAAACTAGCACATATCTTGAAAAACACCTCCATTCCTATAAACTTAAAGAAAAAAGTGTATAACACATGCATACTACCTGTTTGTACCTACGGCTTGGAGACAGTAGCACTTACCAAAAAATCTGCCAAAAAATTAGAAACAACGCAAAGAGCAATGGAACGAATCATGCTTGGAATATCACTAAGAGACAAGATTAGAAACACCGAGATACGACGTAGAACGAAGATTAGGGATATTGTGGAAGAAATTACAAAAATCAAATGGCGCTGGGCAGGTCACGTAGCCCGATATAATGACAACAGGTGGACACGGAGAATTCTAGAATGGAGACCAAGGACGACAACAAGAAGCATGGGAAGACCTCAAAAAAGATGGGTAGATGACATAAGAGCGGTTGCAGGCAAACAGTGGATTAGATTGGCGCAAGATAGAGAAAGATGGAAGCAATTGGGAGAGACCTACATTCAGGAGTGGATGGAAAATGGTTGACAAAGAGAGAGAGAGAATATTTTCTATTAAATATCTAATATTTCATACATACAGGGTGTTTCCAAATGACACAACGTTTGACTGTAGATACTTCTCGAAAAATTGAACAAAACGATATAGTTAATGAGGGGTCAAACTTATTTACTTTTCGAGATACAGGGTGTTAAAATTAAAAGAAAATTAAATTCTTTTAGTTAATAACAACAATAACTTTAAAACCAATAAACGTATTTACTTGAAATTTAGTACTTGTAGGTTGTTTTTAAATGAAAAATAGCTTCCTTTAGTGAGAAAAAATTGTCCATGGTACAATATAATGGTGTGTATTTAGAAAAATTTTTCACCTTTACTTTTTTTTATGAAGTCAGCTATTCTAAAACACAATTATTTTTATTGTAATTGAATTAACAAAAAAAAAAAAAACTTTTGTTGAATTTTAAAATAAGTTATATGATGTACTAATGGTTAGTAACAAAAACTAATTATTTAAAACACTTAGCGAGTGTTTTTTTTCAAACCAGTTATTTGATTAACCAAAAACACCTTGTATATTTTTATATATTAAAGGTTGGGTTAAAATAAAGGTTTTTATTTTTATTTATAGATAGCATGTGAGAAGAAATTTCAGATAGACCAACATGTGAGAACTGCTTCACACATTGCAAAAAAAGGAAAAATAGGAGGAAAGCATCAAACTTCAATGGCTAAATGTTTCCAATCTACTTCAAAAAAATTAGATGAGCAAGAAACTTTTAATGAAGACTTGTGTCGCGCATTAGTGTCTGCAAACATACCGCTTTCAAAATTAGCAAATGTAAATTTTAGTTCGTTTCTAAAAAAATATTGCAAACTTAATGTTCCAAGTGATCGGTCTCTAAGAAGAAATAATGTGAACGGGCTATACTCGTCGGTGTTAATTAATATTAAGGAAGAAATTGCAGATAATTATTTTTACATATCTGTAGACGAAACCACTGATTCCTCAGGAAAGTATATTGCTCATTTATTGATTGGTGTTCTTAAAGAAGATACCTTACCAAAATCTCATCTTATTTCATGCCAGCAACTTGAGAAAACAAATGCTTTAACAATTTCGCGTTTTATACAAGAAACATTAGCAACTTTTTTTCTTCCGACAACTATTCCTTCTAATAAATTACTGCTTATTTTATCGGATGCTGCTCCTTATACGGTGAAAGCAGGACAAAATTTAAAAATATTTTTCCCAGATTTAATACATGTTACTTGTGTAGCGCATGGATTAAACAGAGTTGCAGAGGAAATACGAACAAAGTTTCCTTTTGTAAATACCATGATATCCAGTGTCAAAAAATTATTTCTTAAATCTCCTATAAGAATTCAACTTTATAAAGAAATACTACCTAACATTCCTCTTCCACCACAACCTATTTTAAGGCGATGGGGAACATGGTTAGAAGCAGCTAATTTTTATGCAGATCATTTTGTTAAAATAAAGAACATAATTGATACGTTAACAGATGAAAGTTCCCAATCTCTTTTGGATTCTAAACAAACTTTTCAGAGTAAGTTGCTTCAACAAGAACTTTCATTTATAAAATCAAATTTTAGTTTTGTTCAAAAAACAATTACTCAGAATCACCAAAACTGTCATTGTTCGAAAGTACAGCATTAATAAAAGAATTTGCGTCATGTTGTCGGAACGTTAGAGGTAATATTGGAAAAGATATTTTAACAAAATTTGAAGCTACTATGGAAAAAAATAAAGGTTACCATATTCTTTCTGAAGTAGTCAATGTTCTGGCTGGAAATATTTCGGTAACAATTAATTTAGAACCAAATGTTTTGGTTAGTTTGAAAAATGCTCCCGTTACATCAGTTGATGTTCAAGATACAACGAAGTTTTTCCATATATAAATATATGTACTCAGACAGAAGCCACAAGTTTTTGTTAGAAAATATTTGAACACCTCTTGGTCATTTATTGTTACCATAATTCTAAATAAGTTTATTCATACTTAAAGATGATGTAGTTACTTAAAATAAATGTAAATCTTAATGAATAGTAGGAAATATTTAGTTATGTACACTTTTTTTTTAAATAAAATTGTTACTATTTTACGATTTTTTTTATTTATTTGTATGCATATTTTGTAAAATATTTGCATATTTTCGGGTAAACACGTGCATATTTATGCGCATATTTTCTACATTTTTATTTGCATATTTGCCGAAGTCTACTTATTACCTTGTTATCTATATCTATATAGATTATTATTCTAATTGAAGACAATCAAAAACTATTTTATTTGAAGCAACAAAAAAATAAACTGAACATGAATTTTTAGAAAACATATAGAAGAATTTACTTTACCTTTAGTTTTGACCTCAAGTCGGTGATATATGCTTCCCTTTTCTCTACGTGGGTACCCATCTTTTGTTCTAGAGCATCGCGAGTGGCAGATATGAATTGACAAGTCTTTTCGTTCTTTTTGCGACTGGCCTCTTCGATTTTCATGATTTTCGCAGACCAAGCAGCCATTTTGTTTGATTCCAATTGCTGGAAAATGACAAGAAGATTAAGTTTCTTGGTAAAAATCATATGTTAGTTTGTGCTTTGGGCTGCAAAAAATGAGGAATGTAACACTTACCTGTCTGCGTTCCTCAGCTGCCTTTAGTTTATCTTCGATATCCTGGACGGACATGCTACCCTTTGGCGAGAGCGACAACTTTGGTGGGGGAGCTTTGACATCTGGCTCACCGAGGATCACTTCATAGCGAAGACCTCCTTTGGTTTTCTCTTGACAGCGGACTTCAGTTGCTGAAATCAAATAAAAACAATCAGGATATCTAATAACTTGCCATGGTTTTATAATTATCGTTTCATTTTCCATCTCCTTTTTATAGGAGATGCACATGAAAAAAAATAATACCTATATAAAAACCTACATAATCACTCTCATCATATCACGGATTGCTATTATTATGACCCAAGATTATATTTGTTTTACTGTTAAAGCATTTCAATATATCTGCCGTTCTTTTATGATTTCTTTGGTTTTTTAATTTTTATCTTCGCCTTTTTAATACCTATTCCCAAGTTTTATTCGATAATCCCGTGTTGTTCACTCGTATCATATAGTCGTACCAGGAACGGTGTTTTTAATTTTCTACAGTATATTGATGCGCGACCCCTTATTGCGATCCTATGCTTGAAGAAGCCGATAATAATCTTTTCACTCGAATTTTCCACACACAGTTTCTGTTTTCGATGATTTCGTACTGGCCACTTTCTGGAATTTCGTGTTATCGCGCACGGTTTCGGCCTTCGTTCTTCCGCTGGCTATATCTAGAACATATGCTGTCATTATATAAGCCCACTGCGGCGACCTTTGAATTAGTAATTTATGGTGTTTGTAATTTAGCGAGTTGTAAGTTAAAACAAAGATAATTAAATGACGATTACTTCATTTAATCCTGAATTCACAGAGATTTGTAACACTATCTTAATGTTTTTTCTATCTTCATTATTTCCTTCTCCCACTTAAACAAATATGCAAAGAATTAAAGAAAACTAAGCACAGCATTTAGATCAGAGATATGAGGTCTGGCTATTAGATAACGAGAATGCACGCGCAGAAGGCGTCCTAGAGGGGAAGAGTGGTAAACGAATGCAGCATTGGATAGCTGGAAGTGTCTACTCTTCCAGTACGAAAATACGCTGTAGCAGTATTGTTTCTCTAGAGGTTGGAAAAGAACGTGTTTTTTTTCTCAAGCCGATAACAATGTGTGACAAAAAACATGAGCAACGGATTAATGTGTTTTCGAATGTCATTAACGGTTTTTTGAAGGCCGAGAGAGCACCGAAAATGACCAACGTCAGAAAAATTTTAGATGCCGAATTGAACATGAAGAAAGTCTGTGCGAAGTTGATCCCAAAAAATTTGACTAAAAGCTAGTCCGTCAACAAATCTGCTCAGATTTTCTTCAGAGGTTACACGAAGAGCCTGAATTAATGGGAAACATAATCACTTGCGATGAAACCTGAATATTCAAATACGATATTAAAACTAAGCGACAATTCATTGAACCCTATGAACTGTAGTCTCAAGTATCTTTTCATAGGGTTTTTAGTTATTTCATTCGAAAACCTTATCCTTCGTACCGTAAGGGGTAGGAAGGATACTGTTAAGTTCAAGATGACCAATATGTCAAATCGTGACGGAGCGTAACTTGTCAGGTTAATAGTTATCCCGGACGAGCCACCACTTACGTTGTTACACTTGCGCATCGTATTGTCTATTGTCCATAAACGTTTCATAAACGAGATTCTGAGGGGTTTTACGATTTTAATATTTAATTATATTAATTAATTATATGTTAGCAGTCGTGACTGCTACACCATGCACTGGAAAACTCCTGCATCGCTAAGAATGAAAAAAGCAAGGATGTCGAAATAAAAATTTAAAGCCATGCTAATCGTTTTTTTTCGACATTAACAGCATCGTGATGACTGAATGGGTTCCAGAGGGTCAAAACTGTAAACCAAACTTACTATTTGAAAATTTTGGCAACGCTGCGAGAGCGGGTTCATAAGAAACGGCCAGAGTTATTTAGCCGCTAGAGGTATTCCAGTGCTCGAAGCACCTTATAACTTTTTCCTGTTCCCGAAGATCAAGTCTGCCCTTAAAAGACATCCGGTTTGAGTCGATGGAAGAGGTGAAGCGAAAAAGGGCAGAGTTCCTAAAAGCTTAAACAAAAGAAGACTTCCAGCATTGCTTTGACCAACGGAAAAACGAATGGAACGGTGTGTGGCGAGGGAAGGGGAATATATTGAAGGAGAGCATTCGATTGTAGAATAATTTATATATATATATATATATATATATATATATATATATATATATATATATATATATCGGTTTTAGAACGTCTTTCGACGTTGTCCGATGCCTAACTTCCACGTCCTTCTATCATCCCATTGTCCGTCTCTAAGACCTCTTGTACTCATTGCTTTAGTTACATCTTCTTTCCATGTCTTTTTGGGTCTTCCTCATTTTTTGCGGTTTGGTGGTACCCACTGCATAATCTTCTTGGGTAGTCTTGTGTCTTCCATTCTTTGAACATGACCATACCAAATCAACTGTTTCCTCTCAATGTGTGTTGTTAAGTAACCATCTATTCCAATTCTTCGTCTTACTTCCTCATTTCGAACTCTTTCCCTGCGGGATATACCTAACGATCTTCTAAATACATCCATTTCTACAGCTTCTAATTTTTTTCTGTTGTTCTCGGTTATTCTCCAAGTTTCTGCTCCATAAAGTAGACTGCTTTTAATTAGTGACTCATAGATGTTATATTTTCGCTTTATTCCTATTTCAGAGCTCCAAAGTATTCCATTTAGGCAGCCAATTGTTCTTCTAGCTTGTGTAGAATAATTTTTAAAATAATATTCTTTTTCATTAGCAGTCTCGTTATTTAATAGCTATACCTAGTATGTTCAAACAAATAAAGCAGATAATATGCTACTTGCATCAAATTACAACGCTATTAAAGACGAGAACGAAACATTGCTCAATGCTAAACGTGATAGTAATACTGCGGCAAATTGAAGATTAAGACAAATAGATAGAGAAAAAAGATCAACATTTAGTTAGAAGAAATCACGAAACAATACTCCTTGGTATACCTTGGAGACCTTACGAAAGTAAACGACCAAGAGGAAGACCACAGATGAAATGGGTTGATGACATTAAAAGAATAGCCGGAACAAATTGGAAATATGTTGCTCAGGATAGAGACCGATGGAAGGAGTTGGGTGAGGCCTAGTTCCAAACATGGACGACAGAAGGCTAAGAAGAAGAAGATACCTATTTTAAACAATTTGTCAATGTCTCCACTGCAAGAACTGGGCTTATATGGCCCTAGGGACTTAAGAATGGAGATGCACTGTGTCAGCTATCCAGATGATGATACTTACCATCCAGGAGTAAGATATACAGAGAGTTTGTACGGAGACATTGTTGCCAGTTAGTAGGAAGAATTTTGGTTCGTGAATGTAACCACAGACATCTATACCAAGAATATCAACACCACACTCTATACCACAGACATCTATATTCTTCGGTAGACAATCCTGATAAATAGAAAAAAAAACTTATGATCTAGTTTCACCGGTAAGTGAGTTCAGAAAAAGGAAAAACAAATGATTTCTACAGGTTTGTTTCATTTTACCTAGTTCTGATAGTATTATTTATTATGCAGATTGTAATTATATTATATGAAATAATAATTATCTTCAGTTGTCCAATTTCAACTGAGTACTTGACACATTCATACCTTTTGTTTCTTTCTTTGTTTAAATTATAATGTAAATTTGTTTTAACAGTTCTATTTAATTTAATGATAGTGACAGGACATGCAAAAAAGCTTTTGAATATTATGTTTGTATAAACAATGGCATTACTCATAGTTTCAAACTATTTATCATTTCAGTAAATTAAAGTTTTGCTGATTCGGAACGTTTATTATGATTTTTATCTCGCTTGGTTTATCATTTTGTCGATGGACTGTTATAATATTTTGAAAGACTGCCGCCTCCGATAAAAATTGTAAAAATTATACGTAATCATAGCTACATAGATATGCACAATCTATAAAGTTTCAAGTTTCATATTATAGTTTCTACGATGTCAGTTGGACAAGTCATAAAAACAAAATTCGACACTCAAGTGTCGGCCTCTTTGTAAAACATAGGCGGCGCAATAGCAATTAAATAATAAACTTTTATTTTTAAATTAAGGTCTAATATTTTGTTAAACAGTAATAATATTGTTAATTATTCATATTTCTTTAGGAACTTGACACCAAAGATGATTAAAAGTTAATACACAATATAGTCCATTCACTAACGGTAAAATATTGTAAAAACCTCTAAATTTTAAAGAACCACTGGGATTGATATGAAATTTGTCATACACATATAGCTAACGTGTCAAGGAAAAAAAGTGATATTGTGCCGATGTGTATTTTTGCCTGGGGGTGAGTACCGCACCTTCTTGGGGGGTGAAAAGATATACATCCAAAATAAGTCCGGAAGTGGATAAACTGACTAATTCTAGGTAACTTTTGTTCTATAGAGGTTTTTACTAAATCAATACTTTTCGAGTTATTTGCGAGTGAATATATTCATTTTTCATCAAAAACACCACGTTTTTGGACGATTTCTCGCAAATAACTCAAAAGGTAAGTATTTTATGGAAAAAATGTTGGTAGCAAAAATACAGTTTATAAAAAAGTGAAAACAATAGTATATGTATGAAGTCTGTATACCCAGCAGAAGCAGAGTTATAGCTAATGAAAAATAGATTCTTACCTATTCGTCAAATTCCATATCGAATAATTCAACGTGAAATAATAAAAAAAATATATTTTTTTACTTTTTTTTTAATTGTTTAGAGAAATCTTTATTTTTGATTTTTAAAAAAGTTTCTAGCATCAAACGTAAGCAAGTTACGCTCAAAACAAAGTTGATCCCTTTTTTTGGTAAAAAATAATCATGAATATGATCTGTAAGTTTCATCGGTTTAAAGAGCTTATTTTTGAAAGATACTTACATGAAATCGGCCAATTCGTCTTACAGTCGAATTGTCTCTTAGGTTATAGATTAATCGAGAGATCACATTTACTTCGATATACAGAACATATTTTTGACAAGTTGTGGAAGTCTTTGTAGAAATATTCAAACAATTAAACACTATCACTATCCCTGTGTCCAGAACTTGAGTCGTCGTTTGTGTTTATAACTACCGGTTCAATTGGTGGTAAAGTAGGATATTCTTTTTCTTTTACTTGAACATGCGCTACACAATTTTTCCAAATGTCAGTTTTGTTAAGTTCTTCGATCACTGTTCTTATATTTTGGACAACAACGTCACTTAATTGGGGAGATTGATTCATTTTCCGCAATTTCTTTTTTACATTGGCCCATATCATTTCAATTGGGTTGAAAACACAATGATATGGAGGGAGCCGAAAAACCGTATGCCCGTGGCGTTCAAAGAGTTTATCTATTACATATTCTTTTTGAAAATTTTGTTGCTTAATTAATTGCAACAATTCCTTTTTGGTACATTTACTAGGTGTTGCCATGCATTTGTTCTCCATAAATTCTATGATATCTTCCTTCTTGGAGCTAGTATTTGGAATTTTGGTGTATAGTCTAGAATGGTATGACGCATTATCCATTACTATCACGGAATTTGTTTTAATATTCGGTAACAGCTGTTCCGTTGCCAATTTTTCGAAAAGTTCAGCCGTCATATCCTCATGATAATCAGCTGATGACACTGTTTAATGTTTTTGGCCGATAATAACAAGGCATTAGGTACAAACCCGCTCTTAGTTCCAGCATGTAGAATTATAATTCTTTTTCCTCTGGAACAAGGAGTATTCAAGCAGCACTTTTTGCTATCATCCATCCAGCCATATTGAACTACATCATGGGTGTCAAACCACGTTCCATCAAGATACACAATGTCTCTATTGTCATCTCGATATTCTTTAATGTGTTCACAACTTATTTTCTACTGTCTTAACTCAAACTTAACTAAAACACAACACTACTGTTTGCACAAAAATATTAAAAATGTACGTGAACTTGCTGTCGTACACGACGATACTGAATATATCGTTTAGTATGAGAAACCTGAGAAGGCATTTTTGACCAGATAACGATCAAGTTTGAGCGTAATAACTTCCGAAGAATTTGACTAATTACACTTCAGTAGTGCCCGATAAGATACGTAGAAAGTTATAAACCACAGCTGCAATATGGACAATACCGTTAGTGATCAATTACAAATAATGTTTAATTTCTGAATTATTGGGGACTGGACCCTAAAAATTCCTTAACTTTTATTGAAATTTAAAATTGATGATTAAAAGTATATACATACATAACGCAAATGAAATCTAATGTGCTTATTAATTTGAGAACTAAAAAATGAGTTTACAATTTTGCTATAAAAATAAAATAATTTATATAATAAGTTTAAAATAAAATTAATTTATCACGACGACACTGTTACTGTCTTTATTTAAATGCTTGCCGCCTGTGAAACATGAGAAACAATTTTTACCTGCTAACGGCAAAGCCAGATTTGGTTATAGTGTATGCACTGTCGAAAAATTTGACCAATTACATTTCAGTATTACCCAATAAGATACGTTCAAATTAATAAGCCACACCACTATCCATGTGGACTAATACCAGGAGTAATCAATAATTAGAATTACAAAGATTTATCTTTATTTCTATGTTCGCCGTAGAATTACTGACCGGACCCCAAAAATTGTTCTTTCCCAATTCATATCGTAACAACTTTAATTTCACATACTTCCTGTAGGAATGTATGTCGGGTTTTTATTTTATATCTTTGGCGTCGGTGTTTTCTTTCTTCTGCCATTTCTTCGATAAAGTCTATATTATCAACTTCTGGGTAAAGATCTACGCATTCGTTTACTGTTCTATATTATCACTATGTAATGGGAGCATTGATTTCTTTTCATTTCTCATAATTTTCGTTGTTGGTTTGTTTGGGTTCAGCTTGTCGATATACTCTTCCTATTTATTGCTTCTATATGCCATAGGTCTTTGTTTTACTTCACGTCTTATCCTACTATAACTATAAACTGTTTGTCTTCTTGATTTCTGATTATGATTGCTCGTGTTCTTGTTCTTAGCCCGTTTTTTCTGTCAAAGATATTTTTTAGTTCTTCATTTATTTCTAGATATTTGTCTATTGTTGTTGGGATGATTTCTATAATTCGTCGTTAGGAATGAAATATCTTCAATGTAAAAATATCGTAATTTTACAGGAGACACAAAAAACAGTTAAATAACGCTATTTTATATTGTATTAAATTTGTAATTGATTTTTTTGTCCAAACTAAGATTGATATTGATATTAAGGTGAAATTGATTCCTTAAATCAGTACAAAACATTAAACTAATAAAAAAAATATTACAAACGCGCACATTGGAGAAATTATAAATGATTGAACCGGTACATAACAGGAATTTCAAATATTGTGTATGGCATGTCATAGTACTATACACCTTGAATTTGGTGTTATTAGGGGAAAAAGAGTCATATAAACAGTAAAGTGATCTGTATTATCTTTATTTTAAATAAACAAACTTCGACATGTAGTATCAGTGTATGATATTTTTACGAACACCACCGAAAGTATTATTTTTTGTTGATTTTACGAAGAGTATCGTAAAAGTGATGATGATCTTTTTCAATAACTGATTTGAGGTCTTGCAGATGTTTGAACTTGTCTTCTGATATTTCAGGAGGTGTCTTGAAGAGCGAGTTTTCATAAACCGACAGGTCTTGGCTTTCTCTTCTGTGTGGTAGTAGCTTCCAGTTATCTGAGTAATCAGTGGTGTAGTATTATACCTCTCCATTGGGACTATATTTTAATTGTCTTATATCTACAACTTGCGGATCTTTGGCATTTTTTTCCAGGTCTTATTGAACGAAAGTTACTCTCAATAGCGTACTTTTGAAAGAACGTAAAATCTACGTTTTTAATAATATACGGATGTTTTGGCCGAGCAAGACGCATTCTAGCAATCTAATCCATCGGTGAATTAATTGGAGTCTGAAAGTAATGTTCCAAATTTAAATGAACTAAATCTGCTACCATCATAGTATGGCTTTTTTTAAGATATAACTGCGGTATTGTAAGGGATTTTGCTCTTGCTGAATCACTTAAAGCACTAGCCAGAGTTCTTTTTCGATTTTGGTAGTTGCATCCATCTAAGATGAACACAAGAGTTTGATAGTTAGCAGGAATATTATTTATATAATCTATAAGACAAGATGTAAATTCATTGCTACTGACTCCACCATTTGCTTCATGCCAAACGTACAACTGGACATCTTCATCATTTAGAGAATAAATGGTGAAGTTGTGTACTTGAAGTTTGAGCTTATAATACGATTGGAAAGCTAATACTTTTGGACACGTTAAGAAACTTTGAATATCAACTGTGAGAACCAATTTTTCAGAATTTGCGCTACTTTTTAATAACTCTTTTGCCCGTCTTCCTTCTTTCTGCTTTGACATGTGCTGACCATAATCTTCAGTACTTATTGTCTTCATTTTATGTGAAACACACGTATCACATTGATCTTTCCTTTGCTTATTATGTATGCCAATTTTCTCTGCTTCTAAAACAACTTTAAACAACTTGATACGAGCAATTGACTGCTTTTTATCATCGCACCATTCTTTATAATAGTCTGTACATGTAATTTGTTGTTATGATACTGTTGTCAACATATATTCTGCTAGTAGATGCTCTACAATAGTGTGAAGGAACTTTAGGAATATCTTGCAACCATTCCATAACATTCTTTTCTTTGCAAATTTGTCTCATTTTTCTTGGAGTAATCTTGTTGAATGTTGGAATCTTGTAGACTTCCCTTGAAACCCATCGTTTCATTGTGTCTTCTCCTAAATTTAATGTGTTCAAAAACATAACTCGGCATACCTTGAGGTAACTTCCGTCTTTAGAAACAAAAAAAGTCACGAGCACTCTTCGTTTTGGACCGTTTATTTGCACTGCTCTTGCCCGAACAAGATTTTTAACATAAGTGCTTCTATGTTCCCACGACATGAATGTCCAAATTTTTTTAAAAATTCGTAGTCTATCGTCCTGCGTAATTAAAGAACATCTAAATGAGTGGTCTTTTAAACATTTTGGCGTTATAATATGGTTACATCGCTCCTTAACTGACATGCCATTCCGTCTGGTAATATGTTGTACATTGCCAAAAAACAAATTTTGCCTTTTTCCTGTTCCAATATAGTAGCTGCAGGCAAACTGAAATAAGAAAAATAATTATTACCTACTTAATTTAAGCAATAATGAGATGAAAGATATCTAACCGTAGTAGTGAATTTGTTTACATACCTGTTTTTGGATTTTTCATTATAAATTTCATTTTCAATAGCAGCAAAAGTTTGGATAGAATTTTGCCTATCTTCCTTAAGTGAATTTTGTACAACTATTTTAGTTCTCGTCTTGAAAACACTCATTTTGCACTGGTAAATAGCTTATTTGAGAAAATTTGAGGATAGGAATTTGACAGATGAAAGTATGAAATACCTCCAATGTGCAGATATTATAATAGATAATAGCTCCAATGTGTTTTTTAAGCACATTGGATTCACTTCAGTCCAACAATTAATAATATGTTACATTGGAGTAATGCATTTTTATACATTAGGGAAGTTAGAAATCGGTACGCACATTGGATATTTTTCTAGACTGTAAAACTATTCATAGCGATTCAGAATCGTTTAAAATCTGAATTACTAGAAATTTGCACATTGGAGGTATTTCATTCCTAACGACAAATTGTACTTTTCGTTTAAGGAATGCTTAATCATACATTCGAATTCTAGCACCATTCTTTATAGCCCTTATCTCGCAGCATATTATTCTTCTAAATGTGAACAACTTTGTACGTCTCTTGAGGTTTATTTCTACAAGGATTTGGTTGTAATCTCCTCCTCCTTGGTTTATCGGTTGGATATTTATTTCCTGCTGAAGTTGGTTTAGAATCGATATGTCGTAGACAGTTCTATCAGTCGTATTGTTTTACCATGGTTGCTGGACTATACAAAAAAATTCAAAAGCTTGAGAACGTACTCAAAAAATGAGGAAAGAGATTATAAGTGGTTGTACCAGTGGTAAACCAGTGAAATGGTTTGCTTTCGATGCAATATCGTTTATTTTTTATTTGATATTCTTGAAAAGAAAAGTTATAACAGAACTTAGTTCTAACCATGGACGATTTATACGTCCATGGTTCTAACACAAAATAATCCGCTGTGATGAGTATGATTTTGTCATCCACAATTACCCGATTGTATGTCCCGTTTACGAACAACTTTACAAGCCGTATTGTGGCTGGCAATGTCGCTGAGATACAAATATATTGCCGAGGCATCTGCTGCATTCACTATTGTCATAAATAGCTAAGCCATTATTGCCAGTATTGGAGCCTCATATTGCAGATTGCAGTAACAATATTGCTCGTTTAGAAACACCATTCTACAGACTACGGCAATAGTGTGTCGATGTACGATACATTCTGTATCATCGAAGATAATAAGGAAAGAACATTATGGCACACCCTGTACAACAAATTTCCGTCAATTATTGGTTCAATATTTATGTAAAAAATATCTTTGTGTCGTCCTTCACCTTGTTGTGAGTACCTCAAAAATATTTATAGAACTTTTACGCAACTCCAACGAGTTGTTAATAATTGAAGAGGTAATAAAAAGGGGCGGTTTCATGTAACTTTGATGAGGTTAAATGTCGCCTGTTGGGGAACCGATCATATAGAGCGGGGGTTGTTAAAACAAGAGACCGTCGGGGAGTTGTTATGCTTTGATGAGTTTAACTGCAGTTTAACTATTGTAAAATGAGGATGGAGAGATTAAAGGAGATGACTGTGTAATGGTTTTATTGTGCTGTTTATTTGAAGATGATATACCCATTCAATTCAAAATAAAATCAGTTAACTGTAACAGTTTTATAAAATATTCTCCACTATTCCCGATTCTAAGACTATTTTTTAATATATACCGGGAGTTTCGTCTATACAACGACAAGAAATGTACAGAAGTGGCGAGAGAAATCAAATAAGAATAGTATATTACTTTATGAGGTGGAGAAGCATGACTTTTCTTGACGCGCCTGATATTACGCGCCGAACGAAGTGAGGCGCATAATAGAGGGCAAGTCAAGAAAAGTCACTTCTTTGCCGAATAAAGTATACTATTTTTTCTTCAAATAGCAATTTTCAACCATAAATAGTACAATTCATACGCTATTTTTACTCGAAATTCACTGTGACAACTATCAAAGTCGTCTAGATGTTATGCCGGGTCCAGACCAAGCAGACAAAACGAAAACACAATTCTGAAACAAAAACACGATAAACCGGCGACAAAATTTGTCGTCAAAAGACAAAACAAAATTGAGACAAACTGTCCACACCAGAACAACAAAATATAAAAACAAAATTCAGTTGAGTTGGTGACGTTGTTGTTGTGATTAGTGTTGGTTAACCATGTGGCGTTTTAATCAAGAAAAAAATGAAACTGAAGATTTATTGCTAGCCGCAAGTTGTTTTTTTTTTTGCTCTCATCATCATCCCAGGTTGCTAAACGAAAACCCAAACGTTTTTGGATTAGACCAAGCCTAAAAATGCGAGAAAGTTGTTCGATAGACAAATTGTTAGTTCAGCTGCGCGCAGATGATATTGGACTAAGTGGTGAAATTCGATCAAGCTTCAAAAATTTTTTAAGAATGTCCACCGAAGATTTTGAGAATCTAATATGCCTTGTTGGTCCTGCAGTTGCAAAAAGACATACTAACTTTAGAAATGCTATAAGTGTAACAAAACGGTTAGCAATCACTTTAAGATTTTTAGCAACAGGTGATTCCTACCACAGCCTAATGTATCTTTCAAAAGTATCAAAGCAATCAATATCTGTAATAATACCTGAAGTATGTAAAGCTTTAATTAACAGTCTTAGTGGTTATGTGCAGGTATGTTAAACTTTTTTCATTACTATTTTTTCTGTTAATATCCCTTAAAATAAACTCTATATTTATTGGTTAAATGTTTAATATAAAAGAAATTGACGATAGGTACATACTACATACAAAATAATGACGAGTCTACTTGTTTTTACATTCAAAAAGTTCATCATCAATTTCGATCGTTTTCTTGATCTGAATACTGAGAAAGCTCTGTGTCAATACTAGGTGGATGTGAAAATAAAGGTTGTGTGTTGGTGCTTGGTGGATTTAAGTATGAATTTTGTGGGTCAGCGCTGGGTGGATTTGAGTATGAATGTTGCGTGTTGGGTGGATTTGAGTATAAATGTGTATCAATGCTGGGAGGAGTTGAGTATGAACGTGTGTCAATGCTGGGAGGATTTGAGTATGAATGTTGTGTGTCAGTGCTGGGTGAAGTTGAGTGAACATTTGTGTTGAGACTAAGTGGATTTGAGCACGAAGAACCAGAAAATCCTGTGGGAAACTGAATAAATTCTTCCATTTAGCGTTGTACCTGGAATAGTGGTGGCTTCTTGGGTTCATTATACTTGCCCATTTCAGCGTCATATAATAGATTGTGAATTAGATGTTCTACTGTGGACTGGGCATAGGGTGTGGGTAGACTCCTTAACTTTTGAGCTACCAATTCACCTATTATATCAAATTTATCAGGCTTATTGTGTAATTTTTCTAGACGATCCTTCTGTAATGATGTGACTATATTGTACACTTCTTCATTCCTACGCTCCATATTTTGTGATATATCCTTCTGTTTATAAGCTTTGTTTATTGTAGTCAATTCAGAAGTTTTTTTATTGTTCTTTACTTTCCCTTTTTCCTTTACCGTTATAGAAGACGTATTAAGTTCATCAGTAGTCATCTCAGTATTTTCTTCCATATTTTGCATTGTTTCAATATCGGTTGTCTGTTGTCTCTCGCTAGGGATAGTATCAGTGCCATCTGGTTCACTTTCATATACTGAAGACTGTGAAGAGTCAGATTCCTGGAAAAAACATCAAAGTAAATTTTCTATGCAAATTCAATTGAAACTTTGCAATTTTATTTTTCTTTTCAGGTACCCACAAATGAAGCTGAATGGAAAAAAATTAGTGATGATTATGAAAAGATTTGGAATTTTCCTCGCTGCCTTGGTGCCATGGATGGCAAGCATGTAGTAATCGAAGCACCCATGCATAGTGGTAGTGAATTTTATAATTATAAAGGTACATTTAGCATTGTATTGTTTGCAATTGTAAATGCAAACTATAACTTCCTTTATGCAAGTGTGGGCTGTCAGGGACGTATTTCAGACGGAGGTGTATTTAAGAATACATGTTTTCATAAATTGATGGAGGATTCTGCGTTAAATCGCCCACAAAATTGTAGGCTACCTGATAGGCAATTACCTGTACCCTATATCCTTGTAGCGGATGATGCCTTCCCCTTGACAACTGCTATAATGAAGCCGTATAGTGGGCATCAAGAAAAACACTCAAAAAATCGAGTGTTTAATTACCGGTTATGCAGAGCACGTAGGGTGGTTGAAAATGTTTTTGGGATACTTGCAGCTGTTTTTCGCGTACTTCGTAAACCGATGTTATTACAACCAGAGAAGGCCGAAAAAATAGTATTAACATGCGTTTTGCTTCATAATTACTTAAGAAAAAATTCAAAAACCAGAAGTAATTACAATCCTCCAGGAACATTTGATAAGGAAGATTTAGAAACAGGAACAATAGAACCAGGTTCTTGGAGAAGAGATCCCCAACCGAGTGCTTCGTTTTTATCTCTTACGAATATTCCACGAAAAGCATCTATGGAGGCATGGGCCATCAGAGATGAGTATGCTGAGTATTTTATGACAAATCAAGGTCAAGTACCATGGCAATTACAATACTGTTAACTTGTATAATACTTTTATTATAATATACACTATTTAACCATGTATGTACAGCGTATCAAAAAATGCACTGTTTTATACTAGTTTGTCCACAAATGCTTCCTTTTCAGTATAGATATTAATTCACCTTAATATTGGTTCAGAAATCAGGTTGTTAAAATATTGACATGATATGTGGGAGCACCCTGTATAATTGAATGATTAAAAAATACCTAGTATTTGAATTTGATAAACTTTTAAAAATAATAATAAATATTAATTAACTTACGTGTGTTTCTTCTGAACATCCAACTTGCAAGCTCTTTCGAGGCTTATTTTTGTCTCGCAAAAAACTTAGCAATTCATAACCAAACCATTTTGAACTGAAAAGTTTCCCAGCCCCAGATTTTTTAAGTTTCTTGTAGTTTCGTCTTTCTCTAGCATACTGGTTGTTAACGTTCTTTATTTTCTTTTCAACATCATTTAGTGGTACATTTAGCGATAAAGAAATTTCCTTTAATGCATCGGCTTTCTTGTAGCGATTTTTATAATCTTTATTTTTAGGGTCCCATAATATCGGATGCTCCCTGTAAAGTTCTATTAACTTGCATGTATTTTGTGTATTCCACTTTTTGTCCCCCGACATGTTTAGAAAAATACACTAGTATTTATTTAATCACTACACAACAGAAAAATAAACTTGATTTTGATAAAAATTGTACATTCTATTTCTCCTACCTGCTTAACTCGTTTAGGCACGCACACGCGTCCACACTGCGTCGACAACTTGTCGTCAAAAACACAGACCTTTTGATCTTTACCGACCTGAGACGGGACCTGAAAAAGTTTTCAAATCTGCAAACAAAACAAAATTATTTCAGAAATATCTCATCAAATGTTTTCGATTTGTCGCCACTTTGTCGCGAAACATGAATGTTTTTGTTTTGTCTGCTTGGTCTGGACCCGGCATAAGACGGGACGACCTGAAAAAGTTTTCAAATTTGCAAACAAAACAAAATTGTTCAGAAATGTCTTAACAAATGTTTTCGATTTGTCGCCACTTTGTCGCAAAACATGAATGTTTTTGTTTTGTCTGTTTGGTCTGGACCCGGCTTTAGAAATTAAAATAATTAAGTCGTCGGTGTGATTTGCGTTTCTCTGGTTACAGTTGTCAAGTGTGTACCAACGCAATTCTACCCGAATTTGCGTATAAAATACACGGTTCGTATATTGCAAAATTAAACTTCAAAATTATTGAAAATCTATATTTGCCAGTTCCCAACAAAACATATCGCTTGCTTTTAAAAAATGATGTAACAAAAATTATCACTTATAAGCATCAATCTATACATAGACAAAATTAAAAAATCTTACGCCACGGAAACATCGACCGTTCAGCCCTCAGAGTCTTAGTCAACTGTGAGAACCTCATCAATTTTTATTACACCACTTACGCGTTAAAATAAACAAAATAAATTGAAGTGATGGCGATAAAATATAAAAATTATTGCCGACAAGTGGAAAGATTGTTATGATTTAAAAAGGTTTTATAGCTAAAGCTTTCTTTGAATTTTAATAAGAGATTTTGTAACTTCAGCATTCAAATCGGTATACAAACAAAATAATTATCAAATGGCTGTGACATCCTCCCACCTGAGGCATTTTACAAAAGTAAACATGGCTCACAATATTAATATTGGCACAAAAGTAAACAAAACTACAGCAAATAACATAAAATCATAACAGACAAAATTCGAAATATAATTAAGCAAAAACTAAATCTACTCGTTAGCGTATCGCACAGGAGTTTTGACGCTGCGCCCACTTCGCGTAACAATTTTTTTCGTTTCGGGTACTCTGCTTTCAGACACTCCCGTTTCCGCGTTGTTTTCGGAGGCACTCACTTCCGCGCCTTCACATAAACTTAAACGAGATCCTCTGTCTTCGGTCTCTCCCGTGTTGTCCGTTCGGTCATTGCCTAGCATCTGAGAAAAATCTGCTGGGCACTCCATGGGGTAGATACGCTCATTAATACTGTTCTCAGCTATTTTTTGAAAGTCTACTCGAGAAAACGCGTTCTCAGTTCCGACAAAGTTAGTTCCATTATCACTGTATATAGTCTTCGGACGACCACGTCTGGCAATAAAACGTCTTAGAACCTGCATGAAGCAGGCAACTGACAACGAGGTGCAAAGTTCGACATGTACAGCACGATATACGGCACACGTAAAAAGACATATCCATGCTTTTCCTCCGGTGGCTAGGTAAAGCGGTCCCGCAAAATCTACGCCCGTCGTTTCGAATGCTACCGCATCCCGGACGCGATCTACTGGTAACGGCGGAGCACTTGCCCCGAATGGCTTCGCATTATGCCTTTTGCAGACGACACACTTAATGATGGCTGATTTTATCGCCCGTCGACCACCTAAAATCCAATATCGTTCGCGCACGATACTCGTGAGTCCTTGAGTTCCAATATGACACGACTTAACATGTTCCCGGAATAACAACCTATTCACTAAAAAATGTTTTGCCGGTAAAACTATAGGAAACCGAAAATACTCTAGGTCATTTCTATTACTAATACGCGACTGTAAGCGAATTAGTCCATGCTCATCCTTAAAAGCGTTCATTCCCGATAATCTATTGTCTTTTTCGTTCGTAAATGACTCTTGCTGTATCACTTTAAGCACAAATACTTCGGCTTTGTCAACTTCCTCTAAGGTTAACTCCCCTGCGCGTTTATCGTCCCTATTCTTTGTATTATGAATAAAACGACGAATCCATGCGAACATTCGCAAAGTTTTCAAATATTGAGAGAAGTAATCAAAGTGCCAATCATTCGAGGTCATAATAATTTGCCCCCTATTTATTAGAGCTGTAACTAGTTTTCTTTTCTTCTCCTTATTTATTTCTTCTTCATCACAGTTAATATCTTCTCGAGGCCAAGACGCTGAATCGTGATGAAGCCATTTCGGACCCTCCCACCATTTGGATTCCAACAGTTGCTTAGCGGAGCAACCTCTGGAAGGAAGGTCAGCCGGATTTAATTTACCAGGAACGTGACGCCATTTTTCAGTACTTGAGGATCTGCGAATCTCTGTCACACGATTCCAAACGAATGTAGTCCATTCCTCCGTTCTCTTTATCCAAGATAGTACGGTTGTTGAATCGCTCCAGAAATATTCGTCCAATTCAATATCAAGACTATCCCTAACTGTAGTGTATAATCGAACGGCAATGAGTGCAGCCATCAATTCAAGGCGGGGTATTGATAAAGCTTTTAATGGTGCCACCCTTGATTTGGCTGCTAAAATATGAACAAATACTTGTCCGTTCCGGACACCTCTTAAAAATATCGCTGCTGAATATGCATCTTTGCTCGCGTCACAAAATGTATGCAAAGTAAATTCTTCAGCTTCTCTAGGCCCTGCATGTATCCACCGAGGAATTTTAATAGCTGCTAAATACGGCAGCTCTTTGACCCAATTCCGAAATTGCGTTTCTATTGTAGAATCAACCGGCGCATCCCAAGTCAGATGCTGGTTCCACGTTTTTTGTAATAACAATTTTGGAGTCAGCGTTGCCGGACAGGTATACCCAATAGGGTCAAACACTTGCTGAGCTTGCGAGAGTATCACTCTTTTAGTTACGGGTTTATCGAAGAGTTGATCTGCATATCCATTCTCTTTATTCAGAAATAGAGTGTCGTCACTCTTATTCCACTTTATTCCCAACACCTGAGTTGAAGCTGCAAGGTTTTCATCCTGTATTTGGCCAGTATACTCCCACCCTCTGAGGTCAAATTTGCCTTCACTCATTATTATGTTTGACTCTTCTATAAAAGTTCTCAGTTCCTGCTCATTTCTTACACTGGTAACACAATTATCAACGTAAAAACTATTGGATAAATTTGTAATTGTGTCTTCTGAAACATTAAGCAGTGCCGAAGAGCATTTTTCTAACATCTGCGATAAATGATAGTCCAGTGTAGCTGCCAATAAAAATGGACTACTACTTATTCCAAATACAACTCGACAGTGACGGTAAATCCTTTCTTTTCCAGTTTTATCTATCCATAGAAAGCGAAGAAAATCCCTGTCAGCTTTATGCAGGCCAATTTGCAAAAATGCTTTCCGAATATCGGAGATTACACCAATTTCCTTTTGTCTAAATCTCAACAAAATAGCTGGAATCAATTCAATCAGGTTAACCCCCTTTTCAAGACACTGATTTAAAGAAGGTCTGTGTTTTTCTTTGGCCGAAGCATCAAAGACCGGTCTGATTTTTGTAGATAAGCTATTTGGCTTAATTATCGGTCTATGGGGTAAGTAATGACATTCTTGGCTAGGCTGCTCCTCGGATATTTCTTCAATTATACCTTCGTCCAACCAATCCTTAAATATTTGGTCGTAGGCTTCAAGATATCCGTCTTTCGTTATTTTCTTAAATGTGCTCTCGAGTCTCCTTTTTGCAATTTGGTAGTTGCTCGGCAATGCTGGATGTCCTTCCAGCCATGGGAGTCTCACTTCATATCGTCCACTAGAATCCGATGACACTGTTTCAAAGAAAAGTTTCCTGGCTGCTAGCGCAGTTTTTTCACTTGACTTCCTTTCAGTTGGATCACCAATGCCCAAAACGTCTAGCTCCCAAAGATTACTAACTGAAGCATTTTTAACAAAAAGTGATACAGCCGATGTGGTATTATTGTCCCGTTGACCTAAAGGTATCTTGCCCATTAAAGTCCAACCTAATAATGTTTCTACAGCTACCAATCCACTTTCCAATATGTGCCTCCTCCCAGTATAGAGTTTTCCAGCGATATCAGCACCTATTAAAATCTCTATAGGAGACGCATCACCCAAGTCCGATAGTTTTATATTAAACATACCAAGTTCTTCTATCCAGGGACCATTAAATATGGAAGAGACGTCGCTACATATAACGTTTTGATCTAGTGCCTCAAATGTATAACTATAATTGTTATGAAACACTCTAACATCATAGCAATCATGTTTTTGCGCTAATTGGTTTCCTCCAAACAATCCATGTACTAGATTAATCTGTCGTTTACTAGGATAACCCAAAAGTTTAGCTGTAGATTTCAAAATGTACGTTTTTTGCGATCCGGTATCTATAAGAGCACGTACAACTCGCGACTTGTCTAAATAGTTTATTTCAATACGCAGAGTTTGCAAAAAAACATTCGTATTAGCACTATTAGCGAGCGTCTGTTCAATTCTTGGCACGGCAATGCCATCGTTTTCTTTCTGCTCTTCTGTATCCTGCTTTACCCGGTGTCTTGAAAGTTCAGTGCACATTAAAGGTACATGCGATTTAGAGCAAATTAAACAACTTAATTGACTGCGACATTTTCGAGACTGATGCCCAATTTTCAAACAACGAAAACACGCGCCTTTTTCTGTCAAAATATTTTTCCTTTGGTCATAAGTTAATTTCTGTGCTTTAAAACAGTGGCTGCTTTCATGCGAATTCTGACAAAAAACACATTTATAGATAGTGTGAGAATTAACTAAACCCATCGCGGAAGGAGACTTGTGTTTGTTTTCCTCGTGTCTCCTTGTTTTTGGGCCTGTAGATTTAAAATCTTCGGTTTTAGCAGCATGCAAATGGAAATTCTCGACTGCTAAAGAAAGGTGCTGCTCATTATCAACTTCCTTTTTCAAGAACAACAATAAACTCTGAAGTCGATTTTCGATGCTCGCGATGCCGGCAGAATTAAGTGACGCTTGTGATCCGATACTTTCTGGCAATCGTTGCCAAACTCTTAATAAATCTGAAGGTAGACAGGATTCAACTAAAGGAAATAACATACCCGCGTATTTATCCGACTTAATACCGAGTGTTTCCAGAACCCTCAACTGAGTCTCTAATTTGTCGTATAACAAGGATAGATCTAATTTATTGCCAGACGCAGTATTATTTATTACTAATTTAAGTAATTCCCGTACATAAACTTCGATCTGCAAGTCATCCCGACCGAAACGCGAAATAAGACAGTCAATCATAGCATCATAATTACTTCCAGTGGCGGGAAAACTATCCACTAGTTGCCTAGCTCTACTACCCGGTATAGTAGCTTGAATCAAATATTCGACCTTGTCGTTCGGATCTATGTCAGGATCATGATGAACTTTTTGAAATTGTGACCAAAAAGGCAACCAGTTTTTAATATTCCCGTCGAATTTTTTGAACTCTAATGTAGGTAATTTAAATTTTCGCTTACCGTGTCTGCTGTCTAAACTACTCCTATCATCAGATATCCTAGAAGCTACCTCACCTTCCACTGCACCTGTCACTATTGACTGCATACGGTCTTCGAACTGCATACTGAGATCCAAAAACTTCTTGCTATAGTTGTCACTACACTCAATTTCTGCTAAAAGGTCTTCTTCACTAGCGTCTTCACTTAGTAATAGACCGTAGATTTCTTCATCACTTTTCCTTAGGTCTTCAATTTTTTGGCGTAATAGATCCAAGGAAACTTTAATTGATCGTATCTCACCCTCCGGCGCCGACAAAAGCTTATCCATTTCATTCGCCGTCCTCGTGAAGGTGCTACGGAGCACTTTGCGATGTTTCTTCTTTTGATCCATTTTTCTCTGCAAACTTGGTCAAAACCACACACGTTTACCGAAAGTTACAGGCGAAACGCGATAAAGTTTGTCCGGTGATCGTCAATTCAATTTTGTTACACCTCGTATACAACCACGATTAATTTTATGGAAACAGTCCTGTCACGGTCGCCAAATATGTCGAGTGTGTACCAACGCAATTCTACCCGAATTTGCGTATAAAATACACGGTTCGTATATTGCAAAATTAAACTTCAAAATTATTGAAAATCTATATTTGCCAGTTCCCAACAAAACATATCGCTTGCTTTTAAAAAATGATGTAACAAAAATTATCACTTATAAGCATCAATCTATACATAGACAAAATTAAAAAATCTTACGCCACGGAAACATCGACCGTTCAGCCCTCAGAGTCTTAGTCAACTGTGAGAACCTCATCAATTTTTATTACACCACTTACGCGTTAAAATAAACAAAATAAATTGAAGTGATGGCGATAAAATATAAAAATTATTGCCGACAAGTGGAAAGATTGTTATGATTTAAAAAGGTTTTATAGCTAAAGCTTTCTTTGAATTTTAATAAGAGATTTTGTAACTTCAGCATTCAAATCGGTATACAAACAAAATAATTATCAAATGGCTGTGACAACAGTTGTTTGACAGTTGTTTGCAATTATTAAAGACAGCTTATTGTTGTTGTAACCGCAAGCACAAATTTAGTGCAAAAATGGAAAACCTAAACGAAATTGAGTCCGCGGCTAATGATGCAGTAGCACGTTTGGGGTCCTCCAAGTCCTGAATAAAGTATCGGTTAGCGTACAAGCACTTCCAAGAGTGGTGTGATACAAGAGGAGTACGGCAAGTTACCGAAGACGTTTTACTGGCATATTTTAATATAATGGCAAATGAAAATAAATGGAAAGCTTCTACAATGTGGTCATGATACTCTATGAAAAAATCCGAGTTGATTGTTAGAAAAAATGTGGATATAAGCAAATTTTTAAAGTCACGTGCCTTTCTGGAAAAAACAAGCGAAGGATATACTGCAAAGAAGTCTAAAGTTTTCACTAAAGACGAGTTTGATAAATTTTTGTTTGAAGCGCCAGATAAGTTGTATTTAGGATTAAAGGTAAAAAAAAAATGATATTGCAAAGCATGTAGTATACTCTACTAAATTATAAAAATATTTCAGATTGTTTTGTTAATTGGGGTTACCGGCGCCTGTCGATGCGACGAAATGGTAAAAATGAAGACTGGACATTGAGGATAAAGAAAATGTAATAATTATCAAAATCCCAGACAGTAAAACACGACAAATTAGATCTTTTACGATAATTGGTCAAAACTACATTAAACTGTATAAAAAGCATGCATCACTGCGGCCTGCAAATTTCACAGAAAACCGATTTTTTATCAAGTACCAAAATGGAAAGTGTTACCGAAGCGTCTTGGGAATACATTCGATCAGCGTAGTAGCCCAAAAAGTAGCTAGTTATTTAAATTTAAACGATGCAAACGCATACACAGGTCACTCTTTACGAAGAACTTCAGCAACACTTTTAATTGATCATCATCATCATCAGTGGTGCTACAGCTCTAGTTGAGCCTTGACCTTCCCCAGTCTATTTCGCCAGTCGTTTCTGTTCATCGCCAACCGTTGCCAATTTGCCGCGCCGATCTTCCTTGCGTCCTCGTCCACACCGTCCCTCCATCTCAGTCGTGGTCTGCCTCTACTCCTATTTCCCACTGGGACCGATAATAGAGTTCGTCTGGGTGGGTAATTTTCATTTGCTCTTGACACATGTCCAGCCCATCTAAGCCCATCTAAGATGTAAGGATATTACATCTCTACCATTTACTATTTTTTTATACTTCTCGTACAATTCGAAATTATATCGCCTTCTCCAAATACCATTCTCACAGAATGCGCCCATTATTCTTCTTAGTATCTTCCTTTCGAAGACGAGCAGAAGATTTGCGTCTGTTTTGGAGATGGTCCATGTTCCTGACCCATATGTCAGCACTGGTAGGATGAGTGTTCGATATATTATTAGTTTGGTTTTCTGGCTTAAATTTCTGTTTTTTAGCTGCTTGCTTAGTCCAAAATAACATTTGTTTGCTAGCAGTACCCTCCGTTTAACTTCTTCAGATGTGTCATTATCGTTTGTTATGAGAGAACCCAAATATGTAAACTTATTTACTACCTCAAAATTATGGACACATACACTTTTAATTGATGGAGGCGGAAATCTAGAATGTCTCAAACGACATGGGGGCTGGAAATCAAGCAGGGTTGCCGAAGGATATATAGAGGATTCAATAAGAAATAAGAACGATAATGCTCAAAAAATTTTAAACCCTCATGATTCGCCAACATCGAGAATGATTGCTGAAAGTTGTTCTCGACCATCAGTATCATCAACAATTACCAATGCGTATCAAGAGTCGGGAACATTTTTGCACGGTTTCAATTTTGAAAATGCCTCATTAACTAATTGTACTTTTAATATTACTATAAATAAAAATGATGTTTAATTGTTGTTAATGACATTTGTATTGTTGCTTTGTGACATGTTTCATATTGTTGCCATGACAACATTTTTCCCTCCGCCGTAAAGAAATGGAAAAAAAACTGCTGCCGGCGGAGACATCAAACTTTGTCAGGATCAAGTTAGATAAGTAATGTCATCATTATTTGACGTTTGAAGAAAAAATTCTTTAGTGAAGTGAAGTCAGTCAGAAAAGGTGCAAGTGTTGGAGTAACACAGCCTATAAGAAATTAAGCAGGTGAACCTATATTGATATAAACGGAAATCGTCGAACGATGGAAGGAATACTTTGGAAGGATGGAAGGAATTGATTAAATGCCCAATTCAGCAATTGATTAAATGCCCAATGCTCAATTTATCAAAGCCGTAGCCAAGCTCTTGCTAAAATTTATAAATCTTTTTCACATTTTGAACAGCTCAAGAAAAAAAAAAGAAATCGATGGTCGTTTTAGTTTAGGCTACCTAAATAGGTGTCGATCACAGACGATACTGATCAAGCAAAAGAGATTAGATGTAGAATAGAAATCGCTAGATCAGTCTTTAATAGAATGCGCAAACTCTTTTGCAATCGTGATATCAATATAAAGTTACGAATACGAATGCTGCGGTGTTATGTCTTTTCTACCCTGTTATATGGAGTTGAGGCTTGGACACTAAAACAGTTGACCATAAAAAACATCGAAGCTTTCGAGATGTGGTGCTATAGGCGCATTCTCAGAATATCATGGATGGACCGCGTCACTAACACGCAAGTACTCCAAACTTTAGACAAAAGATGCGAAATTCTAAATGAGATAAAAACTAGAAAGATGGAATACTTGGGGCACATTGTGAGAGGTGAAAAGTACGAACTTTTAAGAAACATCATGCAGGGCAAAATTAAGGGCAAAAGAAGTGTGGGAAGAAGAAAAATATCGTGGCTTCGTAATCTACGTGAATGGTTCGGGTGTAGTTCGATTGAACTTTTCAGGCGCGCTGCTAACAAAGTCGCAGTGGCCATGATGATTTCCAATCTCCGCTAGGAGTGGCACGAGAAGAAGAAGAAGAAATAGGTGTCGACTCTTGCAGCATTACACTAAAAAACTCGCTGGCTTTCTGTGTTTGAGTCTGTATCTTCCCGACTGTCTGAAGATGTAGCAGTACAGAAATAACGTTATAACAATCTATTGATAGTTTGATACCAATTCATACACGGAAAGTTTGTGTGTGTGTTTGTTTGATTGGTACTGGTTTTGACAACCAACTGGCCAGTCAATTTGTTTTGAGTTCTCTCTTTACGCAAGATATTGTTAGTATTTACATTTAAAACTATTGTATTGTATTGACAGTTAAGACATGGAATGTTAGAGACTTACTAGTTTACTCTGTTTTTGCTGTTTTGTTTTTTGTATCTTTTTTATTTTTTTTACTTTTTTTTACTTTTTTTATTTTTTTTTTATTTTTTTTTATTACTACGCTAAGACATAAACCCGATTCGACACCTCGGAGGTTTAGAACTTCTTAGCAACTTTTTTTTTATTTTATTTATTTATTATTTTTTTTTATTTTGTTCTTTATTTTATGTATATATATATATATATATATATATATATATATATATATATATATATATATATATATATATATATATATATATATACGCCACCACTGCTCTGAATTCCCGTAGGTGTCTAAAGTAATTGTAGAAAGCTCAAACGACGAGCACAGAGCTCGATTCGACCCGTTTTAATTCCTTTGTACCAAGCGCCTTTAAAAAAAAGATACAAACAAAAGAAAATATTCATTACAGACCAATTTCCTTCATCAGCAGTCTGGCTTAATAAGGTCGTCGTTGTCAAAGCAAAAGTTCTTTTATGGGGAAACCTCGTTGACTTCACCCTTGCGGCATCATCAGCGCAATAACACGAGAGTAGTTACCGAGGAAAAGGCGCATAAAGAAAACCGACTCGAGTGGTGCAAACAGTGCTTGTTTGCGGCCCTAAATTATCCACAATCGATCTCTTTCATAGACGTGTACGAGGGATATTTTTAGCAAATCAAAATAGATCTGGTAATATACGGTTAAATACACTACTGAATGGTATTACATTACTCGTGGCAGGTACAGAATATCATCAAAATCCAGTTTGTTTTTTCTTTATTCCAGAAATTAGAAAAACACAGTTTAACACTAAAAGTCGCGTTAGACGTCACATACATGCTCCAACAACACCTGGAGAGCTCCAGATGGCACTGATTGAAGAATGGGCCACTTTTCCCCAAAGAGATACCCAAAACGTTATAAATTCCATGCCAAATCGAATGAGAAGTGTCATCCAAAATCGAGGTGGCAATACTCATACTGAAAATGTTGTTTTTCATTGTTGTTGTTCATTGTTGTTTTAAAAACTGTAAGTAGATTTTTTCAATAAATTTCCTATTTTTCTTAAATTTTTTATTTTCGATTGATGTTTTATGATAATGATGAAATTTTATACAAAACGAGTTATTGATTCAATATATGAAAAAATAAATGCTTAATTTTGTAGCAATAAATAATAATTTCGAAAATATTTTAAATATTTGGGGTGGCCCGTTTTCTATGACGCGGAGTGTAGTTGTTTTTGTGGCCTCCGTAATGGCATGCTAGACCTTTCGTATTACCTACCAGCCTTATTGCTCCCACTTGCTGCGTCTTTGTCCATCACGTCACCAAGCCATAGGTTATCATTGGTCTAATAACCCTTGTCTATAACCGTAGACCCATTTATACAATTTATACATTTATTCAAGCTGTACCGGCGACGCCGCTAAGGGCGATATTTGGTTGCTTGAGTACACTTTTGCCAATACAAGCATATCTTTGTCAGTTTTAGTGCTTTTTGAGAAATCTATGACGAAATAAATTCATAAAAATTAGAGAAGCAATGACACCAGATATATAAGTTATGGAAGAATATATTAAAAGACACCTTTTCCTAGTGCTATCAAAACTAAAGTATGTTTGAACCTCAATGATAAAATTTTGAACAGAAAATTAAGGATTGCTAACGAAAAAAACCTCTCAAGCCAGTAAAATTCACCTATGTGTCTGGCGTATTTTGTAGCGAAATACTGTGCTTTCACTACACACGTTACGTCCATAACCAATTTCACTGATTGAGACTATTCCAACACCTCTAGAAACGGTGTCATAGTAACAGAACGTAAAAAAGAAAGAACTTCCAGGTCCCTGGTGTCGTATAATCTTGAGAAAACAGATGGAAGAATGAGGCGAAAACACATAACCAATCACATATCCACACTGTACTTCAATCTGATCAAATGGTTCCAAGTTTTGATTTGAATTGTTACTGCACCGTGATTAAATATAATGCACACCGTATGGTGTGCACCTAAACAAAGCGAAGTTAGAGACTGTTTCCTCTGAATGCCCCTTTGAACATATCCAATATCATTTAATTTAATGATTTCCTTGAAGCATGAACTGGACACTTGGTCTTAACATTAAGTTTCAATATGTAATAATTCCTTAGAACAAGAATATAACCAAGAGAACAAGAAAAACTTTGATATTAATAAAACTGATAAAAAAGCAAGTTATTCTAGTGTTGTAAAACGGCAATTATCAGGGAGAAACGTACAAAAGATTAATGAAACTACTTAAATAATATATAAAAATCTAGTAGTGAGAGTAAATCAAAACAGTGATCCCCAGGAGATTGTATCGAACTGGTATCGAGCTGTAACGATAGTCTGAAAAGACCTTAACACCTCCTCTTGAGAACACTTCATACGAACACTGTACTCCACGTAATAAATTCCTCTGTTTCATTTACGTTACTTTTGTTGTTTTTCAATCGATCTAAATATAGCATGAATCGTTTATCCGGCAATTTATTGTAATCTCGAAATCCAAAGTTAGTTTTCCGCCAAAAGGCACGCAGCTCTTAGGCGATTATTTTTTTGTGGCCAGGAGATAATGAACGATGTCGGTACAAGGTCAGAGCTGGAATCAATAAATAACAAATGTATATTATTTGAGCAAGGTCTCGAAATTTATTCCATTATTTGCCTGATTTTTATGACCTAAAAAGAGTATTCGGGTGACAAAAAGAATTTTTGTTATATTAAGTTGATTATATTAATGATCTGATGTCGTAGGTTGGTATAAAATAAAAAGTGTCGACAAACGTTTACGATTTAAACTGCCTACACACGACACGACTAAACCATCCAACTGTCGTGGTCGTGACCGACGACGTTGGGTCCGACGTGCGACGGTTGGTGTGCGTGTAGGCTTGTTGGCCGAAAAAAATAGTTGTGACACTATCACTAATAACATATGAAGACTACAGGACAAAAACGCTGTAAGTCAATTTTTTAAATTTTTGGAAAACGCGATTTGTAGATTCAAAACTTCATAATTCATAAATAAACATGCTAAACCACTATTGTATTGATTATTTGACAACTCATATATACAAGGTACCGAGAGAAATTAAAAAAAAACAACCAAAGGTCTGGAGGAAAAAGGCAAAAACGCTGTAATTGACAAAATAATATAATATGAATTCAACGAAAGAAAAAAATAAGCAGAACTAGACTTGTTTAACTTAACTAAAGCTAAAAACATTAATATTATCTGTTAAATGAATCAACAACATTGTAAAATTCTTAAGATAAAAAATAAGTCATGTTTTTTTTAGCTGATCAAAATACATTCTTCCTTTTTCTGAACAAATTTATTTTAAAACTGGGAGATCTTTGTATTTTGCCATTGGAATGGGCAGTGACTCAGTATAGGATCGAGAAGGAAAAACGAATTCTTTTCCAGTATACGGTGGTTCCCTACCAGTCACTTTTTTGTTAATGACAGCCGAAACCATTGTTCCATTATAGGTGTCTCTGAAATAAATTAGTCTGGGATGTTGCTTTGAAATAATTCTCTTATTGGTCTAGTTTTAAAAGGTGCTTTTGTAACATACATAGGTGCAAGAAAAGTGTCCCAGCACCAAGTAGTTATCAACTACTTCTACTTTATAAGGCACAGGTTTTTGACGAGTCAATCGTAACACTGCTTCCCAATCTTTTGGGGTTTCTGCTGCACTTTTTTGATTAACGATACAAAAATCTTTATCCGTCTCCATGTAAGAGTTACCTCTTATAGGAAAGGTCACAGAAATAGAGTCAAATCTGTTTATTTTATGGACTAAATAATATAGAAACCGGAATACCGTCCAATTTTTATTTTGGCCTCCACACGAATCACAAAAAATTACTAAGTTACGAACTTCAGGAGGAAGCTGGATTGTCACATAGTCATACAGAAATGAGCAAACTTCATTGGCACCCTTTCGAGTTACTGTCTCAGGGTACGAGTACATAACAACATTATTATCACTAAGTCGATGGACATTAAAGGAGTAGAAAGACAACTGCCTTTTATAATACACGTCGCGTCTTTACTCGTAATATTAGACATTGGAAGGTTTTTATTATAGTCCATGGCTATAACTTCATATTCTCTTGAGATCCTTGCTTGTAATTGAGCTTTTGTTTTTCGTTTGTAAAATGTCTGCTTTCAGCAAGTGAAGTTTCTGCCCTGTTTTAAGTTTATTAATTAATTTTTCATCTTTACATTCCCTTATTTTTATTTTGGAAGCATCACAAATGCTGCAAGTGTCGGTTCTGGGATACCCAAAGGAGATATTAAAGCGTGTGTTGAATGTTTTTCTATATACTTTATAACACACTGCTCTATTGGGATGTTTCTCAAGGAACATTTTGTACATCTTTTTAATGTTAAATTCCTCTGGAAGGTACTTCCTGCTAGATTTTTTTAGGCTGTAGTGACTCATGTGTCCTTTGCATATTATTGCAAATTAACTGCATAGTTTCTTCAGACAATTTATTGGGTCTTGAGCCATGTTTACCTCTATTGTCCTTGGCGGTTGTACCATGTTTTAGGGATTTTTGTACAGTTTGTTATCATCTAGTGCTAGTGGATATGCCATGAAGAGGAACAAAGCTTTTTGACAAACCTGAAAGTCTTTTGCAGGTGATGTATGCCACTCATCATTAGTTACCACAAGGCGAATTCTGTAATAAAAAGAGCCATCTCTTACATTGCAATTCTCTTCATCTTTTCTTGGCCTTCTTTGAGTTACAGGAAGTATGGATATTAGACCACCCAAATACATACTTTGCTCGTCCCAATTCAGCATAGAATTAAAATTACGAATAATTGTATTTCTTTGTTCAACCGTTTTGACTGTAAAGCCTTTTCAATTTCGCTGTCCTCACTTTCCATATTAATAAACAATGGTTCAAACTTACCAAACGTTAAAAAACAAACTGTGATTATGATAATATTGATACTTAAATAAACAACTTGTATGAATGCTGAACACTGACTGTGATTTTCCGTTGTAAATTGTCCCGTGTACGGACAGGCGCATTGAGCACCTAAATCTGACTTACAGCATTGTTGCCTAGTTTAACCTTGACTTGCAGCGCTCTTCCATTGAACAGCATTATTTTATTCGTATGTAACGTTTGACTTATTGCACTTTTATTTTGTTTGATATTTGTGGACTGTACTAAGTATATACGTGTATCCAAGTATCGAAAAATGTATTCCTCAAGAAATCGATAAAAATTGACTTTTTTCCCCTGTAGTCTTCATATGGTAGTAAAGAATTGTTGTATATCATCAAAAGCAGATTAAAAACCTATCTACATTACCAAATACTTCAGGAACAACAGAGGTTTGTAAAGAGTAAAAGGAACAAATCCTGAACCTGAGATAACTCATTGAAAAGTCTAGAGAATTTCAAGTACCTATGATTATATGCTTCGTTCACTACCAAAAGGCATTTGATATATAAAAGTCAATGATATATAATGAAAGTAAAAATGAATTTCAAAAATAAAAATAGTGCCAAAAATATTGTATTCCGGAACAGATTGGACATTGTAGCAATAAATATATTAAGTGATCTAATTATGACCACTCAAAGGAATAAACATATTCTGGTTACGGTGAATGTGTTTTCAAAATATGTAAAATTATACAGTTGCTGTACACAAATGAGGAAAAATATTAAAAAAAAATATCGACAGTTTTATAGCCACAGTAGGAACACCAAGAAAGATTCTACTAGACAATGCAACGTATTTCCGGAATGATCGTATCAAGGGACAACTTTGAGAATGGGGAATAAAGACAAATTTTGTCAGCATCAGACATCCTCAAAGATGTCTGATGGTGACAAAAGCTTGTCTGAGACAAAAAGAAGACCGGTGGAACAAAATTCTTATAAGTTGGAGACCGTGGGAATGTAAACGAAGGAGAGGAAGGTCCCAAATGAGATGGGCAGATGATATCAAGAAGCACGTGGGCTCTAGTTGGATGACTGTGGCGACAGACAGAGAAGAATGGAAAAGGATTGGGGAGGCATATGTCCGAAGATGGACCAAAGAAGGCTAATAAGATAGATAGATAGATAGACGAAATTTACAAGTACATCGACGATGGGACAGGAAAGTGGCGGAAATAGAAATGTATCCAAATACCATCCCGAGTACAGTAACAAAAAAAGCCCCGGAATACATAATGAAGGGTGTAATGCCGATAAGACCGTGGGAAGATCCAGAGCCAAAAGAATATCGACAAGTAAGAGAAACAGTACAGAGAAGATTGCGGCGAAGCAATAAGAAGTATGTTCACAGACAGGATCGTAATAGAAAACGCAGACCAGTGACTTTCCAAAGGGGTGAAAAGGTACTTGTGAGGACATTACGAGTATCAAGTCTTCCTGGTGACATTTGCGCAAAGTTAATGCTTGTTTTCGAGGGACCGTACATCGTGAATAATGAACATGGAATGAACAGCTATGTGCTGAGGCATGTGATGGCCAGAAATCCCTTTGAAATTATTCTCAAATTTCTACACTTTGCTGATAATGAAACTTCAAAGAAGATAGATTGTATAAAGTTCGCAAAGTTTTCGATATGTTTATCAGACACTATCAGAAGGTTTTTACCCCGGGAGAGAAACTTTGTGTTGATGAGTCTCTAGTTGCTTGGAGAGGCAAGTTGCTCTTCCGGCAGTATATCCCAAGCAAGGCCGCAAAGTATGGCAATAAAATATTTAGACTAACCTCTTTTTTGTGATACGTGGTATACAGCAAGCTACAGGAATTGTTTTCCTAGTGGATTTTATTTTAACTTTGTACTGAAGGTTATACATGGTACCTTCTGGTTTATTGCGGCAAATCGAAAAACATTGAATCCGAAGTGTTACAAAATACAGTTATGGTTGTAGCCAAAGATCTCTTGGACGATGGTAGAACATTATATACTGACAGTTATTAGACCAGTTATTATACCAGTTATATGAAAATGCAACTATGATAGTACAACTAGACGAAAATAGAAATCCCATCCCCATTAAGAGTTGAGTGAGTGAGTGGGCCTAAAAATGAATATGAAAAAAACAAAAATAATGACAAACACAGAAGACCCCAGACATATAACTATAAACGGCAGTGAGATAGAACAAATCCAGGAATATATCTACCTAGGCCAAATCCTGAGACTTGACAAAGAGAACCAAAGTGCGGAAATTACTAGAAGAGCAAGACTAGCAATGGGCAGGATTTGGAAAACTTAGTTGGATACTTAAGAACTGCAAAATACCCCAATACTTGAGGAGCAAAGTGTTCAACCAATGCACCCTTCCTATCATGACATATGGATATCAAACCTGGACCTTAACCAAGGCAAACATGAATAATCTAGCCACAACAGAAATAACAATAGAAAGAGCAATGTTAGGTATACGACTGTCAGATAAAAAGAGGAACGACTGGGTAAGATCCAAAACAAAAGTCGAGGACATAACAACAAAGATTGCCAAACTTAAATGGAGCTTCGCGGGCCACACTGCTAGACAAAAAGACCAACGTTGGAACACTACAATACAACATTGGAGACCTTACGAAAGTAAACGACCAAGAGGAAGACCTTAGATGAGATGGGTTCATGACATTAAAGGAATAGCCGGAACAAATTGGAAATATGTTGCTCAGGATAGAGACCGATGGAACGAGTTGGGAGAGACCTATGTCCAAACATGGACGACAGAAGGCTAAGAAGAAGAAGAAGAGATTATACCAGTATACCTCTGGCTTATCGACAGAGGAAAAACAACACCCATGTGGTTGGGGGACGATTAGAGCAAATAGGAAATAAATGCCACAAGACGTGATGTGTGCCAAACTAGACGAGATTTCTCAGCCAAACAAACAGATGACGGGATTGTTGTTTTGAAATGGCATGATAAGAGGGATGTTGGAATGTTGTCAACAAAGTCCTCGGCATTGAAAACGCTACCTAATGAAAGTCGAACAGGACGAACTATTCAGAAACCAATATGTATTTTTGACTAACAATGGTAAGTCGTCCATTGATGTTAGTGATCAAATGGCTACGTATTTCTCTGCTTTAAGGCGCGTTTTCACGGGTCGATCTGGGTTGAACGATTTGGATCTTTCGACCATCATTCGATCTGTGCCGAAAGCAAAAAGGTTTACACGACAGTCGATGAATGTTGAATTAATTGTAATTGATAGAGAAAAAAAATCACAAATTTTATTAAAATTATCCATATTTTGTAAATGTTAATATAATTTGGTACATTAATTTGTAAATGTAATATTTTCGAAGTAAGATTTTACATTAATAAAGAGTCTATTTATAAATGCACTATTAAGATGGTATTTTCTTAGATAAAACTTTGAAAACAATTAGGACCAAATTACAAAATAATAGATTAACAACTAGAACCAAATTAAATGCATCAGCTATAATGGAACTGTTGACTTGATCTACTGACAACACTTATTTTATCTAAACAATGATTTCTATAGACAAAATTTTTGGACTGTGCTTTAAATCCATTATTACCTAATATATTGGCTATGGAACCAACATCTATTTTAGTAAAAAATGATTATTCCAGTCGTTCGACATCGATTCGGCGGGAATCGCCTATGAAAAGTAGACAGTCTTTCGACTTCCGTCGAATCGACTCACTCCGCCGAACGACCAAGTCGATTTATGGTTTACATGTTCAATTTGCTTTCGATTTATTAAGCGGCGTCCTCATTGAGTTGACATTGTCGATCGACTCTGTCTATCGACACTGTCTATCGACAAATCGAAAAAGCTTCGATGTCCACACCAGGTAGGCAGAATATTTGTCGACAGTCGAAACAAAAATGTGTGACGAAGATGACGCCATTATTGTTTGTGCCGCATTTGTTATTATCACAACTAAAAAACGTAAATCATCGCGTAAAAGAAGATTTTGGGTTCGACCAAGCCTTCAAAGTAAAAATCGGTATAGCGGTAGTAACCTGATGGAAGATTTGAAAAAGGATGATATTGTTCTATTGAACCTTGAATACAGATGTAACGGAGGTTTCAGAAATTTTTTTCGAATGTCGTAAAGTGAATTTGAATATTTGTTGCAAAAAATCGGGCCAAGACACCAATTGTAGACATGCCATTCCAACAAAGGAGCGTCTCGCTGTGACATTACGATTTTTATGTAGTGGAGATTCGTATCACTCACTAATGTATCTCTTCAAAATTTCAAAACAAGCAATTTCTCAAATTATTCCGGAAGTCTGCGATGTCCTTATTGACATCGCAGACATCGCATTACATAAAGGTAAGTAGAGTTTTACTAAAACTACATTCATACTGAAGGAGGTATATTATAATTACATTATCGAATTTTATTAACTAAAACGAAACTTACAAAAACGTACCAAAGTAGTAAAATGTAGTGAGCTAATTCCGAAATAAAACTAAGTTTTTAAATAAATGTACGTATCAAACACAAAATTAAAAATAATGCTGGTTATATCTACTGTGCTTATTGTGAAGTGCCACGTCCCGGACGTTGTAGTTGTTGAATTAAATTATCTATTGCTTCGTCATCTTCAGTACCTGATTCTGCCGGAGTTGAGGGGTTAGTAAAAGAAGAACATGTAGAATGCTCTGGGGATGGTTGCGTTAAACCAGTGCGAAAGTCGTTATTGAACGAACAGGATACTGCTGGAGCTGATGCTGAGGATAATATTGCGGTGGTGGCTGTTGTGATACTGGATAGTTGTAATTACCCAATTTTCCTTCAAACAGAATCGTGCTTATCATGTGTTGCACTGTAGCTTGAGCATAAGTGGTAGGAAAATTTCGTAATGTAACAGCAACTTCTTCTCCAAATGCACTAAAGACGTCCTTTTTATTTCTATCCAAAAACACCTGTGTCATCATCCTGTATGCATCATTAACCATTGGGTCATCACCTTTCCTTTTCTTGGAATGCACATGGTCAAGATTTAGTGACTTGAACTGTTTTTTCGGACTTGTGTTTCTCTTTGTGCGTTCAACTTTTTCGGCATTTCCAGCATTTGCATTATTACATTCTGCTAGATTGTTTTCTGTTGAATCATTTGTGGTAATAAAATCGTGACTATTCTCATCATTTTCAGTGATGTCATTCACATCTCCTTTATCTTCCAAAGTATCTACTTCAGTTGAAACCTGTAATCAAGAGTATATATATTAAATTAATTAGAAATTAAATAGGTTAGATAATAAAAATAAATAGGTCTTTTTATTTCAGATGCCTAAAACTGAGGCAGAATGGAAAGCTATTGCAGAGGACTATTACAATCGTTGGAACTTTCCAAACTGTGTCGGAGCTATGGACGGAAAACACGTAGCATTGCAAGCCCCAATAAATAGAGGCAGTGAATTTTTTAATTACAAAGGATTCTTCAGTATTGTTTTATTTGCCGTAGTCGATGAAAATTATTTTATTTATGCCAATGTGGGATGCCAAGGGCGTATTTCTGATGGTGGTGTGTTTAGTAGCGCTGTATTAAATAAATTTCTTGAAGAGAATACAATGCATTTGCCTGCGGAAAACCTGCTTCCAAAGAGTGATGTAAAAAGCCCATTCATTTTTGTGGCAGATTTTCTCTGTCTACAAACATAATGAAACCTTATGCAGGGCTTCACCCTAAAGGTTCTAGTGAAAGAGTATTTAATTATCGCGTTAGCAGGGCCCGGAGATTATCTGAAAATGTTTTTGGCATAATATCTAGCGTATTTAGAGTTTTCCGCAAACCAATGCTATTAGAACCGACTACTGCTTCTAAAATAATCTTAACAGCATGTTATCTGCACAACTTTCTTAGAAAAAGCGCATCCAGGAATATTTACAATCATCCTGGAACATACGATGCTGACTGTTCTGACACCACAGACTTGATTCCAGGAGCTTGGAGAAGTGAACTTTGTAATCAACCTGTATTAGTAAACTTAGCAAAAATACCCAGAAAAAGTGCACTGAGTGCTCTACATGTGAGAAACGTGTTAAAAGACTATTTTATGACACCAGAAGGAGAAGTGCCTTGACAATACTTAAAGTGATAAAATGTGTATTAATATTATGTAGCCTAATAAAAAAGACATTGTAGGTGTAAAATATATTTAATTTATACATACCTCTGAATCCAATGTCTCTCTGGTCTTATTTTTGTCACGTAAAAATCTTAAACTTTCATAAGCAAACCATTTACTTTTATACACATCATCCGTGCCACTGCCAGATTTATTGCCATCCTTTGTTTTTTTTATTTCTCTTGCTAACTGGCTTTGAAGATTTTTTATTTTTTGTTCTACCACTTGCTTTTCTATGTTAAATTCACTGGCAATTTCCATCAAAGCATCGTGCCTCATGTTTCGATCTTTATAATATTTGCTTCTAGTGTTCCATAGATTTGTTTTTAATTTATAAGCTTCAATAAATGCAATCACTTTTTCTTTTTCCCATTCCATTTTGCCAACAAGTACAAAACACGAGACTTTAAATGAGGCCGACTACACCGCACGCTGAATTATTTTTACTGTATTTTTATGTAATGTCGAAGGTCGAACGTCGAATGCACGTACACACTTCCGATTCGACTCGACTACCCTTTGATTTTACCGACAGAGCACGGAAAACCAGTCGACACGTCGATCGACATCTTTTGTCGATCGACAAAGTCGATTGCCGCGTACACACTCAGTCGAGAGTGTCGATAAACACAGTCGATCGACAACGTCGACTCAATGAGGACGCCGCTTTAGTCGACGGCCAGTCGATCCAAATCGTTCGACTCAGATCGACCCGTGAAAACGCGCCTGTACGGAGGTGCACGAAATGGTACAGAACACTTATGTTCGAAATTATTTGGGGGACGAGTTTGGTCAATGCTCATTTCCTGTATAAAGGCGGAAATACACCATTCAATTCGGTTGAACAATGTGGATGACTCAACCAAAATGAACCATGTATTTTGAAATTCAATAAATGCGTTCAACAAAATTGAACGTTGAAATGAGTTAAGATAATTTCTACTTTCGTTCAACTTCGTTGTACAACTGGGATGATTCATCCACATTGATTCTTTGTCGATTGTATTCGATTCAACCGTTTATTTCATCCAGTTAGAATCTTTTCATTTTGACTTGTGATATAAAAAGTGGCTTTTGATAAAAGATGCGTTTATTTCATTAGGATCCAAACAATTTTAATTTTTTAACATTTTTATAACTTCGGATACTTCTTGTTAATTGGTTGGAGAAAGAAAAAATGAATTTGATGGGGCTTGAAATTTTTCATAGTTCTAAATTGTGTTATCTGGTGTATTTGGAAGGGATTTTATAATATTCTCAGCAATTTCAACAAAAAAGTTATTGAAAGAGTCATAAGATATGTTGGTTGTGACATTTTGTAAACGATTTGTTTTATTTCGTTCATAGTTAATTACCTTCCAACAATTCTTGGATCTACTCTTTAAAGTTATTATCAATTGATCATATGCCAGCTTTTTCGTTCTTTTCAACTCAGCATTCTAATGATTTTTATATCTTTTATATTCGCTGTAATGTACTGGGTTTTTAGTAAAATCATCATGTATTTTATATGTTTGCAACTGATTTCTTATATTTTTAAGTTGTCATTGAACCATTATCCACATTGTTCAACCAAATTGAATGGTGCATTTCCGCCTTAACGAGAACATTATCCGTAAGAAGTCTTCGTGAACAGGTTATATAACTTCAATTCTTGTAAAATGTTCTACACAAAACGTCACTATTGCTGGCCCATTTGGAACCATAAAACAAGAAGTGCATCATCTAGTAACAAATGTCGCAAGATGGCAAGAAAACCAAAGGGCGTTGTTCGGAGTGTTACAAGAAATACGGAAGGAAATGAGTAACAAATGCCGAGGGAAACATTGTGAGAGCATCTCAAGTAAACACCAAATGTGTGTGTGACATTATTATTTATAAAAAATGTTATAATGCAACGCACTAAATATCAAATCAATTTTTTCTAGTTTAATACACTAATTGTTTCTATTTTAAGAATTCGTATATTTTTGTACTTTCTGTCAAAATAAAAACAATAATAATACTTAAATATTAACTGAATATTGCAAAAATGGGTTCAAATAGTTATGTACTACAATAACACTTTTCAAATAAATTTCTAGTTACATAGAACGTATTATTTCATGTCTTTCCAGCGTTGAGGACAGTGTATATCTAAAAGGATACACTGGCGCTGAGGGTGTTAAAACGATCGCCATACCATCCAGACTTGAAATCCGTAACACTGTAACACTGATTTGTGCACAAATAAACATAAAATAAAAAATTGCAAAATATTTTAATTGACCTGACTACACAAATGAGATAAAAATCTGTTTATAGGCCGTAAAAAAATGGCAACAAAACATTTCATTTATCAACAAATTCAGATCATTAAATATGAATCACACCTTCAATAAAAACACCAATTTATAGATACAATGAACCTTTGGCAACAAATTTATCTGAATTATGACGAATACACTTTTACAAAATAAATATTTGAGCAGGTAGAAAAGCAAATTATTGATATATTACCGTTGCAAAAAACCTTGGAAGTCGAATGTTATTTTATTTGGGGATTTACATAAAAATACATTAAATTAAATAAAATTCTGGCATTTATATACCTATTCAATGTTTTTGTCATCCTCTTAGAACCTGATGAGATTATTTTTCATTTTATAATATAAGTATATCTAGAGAATGGTTTTTAGGATAATTTGATGTTAACTTTTACCTGAATCACCACTGTATAAAGATTAACTACTATAATCAATTCAATATGAAGAAACCTTATATTATATAAAAACCGAGCCATGTGTATCGTTTTCGGTACACAGCGTTGAAGACAGTGTATGTGTATAATGTGTATATCTAAAAGAATACACTGGCGTTGAGGATGTTAAAACGATCGCCATACCATCCAGACTTAATCCGTAACACTGATCTGTGCACAAATAAAAATAAATAAAAAATTGCAAAATATTTTAATTGACCTGACTGTACAAATGAGATAAAAATCTGTTTATAGGCCGTAAAAGAACGGCAACAAAACATTTCATTTATCAACAAATTCAGATCATTAAATATGAATCACACCTTCAATAAAAACACCAATTTATAGATACAATGAACCTTTGGTAACAAATTTATCTGAATTATGACGAATACACTTTTACAAAATAAATATTTGAGCAGGTAGAAAAGCAAATTATTGATATATTACCCTTGCAAAAAACCTTGGAAGTCGTATGTTATTTTATTTGGGGATTTACATAAAAAGACATTAAATTAAATAAAATTCTGGCATTTATATATACCTATTCAATGTTTTTGTCATCCTCTTAGAACCTGATGAGATTATTTTTCATTTTATAATATAAGTATATCTAGAGAATGGTTTTTACGATAATTTGATGTTAACTTTTACCTGAATCCCCACTGTATAAAGATTAACTACTATAATCAATTCAATATGAAGAAACCTTATATTATAGGGTCACAATTTTGGTGATTCAAGACCAAATGTGAAAAGTGGGCTACTGAAAAATTTACGGTATTGTCAATTGTTTCTTTGAACACTATATTTTCCTTTCTGATAGTTAATTAAAATTGGTTGACTACAATATTGACTATAAGTTTTGTGTAAATAACGGTAAAGAGCAATATCAACTTAGTTTGCTAAATCTTCTTTGTGAAATTGCCGCCCCCTACCCCTTATAATTTTTTAGCTACAAGTCTTTTAACGGCACTTCTTTTAGTTTTACTCAAAAATCAATGGAACATAATTTGCGTATATTAAATGTTGCTTAATAATACAGATAGTCAAACTGACGAGATCGTTATACTAAAAGCAGACTATCTGAAACGGTATTTACCTAGATAGAATACAAAACAACATTTCCGATAATCCAAATTCTTTTTGGTCTTAGACAGGCCATTCACGTTCCGACTTGTGGTACCACTTAGTAGGACTACTAGTTGGATGTTCGTCTCCACTCACGCTCCGACTTTCTATCCAACTAGCGGTCCAACTTCAGTTCTAGGTTGTTTGCACGATGGTGTATATCGCTTAACCAAAAAATGTATCGAATAAACACTACGCAATGTATGTTTAAAAATTAGGTTTCGTTTCTCTAGTTATTTGTCTAGGGCTGAACTAATTAATTTTTTCAACTCTTGAATTTTGTGACTTTTTAAGATGTAGGAAAAAATTATAGTTTTTAAAGATTTGTGTAGGTATAAAATCTATATTTTATTTGTTTTAAACTGGAGCTGAGATTTGTTTTGTTGTGTGTGTGTCGTATATTTTTAATAGGAATAATTTTTCGTGCAATAGAAAGTTATTTTCTATTATTTTTTTGCGAACTAGGGATCTTTTGCTACAACTATAATTTAACTTTCATTGTTTGTAGATAATTCTTCCGTAGCCAATCCGGAGTATCGGAAATTTACCTGTATGGGAATGTCCGAAATAGATCTACAGAAAGAAAAATGATTTGCCCTAACAAAAAGGTAATTTTCGTGCAATTGAAAGTTTATTTTCTATTAAATATTCGCGAACTAGAGATCTTTGCGTAAAGTATTTCATAGAAATCTCATACGTAACAGGTGCCGAAGGTCAACTGACTGAGGAAATTTTCGATCCAACCTGTGATCCGACTTCCAACTTTACCATTCACGCTCCGACTTTGTCGCCAGTCGGAAGTCGGATCTTCAAGTCGTCCCACTAGTCGTACCACTAGTTGTCCAACTAATCCAACTAGCCCACTCATGGTCCGATTTCACATCCAACTGCAGAAGTTGGACCACTAGTCGTACCACAAGTCGGAACGTGAATGGCCTGCATTACATTAAAAGCAAGAGAAATGGGTGTAATTTATCATCTATAAACAGAATGGTCTATAATGAAAGAGTTTGCTTAAATGTCAAGGATTCTGCCAATATGTTTGTAGAATATTTCTCATCAGTCCAGTCGGCTGAACAACTAGATACTTTACATTCTTTTAGAAATACAAGAAATACAACCCTGAATTGATTCTGTTCTATTACAGGAAGATCTTAAATTGTTTTATGATTGGTGTAATTTAAACAAAATGTCACTTAACATAATCAAATGTCATAAATGGACAGTTTCAAGGGAAGAAAACCAATTACATTTGTTGGCTCTATAAATAACTTGCCATTGGCCTATACAAATAAAATATCAGACTTGGGAATCTAAATTGAACAGATTGAAATATCAAAATAAATTTTTGAGCATAGCAGCTTTTAGGAGTGGATACCAGAGAGAGGAATATGACCAGTGGGTAAGAGATAGTATTGATTTACCGACACTTGAGTCAGGTAGGACATTGTTAGATTTATGTTTCCTGCACAAAGTCATTCATGCTATAAGATAGTCCTCAATTGTTATCACTCATTAGTCTTAAAATAACCAGTAGAAACAACAGACAATCAGAAATCTTCTCAGTGCCATTTCACCACACTAATTATGGTATCTATGAACCAACTACAAGATTGGTCTGGAGTGCTAATAGCCTGCCAAGGCAAATATATATTTTTGCCTCCAAAACTAATTTATTTAAAAAACAAAAAATCAGTGATCTCTTTTACATGTGAATACTCGTCTACCATTGATAGGGTGTATTAAAGTTTGTTATAGTTTATTATTCTGATATGTTTGATATTATAGAAATTTATTCTTTTTATGGTGTAAGTTTGTTAAAACTTTTTTAAATGGATTCCATTAATAAATAAATAAATATATTTTATCCTGCAAATGTTAATAATGGCTTCAACAGACTAGTTATACAACTTGAGCAATGGAAATGGAATAAAACAGCAGAAAAACTAGAAAAATAAAACTGAGAATCAATGAAAGGATTTGAATTTGAGGAAATGGGCATCACATTGGAAATGGTAAGATAAAGAACCACCAAGAACTGCTTAAACATTTAGAGAGAAAAATTCTAAGGAAAATATATGGAGGTGTCCTAGAACAGGGTTTGTGTTATACAGAAGTTTTGGGGAACCTGACGTTGTAAAATGTATTAAATTAGCACACCTTCGATGGATAGGACATGTAATTAGGCAAGATGAAGATGCAACGATCAGAAAAATTTTTGACTTAAGAGGACCAGTGGGAAGACCAAAACTTAGGTATCAAGATAACATAGAGGATGATCTAAAATCCATCGGAGTTAAAGCATGGAGAAAAGTTGCCAGAGACAGGGGCGAATGGAAGATTGTTCTGAAGAAGGCTTTGGCTCATGACGAGCTGTAATGCCACTGATGATGATGATGATAATTTTAAATGTATAGAGGAAAAATATATAAATATGAGTTTGAAGAAGCAAATTCAGACAGTTTATAGAAGATTCACAGAACAACTTGGAAAATGAAAGATCATAATTTACAATAATTGCTTAATGGTCAAATGAAGATGAAGCAATATATAAGAAGATCAATAGGAATAATTAACATTAACCACAGAAAGGGCAAAATTAACAACTTGCATGGCACAGATGACTTCAATAGAAGGGATGCATCAGACAAAAAGGTGCAGAATTAAATAATACTGAATTCATTCTTTGAACACAAAAGGATATACACAATTATGAAAGTGAAATTAGAAGCAGAGCAGGAAAATCCATAGGTAACTGATTATGTACAAGTAGAAAAGAAAAACAGAAAAATAACAGACAAAAAAGCACTAAGAATAAAGATGCCTAAAAATGACAAGTAATCAATACTTAGGAGTAACAAAAATAGATATTGATAGATAAAACATCACCTTTTGAAAGCAATATGCAGACCAATAAAAAAATAGACACAATTTTAGGACTTCTTAAGGAGAATTTCAAAAATGGATACACTGAAAATTTGACATATTTTGAAAAAATCAGTATTAGGCAAAATAACAATAAAAGATTCTAAAAACAAAAGTCTATATTTCTGTCAAATTATGAAAAAAATAACTATTTCAATATATACAATCTTCTGAGACCACACCATATATTGTTTCCAACAAATTTTTATATTAAAGTTAAGAAGTTATGGAATTGTGTGTACATATTTAAAAAAAATTGCTATATTGCTATGTACTTAACAATTCAGAGTAAAAATAAAAATATCTTGATCATCTAAACATAAAAAGTTCTTCTACTTAATTAGGTATTAACACTTGGTACTAAACCAGATTCAAAGAAAGAGTGATAGATTTTATTTGGCAACTAAATTGGTTATATTATTTGATGAATAAAATCATCTAAATATTTACTTCAGTAACAATATTACCAAAACTTCAATAACTATGTAAAAAAGAAATATCAAGTTCATTGTACTTTGTTACACTCAATTGATATATTTTTCTTATTAGGCAAAAATATCCAGTGTGTAGGAGTTTCAATTTCAGTTCAGTATAGACAGTTATTTACAAGTCTGTACAAGTAGGCAAACCGCTTTTTTTTTAATATGTAGGTGTTATCAACTTTTATTTATTGTTCACCAACCGAAAAGCAATAACAAAGAAATGCAATTATTTGAACAATCCTTCCATTGTTTCTAAGGTGAATTACCTTGAAAATCGGTCATTTTTAATAAGTGAAGAATTACTGGAAGCAGTTGTTGGATCTACCCACAATATGTCCCGAATATTACAATTTATAATTTACTAACATACTTATTTCATATTAATTTACTTGGAATCAAAAGCAAAAACAAAGTATGTAATTAAAAGAATATTTGTCCTCAAATTTTCCGTAATTTACCGTAATTACAAAAAAACGGTCGTCACTATTTAAAAAAAATTTAAATATAATGTTTAATAACACAACGAAAATGCCAGAAAAAGTATTTTGATACTAAATTCCACCATCCTTTGTTCATCCCCTACCTTGATGCATTCCAAAATGGTCCAAATAGACTGTTTCATTCATCTAAACACACATCTGGAAATAAAAAAAGGGCAGCTTACCTTTATCCATTATTTTAAAGATTCGAAGACACGAAGAAATACTTGTTAGACAGCACAAAGACGAGACACACAAATAATTTTAAAAATACTCTCCAAGACTCGAACAAAGAATGTGTGAGATTCGGACTCGACTGGTACTTACGGCCGGTTTTCGGTGGAATAAAAAACAACGGAAAAAGCCAGCGCCAGTTTAAATTTAAGTGAGGTTAACGTTGGTACTGGGCGCGAAACGGTAAGAAGTTCAAATTTGGTAGTGGCTACTGGGCCACCAAGAGATTAATAATAACAGCAGTAGCAACAAGAGGATCGACAATAATTTATTGTTTATATAAGCATAAGCACATATGTATAAGTTTTAAATGTATTAAATTTATAACACCATTTTTATCTGCAAATGTTCATTTGTCTTTGGTGTTTATCTGTGTATTTAAATTTTGTGTTAAAATGGAATATGGCGCGATACGTCTTCTTCTTTCTTTTATGTAGGCTTTAAACCTGTTGCTTCTTCAATATTGCTTCCTAAAATGTTTAAATTATCGCACTATCTTTTTCTTGGTGTGGCAATACTTCTTCGTGCATTTGGTGACTTATCTCGTGCTATTAATACTATCATATCCTCTGCCATTCTACTAATGTGTTCGTTCAATTCTTTTTTCGTTTTGTCACCCATCCATTTAATGCTATATTAATGCTCCTCTTATGTTTTATCGCTTCTCTCCCTATTCAACAGACTTTTCCAGGATATTCGTCGAAGTATTTTCATCTCTGTTGTTTCTAGTAGTCGTCTTGTTTTAGATGTGTCAGGTCTTGTCTTCGCTGTGTATGCTGGAGCTCGTCTTCTGTCTCGGCTATTAATGCGACGAGTAAAGGGGCAGCAGGGCAACGAGCTCAAAACATCGTCTGCATAACATAATATTTGGATTTCTTTGTTCCCCATTCTGTATCCATGACCTTTATGAACTGCTTGTATTATTTCGTCCATTATTATATTAAAGAGAACTCATGCCAAAGAATATTGCAACTAATAAACAATGAACTCTGATCGATACTTCCAGGTAATCCACGGTAATGACATAAGCAAACATGGAAAATTAAATATTGGACTACTCTAAGGATCAGTCCTTGCTCCGATGCTTTTCAACTTTATATATATATATATATATATATATATATATATATATATATATACATATATATATATACATATATATATATATATATATATATATATATATATATATATATATATATATATATATATATATATATATATATATATATAGTCCCAAGATTCCTAAGAGGAACATAGGGCTTCCACAAAGTGTCTCCAGCGAACTCTATTTCTGGCTAGTGCTTTGATTTCAAGCCAGGATTTTCCCATTTTTCTCCCTTCGTCCAGTACTGTCCTTCTCCAAGTTCCCTTAGGTCTGCCTACTTTCCGTCGGCCTTGGGATTCCAATCCAGCGCTGTCCTGGCAATGTCATTTGGCGGTCTACGGAGTGTGTGGCCCAGCCATCTCCATTTTCTTCGCCTTATTTGCTTTATGACATTTTCTTGGTTGCTTTGGTTCCATAAATTTTCATTGGAGATTCGGTTAGGCCAAAATATACAAATATATATATATATATATATATATATATATATATATATATATATATATATATATATATATATATATATATATATATATATATATATATATATATATATATATATATATATATATCGGACCTACCTGACACGAATGGAAGAAAGTTTGGCTACACTGACGACCTAGCAATAGCAGTACAACACAAACAGTTTGAAATTACTCAAAACGTGCTGACAAATGACCTCAACAAACTATATGAATATTTCACAAAATGACGCCTAATACCCAACTTTAATAAAACTGAGATAAGCTGTTTTCACCTCAATAACAAACAGGCAAACCAAAAATTAGAGGTCAAAATGAGAAATGTAGCACTACCCTACCAACCCTACTTAAAGTATCTGGGGGTTACCTTGGACAGGACTCTCTCGTTTAAAAAATATCTACAAATAACTGCACAAAAAATAAGTAGTAGAAATATCCTTATCCAGAATCTTTGTGGTACCAACTAGGGCGCATCTGCGGACACATTACAAACATCTGTGCTAAGTTTGGTTTATTCTGTGGCAGAGTACTGTGCACCGGTCTGGCTAAATAGTCGTCATATGAAAATAGTTGATACGTAGCTTAATATAGCAATGAGAATGATTAGCGGCTGCATCAAGACTACTCCACTATATTGGCTTCCGATCCTTAGCCATATTCCTCCGCCTATTCTACGAAGACAAAAGGCCTTGATAATGGAGTATTCGAAAATAAATAGCAACTTGCAACTACAAATCCTTGAAGACATCCCGAGTTTAGCAGCAAACCGACTTCCATCCAGAAAACCACCCATAAGAACAGCCCAACAGCTAACAGGCTTCTTTTAATCATAATTACACACTTAATGGTACGGTTCTGCAAGAGATACGTCAGATACGAGATTTGGGTATAACACTGGATAGAAAACTCAGCTTTAATGATCATATTAATGACATAACTTTACGTGCCCTTAAAATGTTAGGATTTATCCAGAGAAACTCAAAGGACTTTTCAGTTTTTACGTTTAAAATATTATATTGTTCGCTAGTGCGATCAATTATAGAATACTGTAGTATTATATGGTGTCCTTTTTATGATACCCAGAAAACTCAATTAGAAAAAATTCAAAACAGATTTTTAAGGACATGTGGTTATAAAATGGGTTTAAGACGTGGAGACTATAATTACAGTTATATTCTTAATCAACTTAAAATAAACAAATTAGAGACAAGAAGAACTAAATTCGAATTATATTTTTTGCATAAGCTTCTAAATGGATTTATTAATTGCCCTGAAATTTTGGGTTTAATCTCATTTAATATACCTATGCGAAGAACTCGTAATTCTGACCTGTTTTTTGTAGATTTCCATTCTACTAATTATGGATTTAATGAAGTAATTTCTAGGATGTTACGTACGGCGAACAATTACCAAACAGATTTAGAATTATTTAATACTTCAACTGCATCATTTAAAAAACATGTTAAAAAACTGTTGTAGCTAGCTTATGTATCTTACTGTATTTTATACATATTGTACAAAAACTGAAAAAGGGTTTAGCCCGTCAATAAATAAATAAATAAATAAATGATTTCAATGTTATCTCCAGAGATGGCGCACGCTGTGGACTGAGGAAGCCCCACCTGAAGTATCCAACCTTATTGACCCAGTCCAAAAGCCTGATGACTTTGTAGCGTTATAACTGCTACATTGCCTGCTTTCTTTCTTATGTTCTTACGAATGTTCGTTGAAACGTTACAGCTTCGACCAGCCACGAAACATATGGAAGAGCCTAAACCGAATTAGAACGGGACATGCAGTATGCGCACACAACCTACATAAATGGGAAAAACAACCTACCTCCAGCTGCGACTGTGGAGCTCCAGATCAAACCATCCAACACATAGTGGAGACATGTGAATTGAGGGCATATCGAGGGGACCCAAAAGACTTTTTCAAAACTACGCCTGCAAGCCTTGAATGGATAGCTCAACTTGACTTAATGATATAACCTTATCTGTTTGTATTATCTTATATTTTATCTGTATTTTGTCTATGTTCGTTTCTATAATCTTATGTTTGTATTTTTGAATTATGTACTTACGTTTTTTCAATTATTACTGTATTTACTCCATGTATTGAGCCATACGCTAAATAAATAAATGTTGGGGTCTTCTTTATCTCCTTTCTTGAACATTGGTATTATTATGCTGTTTCTCCATGCGTCTGGTATCTTGCAGTGCAATATTAGTTTTTGTATAAGTTTTGTCATCTCATGGGTTATACATTATCCTCCGTGTTTTAGAAGCTCGTTGGTTATTCCGTCTGGTCCTGGCGACTTTTAATTTTTGAGTGAATTTATGGCTATTTCTACTTCCTGAAAGGTATTTTTCTTTCCTTTAAACAGTTCCGTCAGGTATCTTTCCCATTCGTTTGCTGATATGTTATTGTATTCCTTGAATTCTGCTATTTCTTTCCGTTAATTTCTTATGAATCTTCATATTTGTGTTTGTGTACCGTAGAAGTCGCTTTCCATCCTTTTTATAAACTGGATTCTGGAGTATTTGATATTTTGTACTTCGTGTAGGCCCCTCGTTTCTCTTTAAACTGACGTGGCGTGATACTGATCACGTTAATCTATTTTAAATAATTGATGGATTCGACCGTTACTTGATGGAAATTCATTTTATGTAACAATAAAACACTGAACACTTTGTTTTCAAACTTCCACAAAATTTATTTTAAATCTTATCACTACAGCTGTTTCGGCTAATTGACTTTCTCAAGTGATCTATTTTTGGCTTGAGTTTACAAATTTATAGTCTCTAATGAAATAGGTGGAGGAGGGGAGAACTGTTTGTCTCAAGTTGGTCATTCAGAATTATATCTGTGTTTTTTAATTTGTTGATTTCCATAGATTCTAACAAAGATAGCTTAAGGCCTTTATTTTGAATGTGAAGAATTTTAAATTTGTCATTAAAAGAATAATAATGATCTAGAAGGTGAAGTGCGTATGTCGAATCTGTTTTTCTATTTTTGAAAGCCCTTTTATGTTCTGCTATTCGTGTATCAAAGTTTCTACCAGTTTGACCGATCTAAGTTTTTGAGCAGTCGACACATTGAAGTTTTTACACACCACTATTTAAGTGTTTTTAATTTTTGCTCTTGTTATTTTTAATATATTTGCCTAGGTTGTTATTTGTTCGGAAAGCTCGTGTTATTCCTTTCTTTTTTATGTGTTTGGCAATTTTTGTTGTTATTTTGCCTGTATATGTAATCGAGCAGAAGGTACCGAGTTTTTTCTCTGGTGGTGGAAATACTAATTTCAGGGCTTTCTTGTGTAGTTTTTGATTTAACATTTTATTAATTGTTTGTTCGTTGTATCTGTTGTTTACTGCTATTTGCTTAATTATATTAAATTCTGTCTCAAAGTTGTATTTTGACATCGGAATTTCTGTTAATCTATGTAACATACTATGATAAGCTGCCAGTTTATGTTGTGTTGGATGGAATGATGAATTGTGTATAGTCGTGTCAGTATGGGTAGGTTTATGAACTTTTTATTATGGTTTTATTTAGACCAAAATAGTACAAATCCAATAATTACATCTGAAATTTTACATCTTCTTGAAGTTTGCATAAACCAGGACTACTTTGAATTTAATAATTAAATATATACTAATAACAGTGCAGGACTTATAATGGGTAATCCTCTAAGCCCATTCTTCTTCTTCTACGGCACTACAGCCCAAAATGAGCCTTGGCCTCCTTTATTTTTTGCCTCCACCCTTGTCTGTCTGTGGCTGCTCTTCTCCATACACGGACTCCTAAAAGTGCTTGTGCGTCGCTGCTAAGCCCATTGCTATCAGATATTTTTATGGATCATCTAGAGACAAATATTTCAAAACATCCCGTATTCAAACAGTTTTTATATTGGTGGAGATACGTAGACGACGTACTGGTATGTTTCACAGGAACTAACAGGCAACTCGACCAATTTTTATCTTATATTAATTCACTTCGTAGTCATATTGAATTTACAATAGAAACAGAACAAAATCAATCCATAAATTTTTTAGATTTAAAAATTAGCAGACTTCAAAACAAACATGACTTCTCCATATTTCATAAACCTACCCATACTGACACGACTATACACAATTCATCATCCCATCCAACACAACATAAACTGGCAGCTTATCATAGTATGTTACATAGATTAACAGAAATTCCGATGTCAAAATACAACTTTGAGACAGAATTTAATATAATTAAGCAAATAGCAGTAAACAACGGATACAACGAACAAACAATTAATAAAATGTTAAATCAAAAACTACACAAGAAAGCCCTGAAATTAGTATTTCCACCACCAGAGAAAAAACCCAGTACCTTCTGCTCGATTACATATACAGGCAAAATAACAACAAAAATTGCTAAACACATAAAAAAGAAAGGAATAACACCAGCTTTTCGAACAAATAACAACACTTAAATAGTGGTGTGTACAAACTTCAATGTGGCGACTGCCCAAAAACTTACATCGGTGAAACTGGTAGAAACTTTGATAAACGAATAGCAGAACATAAAAGGGCTTTCAAAAATAGAAAAACAGATTCGACATACGCACTTCACCTTCTAGATTATAATCATTCTTTTAATGACAAATGTAAAATTCTTCACATTCAAAATAAAGGCCTTAAGCTATCTTTGTTAGAATCTATGGGAATCAACAAATTAAAAAACACAGATATAATTCTGAATGACCAACTTGAGACAAACAGTTCTCCCCTCCTCAACCTATTTCATTAGAGACTATAAATTTGTAAACTCAAGCCAAAAATAGATCACTTGAGAAAGGCAATTAGCCGAAATAGCTGTAGTGATAAGATTTAAAATAAATTTTGTGGAAGTTTGAAAACAAAGTTTTCAGTGTTTTATTGTTAATCTATTTTCTTATATTCTTAAAAAAATCATTCTGTTTTCGCTCTTTGTAGTTTTCTTCTTATTTCACTGTTTATTTTTTTGTATTCCTCAATTTTATTAATACAAATATATTGTCTTCTTTTCTTCCTAAGATCTAAGATCTAAATAGCTATAAACTTGTTTTTTATTTGGTCGGTTTTTCTTTAGACCATTAGTGATAGTGTTCTAAAATATATTTTTTCTTTTATTTTAGTTTTCATATACTAGCTCTGTCAAAGTTATTTCTTAAATTTTTTTTTTAACTTGTTTATTATTAAATTTTTGTCCTTTTTCTGTTTCTTTTCTTCAATTTTATACATAATTTTGCAAAAAGTACGATATGATCCGTGAGTACATCGCTTCTTGAATATTTTGTACTGCATTGTAAATATTTTTAAGTCTCTTTGTCTAGTCCTTATATTTTCTTAACTGCGTTATGAATTTTTCCAACTTGAAACATATTTTTTTATTAGAGACCTATTTTAAAAACCATACTAGTGAACCTTAAAATTCTTAGGATGGAGGCATTTAATTTTGCAGCTTCATGATTAACCTGTGGGAATAAAAAATTTTTTGCACTCATCTAAACATTCTCATTTCCTCGGTCACATCATGAGGAACTTCGAAAGATATGGATTGCTGCAATTAATTCTTCAAGGAAAAGAGTACCAAGAAGGCGAAGAATTTCCTGCCTGCAAAATCTAAGTACGTACTACAACATAACAACCACAAATTTTTGATGAGCCGCAGTTTGCAAAATACAGATTGCCATGGTGGTCCCCATATCCGAAACGGATAGGCACTACAAGAAGAAGAAGGTATGAACTATTTACTTTATTCTATTTGAGAAGATAAAAAAGAGAATAACTAGCGTAAATTTAGTTGGGTTATGTTATTGCTTGTCCAAACTGTCTGTCAAATTTGGCGCCTTTGCATTTCCGGATATGTCCGCCATATTAAAAGGCCACTTTTATGAATTTTGGTATTGTATTCATAACGATTAAATCTCCTCTTTTGTCTTTTTGCTCGGAGCTTGTCATGCTGATCATAGGTATTTAATTTAGTTACATGGGAAATTCAAATATTTAAATTATTATTGTTTATTTATACAAACTATTGTAGAAATGACTATTGTCTACAAACGCTATTTGGGAAGTCGTATTTATACCTAAACTAGTGTCCATCAGAAACAGAACCGTTCTATTCAAGCTTTGTTATCGTCAATTCCCTATTAAAGAATTACCGCTTCCCTATGACGGTCCTGGCTTTAAAATTTATTCGCCAAGACCGATCTTTAAGCATGGACAACTACTGTTCGTCACCTTCGTCCCAGATCGTCATAGAGCAGATCTTCGCGTAAAAGTTGTGGCTATAAAGTTTGTACCTATCTATGAAAGCAATTTAATTGAAAGAAGCATTGAAATATTAGAGTATCGTTCGTACGATATTTCTCTCCCATGTACTTGAATTGAAAATGTACCTGTACATGTAGAAATACTACTGTAAAGTATTTATAAAATTGTCAAAAAGTTTTATATTCTTTTGTAAAGTAAATGGTTATAGGTTCTGTTCGAAAAATTCGTTTTGTTAATATTTAAATTCACTTATTGATTCCGTCTTGGGACGGACCCAAATGCTAGTTTAAAATAAATAACAATATTGTACTTACTAACAAACTGTACCCGTTTTGGTTGGTCTTGTATAGAAATCTTTGACTTCGTTTTCACCTTGGTGATAGGCATCTGTGACCTATGCACTGTAATTAAAAAAACTATAATAAATTATTTGTAAATATAAAACCTTGTGGGTAAAACGATATAAGTAGATTATAGTTTCAATTGATTGACACTGATATTCGTAATATATTTGGCATAAATTATGACATACAAATACGCTTGCTGTGTTCATAATTTATGAGATTTTGATTTTATATACTTTAAATCGAATACTTACGTCTAAAGTTTACTTAAATAATAAATAGAATATTTTTATTATTCCAATATTTAATTTACACCAAAAAAAAAAAGTTACTAAAAATACTATCAGATTCTTCTTTTCTAAATATCTTCTATTTTATAAATATCTGTAGTTTTTGGATACGTGTTCTTAAAAGCAAATTGTATTATATAATAAAAAATAACAAATCAGATAGTTTTGTTAGTCTTGAGCTCTCTAAATTTGAGCAAAAATCTTTAACCCATATTAAATAAGTTACAAAATTGTCGTTAAGTTTTTCCGAAAATAGAAAACTCTATTATTGTCAAAATATAACCTAAAAAACTCAATGACAATTTAGTTTTGACTGTTAAAATTGAGGCGGTAGACGTAAAAAAGTTGTATAGATCTATGTACCCTTTTTAGTACAAGCAAAGAAATGAAATATTGATAATATAGAAATATTGAGATTACAGCATATTCGTTCTTTTTACAAAATGAGTTACAGTGAAAATTCAGACTACATTTTAAAAGTAAATGAAAATGTTGTGAAAAATAAAAGAATTCGAAAATAATTCATACGGAAAAAACAAGGCTCAGAAAGAAGTTAAAAAATGCGTGTTTTAGGCCAACACTGCACAACAAGTAAACGAAACAAGCTTAAAACGAAACAAGCAGGTGATGGATTGACTATGTACATACTGAGAAGCCGAATAATATACTCAACGTTGCTGAGAACGTTACTGACACGATACCAGCACAGAGGTCTTCCGCAGTTGGAGTCATATCTCTTCTTTTGATGAACTGACCTAGATGGAATGATAGCTAGACTCAGCAACGACAGGCATCATATCCTGGACCATGCGGATAAATTGGTTTACATGTAGGGCTTAAGAAAAGGCTCAGAAAGCCAAATTCATTAAATTTACCAGAAGGAGCAAAGTAAGCGACTCTTCAAGAGTCACAACTTCTTTCTTGATACATAATTAAGAATGCTGCGATGCCACGTCTTCTCTGTCCTTTTTTATGGTGGTGAATCGTGGACCTTAAACGAAGATATGTGCAGAAAACTGGAAGTATTTGAGATGTTGCTATATCGGAGAATGCTTAAGATTCCGTGGACTGACCGAGTCACAAATGAGGAGGTCTTCAGAAAAATGAATAAGAACCGAGAGGTACTGACCACCATCAAATCTCGAAAGTTACCGTTCTTTGGACATATGCGAAATGAATCCAGATACGCTCTCCTTCAAGCCATCCTACAAGGAAAAATATTTGGAAAACGAGGTCCAGAAAGAAGAAGAATGTCTTGGTTAAAAAACTTTAGAATTTGGTTCAATACAACATCTGTGCAGCTTTTACGCGCTGCTGCAGATAACATAAAGATTACCATGATGATCACCAACATTCGTAACGGATAGGCACATCTAGAAGAACAAAATGCAAAGCAAAACAAACAAAAATCAACTTGATAATTATAGTCTAAAAATTCCCGGCAAAATCCTGATCCTCAATTCATTCCTGCTAGAACTTCGTTTCATATAACACTTAGCTTCGTTTGGCTTTCGTTTCGTTCACAGCATCTCGAAAAAGTTTTTTGATTACTGTAGTTTTTTTTTTTTTTTGTAGTTTGTGCTAAGCAGCCAAGATTGGTTTCTGCTACATAGGGTCACTGGTTGACTGCAAAAATACAAACAATAATACGCCCAGTGCTCATTTACGGATCAAAAACATAAGCAATGACGACTAGAGATGAAGAGTTACTACAAATCTTATATCTACAATATAATTTCGATAATTTCGAACTCTATAGACTTTTTGGTGATGCAGATATCGTGAAAACCATCAAAATTAACCGTCTAAGATGGGTGGGCCACGTTATCTTTTCGCACTTCGACGCCGCTGCTCTAAAGAGGTCAGCAGAAGTGCAGTTAAACCAAGCTCTCAAATTATTCAACCAGAAGATGCGTCTTCTTCCGCGACTCTTTCTACCCCCTGTTCTTCCTTGCATTATTAATTGCAACAAGTTATAACGCTCGCCCCTCATAACATGTCCCAGAGGACACGTTATGCGGATGGGTAAAAGTGATTCCTTCTAAAATAACCAAGCTAAATAGACCGGTCGGAAGAAGAACAAGGGGGCGACCTTAACTCAGGTATCTGGAATATGTGCAGGACGATTTACGGAGGAATGAAGTAAGGGGATGGAGAAAACAGACTCTCGACAAGGAAGAATGGAAGAATGTCTTAAGGCAGATCAGGGCTCAATAAGTGCTATAGTGCCAACTGATGATGATGAAGTAAATAATTTACGCCGTCATATTTGAGACTTGAGAAAATGAGTCAAAGAAAAAAATAATCCTACAACCCTAACTCCAAAGTTGACATTTCTTTGTGGTGCAGCAAAAACACAATTCTAGCACGATTCTAAAATATTTTCTTAGAACATTGCCGCCTTATAATTCCTATGAGAGAGACAAGTTCTGATAAAAATGAACACTCGAGAATAATTTTTCAGATGTCTTTCAGATTCACAGTAAAGTACACAATTTTTATTTTTAATTGTTACAGTTATTTTTGTGACGATAGAGTTTTTAGATATCGTGTAGATTGTTTTTGAGATTATTATCAACTTCCGTACTTTTAAATACTGTCTTAATGAAAAAATGACCTTCCTTAAACCGTACCAATTCGTGATAAGGGTTTATCGCTATTTTTATTAAAAAACAAATTCGTAATCGTTCAAAGCAGGCGGTAATAATAAAAATTATATTGTGAAACTATGTGTGATAACGACATTGTTTTGGAAACTTATAAGACGCTTTTTGAAGTTCCTTACAAATTTTTTGAGATTTAATCAGTAAATACAGTTCCGTAGTAGTTTTCATAGAAATTAGACGAGCAATAATTTACAATTAATATTGTGCTTTAAATTGTGAAATTTGTGGCGTTGGCTAACAACAATATCGCTTATTGAACCACCTACCGTATGAGTGTCAATAGCGGGGGGAGACCCCCTGACCCCAAAAAACCCTCAAAACCAGGTATATCTGGAAACATATTCAATAATCAAAGTGATGCCGAAATGGATCTTTCTGTAAGTACTCCAACACCAATAAATTTGATGAATAATGCAAATACAACCCTTCTGAATGAAACACAACAAAAAGTAACAAAACAGGTAAGACAAGCATTTTTATTTAATAGTAATGATCTAGGCCCATATCATGTATATATCGAGAATAGCTCTATGGAGTTTAAAGGTAAATTAAATCCTCTAAAGATTGGTGAAATTATTTTGTCTAACTTTCCTGAAGCAGACAATATGACTTCAAGTATAGACGCCATTGGCCGAAATAGAATTAGAGTCAAATGCAAAGATTATAAAACTGCTAATAACCTCATTAAAAACAAAACTCTAGAAATATTTCGTTTAAATAATTTAGATTTGTATATTCCAAAATTTATTTTACACAGACAAGGAGTTATTAGGGATATAGACGCAGATTTATCGGAAGAGTATATTAAAAATAGAATTAAACAGTATGATAGTCATTGCATATTTGAAATTGCAAATGTTAAAAGAATTACGCGTAAAGTAGAAAAAAATGTTAATGAGGAAAAAATTGTCGAATATGTCCCTACTAAGTCTTGTATTGTGACCTTTAAATCGCAAAATTTACCAAAATATATAGTAATCAATAAGGTTATTAAAGAAGTTGAAATATATAAACAGAAAGTTTTGTTATGCTTTAACTGTCTTAGATACGGCCACTTGGGAAATCAATGTAGGAGTCAGCCAAGATGTAACAGATGCCAAGAAACGCATAATTCAAAAGATTGTACAAAAGTTGATTTCGAACACGTATGTTTTAGTTGTAAGGGGAAACATTTGACCACAAATCTAAGCGCATGCCCAGAATTCTCACGACAAAAGTTAATAAAAGAGACGATGGGTTTAACAAACATTAATTTTTACGATGCAAATAAACAAGTGCCTAAAAAATCATATGCTAGTATTCTTAGGACCAATACAGTCAACAATGATACAAATTTTTCACAAAATTCACAACCTTCTACTTCCTCCCAGGGAAATAATTTTGCTAAATTTATATTTAATCCTCACACAAATACCAGTAGGCCAAATAAAAGGCAGAAACCAAATAATTCAGACCCAACTGATATAGCTAGAAAAGAAATAATATCTACAGTTTCCCCTCCAAAACATCCTGAGGGAATAGTTAAAAGTCAATTCTACCAAAAAAACTTAAACATTGCAGATTCACGGTCAGAAGAATTAAATTCTTCTGTAATAAATGTCATTTTAGAATCGGTTCTTACAATTGTTAATTCAATTAAACAAAATAATAATTTTAATATTTCAAAAGCTGATGTAATTCAGATAATTAGTAACCATTTTAACCAAAATCTAACATCAAATTCGCAGACTTAAATAAAATAAATATTTTACAGTGGAACTGTCGTTCAGCAGTTGCTAATAAAGAGAATTTAGAATACTTACTTCATCAGAACCACATTACTATAGCTCTATTATCTGAAACCTGGTTCAAACCAGGAAAATATTATAATTTTAAAGAATTTAATTGTGTTCGAGCTGATCGCCCTGATGGATATGGCGGTTGTGCCATTCTTTTGAAATCCAACATAATATATGAAGAAATAAATTTTCAAAATACGTATTCGTTTACATATAAGTGTATTTCAATAAAAATTGCACATTTCAAGAAACCTTTACATATAATTTCTCTATATAATGAACCCAGGAACAAAATTTTAATTCAGCAATGGATCAGTTTTTTAGAAAATATACCAAAACCATTTATAATTGGAGGCGATTTTAATGCACACAATTTGGCATGGGGCTGCGAAGTTGATGATAGATTAGGTAAAGATCTTCTAGATGCTATAGAATACTGTAATTTAGAATATTTAAACGACGGGTCCCCCACTCTTGCTATTTCCAATAAACCTTCTGCTGTAGACTTAACCATTTGTTCCCGAGATATTGCCTCTCATTTTCGTTGGAATACTCTACAAGAACCTTATGGATCCAATCATGTCCCAATTATTTTGTCATCACAAAACTTCTCCGCAGCAAAAGCCACCTCCAGTAGAAAACATAGAATATGGAACCTTAGCAGAGCCAATTGGGTGATATATACCAGTGCTTTGGAAGCAATGAAAATACCATTAATCTACGAAGAATTATTAACAAATATAAACCAGGCAGCCAACGTCGCTATCCCAAAACATTCTTCCAATAAAGAAAAAAACAACGGTCATATTCCGAAACCATGGTGGAACAATCATTGTCAGTTAGCAGCTGAAAATAGAAAACATGCATTTATAAATTATAAACAGAATCCAACACTACAAAACCTAATGGAGTATAAACGACTAGATGCTATTGCAAAGAAAATCTTCAAACAGAAGAAAAAGAAGAATTGGATTGAATTTTGCGAAAGTCTAAACTCAAGAACACCAATAAAAGATGTCTGGCGAAAAGTTAATTGTTTTAAAAACCGCAAACAAGCCAACAAAGTACCCATTGATCCAGAAGATAGATGGTTGCAGGAATTCCATAGAAAAATTGCCCCTGCATGGGTTCCAAATGACGACACTGAACAAGAATATATCCAAACGGTACCCAGACAAAATCACAATTTTGACGAAAATTTTCATTTATGGGAATTGCATCGAGCCCTTGAACAAAGAAATAATACTTCTCCAGGTATTGACAATGTGTCATACTCACTGTTATACAACTTACCTATAGAATATAAAAATTCACTAGTACACATTTTCAACAATATTTGGACAAATAAGACACCAGTACCGAATAGTTGGAAAGAGTACCTGATAATTCCGATTAAAAAACCTGGCAGACGAGAACGTGATCCAAGTTCTTACCGACCTATCTCCTTATCTTCATGTCTTTTAAAAACATTTGAGAGAATAATTAAAAATAGATTTGAACATTGGCTAGAACACGATGGTATACTTCCAAGTTCCCAATATGGTTTTCGCAAGTCTAGGTCCACTCAAGATGCAACTACAGCTCTAGTTACTTCAATTCAGCTTAATTTTACGTCAAATAAGTCTACAGCAGCTGCGTTCCTTGACATTTCTGCTGCTTTTGATAATGTCAATTTAGACATTCTTTACCGAAAAATGTTGTATATTGGAATCCCTAGATCATTTGCCCTCTTTTTAAAATCTTTATATTCTAACAGACTAACTTTTTTAAAAATTAATAATGAGGAATTTTCATACCCCCGACTAACCAATATTGGATTGCCGCAGGGGAGTATTTTAAGCCCGATTTTATATATCCTGTACAACATAGATCTTGAAGTTAGTATACCCAACCATACAAAAATTCTTCAATATGCTGATGATGTTGTTTTATATACAGCAGGAAAATTGTTAAGTACCTGTGAGGATAATTTGAAAGCCACATTAGAAATCGTAAATCAGTACTATGAAGAAATAGGATTATCAATTTCTGACACAAAAACTGAGGTGTGTTACTTTTCACAAAAACATAGAGTTCCACAAGGCAATCTTAATGTGGGAAAATTTAATTTTCCTATAAAAAACTGTATTAAGTATCTTGGTACCTATCTAGACAGAAAATTATTATGGAAAGATCACATTCATCAAATTGTTAAAAAATCAGAAAGCTCATTAAACATTTTAAGAGCTTTCTGTAAAACAAATTGGGGAGCAGACCCAAATATTGCTTTGATGTTTTACCGTAACATGATCAGGCCAATTTTCGACTATAACTGTCATTTATTTGGATCAGCGACCAATACACATCTAAACAAACTTGAAGTTCAAAAAAATAAATGCCTGAGATTATGCCTAGGTTATTTAAAATCCACTCCAGTCCAAATAATGGAAATTGAAGCGGTGGAACCTCCATTGCATTTACGCCGCCAATTCCTTAGCGACAAATTTACAGTCCGAATTATGTCCAAAAATTGTAAATACCTGCAAGATCTTAATGAGCTATCAGTTTTAGACCTCACTCATAGATACTGGAGAACTAAAAAATCTATACCTTTGGTAGAAAGCTATCTAAGTACGATTAAATATAACGATATTCTCTATACATGCCAAATTCCGCCCTACTACGGTGAAATGGCAAAAACACTATTTTCTAAAAAGGTTAAAATATGTTACTTAAACTCACATTTACTCCCAAATATGTTTGATATAATTATTAAAGAAAAATGGACAAACTATCAGTACATTTTTACTGATGGGTCAAAAGATGCAAATGGAACGGGCTGTGCAATGTTCCACGAAAATAAAAATTACCATCACCAGTATAGCTTACCCAGTGAATGCTCAATATACACAGCAGAAATGATGGCAATAATGTTTGCTCTTCAGTATGTAGTACTGAAGCCGTCTAGCAACTATGTTATATTTACTGACAGTAAAAGTGTGGTCGACAGATTCAACAACATTCAAACAGCCAAACATATAAACCACATTGAACTGAAAATTCTAAAAATTCTTTCTGAAACTATACAATTAGGACTAAATGTAATAATTACATGGATCAAGGGCCATTCAGGAATAAAAGGCAATGAGATCGTTGACAATTTAGCTAAATCAGCATATATGCTTGGAGAAAAAGTAAACAAAAATTTAATTCCAGCGACAGATATTGACACCGTTAGTAGACAAAAACTTAAAAATAATTGGCATTTACATTACAGAGAATGTAAGACGGGCTTAAACTTTTATCATTGTAACACTAGGATACCCTCAAGAAGATGGTTTTACACAGAATCTAATCGACATTTTATAAAGACCATTAATCGGCTGAGAGCAAATCATGCTCTTACGCCATCTTACATGAATGGAATCGGCTTATCAAATACTCCCAATTGTACTTGCGGCAAAATAGGCGATCTAACACATATTATATTAGAATGTGATTTACAAATGAATAATATAAACGAACTTTATAAGGAACTAATAAATTATAAGTGTTGTTTTCCAATAAACCTTAATATTTTATTATTTTCAAATAATATGGAAATTCTTCATTACATTTACAAACATGTTAAAATATGTAAATACAAGTTGTAAATAGTATATAGTCATAATCTGTTAATATGGTTTGAAAAAATAAAAACAAAAAAAAAAACAAAAAAAAAATACAAAAAAAAAACGTTACCACAAATTAATAAACAAAAAAAAAAGAATTAAGAAAATAGAAATAGAACAAAAACAAAAGATAAATACAAAAAAAAAAATAACAAAAAAAAAAAGAAAAAAACAATACAAAAAACAAAAAAAAAAACCAAAACAAAAAAATTAAACAAAAAAAAAAAAACAAAAAAAAGAGAAAACAAAAACAAAAAAAAAAACTAGAAAACAAAAGAATAAAAAAAAACAAAATAAAAATATATCAAAACAAAATTTATGTATCTATAAAAATATTAGGTATATGTAGTAATAACATTGATAACTGATAAGAAAATTTTGACTATGAATCTGCAATCTATAATAATTAAAATTCAGTCGATTTTAACAATCAACACAAACAAGTCTGGCTAATTGGCTCCGCCAAAGCCATTTTTCAGAAAAAAAAAAAAAAAAAAAAAAAAAGACATTGTTTTGTTGACCATAGGAATTTAGATTTATTGCAATCCCATCTCTAGAGCATATTTTATTATAATGCTCGAAAACTAATTTTTTGATTATTTTTTAGCCTTTAGAAAAGCACAATAGAGCACAAGCTTTTAGAATAGCACAAATAAATAAGTAAGTAAATGAGTAATATACTTTATTGTCACTGAAAATTTTATAAATTTTATGGACAAAGCTTATAACAATAAAATAAGAAAGAACAAAAAAAATCAGAATAAGAATCGTTTGTACTTTTAAATAAAAAAATAATAAAATTCTTCCAAACTTAAACATTAAAAATACTATCTAATTAAGAACCTATAAACTTCGTAAAGTGTACCGTTCCCGTCATAAAAAACTGGTACAATTCTTATAATCAAAAATCGTGTTTTTTAAGTTGTGTAAGTTGATCTTGTCAGATGTGTCATTCTAATTTCTAGGGCACCATTGCCAGTTCAACAAAAATATTATATAAAACCAGCTAAAAGCAAGGACTGTGTGACAGACCGCCAGTTGTGACAATACTAAAAACTAAAACATTATTGAGCATTCTCGATCAGTCAGTCACATTAAATTTGTTTAAACATGCATCCTAAAAAATTCTCATATTAATTTTGTAATTTTCCATCATCTCAATTAATTACCAATACATTGATTTGTATTTTATAACAATTTATGAAAATATTTCAATTCAAAAATAATGACAGATAATCAACCTAGACAAACTTCAAATTATTATAATAAGATGACAGTGAGATATTGGATTGAAACTGTCACGTTTTGAAAAGCGTTTTTCGCCCCGGATATTTTATAGTTTATAATACGTAGGATAAAGTAAAATGTTATTTTTTTACATTTATTGTTCATGTAATAAATAATAATTTAATCTTGGTAGTTTGTTACTAAACTTATTGACGCAAAATACAGTTCGTGTTCGGTAGGTAATTGAAGTATAAAATTACAGTAGATGCATTCCAATGTTCCCTGTGCCCTGTGCCAATACCACAGGTTTAAAGATCCTGCAAACATTTTGGACAATAACTCAACAATGTCTTTGCTTATTTAATTTCTTAGATACGGTTTTTTGATGTTATATATATATTTTGATGATAAAAATAATACCTATCTAAAAATTTTATACATTTTTTAACGTTATTTTTTTATTTAGATTTAGTGCAATTCCGTTATCTGTATTGGCAACAACGAATTGATTTCTGAACACAGGTTTACATTGGGAAAAAAAAGTGTACCAGTTTTATATGACGGGAAGTGTACCTTACAAAAAATAAAAATCAGGAAAGCAGATTAATGAATTAAGGGCTCAAATATTCCACCTCCTTGTGCCAATCATCATCCAGCCGAATTTTCACATCCATTGTTGGATATAGGCCTCCTCCAAACGTCTCCAGTTCTCTCTATCTCTAGCTGCTGCAATCCAGTTTGTTTCTATTCTCTTTAGGTCGTCGGTCCATCGGGTGGGTGGTCTGCCTCGACTTCGCTTGTCGGCTCTTGGTCTCCGCTCCAATAATCTCTTCGTCCATCTTCCGTCTTCCATTCTAGCAACATGTCCAGCCCACCTCCACTTTTGTTTATTGATTCGCAGTATAATACCGTCTACGCCAGTTCGTCGGCGTATCTCCTCATTTCTTACTCGATCTTTCAAGGTCAGGCCCAGCATTGATCTCTCCATTCGCCTTTGTGTTACCCTCAGTTTTTCGGCAGTAGCTTTCGTTAAAGGTAAGGTCTCTGCTCCGTAGGTCAAGACTGATAAGATGCATTGGTTAAATGCCTTCCTTTTCAGGTGAATTGGGATATTTGTTTTAAAAATGTCTCTCATCCGTCCATATGCCGCCTATCCCAACGTGATTCGTCTATTTAGCTCGCAGGTTTGGTTGTCTCTGGTTATTCTAATTTCATGACCAAACAGTAACTAAATCTGCCATAAAGATTTCTCCTTATATTTTGGTGTAGGCTGGTGTAAAAAGCATTCGATCAGTGTATACTACAATCATGACATATGGCTGCGAAAATTGGACACTAAAGAAAAGCGAAACTCAAATTCTCAGTTGAACAATGGAGCAATGTATGTCTAACAAAGAGAGATCGAAAAAGAATAGAATGGATTGAATGGACAGAAAACCAAGGTTATTGATGTAATCCATAGAATTAAATCTTTAAAATGGCAGTGGGTGGGACATTTCGTGAGAAGAACTGACAATAGGTGGTCCACTAGAATTACACTGTGGTATCCAAGAGGTGTCAAGAGACCAAGAAAACAATCCGGTACAACATGGCATAGAAAAACGAATTTTAGACGATCGTGGGCAGATATGAAGAATGAATATATGTAAGGGTGGCTACACCATAATGAGCACTCTTAGCGCGCATCGGCCCGCCTTCCTTCCTTTTCCAAGTTTTTCATTGATCTTTTGGTTTGAAATATTGTAAAATATTATGTATAAATATTAGTTAATTTCCAAACCAAATACAGCTTATCTAGACAGGGGGAGATCAGTTTTCTGTGGTTTCCCGATACCATTGCACAACGATAACTGTCTATTACAGAGGATTCAGCCACAGTTGCTCTCACGCGATCGCGTTTCATACATTTAATCATTTATCAATTCGTAAACTTACATATTCACATATATACTAATTTATTTTTTTTTTAGAACAATAAATTCTGAAAAGAACCGTTTATCTTCTTTTTACCTCTGATTGTCCAGGAGTTCTCCGACGACCATTCACCAAAACACCAGTGGAACCACATTAAAAAAAAACAGTCACACAAAAAAAAACAAACCACGTCCTGAAAAGGTGGAAAACCTAAAGCAGGACAACAAAATCCCAGATCCAAGAAAACACCCAAAAAAGTTTCACCTGAACTGACAATGAATTACAAACCAAAGACATTCTCGGTCTCTCCTAGAGCCCTTAACTCTAGGGAGCCGACCTCCATGACTTTGTCTAGTTACACCCCACCCCCCCTACCCCCCCCCCGCCCGAGACGACAATACATATATACAACAATTATTCTAGCGACTACCATGATTTTTTTTGATAAAAGTTTTCCACCTTTTAACTACTGTCAAAATTTGAAACAAATTGATGCATATAAAACAAATTGTTTTTTACTATTTTTACTGTCAAATCCTGGACTATGGGGATTACATCCTACGCTATTTGCTATTTCCAATATTTTATCGGTAGTCGGGGAGACTTTGCTGAACTTTACCTTACACTTAAAATTCTACGCATAGAAAATAGAACACCTAATAAACCCTTTTATATTATTTGCATCTTTCCTTCTAAACCGATACCGATTTAGAATGTTCTTTGAAAATATATAATCAACTCGTATTCTATATATTTTTTTAAATATTAACTTTCTATTTTCAAACTGACCGTTCCAGACCTCTGAACTTCAATCAGAAACCAATATTGGATGTCTGGCCCTCCGCAATCGAGCGACAAAGGAATCTGCGGTAATCAAAAAACCTTTTCGAGATGCTGTGAACAAAACGAAGCTTGGTGTGTAATATAGAACGGAGTTCGAGCAGGGATGAATTGAGGATCAGGATTTCACTGCGAAATTTTAGACTACCCCCATCAATCTCGAGGATAAATAATTTGTTGGCTTTCTCTCTCGATGACTATTACTAAATGTATATCTATTTTTCTTGTCATAAAATAATTTATTTGAGAACAAATGTGTCTACCTTTGTTGATATAAGTTGACTTTTTTGCTTTGCTTTGTTCCTTCTGGTCAATTTCATGATTTTGGTCTTCTGGGGCTTTTTTTCTGTTTGAACTCTAGTAAGTAGAGTCAGAGTATTATATATATAGGAAGCTGTACCATGAAATTTGCCGTGCGCTAAGTTGTCCAGGTCATCAGCACCTCTCAGGACGTATTGCATGTCGTTGCTAAGTGTAACTATCAGTTCATCCATGACCAAATTCCACAAGGGAGGAGATAAGATCCCACTGCGGACAGCCTCTGGTTCTCTGTGCTGTTATCGCATCATCCAATAACGTTGAGCATATTATGCGGCTCCTCAGCATGTAGACCAACCATCTATTATCCATCCATCCATATATCTATCGAATAAGGTTGAAAAAACAATGTTTTTTGATATATTGTAACAATTCATTGCTACAAGAAAGGGTTTAATAATAAACACCAACAAAACGAACTATATGAAAATAATGATTAAACCACAAATCCCACGCCCAGTTTTTATAAAAAACGACGTCATTGCAAGCAGTGAACGAATTCGTATACCTGGGATCGCTCCTTAACACTGAAAATAATACTACCACAGAGATACATCGCAGATTTTGCTCAATTATATCAAAAAAGTCAAAAATAAAACTCTACAAAACAATAATACGCCCAGTCCTAACATTTCATTCAGAGACCTGGAGCTAACAAAAAGTAATGGAAATATGTTAGGAAGTTTCGAAAAAAGTACCTAAGACGAATCTATGGATCACTGAATAACAATAGAGTGTGGAGCAGACGATACAGCTTCAAACTTTATAAAATACACCAGGAACCAGATATACATATATAAAACATATTAAGATAGGACGTCTGAGGTGGATAGAGCATGTAAAGCGAAGGGAACAAAATCACCCAGCCAAAAGACGCTCCTTGATAGACTCATTGGTCAGAGAAGAAGAGGAAGACCCAGAAGAAGGTTCCTTGATAACATCGACGAAGACATGAGAAATATTGGAATACATACTTGGCGGAGGAAGGCGATGGATAGGAACGACTGGAGAGAAATTCTTGAGGAAGCTGGGACCCACGCAGAGTTGTAAAGCCAGAATGATGATGATGAACAATTCATTTATTTAGTAATTGCAAATAATACATTTTTTATGTTCTAATGAAGAAGTATTAAAATAGCTTTATTTTTACGATTTTAATTTTTTTTACTAAATTCACGAGAAGTTCTAATAGTATTGAAGCCTGGAAAAATTCAAGTAACTAGAAGAATTCAAGATAACTGGAAGAATTTAAGAAACCATTTTCCACTGAACAGTTACTAACACCATCTGCAGCTTGGTTCGTCTATTTCTTTTTATGAATTGCCTTGTGATACCTTCGTGGGGGGTTATGTTCAAATGCTCCCTCTATTTCGAGAAATGCACTCTTAGAGTAATTGGATAGTAAGTGATAGTAATTCTGCTCAGTACTAGAGAAACAGCATATTGCGATATTTGGTTGACGCACTTACTCGAGCGGGTAATGGTGCGAAGCTACTATCCGTGGGATTATAGAATAGAATAGGAATAAAGTGATATAAGATTGAATGCTCGAATAAATGAACTTTGATCAAATGAAAGGCAGATATCGAGCACTAGTTTTATGAATTAAATCTTGCCCAAGTACTTTCGCTTCCTAGAGCATCTTCAGGGGCATTTCGTCAAATTTGGCCTATCCAATAATTTTTGAGAATGTCATAAACATAAAATTGCACAATAACACTAAACGACACAAGGACAAACGGTTCAATTTTTTTTAAAAACGGCGAATCTACATGTTGATTGACATCAGGAGAAAGAATGTATTTATGAAATGTGTGTTATTTATTGAGATTTTATGAAGGTGACAGTTGTATGACAATGAATGAAATTAGATGTACAATTGTGTGGGTGTGCAATTATTTCAACTTGTAATTATCAAATTTCGTTGATAAAACACATTGACGGTATTAGAATTATCGAATTCACTACGAATATTGGCCATGATGAACGGCATTTGGAATGCAATTTTAGATTCCCTTGCCGATTTATTCATCAAGCTGTTTGCTTCGCAAGTTTTAGGAATCACGGTGGCTGATATTTGAATTCGATTTCGCCAGGTAGAAATCGTATGATTTCTCTTTTTGTTCTTTGATAAAGTTCTATTGACTTACATATGGCAAATTATTGTAATGTCAGTATATAAAATTATTAAAATTAAAACAATTAGGGACACTTTGGGACACACAGAAAACACTTAAAAAGGACAAAACAGACATTAAATTTAAAAAGGGAGGACTTAAATGCATTACATCTGTGACTTGGAGACAATGAGTTTTTTTTTTTTTTTTTTTGTTTTCTATTAGATTTTAGACGTAAATTTGACAAATTGAAATCTTGAATAAATATAAATAACTTTTAAATAAGTCAATAGTATAGAACATCACATCACATAGAAAACAAGAAAACAAGGAAAGTCTTGGAGTGAGGTGAAGGCCTTAGCGCAAAATAGAACCCGATGGCGCGTTTTCATTGAAGCTCTATGTTCCACTTAGGAGTTCAAGAACCTTATATATATAGAACATCACTCATATCTAACAAACTATCACATTACATCTATCTCGACTTCATTGGATAAAATCTATCTCCTCAAGAACTTCCCTGTTTATTGTCAAACAATTACATAGCAAAAACTTAAGTTCTCCATTCAACAATACAGGATTGTTTGAACCATTAATTAATAGAGTACCGGCATCATTTAATTAACTTTGTATTGAGACCTGAAGATGCTTTGCATATTGTAGAAAGCGAAACCGGTCGTCTAGATAGTTAAATTAAACTGATTGTGAGTAAGTCTTATTTATTATTTCTTTTACCAATTTGAAATGGACTCACACAAGCAACACATTCATGATTTGAATCATTTCTTAGTTATGCAGAAGGTACTTCACTCCCTATACGAGATGGTGTGGAGCTGTTTCCTCAGAAAGTCCTGCTCGATACGTATACTGTCTCTGATGTATCGAAGTTTTAACCGATACACCATCCTTAACGTGGATGTCCAACAATTTTTCTAAAGTCTTCAGTACGAGTGACATAAGCTTAGCTTTTTTGTCCGGTTTTGTCAGGTTTGAGTATAAAAGTCACTTTTACTTGTTTCTATGCTTTTGTTTCGTCCCAGTTATAAGCCAGCCTGTAGTATCATACATAGTTTTTTGTATCGAAGATTATTTCCCTTTTTGTTGAAGTATTGGATAAATCCCGTTCGGACCAGGTGATTTATATTACCATATACATACATTTCCAAATCTAGTATAAAATATAAAGAACTGTGCGAAAGGAAACTGGGCAAATGTAAAACAAATGTAGTATAAAATAAAAAAGAAAAACAATAAAATGTTGTTTATCCGACTTTTGCTTATCTCTCGTATACTACCCAATTCTCTGCGCAAGGTAACAATCTTTATCGTAACTTTTATGTTAATTTATATTGTCTTGCAAAAAGTAGTATTAAAAACGTCTTAACCAGACATAAAAATCAATTCGTCATAAACGAATAAATATCTTTTCAGGCAGAAAATAAAACTAGTCTTTATTTCGTATTTGGAGTTGTGACCTTAATGGTCTTCATACTGGTTCTAGAAACTAGAATGTATGCAGTATGGTACAACGACATTAAATTCTATACCGTTTTAAGAATCGCCCAACCCCCTCTGTGGCTCAGTGGTAAGAGTGCCTGCCTTTAAATCTAAAGGTCGTGAGTTCGAATCCCACCTGGGTGGAAATTTTCGTTTATTAAAAAAAATTAATAAATGAAAATAATTTCTATCCTTGTGTGATCGGTACACACCGGAGGGACCGCAGACGTTCGGATACAATTAGCGTCTCTTAGCAAAGACAATGACGTCGACTTTGCTAAGTATCAAGACAATATTACTCTACACACACACACACACACACACACACACACACACACACACACACACACACACACACACACACACACACACACACACACACACACACACACACACACACACACACACTACACCTCAAATTGTAAGATTGGCGAATGGATTTAGTGTCCGCAGTCATTTAAACACAAACAAACAACAACAAGAATCGCCCAACCGGAATCAGATATAAGGATATAGTTTAATAAAGAATGTGATTTAACAAATTCTTAATAGAATCACGAGTACAGAGTATCTCAATAACATCTTTAAATTTCAGTTAAAAATTTTATATTGAAGCGACACGTTCAAAAATAGGCTAAGTACTTAGTGTCTCATTTTTTTCTCCAAATCAACAATATAAATATATATGATATGAAAACATTAATATGGTAAACTAAAATAATTGCTGATGTGTTTTTTTAACAAAGCAGCCGTAATGATATATTACTGTATGAGGCGGAGAAGCATGACTTTTCTTGACGCGCACGTAATAGAGGGCAAGTCAAGAAAAGTCGCTTCTTTGCCGAATAAAGTATACTATTTTTTTTTTCAAACGTAGCAATTATAGTACAATGCATACGCTATTTTTAGTCGAAATTAACTGTGACAATTATCAAAGTCGTCTAGATGTTAGAAATTAAAATAATTAAGTCGTCGGTGGGATTTGCGTCTCCCTGGTTACAGTTGTTTGCAATTATTAAAGACAGCTTATTGTTGTTGCAACCGCAAGCACAAATTTAGTGCGAAATGGAAAACCTAAACGAAATTGAGTCCGCGGCTAATGATGCAGTAGCACGTTTGGGGCCCTCCATGTCCGGAATAAAGTATCGGTTAGCGTACAAGCACTTCCAAGAGTGGTGCGATACAAGAGGAGTACGGCAAGTTACCGAAGACGTTTTACTGGCATATTTTAATATAATGGAAAATGAAAATAAATGGAAATCTTCTACAATGTGGTCACGATACTCTATGATAAAATCCGAGTTAGTTATTAGAAAAAATGTGGATATAAGCAAATTTTTAAAGTTACGTGCCTTTCTGAAAAAACAAAGCTAAAGTTTTCACTTAAGACGAGTTTGTTGAATTTTTGTTTGCAGCGCCAGATAAGTTGTATTTAGGATTAAAGGTAAAAAAAAATATATTGCAAAGCATGTAGTATACTCTACTAAATTATAAAAATATTTCAGATTGTTTTGTTAATTGGGGTTACCGGCGCCTGTCGATGCGACGAAAAGGTAAAAATGAAGACTGTGGACATTGAGGATAAAGAAAATGTAATAATTATCAAAATCCCAGACAGTAAAACACGACAAATTAGATCTTTTACGATAATTGGTCAAAACTACATTAAACTGTATAAAAAGTATGCATCACTGCATAAGTGATTTTGAAATTGGCCTGAAAATTTCACAGAAAACCGATTTTTTATCAAGTACCAAAATGGAAAGTGTTAGAGGATTCAATAAGAAATAAGAACGATAATGCTCAAAAAATTTTAAACCCTCATGATTCGCCAACATCGAGAATGATTGCTGAAAGTTGTTCTCGACCATCAGTATCATCAACAATTATCAATGCGTATCAAGAGTCGGGAACATTTTTGCACGGTTTTAATATGCCTCATTAACTAATTGTACTTTTAATATTACTATAAATAAAAATTATGATTAATTGTTGTTAATGACATTTGTATTGTTGCTTTGTGACATGTTTCATATTGTTGCCATGCAAACATTTTTCCCTCCGCGTAAAGAAATGGGAAAAAAAACTGCTGCCGGCGGAGACATCAAACTTTGACAGGATCAAGTTAGATAAGTAATGTCATCATTATTTGACGTTTGAAGAAAAAATATGTTTATAATCATAATAGAAACATAAACAATAATAGAAAAAAGCATATCTCGTCACCAAGATGTAGGTTAGCATACAAACGAAATACAATCTACAGCTTTAAATTATTTTTAATAAAATTTTCTGTCATATATTTTATTATAACTGCAATCTGATCTGTAAAGACCAATAAGCAGTTTTTGTCTAACTTAAATTACAAACGAGAAAACTAAAACTAAAGACTTGCTTTATACCATCACTTCACCAACTCAAAAGGCTTCTTTTTATTGAGTCTAACTCTCCTAATGCAGGGTTATGCAGGGTAAAGTATTTGGCAGAAGATGACCGGGACGCCGTCGTATCTCGTGGTTGAAAAATCTCCGACAATGGTGTGGGATGACCTCAGCGGAGCTGTTTCGCAGAGCAGTCAACAAAACCATGATAGCCTTGATGATCGCCAACATCCGGACCGGATGAGGCACTGAAGAAGAAGAAGAAGAACTCTCCTAACTAAATTCACATTGTCGAGGAGCTGGATGGCCTCGGAGTTACTGTAATTGAGAAGTCGTTTTTTATGACTTCCGGCAAATTTCTTCAGTCTGGTTAATAGTGTTTATCTATAAATCCCGACGAAAACTGTGTAAAGTGTTAATTTTCAAACACCAAGTAAGCAAGCATGGACACTACTAAGAAAATTAGAAAGCGGAACTCCCACAACAAGCAACAAAACAACAAATAATCCAAACACTATTGCCTCACATCTGGTATCGACATATAGGACCCCGAAAGATAAGCCACACACAACCAAGGTAAAACGGGAGCTCAAAACTTTAAAATTCCAATCTACAAAAACCGAAGAATCCCGCTCTTGCACTTGCGAAGTCACTGCAGCTCCTATGGAGTCCCTATGGAGGTTACTGTTTCTGAAATACCAAGGATCTTTAATGATGTTCCTCGGCACTTTATTCTGAAAACGCTGCATTGTGTCTATATTGCTTTTGCTGACACAAACCCACAGCTTAATGCCATATATCCAACATGTTTAAGAATTTGTTTATACAGAAGAATTATATTACAGATTGACATGGTGGAATGTCTTCCCAATAACCAATACAGCAATTAAAGAAATAAAAAGGAATAAAACTCATGGAAGCGATGGAATCCTAGCAGAAATGCTGAAGGAAGGCGGAAAAGAAGCCATCACGTATCTAAAAATACTATTTAATAAATGTCTATTCAAAGGCAACATACACGAACAATAGAACACTGCAAAACAATACTAATACACAAAGAGGGAGACACCACATACTTGAAAAATTATCGACCAATTTCACTTCTTTCACAACTTTACAAAACCTTTACAAATATTATTACGAACAGGTTAAAAATTAAATTTGACAGATATTAACCAGTAGAACAAGCCGGATTTAGAAAAAGGTACAGCACCTGTGACCATCTATATACTTTGAAAATCCTAATAGAAAAGACTAACGAATATATTCTCTTGATAGCGTAAAACTGTGGGCAATAGAAGAAGCGTTAGTCAACAATCGGATCGACTCTAGGTCGAACTAGGTCGAATAATATTTACGAACAAGCTGAAATAATAGTGACGTTGGGTAATGGAATCGAAACAAGCCCAGTAAAAATCAACCAAGGCGTAAGACAAGGAGACACAATATCTCCAAAATTATTTATAGCTGCCCTAGAAGATATCTGTAAGTCAATAGACTGGGAAAATAGGGGAATCCCTATTAACGGAAGATACTTGAACCATCTTAGATACGCAGATGATGTAGTACTAATAGCCGACACGTGGAATGCATTGAATACAATGATTGAGGAGCTACACACAGAATCCATAAAAAAGGACCGAAAATTAATTACAGCAAAACTAAACTAATGTCAAACACAGATGACAAACCTGTGATAAACATCCAAGGGACAGAGATAGATCACGTAGATGAATATACATATTTTGGTTAAAATATCAAGATAAGCAAAGAAAATCAGACTACCGAAATAAGTAGACGTGTAAAAATAAGATGGGCAGCATTGGGAAGACTCTCATACGTACTTAAAAATAAAAATATACCTCAAAGACTGCGAACCAAAGTGTTTAATTCCTGTATCCGACCTGTACTTACATATGGAGCTCAAACCTGGATATTCACCAAAATAAATATGTAGATCAGAAAAACTCAGAGAGCTATGGAACTACATATGCTGGGTATCTCACTCAAAGACCATAAAACCAATGAAGACATTCGTAATAAAACAAAAGTAAAAGATGCTATCGTACAGGCAGCTAAACTGAAATGGAAATGGGCTGGACATACCTAACGTCTTAAGGATGGCGGAAGGAATAAAGAAATCGGGAATTGGCGGCCATTAAGACCACGAGGAAGACCGCAAACGCGCTGGAGCGACGATATTAAAAGAACTGCAGGACCAATGTGGAAACGTCTTACAAACAACAGAGATGAATGGCGAGAATTAGGAGAGGCCTTTATTCGGCAATCCGAATAAAGAAAAGGGGTTAAAAAAATGCCAAGCCTTTCTAGTTTCTTCTTTACGCGGGCCTTCCAGAGCGGTACAGAGTGATACCAAAATATTTGACTATGTCTGCATAAGGTATCTGGGTATTATTTATGTTAATTGGGGTATGTTTTTTTCTAATGAAGTCTAAGCAAAATTTTTATTTGTAAAGTTGATATGGACGGACTTAGTTTCATTCAACTTAATTCACCACAGTTTAGTCTATTCATTGATTTGATTTTAGAAGTTTGTAGATTTCTATCTGCTTCATTTTGATCTTTGCCTACGGCCAAAAGAGCAGTATTGTTTATGAAGAGTGTGTCATGTGTTAATTTGGAAATATCACTGATATAAAGCAGATATAGAACACTGCCCTGTGGTGCCTACTCCTGCATTAATATCTTTTAACTCAGAATAGGCTTCTTCAGGTTTAACTCTAAAAACTCGATTTGATAAGTATGACTCCAACAACTGCGCATACTGTTTGGTCAAAATCTTATTTAATTTGCACATAAGCTCCTTCTACCACACCTTATCAAAAGCCTGCACCACGTCAAGGAAGACAATTGAGCAGACTTTTCCTTTTTCTACCGTTTTTTTCATGTCCGTTATTCTTTCGACTTGATCTATCGTCGAGTGCCTTTCTGTGAAGCCAAACTGGTGGGATGGAATTTAGTTTTTGTCTTCTATAATTATTGGTTTCAACCTTTTGAGTAATAATTTTTTGCACAATTAGAGGAATTAAGGAGATTGACCTGTAGGACGAAACTTCTGTTGGTGGTTTTCCAGCTTTAGCGATCATCATCATTTCTGCTACCTTCCATATCTTCGGTATCTACCTTAGTCTGATTAACAGATCTGTGGTCTGATTGAGGCATTAATAAGATAGGCATAAGATATTTAGACTAGTTTTGCCTCGTGGAGCTCTGTATTGCTGGCATTTTTTTCTTAACTTTCTTTTCTTTTACTATGATTTCTCTGATTTCTATTGGATAGTTGTTCCGTTTTATTCTAGAAGTAATTGTGGAGTATTTCCCAAGCTACCTGTTGGATATTTTTTATAAAAATTTTTAATTCGTCTTCAAGGTGCCTCCCAGTCAGTTTTTTTATTAGACAATATTGGATTCAACTCTTTTTTTATCACTGTATCACTCGTAATTACAAATAATAACGTTTATGCTTGAATAGTATTTAGAAACCTTAGAATCATACACTGCGATAAGATATTTCAGAGTAAAACAAGAAATGTACACCGATTTAAGGGAGATCAAAGCTGGCGTGCCACAAGGGAGCGATTAGATCCTGTACCTATTGTATATGTGTGACATTCTAGAGCTAGAACAAAAAACACACTTGGGCATCACCCTAGACACGGGGCTGCGCTGGAAAGACTATGTCAAAGATAAAAAGAGGGGAACTTGATATTAGACATACGAAATTGTATTAGCTGATTGGAAAAAATTCAACATTATCCATTCATAATAAAGTATCTATTTACAAGCAAGTACTGAGTCCAATATGGGTGTATGGGTACCAACTGTGGGGCTGTATCAAAGCTAGTAATCTACATATTATCCAGAGATTTCAAAAACAAATTACTGAGAAACATTGTTGATGCTCCTTAATATATCCGTAACAGCAACCCCCACCAGGATCTGGGTATGGAAACTGTAGCCAAGTAATCGAGAGAACAGCAGCAAGTCACGAGCCAAGGCTGCATAGTCATATAAATGTCGAGGTAATCCAGCTTCTTGACAACACTGAACTAAAGATAAGACTTATAAGGGCAAATAAATGTGTAACAGTTTAGTTTGAAAAGCAGAGTATAGAGCTGTGATGATATTGTATACTAGATGTGGTGCATTATTAAGTTAGGTCAGAAAGTAACTGATACTTGGTCATTTGGGACCAGATAGACGTATACAAACATCATACAGGTATTATACAAAAAAATCCACTGAGATCTGAAGATGGAGACAGTAGAACAGATAATTGCCAAATGAGCCAGCAGACATAAACAACGTTAATTAAATACGTGAATATTAAGGCAATCCAATTCCTTGACAGCACAGATACAGAATGAATGCTCAAGAGGACAAAACCCTTTGAGTTGATGAAGTGAAAATAGTTATTGTAATAAAAGCAGAACATTGTCCGAGCTTAATATAATTGTGTAAAGTGTAAACATTACTGAATAAAACTATAGTTCATAAAATGACAACTATAATAGTTTAGCAGAGGGTTGTGTGTTTTAAGTAACAAAGTAGCCTCATCTTGTTGGTGTAATAAAAAAAGTTCGGATCATCCTGTCACTTGATTTAATTTGGTTGGAAAAAGGTTTGTGATTTCTTTAAAGTACAATTTTTGGCTGGCTGGTGGCAGACAATGTCCCTGCTTTTCAATCGAACTATATAAGTGACTAACAATATTAATGTCTACATAAAAAAAATGAATATATTTTAAACAATGCATATACTACTATATTCAGTGGAGATCTATATAACTGTTTTATGCATGAGATTTTCCATACTTGGATAAATATGGAAAATCCAAAAAGTTGTCTTTAAATCCTTGTCCAGAGTATATATTTTGTTTAATTCCACTTTGGTAATAAATTCTACATCGGATGTTCGTTATAAATTAGATTCCGCAAAAATTCCAGACGCTGAATCAACAGCTCCGATCGATTTCCCATTACACTCATTCCGCTCCTGGAGACAGGATGAGTCATCCCGTTTTCCCACAGCAGGGCGCACTTTCCCCAAAACTCACTTTCGTAGTTACATTTTACTCCATTCTCCTGTGCTTTGTAGAAACTGGTAACTGTAATCTCGGAGGCGAGGCCGGGGGTCGTATTGAAATAGCTCTGAATGTCAACCCAAACAAAGCTTCGTTTGTGCTGCGAAGACCTTTAAACAGGAATATTCCGAAACACCTGTTAATTCTATCATTTATTCCTTTTGTCGTTTAATTTTAAGTGGAATGGGGCAAACTCTATTCAGAAATGGCCTTTGTGTCTCATTTAATTAATATAATTGGCTATAAGAGTAAAGGTTTTTGGGCTTAATCTTCTTAAATCAACAATTATATCGAGAAATACAAAACTAAAACTCTCCAAAACAATAATATGCCCAGTCCTAACATATGGTTTAGAGACCTGGACTCTAACAATAAATAATAACAATTTTAGGATGTTTCGAAAGAAAAGTACTAAGGCGAATTTATGAAGCAGTGAATGACAATGGAGTGTGGAGAAGACAATACAACTTCGAACTTTATAGAATATACCAGAAACTTGATATTGTAAAACATATTAAGATAGAACGTCTGAGGTGGATAGGGCATGTAATGCAGTTGGAACAAAATGACCCAGCTAGAAAAACACTCCTTGATAGACCCATTGGTCAGAGAAGAAGAGGAAGACCCAGACAAGGTTTCTTGATAACATCGATGAAGACATGAGAAATATGGAAATACGTGCTTGACGGAGATGGATGGATAGGAACGTCTGGAGAGAAATTCTTGAGGAGGCTAGGACCCACGCAGGGTTGTAAAGCCAGAATGATGATGATAAGAGGTAAATATGTCATCATCACAGTCATTAACATCTTAGTAGATGTGTTGTGGTTCATAATTGGGCTTCAGTAAAACTGCTTCAGGTAAATATGTAAAGTGGAGAAAAGACTTACAAATCTTAATTAATACAAAACTAAAAAATTAAAAAAGCATAAAAAGCTGAATTTTTATGTTCAATATCACAATAGGTGCTAAGAATTGCTCCTTTAAATGTTTTATATGCCACGTATTTATTCACAACTATTACAAAGGTGCATAGACACCAACAACTATTGTTTCGATGCGCCAACAGACGATTCAAATCAACAAGTTAAAGATTTCTTTTATGAAGAGTTATCAAACATCTGTGATAAAATAAAAAGCCATCAAGAAATAATATTGTTAGGAGACCTAAATGCCAGAGTAGGTTCTCAAATAGACGATGAAGTGGTGGGAAGATACGGAGAAATGGTTAAAAATAGTTCAGGGGACAGTTTAATTGAGTTCTGTCAACTTTTTGGTTTAAAAATAATGAACACCCAATTCTCACATAAAGATATTCATAAATACACTTGGGAACGACCTTCACTCCAACAGAAGTCGATCATAGACTATATAATAATGAGACAGAACTCAAAATTTAAGTGCCAAGACTGCAGAGTAAAAAGAGGGTCTAACTGTGGGACAGACCATTACTTTCTTTTAGCTAATATTTTGTGCCCCTTTAAACAAAACAACAAACATAACACCGAAAGTCAGAGAAACAATACTACGCAGTACAAAACGGAGAGATATAAATTGCATCTTTTATTCCAACCAAGTATTAAACATCTTTTTCAATGTAGATTAGAAAGGGAACTAAATGAGATGGAAAGAAATATGGATGTAGAACAAGAATACAATAACCTCAAAATGATAATAAAAAAAATTGCTTATGAAGTATTAGGAACAGAGAACAACGACAAAAAACACCACGAACCACCATGATGGATGACAGAAATGATACAAGAAAAGAACAAATTATATAAAAAATGGCTAACAAATAAAACATCTAGCAATAGAGTATCATACCAAATGAAAAACGGAGAAGTACGCCAGCAAATAAAAGAAGCAAGAAACAATTTCTGGGAACAAAAATGTGTCCAAGTTGAAAATTTAATGGGTGGTTCTCAGACAACGGAAGCATGGAGAACTATCACTAATCTAAAGAAGAACACCCATAACTCATTAAGCAACTTAATTTCTATAGAAAAATGGGAAAATCACTATAAGAATTTACTCCAAGAGTCCAGATTGGAATATATGGGAGAAGAATACAGCATGGAGTGACAAACAAATAGTAACATTAATACTACCAGCAACGAGGTCCGTACTGCGCTAATTAAAATGAAAAACGTACGATCTTCAGGACCTGGCAATATAGCTGTAGAGTTACTTAAAGCAGGAGGTCCTTTCCTAATCGAACGAATAACTTTTCTAATGAATCAATGCTGCCAACAAATTAAAATACCATCTGAATAGAAAACCGCTCACCAAGTGTCCATCTTTAAAAAGGGTAATCGAAAAGATCCTAACTGCTACAGAGGATTGAGTGTCCTACCTACTTTCGGCAGATTGTTTGGAAAGATAATAAATAGAAAAATACAAGATGATGTAGGACATCTAGACCAAAGCGGATTTACGCCTGGTAGATCTTGCACTGATAACTTGTTTATACTCCAACAATTAATAGAAAAAAGAATAGCGGTTGGTAAAGAAGTACATCTAGCCTTCATCGATCTAGAAAAAGCGTATGATACAGTACCAAGGCCTAAATTGTGGCAAGCTTTACAACAACTCGGCATTAGTCCACACCTTTTAGGAATAATCACAGAAGTATACAGGGATAACACCACTTACCTAAAAATCGGAAATAGGCTATCAGAGCCGATAAAAGTAACTAAAGGACTGAGACAAGGATGCAGTATGTCACCTTTACTGTTTAATTTATATATTGAGGCAGCCCTTCAAAATTGGAAAAACCACTGCCCGGGAATGGGAATCCCAATAGGAAATGACGTACTGTTCTCCCTGAACTTTGCGGATGACCAAGTCGTTCTAGCTCAAGATTCTTATGATCTAGAATTTATGATAAAGCGTCTATACAGAGAATATGTAAAATGGGGGTTAAAAGTCAGCATGAAGAAAACGGAATATCTAGTTATCAATTCAGATGCAAGGTTTGAAGTGTTGATAGACGAGGACGTGGAAATCACACAAGTGGAAAAATTTAAATATTTAGGTGCATTCATTGATAAGAACGGCTTGAGTGAAACCGAAATTAAACACCGAATTAATCAGGGACGTAAAATTGTAGGATGTTTGAACTCCTTATGGTGGGATCGCAACATTTCCAAAAGGAACAAAAAAAGAATAGGGCAAACGATGGTTGAATCAGTTCTTTGTTATGGCTCTGAAGTATGGACAATTAATGCAGACCTGAAAAGAAGATTGTTGGCAGTTGAAATGGATTATTTGAGAAGAAGTGCTAGAACATCAAGGCTGGAAAGGAAAACCAATGAATCTATAAGAAATCAGATGAATGCTACAGATACGGTCATAGACAGAATAGAAAGAAGAGGTTTAAAATGGTTTGGACACCTGTTAAGAATGCCTGACGAACGTTGGCCCTAAAAACTTCACAGATGGAAGCCCCCTGGTAGAAGAAAAAGAGGTAGACCTCGACGCTCATGGAATGAAGGTATTAGAAGAGCAATGGAATCGAGAGGTTTGGAGGAGGAGCATGCCTTGGACCGAGAGGATTGGCGGAGGAGGACGGGAATACGGCGATAGCCGTCTCCAAGATGTATTCTATTTACAAATTGGATCCTGTAATATATATATATATATATATATATATATATATATATATATATATATATATATATATATATATATATTACAAAGGTACAGAATTCTTTGGCACATAATTCTTAAAGAAAGATAGGATTGAAGCAAGCTAGAGTTCTCTTTTCTTGCTTAATTCTCTCATAACATCCTCTCACAACTGAAGTTATGTGTGAATAACACTAGAAGGTTGTTTCTTCAAAGGTTTGGTTCAATTGATGGACTTTTCGGTAATCTGAACACCGTTAAGAGAAGAGAATTCAAAAATACTCCAAAGACTCTTATGTGTATTGCTTTTTAAGACTTTATGATTTAAAGTGTCATATCTTTTACATATTTCCTTTATATATCTTCATTATACATGTTATATTCATGTTGTCACAAGTTTTTAAGTTCAAGAAAATACATTTGTCCTTAATCGCCTTTTGGAGGTACAAAACTAATAAAATCTCAAATTTCTTTAATCATTTACCTAAATTATTGCCATTCAAGCATCAATCACACATCCAACATCACAGCTGACATGGGAATGTCAGCTATGATGTTTTTTCTTGCCTGATTGACTATAAGAAGGCTTTCGATAGAGTCAGGCGTGAACAAATGATGGAAGTGCTGAAGAGGACAGGGATTGACGAAAGAGACCTAAAAATAATAGCTAACTTGTATTGGAATCAATCAGCGCAGCGTTGCTCCGAATAGATGGAGAATATACAAATCAGGTCTAAATCTTAAGGGGAGTGAGACAGGGGTGTATAATTTCACCACTGATATTCAATCTTTCGTGGACAGAGAAACAAGTATATAAATTAAAAAGATAGTAATATTGTATGCACTAAAGAACACCAGAAATGGAAAAAGCCTGGTGCCAGATCAGCTGCCTATTGATATCCTTAAAATGATAGAAAATGAGTACATGGATGTCCTCTTAAAGCTCTTTAATGAAATTTAACAATCGGTTGACTTACCCAATGAATGGTTGACGACATTTATTTGTCTCCCAAAACAGAAAAATGTTGGAGAATGCACCGACCACCGCACCGTAAGCCTTATGTCTCACACACTTAAAAAGTTTTTGAAGATCATCCATAAACACTTTTACCATATATTTGATATGGATGAAACCCAATTTGGATTCCGAAGAGATGTAGGTATCCGTGAAGCTCATCCAGAGATACTTGGTTATGAACCAAGATATGTACGTTTGTTTCATAGATTATAACAAGGCTTTCGATAAAATCCGCCACAAAGAGCTAATGGACGTCCTCAAAGCAAAACAATTACAACACCATATCCTTCGAATTATAACAAACCTAGGTATATTATAAACAGCAGGTATACATATACGTTAATGAACACACATCAGAAGAGTTCGAAGTTAGAAGAGGAATGCGACAGGTGTGTGCATTATCACCACTACTATTCAATGTATACTCTGAAGAAATTATGAAAAGTTCTTGAGGAAGAAACAGCAGGAATAAATGTCAATGGAACACAAATTAACAACATTAGATATGCAGACGATACGATCATAATAGTAGACAACCTCCAAGACCTCCAAAAGCTATTGAACAAGATAGTTGAGTATGGAGAAGAATATGGATTATCAATAAACATAAAATAAAACAGAGTCAACAAAAGAATGGAAATGGAAACCATCAAGACACGAAAGCTGCAATACCTGGGGCATGTTATGCGTAATGAAAGATACAACATACTTCAATTAATTATACAAGGGAAAATCGAGTGCAAGACAAGTGTAGGAGAAGAATCCCATGGTTGCCTAACTTGAGGAAATGTTACGGATGCACATCAATCAAACGATTCAGAGCGGCAGCATATAAGATCAGAATGGTCATGATGATTGCCAACCTCCGTCGCGGAGATGGCAAGTAAAGAAAAAGATCTTATGCGTATATAATGTATCTAATGGTCAACGTGGTAGGAGTGATGGTAGGAATCTGTATGCTTTGTCTAAGGAGAGGCTGGTAAAAGATATATTGCATTTTATGATGTGATGTTAGATATTACGGGAATTCAGATTGAAGTGGTTCAGAAATGAAAGATTCTGGAAAGGGAAGAATTTTTAGAATCCTTGAGAGGCTTCAACCTGCATAAGAAACTTAAATATACTGCCGGAATTAGAAAACAGAAAAATGCTCACATACTTAAAAGCGCGGACGGAAAAATTTGTTATCACGAACAACAGTGCAAAGAATGGGAGAGATACATCACTGACCTTTTTGACGATGCTTCTATGGAAAATGCTCCAAATACTGCCTATGACAACCAGTTGGACAGAGGTCCCAATATACTGAATTCGGAAGTCGAAAAGGCAATACAGCAAGCCAAAAACAATAAAGCACCTGGACCAGATCAAATCCCTGCCGAACTACTTAAACTTTTGGATGAGGAAAGCATTGCCTGCTTAACCACTTTCTTCAACAAAATTTACAACGAAGGAAAAATACCAGATGATTGGTTAGAGTCACTGTTTATAACATTACCAAAAAAAAGCAGGCCCACCAAATGCAGCGATTTTAGACTAATCAGTTTGATGAGTCACACACTGAAGATACTCTTACGAATTATGCAAAACCGAGTATTCCTTCTATGCGAAAGTAAGATGGGTGATAAGCAATTTGGATTTAGAAACGGTCTAGGAACTAGAGAGGCACTATTCTGTATGCGCGTTCTTTTACAAAAAAGTTGTGAAGTCCGAAAGAATGTTTATGTTTGTTTCATCGACTTCGAGAAGGCGTTCGACAGAGTCCAACACAATACACTTTTCGACTGCCTATGGGCAGCAGGACTTGACCACTATGATATAAGACTGCTGAAATACTTATATTACAATCAAGTAGCCTGTATCCAAATTGGAGACAGTCCCACTGAAAAAATACGCATCAAACGTGGAGTACGGCAGGGTTGTGTTTTGTCACCCACTCTTTTTAATCTGTACTCTGAAGAAATCTTTAGGGAGGCTTTGGATGACAGACAAGAGGGAATAAGACTAGGTGGAGAAGTAATCAACAATATTAGATACGCTGACGATACAGCCATTCTTGCAGAAAGTTTACAAGATCTCCAAACATTACTAAATCTAGTCAGTGAAGCAAGTTATCGGAGAGGCCTAAAAATCAACATTTCAAAGACAAAGTGGATGGCAGTTGGAAAGATCCATATAGATCAAGGTCTGCTTTCTCTTAATGGAGAAGAGATAGAAAGGGTAAATCATTTCAAATACCTTGGCAGCTGATTAAATGTAAATTGTGACTCTGATGAAGAGATAATATCCAGGATCGAAATATCACGTAAGGCTTTTATGACCTGGAAACCAGTTTTATGCAACAGGAACCTGTCAATGAACATTCGTAAGAAGGTCCTGAAATGTTATGTGTGGTCGATCCTATTGTATGGTTGTGAGACATGGACGTTAAAAACCACAATGCTAAACAAGTTAGAAGCATTCGAAATGTGGTGCTATAGACGAATCCTAAAGATATGGTGGGTTTCGCACACTTCCAATGAAGATGTTCTTCAAATGATCAACTCAGAACGTTTGCTCATAAACATCATAAAGAGGAGAAAAACAGAATACTTCGGCCATATAATTGGAGGAGCCAAATACCATTTACTTCGCCTTATAATACAAGGAAAAGTGGAAGGAAAGAGATGGATTGGTCGAAAGAAACTTTCATGGCTGCGTAATATTAGACAATGGTGTGGTTTCACAGTAGAAAAATTATTTCGCGCAGCAGCCGACAGAGAAAGGTTTCAGGAAATTCTAAACATGATGACGGCCAACGTCTGAATACGGATACGGCACCCAAAGAAGAAGAAGAAGAAGAGGCTTGGGTTGAAAGGAACTATTAGCATCATGGCATGCTAATATATACGTATTAATATATGTAATTTATAATGAATGATGGTTAAATGGCTATTCCTCTTCAATAATTCTTAATACTATTTCGTTTAATGAATATGAAAAGTAAAATCGACAAAAAAAAAGAAGATGAGGAAGACCTAAAAAGACTTAATATTGTTCTGAAGCTATTTTCTTGTGGCATTGTAAATTAATTACTATTAAACTGGGAATAAGCCACAATTAAAGATAAAAATACGTTTATTGACGTTTCAATTTCCACTGCGGAAATCGTTCTCAAAATACAAACAGTAAATTAAACAAATTTTGTTTTTTGTTACATAGTGAAAAATTCTTCTAATAATTAAATTTTTTTTTCTGGTTTTTCCCTCATAATTTACTATGGAATCACTAACAGGAGAATTTTACTGTCCTCATGTCATGTGTTTGTCTTTTTAAAGACGAATTATATGCTATGATTTTTTTCTGACGGATATTCTCAAGTTAAAGTTGATTTCATGTAATCGAATGAACTATCTTATAAGTAAAGTCGTCCCAGGAGCGCAACTCAACAATATTGGCAATATCATTTTAAAGTCATCTACTTTAAAATGCATAATGTATGTCTGAATTGTCAATATAAATGAGTCAGATAAAATTAAATTATTAGAAGAATTTTTCACTATGTAACAAAAAACAAAATTTGTTTAATTTACTGTTTGTATTTTGAGAACGATTTCCGAAGTGGAAATTGAAACGTCAATAAACGTATTTTTATCTTTAATTGTAGCTTATTCCCAGTTTAATAGTAACTAAAAAGACTTAACATAATGCAATTGCAAAGATATTGAGGCAGAACAAAAGATGGCATAAAAAGAAATAAATAGCGAAAAACGGGAAGAATTTTTCCTATGTATTTTTTAGAAATATCTCCAATTATTACGTAGAAATAATTTATCCCCCTAAATTCTACATAAACTTCATATAATAACGTATATATATACAACAAATTTCGACAAAAGAAAATAATTGACGAGATATCCCATAGACAAAAGAATTTGGAGGCCACAAATGGAAAAATTTCATTAATTACCACCTACTGCTGTGTGTGCGGACAGACTACATTTCAGCAAGGTCTGACCAGTCCGTCAAAGTCTGTCAACTGTCAAGGGTAACACGACATGCCGGTAGGAACATGCAATATTGATGAATTCGGCATATTGAGTCTGGAAAAACCTACCAATATCAATTTGTACCCAATACAAACAGGATACCAACGATACAATAAATCCTGCGAAAGAAATAGCTTTTATATAGTTTATAGAATAAATTTAATAAACTGCGAATCTATAAAATATTTTATTATAGGTTTGAATGAATTTAAGCAGTTATTTTTAACGTAAATATATAATTAAAGTTAATATATGTGGTAATTTAATTTTTTGTATAATATGTAAAAAATTAAATGACAGTAAATTTTATATATAGCAAAAGAGGTGATGATTGCGGTGATAGCTTAAGAGCAGTCGTTCGTCCACACCTTTTCCAATCTATGAGTTCTAATCACCGCATAAAAGTTCCAATACGTTAAAAAAGAATCGATACTTAAGGTCTAAGGACTTACCGGCAGAAGCTAACGGTGCCCGACATGTGTGACAAAAGCATTGCATAACGGATTCTCTTACTAGCCCGATCAGCATTTTGACGGTTTTTTGTTATTAATTCGTTCACAACCACTGATACCGCTCCTGATGAGGGTTTTGATGTGTTTGCCGAAAATTGCGTTACTTCCGTAATAAACTGACCGCCTTTTCCGTTGATACTGACGGAAAGGGGAGAACCAAGGAACCAGGAATAGAGAATGGAGGGCGGTGTTGTCGCGTCGAGGTGGAAAACGGCGCGGACAACCAGGGGTGGATGGCTGAAAGGGCTGGAATTTCCCAAAAGATGTGACACAAGTCTAAACACGGGAAATTTTGTAATAAAATTGAAGGAACTAGTGCTTATCCCTAAAATTTTTTTCCGGAAGATATGATTTTAATATTTCTGTGTTTACTTGGCAAAATTGGGCTTAATTTATATAAGGTAACAATCTGAAAATTTCCCATCATTAGTATCATCATTCTCGAAAATAATATGAAAAATCAAAAACACAAATTTTGTTTTCAATGACAAAACTTTCAGTAAATATTTTTAGTTCGTAAGGTCGAAATCCTCGCAAGTCTTATTACCCTTACAATTTTAAAATTGGAGTCAAATGACACACGATTTTAAAGAGAGATAGAGAGATAGAGAGATAGATAGATATATTGGTCTGCAATGGTAGCTTAATTAGATATTTTTCTTCAACAGTTTTATTCTTAAAAATCAAAAATCTTAATTTTAGCCTTTATAGAAGGCCCACCTTCAGAACCTCACAATATTTTGTCAATAATTAATAATCTACATCCTGCAATTAATTTTACCTTAGAAGTAGAAAGTAACAACATTATCAACTTTTTAGACCTAACTATCAAAAAGAATGCTTCCTCCTCTTCTTCTTTGCCTACACTAGAATTTTCAATATTCAGAAAACCTACTCAAACTGACCATATGATACCAACATCATCAAATCACCCTTTTCAACACAAGATGGCAGCTATTCAATGTTATGTCCACAGACTTCTTAATATCCCTATGTCTCAAGAAAATTACAATAAAGAAATCTCCATCATTAAACAGATAGCAAACAACAATGGTTTTCCTTCTACTACTGTTGATAAAGTCATTAGAAAATCTATACTCAAAAAGAGACTAAACCGAGCTTTTAATGTTGATAAAAAATCCAACACTACTTCCCTATATAGAGCCTTAACTTACTTAGGACCAATTTCAGAAAAAATTTCAAGAGTACTTGTTAATAAAATTAGTGACTTAAACATCTCCTTTAAAACCAAATATAACATCAAGTCCATCTTCAGCAAGACCAAAGACAAAGTTGACAAACTAAACAGAAGTGGTATTTACAAGCTGTCCTGTGGTGACTGTAATATGACTTATGTAGGTAGAACAATGAGAACTCTGAATCAAAGAATCAAAGAACACCTCAATAACCCAGAAAAATCAAACTTTGGATATCACATTAAATTTAATAATCATTCCTTTTCTCCTTCTGAAAACAGTAAAATTTTACACAACATTCCAAATAAAAACTTTAGACTCATGAATCTCTTGGAAGATCTATAGATATCCAAAGAAATGAAACTAAACCCAGATTGTTGCTTAAACACACAAATCAACCTCAATTGCAACTATAAACCTCTTTTTAAATTATTATGGGAGACTTTAGAGGAAGAAGGATGACCTCATGCAATCTTATTATATATTTTTCATACTTTTATATTTTTAAACAAATTTTAAACTTTATTAGAAATTTACAACATTTTGTAATTCATTTGACAGTTATTCTTAATTGAAACATGAAAATACATTCTTAAAAAATTTTTTATGCAAATTTCTTACAATTTTCCATCAAGAGATACAATTCTCAATACACTTAAGTATCAGATAACTTAACATTAATACCATGTTTCTTCTTTATATTGTTGTTGAACAATTTGAGCCCTTGTTTCTTAAGGATGGCTGTCAGATTGAACATACATTGACCTTGAGCAATGACTTGAGTTAATTTACAAACTAATGTCATTCTGTATGATGTGATGAACACAAAAAATTTAATTTAAAAACTTAATTTTTAGAAAGTCTTTGATGACTATTAGTAATTCCAAACTACTAAATAATTTTGTAAGAATTTAAAAAACAATCTCTATTTCCTATATATGACATTTGTCAACTGTCACTTTTGAAAAATCGTTTAAAAGGACCGACATTTGATTTCATTAGTTCTATTCTGTCTGTCTACCTCCTCACATCAATCAATGGTCGGGTTCTTATACCCGTACCATGACAAAAATTTTTTTTTCAATTTTTTAACAGTTCACATCGATACTCCATACCGAGCGGACGTTAAATGGTTCTCTGTTATCAACATTCGACCGGTTTTCTCGATTTGAACAGATAAATGTGAAGTGATTAAAAAGCAATCAATTAGTAATAGACTTAAAAATAATAAACTCATCAAATTAAATTTAAAAACAATACAGTAATTTATTTATAATGTTTCCAACGGGAAATGGACCAGGATTCGACAACTACATAGTTAGCCAACAAATACAAAATGTAAACAGCCAGCCATTACCAATCCAGTATCCATCAAACCAAATGAATTGTTACCCACAAATGCAGATTCCAAACAACACACAGGGTCAATCACAAATCAACAATATACAGGGTTATCCACAAATCTCATCACAAATACCAGGTATGTACAATATGCAAATAAATCAACCAACCACTAATTCTTCGACGAATATGATATTTCCGCCCAATCAACAACAATATATAAATCAACAAAACGCGGCACACAACAGCAATATAAATAACAGAAATAGCCAGCAATACTACAGAATGTCATCAACAAGCGATGACGAACCAGAAAGTGCAAATGTGTCAACAAATAACTCATGGCAAGTAGTTAAAACTACAAAACGCAGAAAAATCAGATCAAATGTAGAAACAGACAAAGAAGATGATACCATTACACTATCGAACAAATATAATACCCTAACGGATACCCAAGAAAATGAAACCAATCAAAATGAAACAGCGCCAAGAATACCTAAACCACCACCAATATTTGTTTACGATGTAAACGACTTCCCAGAAATGAGGAAAAAATTTACAGAAATAGCTGAAGCTGAACAATACGAAACCAGAACTATGGCAAATAATACAGTCAAAATAATTTGTAGCGATCCAGAAATATACAGAAAATTCTCCAGATATATGAGAGAGAACAACATTATTCATCACACATATCAACCAAAGGAAGAAAGGGCCTATAGAGTCGTAATTAAATACCTTCACTATTCACATGCAACAGAAGACATCAAAGAAGAACTGACAAAACTGGGTCACAAGGTAAGAAACATCATTAATGCTAAACATAGGATTACAAAAGAGCCGATAAATATGTTCTTTGTTGACCTTGAACCATCAGACAATAACCAAGATATTTATAAAATTCAGAAACTACAACACTGCAATATACAAATTGAACCACCTATTGTCAGATATTACCTTTACTTGAAACAATTTGGTGGATGAAAGGCTTAGTGGTATTGGGCCACGAAAAAGAAGAAAAATAATAGACTATGAAGTATGCTATGAATGTTAAGTTGTTGTTGTTATTGCAAGTATGTCAATAAATATAATTTTAAATAACTGTAACTAATTCTGTATGTATACAAATAAAAACCAAATCCAACATACGCAAACCTCTTAAAACGGGTAGTTTTTTGGTGGTGCGACATTGTGGCGACCGTGACAGGACTTTTTGAGTTGGATTTCGGTGTGACTTTTGTAGTTGTGGGCCAGTGAGTTTTTACCGCGTTCTTTGGTTTGTGATTTGTATTGAGAACGTTTCGGTGGTTTTGAACCAAACGCACTATGGCAGCAGAATTGGAAAATAGAAAGAAAACCAGAAGAGTACTAAGGGCTATTTTTACGCGTACGGCCAACGAGTTAGAAGGTCTTATGAAAGCAGAACCATTGGACTACGAGTCAATAGAAGTGTCCTGGGAACTGTTAAAATGTAAGTTTGAGGAGTTACAGTCAGTTGATTCCCAAATTACTGAATTATCATTTGAAAGCTCTACTGAGGCGGAGCTAGAAGCAGAGATAGAGAGTTGTGATGTATATTTGAGAAAGTTTTCCAAATGTAGAACCAGATATAACAAGCTGATGGAAGAAACGAAAACTGAAGCATCCAGCAGACATAGTGTAGTGTCCCAGAATACAGATGAGCCACAACTAACAGGTATGAGAAAATTTAGATTACCTACTATTGAATTTAAAAAATATGATGGCAGTATCAAAGGTTGGTTGGCATTCTGGGCACAATTCAAAAAGATTCACGAGGATGATTCTATTGATTGTCATGATAAGATAGAATATTTAATTCAAGCCACAGTACCAGGTAGTAGAGCACGTCAACTAGTAGAAAGCTATCCAGCTATGGCTGACAATTATGGTAAAATTATGGAAAGTATGCAAAGCAGGTTTGGCAGAGAAGACTTACAAATAGAAGTATACATTAGAGAGTTACTAAAACTCATTTTGAGTAAGTCTGTGTCTAAACAAAAGATTGATATATCTAAACTGTATGACAGCATTGAAACTCAACTGCGAGCACTGGAGACATTAGGTATCACATCTGACAAGTGTTCAGCAATGCTCTTTCCATTAATTGAATCTTGTTTACCTCAGGAATTGCTTAGGGTGTGGCAACGCTCCACAAATATTGATCATAGAGATGGGACATTGGAAAACAGGTTGAAACTGTTGATGACTTTTCTCAGAAATGAAGTAGAGAATGAACAAAGGATTGCTTTAGCTGCTGAAGGTTTTGGACTGTCTGAAGAAGTGGCTTCATCCTCTAAAGCTAGTGTCAAGAGGTCATCAGGTTTTCCAACTGCTGCTAATTTAATTAATTGTGAAATATCAGCTTGTGTCTTTTGTTCAGGTACACATGGTAGTGAAGATTGCTTTAAGGCACAAAAAATGACATTTGTTCAAAAAAAGGATGTTCTCATTGGGAAGAAGGCTTGTTTTAGATGTCTAAAAGTGGGACATCAGACCAAAAGATGTAAAACAAGGCTAAGATGTGTTATCTGTAGCCAAGCTCATGTAGTCTTGATGTGTCCCAGTTTAACAATAAGTCAAGGTAAGCCTAGTAATAGTCAAAATGAGAACATGTCTTCTAAGGATGTCATAAATGACCAGGCTTTGACTAACCAAACTAAAGGTCATGTATTTTTGCAAACATTGAGAGTCACTTTAATTGGTATCTTTGGTAAAAGTAGAGTTGTTCGTGCCTTAATTGATAGTGGGTCACAAAGATCATATATATTAAAGGACACAGCTTTAAAATTAGATTATCCGGTTAAACGACAGGAAAAAATTGTTCATTGTCTGTTTGGAGGGTCAGAAGTTGCAAACTCTCATAACTGTTATGAAGTCACAATACAGGGTAAGAACTCTACATATTGTTTTGAGGCCTTAGATCAACCAACAATTTGTAGTGATGTAGCTCCAGTATTTTATGGTCCATGGAGGGAACAAGCCAAGAACCTTAATATTGATTTATCTGATGATCTCCAACCTGGCCCAATTGAACTGTTATTGGGAGCAGATGTCGCTGGTTATTTGTATACAGGGGGTCGTCATAAATTAGATTGTGGGTTAGTAGCTATAGAAACTCTCATTGGATGGACACTTATGGGAAAAATACCTACAAGTAGTGAACATTCTGATGCTGTCATGTCCACATTGAATCTTCTCATAAAGGATGCTTCCTTAAGTGAGCTTTGGGAGTTGGAAGCAATTGGTATTAAAGAGCCTACAGATAGACATACCAAAGAGGAGGCTGCTTTAGCTGCTAGGGATTTTTTTATGCAGACTGTAAGTGTAAATAAGATGGGCCGCTACGAGATTCGTCTTCCTTGGTTGGATGGTCACCCTCCTCTCCCCAGTAATTGTGAGTTGTCGGAGAAAAGACTAAATTCCACTCTGCAAAAGCTGAAACGTGATGGTCTTTTTGAAAGGTATGATGATGTTTTCGCTGACTGGCAGGCTGAAGGTATAATTGAGTTAGTTGGAAAGTTAAATAATGTTGATAACAGTCTGGGACATTTTTTACCTCACCGCCCTGTGGTAAAGGAAGAAAGTACTACCAAGGTACGTCCAGTGTTTGATGCATCTGCACATTCAAAGAATAAACCTTCACTTAACCACTGTTTAGAGAAAGGTCCAAATCTGATTCAGTTAATTCCTTCAATGTTTGTAAGGTTTAGAGAAAACAAAATAGGAGTGATTTCTGATATTAAAAGGGCATTTCAACAGATAAGTGTGCATGAAAGGGACTGTGATTTCCTCAAATTTTTATGGGTTGATAAAGAAGGTCAGACAGTAGTTTTTCGTCATAAACGTGTGGTATTTGGTGTTAACAGTAGTCCATTTTTGTTAGGGATGACGCTAGAGTACCACTTAGCAAGATACCTGGAAAAGGGCTCTACATCAGAATCATTGTATGCTTTAGATGTTGTTAAAAGGTTAAGTCAAAGCTTCTATGTTGACAACTGTGTTACAAGTTTGCCTGATGAAGAGATGGTATCAAGGTTCATTACAGAGTCTGTAGCAATTATGGCAGAGGGACAGTTCGAACTAAGAGGGTGGGAGCGTACAAGAAATGATGAAGTTAGTGGAACTGAAGAGATATGTCCTGTTCTTGGTATGAACTGGCATCCTGTACGAGATGTTTTGATAGTTAATTTGAAATTCTTAAGAGAGGACACTGACTTGGAAAATATGGTAGTGACTAAACGTATAATCCTTTCCACAGCACAGAAAGTGTTTGATCCTATTGGATATTTATGTCCAGCTCTATTAGTACCCAAACTCATGTTACAAAAGTTGTGGGAGAAGAGCTTGGCATGGGATGAACCACTTGATGAAGTCATCTCTGAAGAGTTTAAAATTTGGTTGAAAGATTTACCTTATCTTGAGAAGATTGAATTGCCTCGATGGGTACAAATGAATGGTGAGGTATCACAAAATTTAAGTATCCATGTTTTTTGTGATGCAAGCAAACTGGCCTATGCTTGTGCTATCTTTTTGAGAGTGAGTTATTCTGGTAAAGTATTTGTATCCCTATTGGCCTCGAGAGCTAGATTGGCTCCAATTAAGAAATCTACCTCGAAAATGACTATTCCACGTCTTGAGCTGCTAGCTGCAACTATAGGTGCCCGTTTGTATGTTCAAGTTGCAGAGAACTTGCCAGGAAATATAGAATCCTTTTTTTGGAGTGACTCAAGCACTGTTATTTCCTGGATACAACGCCAAGAAGAATGGGGAGTTTTTGTATGGAACAGAGTTAAAGAAATTCGTAGCTTAACTTCAATTGAAAACTGGCGTCACCTACCAGGAGTGGTCAATCCTGCAGACTTGCCATCACGAGGGTGCACGTCTAGACATTTGTTTCAGTCGAGATGGTGGGAGGGGCCAAAGTGGTTATATGAAAGCCGTGATAAGTGGCCTTCTAGTGCGGCTACTTGTGATGAAGAAGAAGTTAATGCAGAGCGTAGAAAGACTTTGGTGACATCTCTTGTTAATGTTTATAATTCGTGTGACTGGCATTTTAGCTACTTTTCCCAATATACTAAGATGGTACGAATGGTGGCTTGGATTCAACGTTTTGTAAAAAATTGTCGCAAAGGTGACCAGAAGTATAAAGGTGAGTTAACCTCTGAAGAGTTTGAGGCTGCAGAGAAATTTATTTTGATAAAAGTACAGCAGGAAAGCTTCTCAGGTGTGGATGATAAAAGGATTAATCATCTTGACCCATTTTATGAAGAAGGGGGTTTGATTAGATTGAGATCTAGAGTTTGTAACAGAGAAGCTACACAGTATTACCGTTTTCCAGTCGTACTGCCATCTAAACATGAGATAACCATAAAGTTAATTAGGTATTATCACTTGAAGTCTTGTCATGTTGGGACCCAAGGTACTTTAAGTTTGCTCAGAGAAAAGTTTTGGGTTCTCTCAGGAAGGCGCAGTGTAAGATCCGTTATCTCCAAGTGTGTATTGTGCCGGAGGTACACTGGAAAACACCTAACAGTACATACTCCTCCTTTACCGGCTAACAGAGTGCGTGACGCTGTAGCTTTTGAAGTGACCGGTATTGACTTTGCGGGACCGCTGTTCCTTAAGACCGGTGAAAAAGTTTGGATTTGTATGTTCACGTGTGCGATCTTCAGGGCGGTTCATCTGGAACTCTGTTGTTCGTTATCAACTTCTAATTTTCTTCAGGCCTTACGTCGGTTCGTGTCTCGTCGTGGTAGGCCGAAAACGATTTATAGTGATAACGGTACGGGTTTTGTGGGTGCTGAAAATGCCTTATCATGTCTGGACTGGGACAGTATTACTCGTGAGATGTCTGTGCAACGTATTCGTTGGCATTTTAATCCACCTACCGCAGCTTGGTGGGGAGGATTCCTGCGAGCGCCTCATTGGTGTTATGAAACAGTTGTTGAGAAAAATACTAGGTCGTGCTAGTTTGGACTATGAGACTTTTCTAACGTTGTTATGTGAGTGTGAGGCAATAATTAATTCGCGACCATTAACGTATCTATCGGAGGATCCTCAAGAGTTAGTTGCCTTGACACCAGCGATGTTTTTGCGGGATCAGGTGGACTGATTTGCGGGAAGCGATTTCGTTTGGAATATCTTGGACAGTTAAAACTAGTTTACGCGAATAAAACTCACCACCAGATCGCACTTAATGAAATTGTGCTTGTCGGCAACGATGGCAGTAAACGTTTAGATTGGCCTATGGGACGAGTTGTTGAACTTTTTCCTGGTAAAGATGGAAGTGTTCGACTGTTCAAAGTTAAGACAGCTAAGGGATATTTATTGAGACCTGTCCAGCGTCTTTACCCTCTAGAGTGTTGTACTGTTCCTGAGTTCGAGCTTCGGAATGATGTGAAGACGTCAATGAAGGATAACGGTGAATTAAATGGTACCCCACATGTTCCTGAGTTGGCTGCGAGAGACTTCAGTTCCGAAGACGAATATTGTGAGGGTGCGGGAGTGTTTAAAGTCAGTATTCCGACAAATAGTGCAAAGGTTTCTAAAGTGAAAATCACACGTACGGGACGGGCTTCTAAATTGCCTAAACGTTATTTAGAGTAGTGATTGTCAAAAACTGTACCTATTAGCCATTTTTAATTTTTTGTATAATGGTTTTGTAGCATTTCTCTTTTAGATTTTGTGAGCAATATTTTATTTTATCAGAATATTCCTCAGGTGGGAGTATGTCAGATATTACCTTTACTTGAAACAATTTGGTGGATGAAAGGCTTAGTGGTATTGGGCCACGAAAAAGAAGAAAAATAATAGACTATGAAGTATGCTATGAATGTTAAGTTGTTGTTGTTATTGCAAGTATGTCAATAAATATAATTTTAAATAACTGTAACTAATTCTGTATGTATACAAATAAAAACCAAATCCAACATACGCAAACCTCTTAAAACGGGTAGTTTTTTGGTGGTGCGACACCTATAAAAAACAAAAATATCATCCAATGTATGAGATGTCAATTATATGGCCATTCAAAAACATATTGCAATAGACCATATGTCTGTGTGAAATGTGGAGGACAGCACAGTACAAGCAGTTGTAAAAAGAACAAGAACACACCAGCTACATGTGCTTTATGTGGAGGAGATCACCCAGCTAACTATAAAGGATGCGAATATTATCGTAATTTAAATAGAAATAAAAATATAGCACAAACTACATATAATCATCACCAAAATATGTCGCAAGCACGTAACAGAAACTTTATACCCAACACAGTAAGACCAAATGTAAGCTATGCTAATGCAGCGGGTAATAGACAACCTCCTGCTGCTCCTTCAGATAACCAAGATTCAAACACCATTCTTATGAAGTTTTTAGAAGAATTCAAAGCCATGTTTAATCAAATCTTGCAACAAAACAGCATGGTAATAAACATGCTAAGTAAACTCATATGCAAATAAAATTCTTTCTACGAATAGCAGAATGGAACGCCAATGGCCTGCTGAATCATAAGGACGAGGTGATAATATTTCTACAACAAAATTTTATAGATGTATTATTAATAAGTGAGACACATTTTACAGACAAATCGTATTTTAAAATACCTCAATATCTAACGTACCATACTAACCATCCAGACAAGACAGCCCATGGAGGTACAGCAATTTTGATCAAACAATCAATTAAACATTTCATGATGGAAAGTTATATAACAGACTGTATCCAAGCTACAGTAATTAAAGTGTGCTCATTACCTTACGAAATAACAATAGCAGCAGTGTATTGCCCTCCAAAGCACAATATTAAAAAAACCGATTTCGCATCCTTCTTCAATACTCTAGGTCCAAAATTTATCGCAGCTGGTGACTTCAATAGTAAACACACGTACTGGGGATCAAGATTAATAACAACAAAGGGGAGAGAGCTTTATAGCTTAATGCAAGAAAATAAATACTCATATTTATCAACAGGAACACCAACGTACTGGCCAACGGACCCCAAAAAAAGACCAGACCTCTTAGATTTTTGCATCATAAAAGGAATATCTAACACCTTTATGGACATAGTTCCAAGTTATGATCTATCTTCAGATCATTCACCAATTATTGCAACAATTAGCACCTGCGTTATTAACAAACAACCTACTCCAAAACTGCATGGACCTAGAACAGATTGGAACGTTTACCGAAAAATACTGGATGAAAACATTAAACTAAATGTAAGACTAAGAAGCCCTTCAGAAATAGAAGCAGCTACAAACAACTTTATGACATTATTACAAAACGCTGCAAAAGAAGCGACACCGAACGATGCAGATAAAAATAAAATCGAGAATAGAATAAATATTCCACTAGAAATTAAAAAGCTCATTGCTGAAAAAAGAAGAGCAAGAGCCAAATGGCAACAAAGTCGGAACCCAGCGGATAAAACGTTTTACAATCGCTTAGCCAATAAATTAAAAACAAAACTAAAAATTGCAAGAGAAGAGTCAGTCAAAAAATATGTAACACAACTTAATAGATACGACCATTCAATATGGAAACCAATCAAATCATCCTTAAAACCTCAAGCAATATCGCCACCAGTAAGAAAAACCACAAACACACAGAACCAATGGGCAAGAAGCGATAAAGAAAAATCCGAATTATTTGCTGAACATTTAGCAACAGTATTCCAACCACACAACAATGAAGAAGATCAAGAAATTATTAATTATTTAAACTCAGAACAACCGTCAGTAAATCCAATAAAATTAACAACACCCAAAGAACTTAAAGAAGAAATCTTAAAACTAAATATCAAAAAGTCACCAGGAATTGACCTAATAACTCCAAAAATGCTAAAGGAATTACCAAAAAAGGGTATAGTGATCCTTACATATATATTTAACGCAATATTAAGATGTAATTATTGGCCTAACAATCTAAAAATTGCAGAAATACTTTTATTTCCAAAACCAGGAAAGGATCCAAGTGAAGTCTCATCCTATCGACCTATCAGTCTGTTATCAACAATCTCCAAATTACTAGAAAAACTTTTAATAAAAAGAATAGATCCAGGCCTTACAGGCGCAGACTGGATACCAAATTTTCAGTTTGGATTTCGACGAGAACACTCAACTATCCAGCAATGCCACCGAATAACCCATAAAATCAATTCCGCATTAGAAGAAAAGGAATATTGCCCAATGGTATCACTAGATGTACGTCAAGCTTTTGATAAGGTTTGGCATAAAGGACTTCTTTATAAAATTAAACAAATATTACCACCCTTCTTTCGAATACTTACATCATACTTGGAAAACCGACAGTTTAGAACAAAAGTAAATGGAGAAATATCTAAAATGCATCCCATTAAGGCGGGAATTCCACAGGGCAGTGTCCTGGGACCTTTATTATATATATTATATACTTCTGATCTACCAACTTCGCATAACGTAACAATTGGCACATTTGCAGATGACACAGTAGCACTTACCAGTCACAAACACATTAACATAGCTACACAACAACTCCAAGATTATTTGTATGAGCTTGAAAACTGGCTAAAACAATGGAAAATAAAAATTAATGAAAACAAGTCAACCCACGTAACTTTCACTTTACGACGAGAAACACCACCACCAATATATATCAACAATGAGGAAATACCCAGGACTAAAACAACCAAATACCTAGGGCTACACCTGGACCAAACCCTGTGTTGGAAAGAACACATCACCAAAAAAAGAAAACAAATACAACTAAGACAAAAAGAAATCAATTGGTTAATTGGAAAAAACTCCAAACTGTCAATAAATAATAAAATTCTAATTTATAAAACAGTTATTAAACCAATATGGACATATGGCATAGAGCTGTGGGGCTGTAGTAGTAAATCTAATATTGCTATTATGGAAAGATGTCAATCAAAAATCTTAAGAGCAATTGTTGATGCACCCTGGTACGTAACCAACCAACGAATCTATGAGGATCTCAATATCTCAACAGTGAAAGAAGTATACCAGCAAAAGAAATTACAATACATTCAAAAAGTGAACACACACTCCAACCCATTAATTTCCGCAATACCTCAACATCAAGTTATCCGAAGACTAAAGCGACGTTGGCCAACAGACCAGTAACATGGACCCGTGATTCTCTCACTGGAGGGGACCACATCACGCCAGAACCAAGGGACAGGACTTAAACTCATCACATTAACTTATAGAATATATTGTTTTATTCTGATTGTTAATTTATTAGTTATAATAAAAAAAAAAAAAAAAAATTTTTTAACGTGTTTGTGAAGTCCAGTGTCGGCTTTTTATATGTTTTTTATATGTTTTAAAAATACCAACAACTAAAAAATCATAATTTTGAAATTCAAGGAAATGAGATCTCTCCTTTGTAGTGGTATTTAAAAAATGACGTAAGTTAAAAATTATAATCTTTACCAATTAGTACTTATAAGAACATTTTATTGTAGCATAGCTCTGATGATGGCTTTGTAAAGCCGAAAGCGCTCAGCTAGGAATTGCCTAAAATATACACACTTCAAAAATACTTTTTTGCATTTTCTTTCGACTAGTTTTATTCTTGCACTGACATTGATTTTTGAAAAATTATGCAAATGAAAATTATTTAATATTCAGATTTAGCCATACTACTGACACTCCCTCTAAGGGGAAAACTCACTCATTCCAGATACCTACGGTATCAAAAGGGTTGAGCTCTGGTGGGAGTCTTTCCGTGTTATCGAGTCCTACATAGGTGACTTGGTACGTCGGTGTATCTCCTAAAAATTTTTGCATGCATCTGAGCATCGAAAGTAGCAAAGCTTTCTGCATAATCTTATACAGATGTTCATTTGGACCCAGCTTTTTTATGTTTTCTAGGAGATTTTTAGAAATGACTCCAATGGTAGAAAGAATAATAGGTATCGTCTGGATGCTTTCCATTCTCCATTGTCTCCATATTTTTATTTTCAAATCTCTGTGCTTAGCGATCTTTTCGTTTTATTTAACACGCAGATTATTGTTGTTATGTATCGCCACATCGATTAGTGTTGTTTGTCTTGTTAATTTATTATCTAGCACGAGATCTGGTCTATTATATATATATACAATAGCACTAAAGGCCTTAGAGGCTCATGGCTTAAAAAATTTTGTTCTTTTTTCATTTTCGCTTTCCTTTATGTACTGAGATCTTCACTGGCTCGATATGTGACTTTTCTCCATTCCTTCTTGTTATTCATTTTTCTTTTCTGGCCGTCTAGTCCAATTTCTTCCATATCTTTTTCTACCTCCTGATTCCATCTATTTTTTGGCCTTCCTTTTCTCTTTTTTGAAGTTATATTGTAGTTTAGTACCCTTTTTGGAGTCCTCGTGTTTGGCATCCTTTCTAGTGACCTCGCCATCTTAGTCTCTGTGCCTTTATGACTCCTATTATGTTAGGTTGATTATATAATTTCTTTAACTCATCATTTGATCTTCTTATCCATAAACCGTCCCTTATTATTCCTCCATATATCTTCCTCAAGATTTTTCTTTTCCATATCTCCAGTAGATTTTGTTCATTTTTTGTCATTGTCCACGTCTCACTGCAGTATGTTGCTATTGGTTGTATTGTTTCGTATAACTGTATTTTTGCCTTTCTTGATAAAAACTTGCTTTTCAACATTTCACTAAGAGCATGTACACTTCTATTGCCTGCCATTATTCTAGCTTGTATTTCTTCTTTAATGTTAGGTTTACGTGATATTATTGTACCTAGGTATGTAAATCTTTCCACCATTTCGAATTCGTATGATAATCTTTCTTCTACTTCTACTTTAAACTTTTGTCCATCCCTAAACTGATCATCTGTCCACTGCATACATTTTGTTTTTAGTTTTCATTTATGTAAAGTCCCATTTTCTTTGCTGCTTTTACTATTCTCTGTACTATCTCCTGTAGCTCTTTTTTTCCTCTTGCCAGCAACACTATATCATCCGCAAATGCCAAAACTTGGTGTCTTTTGTGATATAGGAGTCCTTCTCTATTAATTCTCGCTTCTCGCATTATTTTTTCTAGGCATAAATTGAAGAGTAATGATGACAAAGGCCTTAATCCTTCGTTTACTATAAATTTGTCCGATGCATGATTGTTGACTTTGACCCTGTTTTCTGTATTCTCTAAAGTAAGATGTATCATGTTACGCAACTTTCTGCTAACTCCCAGTTCCTCAAGGGTCTCTTTTAATTCCTTCCTTTTTATTCTGTCGTATGCTTGCTGGAAGTCGATGAATAGCGTTATCGTTGGTAAGTTGTGTTCATAGCTTTCTGCTTGTAACTCTCTTATTATGAATACTTGGTCCGTTGTGCTTCTCCCTCGTCTAAATCCACACTGGTATTCGCCTATTATATTTTCAGCTTCTTTTTCCAGCTTATCTTTTATCGATTTTGATAGGATTTTATATATGGTATTTAGTAACGCTACTCCTCTGTAATTACTGCATTCTGTTTTGTCTCCTTTTTTGTGTAATGGACAAATATTGGCTTCCTTCCAATCTTCTGGTATTCGTTCTTTTATCCATATCTCTTTTATGATCTTGCATATCCAATTATTTAGCAGTTTTCCACCATATTTCATCATCTCTGCTGTTATGTTATCACTTCCAGGGGATTTGTTGTTTTTCAGATTTGTTATGATCTTTTCGTTTTACTTAACACGCAGATTATTGTTGATATGTATCGCCACATCGATTAGTGTTGTTTGTCTCGTTAATTTATTAACTAGCACGAGATCTGGTCTATTATGTGCTACAGTTTGGTCTGTGAGCACAGTGCGATCCCAGTATAGCTTGTAGTTGTCATTATCAAGCATACTCGCAGGAACGTATTGATAATATGGGAGATGGTTTGTTTGTAGAAGTCCCAGTTTAAAAGCTATCTCTTGATGGATGATTTTCCCTACTGAGTCATGCCGTTCCTTATATTCAATTGCAGCAAATGCCTATTAGCAGCCCCCTGAAGGATGGTTGATGGTTTCTTTCTGTTTTAGGGAACATTTTTCCTGATATCTTTCCGAGATAGTCTTGACTGACTTCATTGGGATGTCGCCCGTACAGAGGATTACCCATCCAGATGCGAATTTTTTCGTTCTTATTAAGATGGTTCATGCGCATATCTTGTTCCCTTAGTTTGATCGGTGTTGTGTGACACAATCAATCGAATCTGAGATTTTTTAAGGTCAGTAGGTTAATATGTTGGTTTATCCATTGAAAGTTTACCTGTAATTAAATTTATCGGTGTGATCTTCCAGGGTTAATAATATAAACATCCATTTGAATCGCTGAGAAGTTTTTTTTTATTTTTTTGCTGGCAAGAATTGATTCATTCTCGTTAGGATCGCTGCCACCAAAGGTAGTCGATTTTAGCTTGGGTCCAAATTTTACATAAAATTTGTAATGTCTTCGTTGTTCGTTCTTTTTTATCATGGAAAATGTGTAGCAGTATAATGTATTGTGGCGGTTAATGATTCAGTAAATGTTTTGAGTGAGGATTGGAAGAATCGTCGTTTCCATCCTCGTTTTGTTTCTCCCTGGTTGTAATCCCAGGCTTTTTGTCAGTTTGGAGATGAATTTGTTCGTGTGTTCGTTACACAGAGAGTGAAGCCCAGTTCTACCCCAGAACCACCAGTGACGTCCAATTACAGAAAATTCAAAGTGTTTCAGTGAAAAATCCAGGTAACTTTTTGTTTTAAATTTTAAAGTAAAGACAGACATTTTTTTTCTAAAGTAATAATTATTAATAATTGCTCTTATTAAAATTTAAAAAATTATAATACTTAATATTGTAAATTTTACGATTCGACTTAAGCTGTCATTTTAATTTTTTTTTGTTTTAAATTTAATGTTAACATAAGGCAGCTCGCTTTATTATTATTTTTTTGACTTTAGTTTGTTTTATTTTTCAAGAAGGTTAACCTCCATGCAATTTTGTAAGTTCTGTAGTAACAGAGTTTGTAAACGGCTAGGACACATGTAAGTTTTTTTTGGTATTCTTGTTCTCTGTTAATTTTATGTATGTTGTAGAACTATTAATCTATATAATAATTTGTGCCATTTATATTTATAACTGTTTGTGGTAAGACACAATAAATGTTAATGTTTTTTAACATTTTGTTTATTTTTTTAACTAACCTTTTTTTTGAGTTTCATTTGAAAAAGATATTTTTTGCATTTCTAATAATTATTTCCCTAGTTAAAACTAGTTGTTGTAATCGTCATAATTTGTCACCTCGAAGCGGCGTCCTTTTTAAATTGCTAGAGGTGTTTCGTTTTGTTTTGTTTGTCCCAAGAGATTCATGACTCTTTGTTTCATTTTTTTTGTAGTTGTCCCAATCCGACCCCTTGCAATTTACTTATCCACGACCCCAGCTCTCCAAACAAAAGCCTGAGTGCCGTTCGCATCAGTATCGATTATTTTACTTGCCCTATCTCCACTGACATAGTTTCTGTCCCAAATTTTCTATAGTAATACCCCATATAGTAGGCAAATATATTCGTTACAAATAAAAGTAAAAGTAGAAGAAGAACTAACTGACCCTAATAAAGCTGGCAATGGGATAAAATAGGCAGATTCTCTGAGTCCTTTATTGTTCAACCTGAACGTTAATAAAATTATAAAAAGTAAGGACTAAAAAAGGATACCAAGGGGGAGAAATAGACGACGCAAAACCCACAGACGATGCAATACTACTCTCTCAAAGTGAAGATGATTTACAGTGAAGATGATGTATGCTACATCCATTTTAAAATAACCACTAGAAAATTTAACCCTGTAATTTTCCCAAAAAAGACAATATGCTTTGTTATAACAGCAAATTTACTAAGATGTAAATTGCATTTGAAAGGTCAGATATTTATATTTAAGCATCACATTATCTAGCTACGAAAAGCTCGAAACGAAAGTGGAAGATCTAGTGAATAAAACAAACAGAGCCGCAGGTTTCCTGAATTAAACAACATGGAAAAAAATATCGGGAAAGAAATGAAAGGCAGAATCTACAAAACTGTCATCAGACCAATCATAACATACGCACGACAGGCAGAACTACGACCTGTCACAGAAAGGACAAAAAGGATGTTGCATGGTGACAAATAGCAGAAATAAAAGAAGTGTAGATAGAATTACAGGTATACGACGTAGATGCATGGTGGTGAACATCAAGGACTGGGTAAGAATAGAAGATCGTGGAACGATCATATAAGCCGAATGACAACAGAGTAGTAAATCCGGCAAGAGACGGTTTTACAATACGAAGACGATCAGTAGGAAGACCATGGAAACTTTCTGGAGGCACATTGAAAAACAGAGATGAGTCATGTCTACAAAGAAGTATTTGTTTTTATATTTGCGTACTTTGTATATAATGGAATGATAAAGATAATTAACTACATTAAGAGTAACAAAAAAACCAAAAAAATGAATTATCATCAGAAGTATTTTTGGGGTATTTGAATGTTATTCAGTTTTTACAAATATAATTGTTCAATATTCTGCATATCCCTGACAAGCTTATCCAATTAGGGCAGCTTTAGACTTTTTTAAAAGCAAATACTTAAAATCCTGTACTGACCACAATCAAATACATTCTTGTGAAAATGGTCAGATGTTCGCAATTTGAGGATAATACGGCAACAGCGTCGGACGCCCGAGACAGCTCGAGACGCGATGACGCGTCCTGCGGTCGATATGTCGGGCGTAGCCGACGGACAGAACGACGCCAATGTCTTCGACTGACTCGATTTTATTCCATGCGATGCCTGTTCTCAGACGTAAGGTGACGACAACATCGACGACGGCAATTCCAGGGTGTCATTAACGAATGAACGTCCCGTAGTGGAGCGCCCTTCCTGCGTCTTGCCCTACTGCAGGATTATAGTTGATTCGGGTACATAACCGATCCGCTATTTCGTCGATAGATAAATTTTATGTTGCTGGCTAGACTCAGATCCGCAAAATAAATACATAACTGCGATATGGCAGTAAATGTTTACGTAATTAGATATTTTATATCCGGCATAAGAAGAATTTATTAAAAAGATATATCTAAAGGCCATTTAACTCTTCTTCTTCTTCTTAGAGTGCCGTCTCTCTAAGGAGGTTGACAATTATAATGGCTATTTTTATTTTTGAACTAGCTGCTCCAAACAAATCAATCCATTTGCGTGATATCTTCGTTAAATCTTTCTCCGTATTATGAGTCTCAAAATTACATATTTTGGTCTCCTCATCACGTGCCATGGGTATTTAAGTTTTCTTGTTTGTATAGTGGTGAGTTGTGTTTCTTTACTAACCTTCTCCAGTACTTTTTCTTTGAGTTCGAAAGACACGATTCTTTTTAAATGCATTTTTTATGTTCAAGTCTCAGCTCCATATATGAATTTGGAAATATATAAAATCGAATGGTACGTAGTGTAATTTCAAAATTAAGATTAGGAGTAGTGTTGCCCAAATGACAGAATAAGACGAGACTTGGACAGTCTTGGTCTTGTTCTTGCGCCAATACACCTGGTCTTGGTATTGCTCTCCCGGTCTTGGTCTTGGTCTTGCAGCAAAAGTCTTGCAAATCTCGTAGTTACCCATTAATTTAGTAAACGTTACTTTAGATCTTAAAACAACGGAACAGAGTAGGTACATTTTAAGTATCAATTAACATAGCCATAATAAATACCAACCAAATTGCAAAGCGATCTGTGCCTATGTTCTAACTAACCGAGCTATCTACCATGTCCCACGGGAGTCAATCTGTTTTTAATATTAAAAAGCTTACATGCACTAAAACATGGTTAAAACACAAAAAACGAAATTAATGACATAAACTTGACTGCATTTTAAGATTAGATAAAAAACATTTATTACAGTAGACTCGAAGATAAGCTCAATGGGAAAGTGAAGTTTAGTGATGTCGAAAAAGTAACTACTCGTTACTTTATATTCGTTACTATCGAATACCCTAATTATAACCGAATACCAAACCGAGAATTATACATACATATATTATACTTCATTACTTATTTCGGTATTTTGTTTACACGGTAACCGGAATTACTTGTTAATAATTTTAATTTGTCTCGTTTCTTTTAAATACTAGCCGCGCTCTTTTAGCAAATTTTGTTTAAATGAACGATCTCATCGCAGACTCAGCAGAAACGATATTTAGTCTTAAGCCGATAAAATTTGCAGTATAGATTACTCCTAACTAAATTAATAATAAGGAAAGAAATTGAATTATTAAGTGGGTGTTATTAAGTGGATTATCGGCTAAAGTGACATATTTTTTAAAAGTTTCGATACGATTTTATGATTAGAGGGCGGCTACTCGTATTCTCAAAGTCTGGACACTTAATTTTAGAGTGAAGAAGTCGTCTGCTGGGAAAGAATGTACAAAATGTTTTATTTTTACATTGTAATTTATGACGTCTGAATACAAATTGTGATATAAAATAAATGTGTTCTTTAATATTAGTTTTGTATACCAGTAGCGGTATCTAATCTTAAAATACAGTCAAGTTTATGTCATTAATTTCGTTTTTTGTGTTTTAACCATGTTTTCAAATTAAATTCACCTACAATCACAGATATTTTATTACGTTTTGTTTACGTTTATTACAATAACCATCCAACGCCATATATCTAAATAAAATAAAATAAAATCAATACATATCATACGTTTTTATAGAAACTTCTAATCTCCAAACTGGCCCATAATATTTCACATTACTTTAGAAACAGCCTGTATAAAATATTTTAAATTTCAAATAGGCGGTTCATTCAGCGACATCTCTTGACATTGCTGTTAAACAAAAAAGATTTTAATTTTTAGGTTATATTTTTGGATTTCAGGAATGGTTATGTTATTGTATTAAAAAAAAATTAAATCGTTGTATTAATATGGCTCTTGTATTGTCGAATATAGCGACTAAGTCTAACTTAAAAGTGATAGAGGAAAAATTGTTTGCTTTGAGGTAGGTAAAAATTAAAAATGTAAAGTTTTAATAAGTATTGAATCAGAACTTATGTTCTACACATACCTACAATTGATGATCTTTTTTTTAAATTTCATGACATTTTTTTTTAAATATCCGCATCAACCACGCACTGTTATTAGTTTAAGGACTAGAATAGATTGGAGTTATTATTCCAATTTATTCATTTCTATCACATCTCTTTATTGTAAAAAATTTCCAAAGTGTATTAAAATCACTAGAAAGTGCTAGTTATTGTCATTTTTCTTTATATTGATTCTACTGAAGTCAGTGGGATGTCTTGTTAGTGATCAGGTTAACTTCGACTGATTTCCAAGAATCAAAAACAAATTAAGAACTGACCTAATAAGTTTTGACTTCTTCCAGTGTTCTTATATCAGGAATATTGTGTCTCTGGTGTTAATATTAGTTATTTCTGGAGAATGTTACTGTTTATTCCTAGTAATAATGATTATGGTACACACACTTAATATTACAGTGTATCTTATATTAGTTGTTATGTGACATTTAAATAACAATTTGACTGGGGATTCTATGTGTAGTGCTTTATTTATTTGGTATTCTGAGATATTATTCTACAGAATGGTAAAGTGACATCTTTTATATCTTAAAGTGAAAATAAAGAAGTAATAAATACTTTCTTTTCAGTATCTGCAATAGCAATCAAATAAGATGTATGGCTAAACTTAATCCTCCACCTAGACTAAGAAATCCTACATGGTTTACAAAGAAAGTGATAGTTGTAAGTATAAAAATAAGGGTAAACCTCTTATAATAAATCGTAAATGCTCAAATCTTTATTCATATTTTTCTAACTTATTCAAATATTGATCCTCAGATTTTAGTAGTTATTATTTTTTTATGTTATTAGTTTTGTGTTCAAAGGGTTTCCTTGTACTTTTGAACTAATTTATTTGTATTTGTTTATCTCATTTACCATTATATCTATAGTAGTAAACAGGTCATCTCAGTACCCTTAGATCTTTGGTCTCTAAACAAGAAATGCATTTAGTGTTGTGAAGGTCATTTATCGCCAATAGAAAATGCATCAAAACAAAACATGTTTCAGATTAATAATTTACCTAATAGTCGTAATGTCTTTCTAGACATAGTATTTACAAATTTAAACAATGTTGATGTAGTTATTCCACTTGATTCAGTATTTGATAATAGCATACACATTGAAAAGCATTATCAACGGAACTATGAGGAATTTTATTATGATTTTAAAAATGCAAATTATGTAGGATTAAATTATTACTTTGCTAGTATTAATTGGGAATTTTGAGAGCTTTTAATGTGTTGACAACTGGTGCTGTTGATAGTTTGCTGAAGGAGTTAGAAGTAGAAATGTAGCTTCTTCAATACACAGTCAAATATGCTTATGCAGTTCTAGTTTATTGATCAAAGGAGATCACTTTTTCAATCATATTCACATTTTTTCTTTTCTTTTGACGCTATTTTGATGCCATCACAGTTTTGAATGCCTTTCCAATGCCTTATCTATTCATTACATACAACATTTTTTCATTTCCTGTTTGCATGAATGGTGACAGAAGTGACTCATGTTAATTATTTTCTATTGTGTTGTTTTATGTAGACAAGAGATGAAGAAATAACCAAAGAAAATGAGAAGTTTGTCCAAGAAGTAATACAGGATAAGTACAGTAAAATATCGCCAAAAGGTGAAGTTGCCACTAATATTGAGTGGACACCGGAGATGCAAAGAACTGGAGTGATAGCAAGAAAGATCGGGGTGTATCCTCTATGGCTAAAGAATGGTAAACATATACAGACCACGTTACTACAAGTAAGGAACAAATCTTTTGTTATATAAATTTAGGGGTTGTTTAATAATCTTTTTTTTGTCCTTTAAGGTATTAGATAACCACGTCATCAAACAAATAGCCCCTGACGAATATGACTCTCCCAGAAAAAGAGTATTAGAAGTACGCAACAAGAAAGCTTGTTTACTGTTGGGTGCTGAAGGTGCAGATCCTTCCAAGTTTACTAAAGAATACTGTGGTCTCTTCAAAGAGTCTGGGGTCATTCCAAAACAAGTACTTGCTCGGTTTTTTTGTAAGTCCTGACGCAGTGCTACCTTTGGGCACACTAATTTCTGCCATGCATTTCCAAGTAGGCAATGCTATAGACGTCCGTGGAAAGACGTAAGTAGGTCTTAAAAGATTACATCACTCAAAAAGTCCTGGGGCTAATAAACGTGAATTTGAACTCAAATTTTTAAATAATAATTAATGTTTCGGCAACATGCTCCAAACGAGACTAATTGGTGTTGCATTCTATAACATACCTGCGACTATTTAGTGATAGTTTAAGTTACTATTGCTGTTCTTCTCTATTCAAAACAACTAAATATGTTTCTGATTGTAGGATTGATCGTGGTTTCCAAGGAGTAATGAAGCGCCACGGTTTTAAGGGAATGCCCGCGTCTCACGGTGTCACAAAAACACACAGAAGAGGAGGTAATATAGGAGGCGGTGGCGAGAAAGGAAGAGTGTGGCCTGGAACGAAAATGCCTGGGCATATGGGCAACCGTTTTAGAATAGCCAAAGGAGTGAAGATATTAAGAATAAACACGAGGCACAACGTGCTTTGGGTCACGGGTCAAGCTATACCCGGCGAGACGAACTCTATTTGCTTTATTTATGATTCAAAGTTGCCCTTACGGAAGCCAGAGAAGCCCTTACCTTTTCCGACGTACTTGGGTGGAGTAGACGATAGTGTTCCTGAAGATATTTATGATGATAGTATCCATAGTTTTAGTGATCCTTCTATTGTTTTTAAAGAAAGTAAATAGATGTATATAATATATATTGCACTAGTTGATTTGTTAAATAAACATTTTATTTTTACATTGATCCCCTTAGTCTCTATCTAGACTGCTATCTATAATCAAAAAGTAACAAAACACAATTTTTATTTTTACAGTTGTATTTTATATTCGAAATATTCTTCACTTCCCCATTACATCGATATAAAGTTTTATTGTGTTATACAGAGAATTTATGAAGATAACCAATTTTCTACGGAAATCCTAACAAGGTCAACTCTCTGTACGCTTAAAAAGAAACACAATAACAATGCTCTATTGCTGCCACATTTATTATTGTTAAAATTTTCAAAAATGATTGATATTGCTAATTTTTGTTTATATCGAATACAGGGTGAGTCAAAACGCAAGTACATTATTTTCTTATCATCATTCTGGCCTTACAACCCTGCGTGGGCCATATTTTATATTTCATAATCAACATATTTCTCATGTCTTCATCGATGTTATCAAGGAACCTTGTTCTGGGTTTTTCTCTTCTTCTCTGACCAATGGGTCGTGTATCAAGGAGCGTTTTTCTAGCTGGGTTATTTTGTTCCATCCGCATTACATGGCCTAGCCACCTCAGACGTCCCATCTTAATATGTTTTACGATATCAGGTTCTTGGTATATTCTATACAGTTCGAAGTTGAATCGTCTTCTTCACACCATATTGTCATTCAATCCTCCATAGATTCTCCTTAGTATTTTTCTTTCAAAACATACTAACATGTTTTCATTACTTGTTATTCAGGTTTTTGAACCATATGAGAGGACATCGTATTATTGTTGTGTAGAGTTTTATTTTTGTATTTCTCGATATAATTGTGGATTTAAGGAGGAGATTGAGCCCAAAATAGGATATGTTGGCCGTGCAAATTCTGCGGTAGTATTATTTTCAGTGTAAAGGATCGCTCCCAGGTATACAAATTCTTTCACTGCTTCGATGACGTCGTTTTCTGTAACAAGTGTTCGTGGGATTTGTGGTTGCGTGCTTATTTTCGTTGGTGTTTATTAATAAACCCATTTTTATAGCTGATTCTTTTAATGCTACATATGCCTCTCGTACAGCGTTTTACGTTTTCCCAACAATATTGATATCATCAGCATAGGCCAGGATTTGCACTGATTTATTACATATTGAACCAGTGGTTGTGATTTGTGACATACGTATTACTTTTTCCAGAGCCAGATTTAACAGTACCTATACAGGAGAGAGGGTTTCCCTGACGCAGCCCCCTATTTGTTTTAAAAGGTTCAGACAGTTCCCCCTGAATTCGTACTCTTTTTCAAGTTAGTTTTGTTAAATTTACCATTTGATTTGGTATTCCTAGCTCTTTCATTGCTTTGAAGGTTTCTCTTCTATTCGCAGGGTCGTAGGCTGTCTTGTAGTCAATAAATATGTGATGAGTATCAATGTCATATTCCAGTGTTTTTTCCAAAATTTGCCTCACGGTTGCAATCTGATGAATTGTCGATTTACCACCTCTGAAACCTGCCTGGTATTTTCCTAGTATTTTCTGTAAATTTCATACATTGATATTCTCAAAATTAAAAATAAACAATTAAATTTCTAACTGTCCTCTTGAAATAACTAATACATTAGTTAAAATATTTAATAATATGTCTTCTAACAAAAAATACAGTGATATTCTCCTGGGTTATAAAATACAAGCTGAAAGTTCAAATTTGCCAAAAGTGAGAAAGAAAACAATTCACTTAACCTGACTGTTACTCTTGAAGAATTGAATAATGCCCTAATGGAATTAAAAAACACCGGTCCAGGGCCTAATGACTCGTAGCAGTAACATTTTTAAAAAATCTTTACCCTTTCGCAAAACTATAACTACTTCAGGTCTTCACTTTAATTTCGCAAAACAAATTTTCGATAGAATGAGAAACCATCATTATGCACTTTTTAAAATCGTAAAAACCAAGTTTAGAAACTGAGTCTTATAGGCCTATCAGCTTAACATGTTCAACGAGCAAGTTAATAGAGAAAATGGTAAACCAAAGAGTGACACTTTATCGTGTCCAGACATGTCATTAATAAAATTTCGACTCAGTATCGGGCTACGTCGGTTCCATCTTTGTTGGCCAGCCAAAAGTCTTCGAGGCTACATCGATGATAACAGTTTCTGCATGTAAGAATGTTTGATTTTATTAGAGCGACCCCCGCTCTTATCCTATTCATAGTTTTTCACGTTTTAAAGTCTAGGGACTGGCCGGTCCATTGAACCCGGGGAAGAGCAAAATACTCATGCGGTTCATCCTGCACTGTTCCAAGGAAGCTTTTCCTGGATTTTTCGTGGTGTTAGAGCTTTGTATAGGGCATGCCGCTCGTCCACGATATGTTTAATATTCCCTATGTGCTCTGCAACGTCCCTGCGTGTTGAGGTATCTGCAAAACCGCTGGTTTATATAGATTTGAGAGTGACGTTGGTATTATCCTGCATGTCTCATTTAGCGCAGTATCAACTTGTTTGGTGTGGGTAGATCTGTCCCAAAAGGGGCACGCATATTCAGCAGTTGAGAAACAGAGTTCCTGTGGTGTAGTTCTTAAAACGTCAGGACGTGCACCCCATTTACTTCCCGTTTAGTTTTCCGAGTATGCTGTTCCTAGTTGTTACTTTCCCTCTCGTTTTTATGTAATGTTATCTGTATGTGAGGGACCGGTCCAGAGTTAGTACAAGATATATAGGTTGGTTTGTGTGTTCTAATGAATTACCATTCCACGAAATTTAGAGTTTTCGCTTGGCTTCCTTTGGGCGAAGGTTGAAAGCGCAGACTTGGGTTTTAAAAGGATTGGGTGTCAGGGAATTCTGTATGTAGTACGCTGTCATTGTTTTTAAGGCAGTTTCGAGTTTCTCCTTCACTTCTTTAAAACTACTTCCTTTAGCACATATTGCAAGATCGTCAGCATAGAGGAAGTGCTTGGTATTGGTCGGAGTAGGTTGGTCGTTTGTGTATATAATGAAGAGCTTTGGTGCTAAAAACACTTCCCTGTGGGAGGCCGTTTTTTGAACTTTCCACCTACTTACTTTACCCTCCAGCATAATGAAAAAACGTCTGTTTTGCAGTAAGGGAGATACGACCTTACCAAGATGATGGTGACTGAGAGTGTCGTATAATGTGTCATAGGCTGCTGTTTTTCTTCAAAGCACTCTTCAATGTGTTCTGTTAGTGCGAGGACTTGTAGGATGAGGTGCTTGTCGACATTTTTTTCTATTCTGGCGAATATTAGTCTCTCGTAGAGTTTGAAAAAGTAACACAACAGCGAAGTAGGTCTGTAGTTAATGGAGATTTTCTGGGTCGTTTCCTGGTTTTAACAAGGTTATTACTTTGGATTTTCTCCATGATTTTGGAATTTCGCAGGCTTTACAGCACGTGTTCTAAAGTTGCAAGATCCTGTTTTTTGCTCCTTATATATCATCTACACATGCAGCTTTCCCGTTTTTTAACCTGTTCATACCGTCATTTAGTTCTTTTAGTGTGAAAGGAGTTCCTAGGTGATTTGTCTCCGAATCCAATCTACTTCTAGTGTTTGTAATAGTTCTTCCATTCATAAGAAGCTGAACCCACTTGGTTTGCTGTAACCTTACAAGGTAGTTTATGATCTTTTGAATTACTGCTAAGTTTTTTTACAAGGTTCCATACTATTTTGCTACTATGTGTCATATCCATTTTTTCTAGGTTCTCAATCCACTTTTCATGTCTGGCTTGACTTAGCTGTTAAAGTAGTACTGCTCCGCAGTCAACCGTTTCTTGGCTAGAAGGGTCAGTGGAATAGAGGGTTTCGTATGTTTTGATTAGTTCTTTTTACTCGCTGGATTTCCCGGGAACATGTTGTCTACATCCTCTGGGGATAGCTTTTGACACATTCTTTGAGTACTTCTACAAATTTTTCGTAGTTCTCTATTTTTGGTTCAAGACGTAGCAGCTCAGAATCTAGCATTTCTGCATACTTGTTTGTTTGTTACTTTTGCCAGTTTGCCTTTTTTAAATTAAACCTCCTAGCTGGAATAGCTTGTCGTCTGACAATTGGAAAGATATTTATACCAATTGATCTATGCTGACTTTTTGGTATGGGGCCATATACTACTTTGGTACATCGGTCTTCGAGGTTATTGATGTGGATGATAGACACATCTAATCACTTAATATATGTTTATAAATACAATATTTAAACCAGGCAAAGTAAGAAATTCATGGAATGACGAAGGTATCTACAAAGACATCACAATGGAATTAATTGTTAATAAAATAATGAAATAAGGATGCCGCTGGAATTGTGAAATTCTTTAATAGTTCACAGAGTCATATTTCGTTTTTGGGAGTGAGTTACCCTCTCTAATAGGTATATTGTTGAACTATCCTTTGCAAACGGGACTGTTTTAACATTTTATATAATGACTTTTTGTTCATTTCGCTCTACGTTTTTTATAACTTCTACAATAATGGTTTAAAACAAATTTGCTTCAATAATAACCAATACCAATACTTTGCCTTTAGTAGGTTTCAGATAGTTGGAGTATTAGTCATATAGTGATGTTCTTTGGGAGGGATTATCCCTTTTTCGAGGGAGTTTTTTAAGCAAATGGGATAAAGGGATTTTTCTATCAAAATGGGGGATATTATCATATTAAGCAAAAGAACTTATTTCAGTACTTATTTAATTAATATTTACATCTTGTGACATCTATCGGCAAAACCTGTAAGTAATTTAGATTTCAATGGAGATTTCTATCTGGGTTAGAGTTTTTAAGTTGAGTTCTTAGCATGACCACAGGTCCCAATTTTAGCGGGACGCAGGACAGCCCCGCCAATTTTTAAAAATGTCTCGCTTTTTAGAAAATATCTACATTTCTTATCGTAAATGTACTGTAAAAATATATTACCTATTATTATGCTGAATATAAAGAATACAAAAAATAAACACAAATAAACTAGCCACAAACTAACAGTTAATAAGGCAAAATTTAATACCTACCCTCTTTTAGTAATTTTTGTACTAATTATTTTTAATTATTTCTAGTATTTACCCACAGAATAACAAATTAGTAAAAAAAGAGAATGCAAATTTAATGAAGGGCTAAGCATGGAAATTCCATTTATTAAAAAAACAAAAAACAAATGCTGAATTTTTGGTCTAACATAAAATCTTTTAAAAATTGCGAAAGCTGTATTATTTATCCTTTGGTTTAATTTGATATAATTATGTTTATCTCGACAGTGTTATTGTAATGTATAGAAATGTGTGTTCGCTGCGCCATCTCGCGATAAACGAAGATACCTATTGGGTAGGGATCGTAGGGATATTCCGATAAAAAGTGGGATAAATTTCGGATAACAGAGGGAGTTTCTCTGTACCATGCAGAACATCACCATATTCAAATATTATCTATTCTATTACGATATGATTACGATTACGTAGATACAGATATTTACCGACCGGTAACCTCATCTTGTAAAAAATGTCTTTATCAAGTCTATAGTAAATACTCACATCTAATTTATATTAATAACAACTCATATTAAAGTTATAAAAAATACCATTACTGTTACCCAAATAAAATGTCTTCGGAAAAGAAAGAATCTGAGGCGGTCATAAGAAAAGCAGAAAAAAAGGACATGAAGGCTGTGATGGCTCTAATAAAGGTAAGTACTTATGTACAGATTTGTTGATTAATATAATAATAACTAATACAAAACTGGCTTGAAATTTATTACGATAATATACCGAATTTTATTCTATTTATATTAGAATTGAAACAAATTATGTCACATGTGGACGTGTATACTAAACCGTTGTACGGAGAGAGGAATTGGAATGTGCGTTTCAGTTTGCTGACATCAATCAGTACATTTTAAACTCTATTTAGTATTATTTCGTCTTTACTTTTAACTTCTTTGTTAATAGTAAGGGAAATAAAATCTGTGCAAATATCGCAAAACGTTATTTTTATTCTAATTAGAAAATCCTTTATCTAGGATTCGAAAACTTCTATTTATTCCAATAAAATAACCTAAATTATTATCAATATAGTATAGACAATTTGCAGTTTTTGCAATAAAACAATTTACTCCTTTTTAGGAACTAGCTGCATTTGAAAAATTAGAGAACCAAGTTAAAATAGACCACACCGTTTTAGAAGAGGATGGTTTTGGCAGTGATGGAAGACCGTATTTTGGTTGCTTGGTAGCAGAACTACCGGACACGGGAATTATCGTGGCCTATGCTTTATATTTTTATAGTTACTCTACGTGGGAAGGAAAATCCATATTTCTCGAAGATTTATATGTTCAACCTGACTATAGGTGAAGTATATGCACGTTTTTCTGTTTCTTTCAGCTCACAATTTTGGACAAAAAATATGGGATAAACAATATTCTTATAATGTACCATATTAAGTAGCGATAAAATCGCATGTGAAATTTCCAAAGTGTTACGGGGATGCTTACAGAAATTAAATTAATTTAGCATTGAGAATTTAATTAATTTTCTAAATATAATAACGTATATCTTTGCAGGATACAAGGAATAGGAAAGAAGCTATTTTTAGCCGTGATGAAGACAGCTTTGGATTCGGGATATAAAAGGGTAGATTTCCACGTCCTAGCCTGGAATCCCGCAATTAGTTTTTACAAACGAATGGGAGCTGTCGATCTGTCAGAGAGTGAAGAATGGAAACTGTTCAGAATGGACCACTCGAGTCTAAAGGCGTTGTTCCAATAATTGTGATTTTATAGTTTTATAATAAAGTTATGATTATTTACTTACCGGTTTTTAGTTAACAACATATTGTTTTTTCTTTGTTTATAAGTCCTAGTTTACTTGCATCGTTCGTAAGGTATGTAAAACCTTACGAAATCGCCACTATAATGGTAAACAACTACCGTTGTTAGTTTTTTTCTTTCAATAACCATATGGGGCAGTTTTAAACATTATCATATGTTTTCTGATTTGTCATTGTTTGTAATTTTTTAGCTACATAACATCCGCGGTAGTTTGCAGGATGGTTTCTCCACAATGAACACATTTTGGTTTAGCTTCCGGTGGTTTTTGGCAATCTTTACCAATACATTTTACACATCTTGGCTCCTTTTTACAGTATTTCCACGTGTGTCCGTAATCCTGGCTCGATTTCAACTCTCGTACTAAGTATGTCTGTTTCTGTTATGCCGTAAATTCTATTTATATCTTCATCCCGTTCTAAATGTTAGGATAAACATATCTAGTTGTTTTTTAGTTTTCCATTTGAATTTCTTGTCAGCTTTAATGGCTTTATATTGTCGTTTTGTAGGTCTTTTACTATTTACTCTGGTGGATATGTATGATGTAATTTCTTAACAACAACTCTAATTGCTTATTTTCATAAGTGTGGTACGAAAATTTATTCGTATTTAATTTCTCTATTAAAGCTCTGTAATGATCGCTATTGGCTGTATTAATTATTATAACTTATAACTGTTTATGATTTTCATAGCGAAGTTAATATACTCTATTCCACGAATATAAGACTGTTTTAAATTCGCTTTAAGGTGTTGATTTAAATGGTCCAATGTACTGAATTGTACAATAGTAAATTCTCCCCATTTTAAAAATACTGTTACGATAGATATAAACCTTAGATTTAAATATGAAGTCATGATATAAATATAAAGTTAATAGTTTATAGAACAGTTGTAATTCAGATTTTGAAGTATATAATTACTATCATGGAGTTTAGTATTGTAAACAAGTTGGTTTTTGAATTATGTGATTTAAACGAAATATAACAATACTTAAGTGATCAAATAGCGTAATTTTTTTAGGTGAATAATCAATTAGTATTAAAAAAAAATAACTTATTCACATATTCTCTTAAGCTTCTAAAACTATCATCAACGATCAGATTCACAGCCATAATCAGTCGGCGATATATGAAACTGTAAATTTTCGTTACTTTTTAATATCTGTAACGACTCGGTACTTTAACTATCAATAGCCGGTATATTATACCCGTTACTTTCGGAACTTTTAAGAGTACATAAACTCAAAGCAAACAAATATTTAAAACTAACAAAGTGAAATATTAGATCCTTTTTCTGGTTTCTGAACCATCGTTCTGCCAATTTCTTTTCATGTATATTAAAAATAGTATATTTCTTTATATTAGAGTTGTAATACCTAATAAAGTCATAAAATAGTGTAATATCAAAGAAACCCGGCACGCCTCTTTGGTGTTTACATTTCACGGAAAGCTTACCCAAATGTCTAATGAACACATTTGGCGTCATAGACGTCATTGTATTTATTTGTAGATTTTAACTGAAATAATTTTAGTTTAGATGTCATACTAGTGGACCCTTTTTATTGGAATAATGATTGGACCAATTTACCTTCATACTTCTACTTGCACAGTAAAATATTCGTTGTCGCAGTAAATCAAAACAGTCGTATATTCGTGGAATAGCCTATACCAGCCTCAGTCAGAAGCTTGCTCAGGTCAACAGCACTTTGGAAACCCTCTACTACAACCGGAGGTGATGGTTTTGGTTTTTTTTGATTGGTTTATCAATGTGTGTTTCTGCAGTTGATTTTTTCGGTGAGAGAAAATATAATGAGGTACATTTTACGTTTTTTTTGTCACTGACAAAAACTGAATTAATTTTATTAATAAATTAAAAAAACTAAATTTAACATGTTATATGAGAACTTTATACAAATCTGTAGAAACGTTTAATACAGGATACAAAACTGATATATAGAACAACAGCTGCCGTGAAAATACAAATAAAATTCATTTCATTAACCTTATAATATGGAGCTAACTCAATGAGATCTCTATTTTATGCTTTCGCCGGAAATGACAGTCATAGAATATTGATAAGATGTATAGCAGTAAACTAGATGGTCAATGAGTAAGAGAAGTAAAGTAAAGAAGTAAATATTCAATGGTTGAAAGATTCTAGCATGCCAGAGGGACTTCCGAAGAAGTAGAAAGTGGTTTGTATGCTCAGAAAGTAACCAAAATGTATAATGTTGGTAAATTATAAGTATTGAAAAACATATATTGAATAATTGGAAGACTCTCAGAACGTAAGAGATTGATGTAAGCAGTAAGTAGATATTTTTTCAATTGGAGGGTTGAAGTGTAAAAATTATAAATAATAGACGGTTGTTAGCGAAGAAATCAACAGTCAATGTTGGGAGTTTCTAAAAATCGTCCGTCATTGATCAATTCCTCTCATTACCACAACAAACTTATCATTTTGGCCATCTCTGCGACATTACAGTTGACAAAACCCGTCTTAACGCAACCTGCTAGTCTTTTAGAAATCTTCGGTAATAGATTATTTGCTATTTTAGTCACTATCATCCAAAATTCTTCATTTGCGCAACTCCTTCATCATTCACTTGGTGACTGTACACCATTACTAGTTAAATGTGACGTCATATCCGGTCGAGAACATAAGTAGTCCATCTACTAACTCCATTTCATCTGAGATTTCCTTTGTATAAGCTGAGAGTAATAACTAATGAATATTCATTGATAAAGTACTGCGATTTATTTATTTAATTATAAAAATGTTTATTGACGATTTCAGAAAACTATGCCATGTTTTGCAGGTTTTTTATAAAGTGCTCGTCAAAAGTCCATCCCCCCCTCTCAACTAGTCATAACAGGTGACGTAATAGTGACAGATGACGTTACAGCGCCACTGTGACAGATAATTTTAAATGGGACATAATGGCAAGTGATACCTCGTTTGAAAGGTATTAAAAATACCTATTCAGTCTTAATAATTTTGTTTAAGATCATTTTGATGAATAAATTAAATAAATACTAAAATTGTAGCTTCTCATTTAATTAGTAAATATTTAACAACCAGTTCTTAAAGTAAGTGTTCAAAATGTGCTCCATCTACTTCCTGACTCAAATGTGTTGGGGGAAATTGACCTACATTCTTCACTAATTCGTTTCTTCAATGTCAATATTGTCGGGTGCTGTAGCGTAAACTTTAGATTTCAAGTATCCCCACAGAAAAAAATCTAACGGTGTGAGGTCTGGTGACCTAGCTGACCATTTTTTCATACCTCGTCTTCCAATCCATCTACCACGATATTCCTCATCCACTTGTTATGACTAGTTAAAAAACCTACGTCTGTTCATTACCTCTCTCCAAATTTCACTATTGTAAGTATAATCATTCAAAAGATACGAGAGGGGTAACGGACTTTTGACTAGCACTGTAACTTTAAAAATACTCACAGGATAGCATGAAAAATCAGAAAAATGACACACAACTGGATCCTCCTCCTCATTCCTTGAGCCCCTGTCAGGGCGTGGTAATACTCTAAATATTACTGACTTGTTGCCTCCATTGGCATCGATCCTGTGCCATATGAACGACTTCATGTAGGGATTTTCTCACCAGAGTTTTCATTTGTTTCCTCTTGATATTCGGCCTTTTACCTTTCCTTCTACTACCATTAGTTCCATGGTCCCCATGGACCATGGTTGGTTCTATGTTCTGTCCAGAATACGCGTAGAATTATTCTATAGATCCACATTTCGAAGGATTCGATCATACTCCTATCGATTTTTTTTTAGTGTCCATATTTCAGCTTCGTATGTAGTAATGGAAAGAATAAGGGCATTGACCAACCTGAGCTTAGTATCCCTTGTTATTGTTCAGAACTGGATACATAATTACAAAATGTCTACTACAGAAACTGCCGCAGAGATGGCGCTATTAATAACTAAAGAAGTAATTATGGGAAACGGGGTGTCTACTTGGGACTCGATAAATATTGATGAATAAGTCCAAATTTTGTCTTATTAGATACTAATATGAGACTTATTTAAGTGATATATTCAAAGGAACTACTACAATTGTAAACATAAGTTCAGAAGATTTAACTAAAATAACATTATCTGAAACTAGGAACGCTTTATTCAAATAAATAATGAAAAAACTCATAACACAGCTCATATCGTGAGATTTTTGAGAATGCGATATCGATGGTTCATAAAATTTGCAATTCAGAGTTCATTATACTGGTCTACAAACTTCGACAAAGAAAGAAATCTGAAAAAGGAAATTTTCGATCGTTTTTTATGTAATGATAGCTCCAACACTATTGTCTAAGTGCAGTACACAACTACAAATGTTAGCTTTCCTCGCTCGCCATGGAATGCGTTTTGAGATGCTCGTCATATTCCCTAGACGATTCAAAACTAACACTACAAAAGTCACAGGTGAAAGTTTCTTTAGAATTACTGCTGGTATCTTGCTCTCGTGTTGAATGGGTGTTTACGTTATTATCACGTTGTGAGTTGATGTTGTGGCGCTTCGTATGGGTCACTAGACAACTATTTTGTGTAAAAGCTTTGTTGCACACCAGACAAACGTAGGGGCGTTCCCCTGTGTGGGATCTACGATGAACTATCAGCGTACTCGAACCGTTAAAACCTACAACAAACACAAAACTTTGCTAAAAACAAACTAAATGTGATTGAAAAAGCTTTACCTTTATTGCAAATATCACATATGTGGGATTTTTCTCCTGTGTGCGTTCGCATGTGCTTCGTGAGTTCGTTTGACTGGCAAAATGATTTCTGACAGACGCAGCACACGTACGGCCGCTCACCTGTGTGGATTCGAATGTGAGCTATCAAGTTCGATCTGGTTGAAAACGCTTTCGGGCACATTGCACATTTGTGAGGGCGCTCTCCTAAAATAAATATTTTTATAAGTACTCACTGATAGAACACTTTGTTCCACTAAAGAAAAATAAAACCTCTACCTTTCCCTCTTGGTTCTCGTCAGAGCTGCGTAACCTAATTATATGTAAAAAACAGGTCCACAAACAATTTAAAATTAGTGGTAGGCAAGATGATTATGACCGTTTTGTGGCTTTAAGAAACCAGTGTGAAATTTTAAGAGCAGACTGTCAGAAACAGTATTTAGAGGGGATACAAAATAACATTTCCGATAATCCAAAATATTTTTGGTCTTATATTAAAAGCAAAAGAAATGGGTATAATATACCATCCAGAATGGTCTATAAGGATAGGGTTGGCTTAAATATAAAGGACTCTGCCAATATGTTCGTAGAATATTTCTCATCAGTCTACTCAGATGAACAAAAAGATACTTTACCTTTTTTTAATTTTGACAGTTCTATTTGTTTGAGTTCTATAATACTTACAGCAACTGAGGTCTATGATACTATTGCAAGTTGTAAAAATAGATTATGTGCAGGGCCGGATGGAATCCCAGCCTATTTTCTGAAAAAATGTATATGTGTACTTACAAAACCAATTTTGTTTATTTTTAACAGATCACTTGCTACTGGTAGACTGGTAGTCTCTGGAAGAAAAGTTTTTTAAAGCCGATTTTTAAATCGGGTGCAAGGAATGATATATCAAACTATCGAGCTGTCTGTAATCAGTCAGAGCTACCCAAGTTGCTTGATTGTTTGGTTAGTAAGAAACTGACATGGAGTTATAGAGGCATTTTTAATCCTGAACAATTTGGTTTTATGAGAGGGAGGTCAACAGATACCAACCTGGTTTTGTATGTCAATCATATATATAAGAGCTTTGAAGAGGGGTGCCAGGTTGACTCAATCTATATTGACTTTTCCAAAGCATTTGATCGGGTAAACCATGGGGTCCTCTTACAAAAACTAAGAGCTTTGGGTATTTTGGATCCTCTTCTTCAGTGGATTACAGAATTTGTTAGTGACCGTACGCAGACAGTTAACTTGGGAAGTGACACTTCCATTGAAATAACAGTTCCATCAGGCGTGCCACAAGGCTCCTATTGTGGCCCTGTTTTGTTTTGCTTGTTTCTGGTTGATTTAGTACAACAAATCAAAAATTGTAGTGTTCTTATGTTTGCTGACGATGTAAAACTGTTTAGAAAAATTCAATCCTGGAATGATGCTGTTATACTACAGGAAGATCTTAAATCGTTTTATGATTGGTGCACTTTAAACAAAATGTCACTCAATATAAACAAATGTCATAAAATGACATTCTCGAGGCAAAGAAATCCAATTACTACATAAATAACTTGCCATTGGCCTCGAAAAATGAAGTATTAGATTTGGGAATTTGGTTAGACACCAAACTGTCGTTCTCAATTAACCAAGTTACAAACAGAGCGATGAAAGTGCTGGGATTTATCCAACGCACATCTGTGGATCTGTCTTTATTTACATTTAGAAGACTTTATTGTGGTCTCGTTAGGCTCATTCTTGAGTTTGGATCAGTTGTATGGTCCCCATCATACCACTGTTACATTCAACAGATTGAAAGAGTCCAGAATAAATTTTTGAGGGTAGCACCCTATAAGAGTGGATACAGGAGAGAGGAATACGACTATCAGTGGGTAAGAGATAGTCTTAACTTACCAACACTTGAGTCAAGGAGGACATTGTTAGATTTATGTTTCTTACACAAAGTTATCAATGCTTTTATAGATTGTCCTCAACTCTTATCGCTTGTTAGTCTTAAAGTTCCTAGTAGAAGCAACAGACTGAAGTAGGGGGTTGGGCTGAAGGTTAACTACCTTCTCCTAGAAAAACCATGAGTTATGAACGTTCAAGGAAGAAAAGCCGGACTGATTAAACGACGACGACTGTGCGAGAAAAAGGAACACGATTTGAGGGTTGCAACATGGAATGTTCGAACATTGTACAGATTAGGGGCTCTCCAAAATCTCTTAAACGAACTAAGTAGATACAAAATTGACATAACTGCCATACAAGAAATGAGGTGGATTGGAAACAATATTATGGAAAAAAAGAGCCATACCATTTTCTACAGCTGCGCTCCTAAAGATCACATTTTGGGCACTGGATTCATAGTTAACAATAGAGTAAGACATATAATAAAAGACTTCAGAGCCATCAGTCCCAGAATGTGTATTTTAAGAACTAAAGGACGTTTCTTCAACTACAGCCTAATTAATGCGCATGCTCCCACAGAAGAAAAAGAAGAGGAAGTCAAAGAAGAGTTTTATGATGAATTAGAGTCCGCATACCAGTCATGCCCAAAAAGTGATATAAAAATAATTTATGGAGACCTAAACGCAAAAGTTGGAAGAGAGCAGCAATTCCAACCCACAATAGGTAAGCACAGACTCCATGAGCAATCAAATGACAATGGCAATAGGTTGGTAAACCTAGCAAGATCACTTAACATGGTGATTGCCAGCACATACTTCGCTCGAAAAGATATACACAAAGGCACCTGGAAATCACCAGACGGACTTACAGTGAATATGATAGATCATGTTATTGTAGACTCAAGACACCAATCGAATATAATAAACGTCCGTACCAGAAGAGGGGCAAATGCGGATTCTGATCACTACCTAGTCGAAAGTAGGATAAGGGCTAGAATTTCAAACATCAAAAAGGAAAGAGGCTCTAAACATGAACGATACAATATAGAAGGACTCAAAGAAACAAACAAAAATAGAGAGTACAAAGAAAATATAAGCATCAAACTAGAAAACAGACTAAAACATGAAAACCTAAATGAGGAGTGGGAAGAGTGCAGAGAAATCATAAAAGAAACAGCTAAAGAGGTGTTGGGCATGGAAGGTAAAGAAAGAAGAACAAGAACGAACCACTGGTTTGACGAAGAATGTCAAACTATAACAGAAAGAAAAAACAGAGCATATCTACAGATGCAACAGAGGCATAGAACCCGACAAGCAGAGGAAGAATATAAACAACTACGTAAAGAAGAAAAGGAAATTCACCGAAGAAAGAAGAGAGAATATATCAACAAAGAACTTCAAGGACTACAAGAACTAAGTAAACCAACAGAGACAAGAAAATTTTACCAGAAACTCAACAAAAGCAGAAAAGAGTTCAAACCGAGAACAACGATGTGTAAAGATAAGGAGGGTAATATATTGACAGAACAGAAAGAGATACTTAGAAGATGGACAGAACATTTTAAGGAAAAGCTTGGGGTGAATAGGACGGAGATGAACCCTGATATACCGTTAGACCAAGCAGACAACAGAGAAAAGAGTCCACCAACAATAGCAGAGATTAGAACAGCAGTGGACAAATTAAAGAACAATAAATCACCGGGATTGGATCAAATATCATCGGAGCTACTGAAAGAGGGAGGAGACGCATTACTTAAAGCCATACATGAGCTGATAAGAAAGATATGGTTGAATAAACAGCTACCAAAGGAGTGGAATAGCGGCATTATTGTACCACTACATAAAAAAGGAAACCAGTTAGAATGTGAAAACTACCGTGGAATCACGCTGTTGAATGCGGCATACAAAATAATGTCCAACGTAATGTATGAAAGACTTAGACCATACGCTGAAAAAATAGTTGGCAAATACCAATGTGGCTTCTATAGACAGAAGTCAACAATAGACCAGATATTTGTTCTGCGACAGATACTTGAAAAAACAAGTGAATATAACATCGACACACATCATCTCTTCATAGACTTCGAAAGCGCATATGACAATATAAACCGAGAATTCCTAATAAAAGCAATGAAAGAATTTAATATACCAACACAGCTAATAGAATTGATAAAAGAAACACTAAAAGTAGAAAGTAAAATCCGGATACAAAACGAATTAACGGAAACAATAGATGTGAAGAAGGGACTACGCCAAGGAGACGCTCTATCATGCATATTATTCAACATCATACTTGAAAAAATAATAAGAGACACAACAGTTAATACCCGAGGAACAATAATTAATAAAAGCGTGCAAGTACTAGCATTTGCAGATGATGTTGATATAATCGCAAGATCAAGAAGAGAAATGATAGAGGCATTCACTCAAATAGAACGAGCTGCAAAAAATAGTGGTCTTAAAATCAATCAGACAAAAACAAAATATATGCCTGCAAATAAAAACGCACAAATAAGGCAGCTGCCAAATTTAACAATAGGAGAATACAACATTGAGGCGGTAAAAAACTTTACATACTTAGGATCCCTAGTTACGTCTGATAACAACGTTGCAGAGGAAGTGAAGAGGAGAATATTTATTGCCAATAAATGTTACCATGGCTTAATTAGGCAACTAAGATCAGATAACGTCTCCAGAAAAACAAAATGCCAAATATACAAAACCTTAATAAGACCGGTACTCACATACGGTTCAGAAACCTGGACACTCTCTAAAAGGGAGGAAACGTTATTAGTCACCTTTGAAAGAAAAATCTTGCGACACATATATAAGGGCACAAAAGAAAACGGGATTTGGCGGAGAAGGTATAACTTTGAACTATACAACATATACCAGGATCCGGATATCATAACATTCATTAAAATAGGAAGGCTACGTTGGATTGGACATGTGGAAAGAATGGAAGAAGGCGAAATACCAAACAAAATATTCAAACAAGTGCCAGTAGGAAAAAGAACAAGAGGAAGACCGAAGCTGAGATACGTAGAACAAATAGAAAATGATATAACAACATTAAAAATTAAAAACTGGAAAAAAAAAGCACGAAACAGGTCAGAATGGAGAAGAATCCTTGAACAGGCCAAGACCCAAAAAGGGTTGTCGAGCCAGTGATGATGATGAGAAGCAACAGACAATCAGAAATCTTTTCGGTGCCATTTCACCACACTAATTATGGTATCAATGAACCAACTACACGATTGGTCCGAAGTGCTAATAGCTTGCCAAGACAAAAAGATATTTTTGACTCCAAAATTAGTTTGTTTAAAAAACAACTAAAAAATATCTTACAATAAGTTGGATGTACATCTGTATTATTCTTATATATTTGTATTATTCTGAGGTGTTTGTTATTTTAATAATTTATTGTTGTTAAGGTGTAACTTTGTAAAACTTGTGATTATTATTTTAATAATATATTGTTTTTAAGATGTAACTTTGTAAAAATTGTAAGTAAATGGATGCCGTATATAAATAAATAAATAAAATAAATAAATAAAGTAAGAAAAAGACATAGATCATAATCTTTATTAAAAGTAAGCTTTGATGTAATTTCATTATTCACCAATGTCCCAGTAGAAGAATAATTAGAAATTATATGTAGAAAATATCCAATACCTAAGGATACACTAAACTTGACGAGGCATTGCTTAAAAAACATCTATTTCATCTACAAGGACCAGAGGTACAAACAATTTGAAGGGGCACCGAAGGGTTCACCACTGTCACCCGTAATAGCCAACCTTATATGCAAGATATGGAATCGAAAGCAATAGAAACAGCAGAGCATACACCCAAACTGTATCTTAGGTATGTTGACGACATATTTATTATCTGGACGCATGGAGAAGAGAAACTTAATGAATTCCTACAGCACATTAAGAATATCCATCCAAAAATACAGTTTACCATGGAACGGAAGAATAATCAACAACTTCCATTCCTAGATGTATTCGTTATTAAAAAAGAAGACGGAAGCATAGGACATACAGTATACCGAAATCCAACCCTTACTGACTTACACGCAGACTCACACCATCATCCTGCAAAATTAAATTCGGTAATAAACACCTTAATAACAAGATCTGAGAAACTGGCAGATGAGGACCATAATAACGAAGAAATGTACAAAGTAAAAACAGCTCTAAGAAAAAATTGCTTCTCCACGTCTACGATTGAAAGGCACAGAAATCTCGAAACAACAGCAAAGATCCAGAAAAAGAAGAAAAACCAGTCGGAAAAACTATCCTGCCCTATATAAAGGGTACGATACACAAAATCAGCAGAGTGCTAAAAAAAAACAAAATAGAGACTATTTTTAACACTGACAGAAAAATCTCAACCATATTCCTCCCCCTCCCCAGTCTTAATCCCTTTTGGGATGTGGTGACACCATCAGACCTTCACAGTTTTTTTAGGATTTCCCTCCATCCTTCTCTGTCCTGGACTAGTTGTTCAGCTTCATGTAACCCTTGGTTAATCAATGTTTTTGTTTGATCTACCCAACGGCTTGGAGATCTTCCCCCTTCAACCATATTACCATCAGTAAAAACAAAAGTTGCATTGAAAAATCCCGTGTGACGACTGCGATAAATCGTACATCGGACAGACAAATCAAATGATAAAAGTTAGACACGAAGAACATCGAAACTCCATCGAAAGAAAAGAGAAGACTTCATCCCTAGAACATCATGTTATAAACAGAGTTCACAAAATAAACTTAAATGGAACAACAATGCTAGCCAACATCGAAAATAAGGCCAAACATGTATCAGGGAAGCCATAGAAATCGAAAAACATTCAAAAAATTTAAATACCAGAGATGATGCCCAAAGACTCCCAAATACGTGGAAACCAATTCTGCAGAAAATCGTAGAAATTAAAATAGAGAAGAAGACCCCGCCTCTCTGCGCACAAGAACGATCACAATCTAGTTTTCCAGTAGATCAGGAACATCCCTCTCTTTAATGACAGGTTAAAAATGTGAAAAAGAGGTTTAGAAAGTAAAAAAGCTAAAGTGTTTAATAAGAAAAGAAGGTGGAAGACCATCTGGACCTGACCCCTTGTTGTTATCCAAAATGGAAAGTTTTGCATATATAGACAAAATAGAAATGCTAAATTTTGATAGGTTAAAAAGGTTTCATCCTGCAATCAAAATCTTTATCACTATAAGTTCAGCAAATAAATTGACAATCTCCATGCCAGAAAAGCCAGAATTATTATTATAGTGCATAACATAAGGAATATTATTCCTGTTTTTTTTTTACTGTTAACAAATTTCTAGAAATTTTTAACATCATCTTTCAGAGAGGATTCAGTTAGAGCAACATAATCAAGACAGAATTGTTCTTTCAGTTGTTTAAAGTTAACTCGTAATAAAGAAAACTCATTATAGTCAGCAAGTAATTGAGATTCTAGATATTTTTTATGTATTTTCTTTTTTTTATTATTGTTCCTTTAAGCTCCGGAGAAAAACACATTAAATCACAATTGAAGTGTACAAAGAAGGCAAATAAATCGGCTAAGAACATTTTGGGTATAACTTTTGAAGCCGAGACTTCCATGATACCTATCAACCTCTATATTGAAAAAAAAAAAATGGGACAAAAAATGTTTAGCTTACAGATAAAGTGAAAAACAACTTAAAATATCACTCAGTATAGCATGCTCTCTTGACTTAACATCCTTAAATGAAACAATAATCATTTTTATTATATTTTTGGCTAGTTTTTAGGAAATTATGAATAAATTTTTTTAATTACATTACCTGTGTGTGTTCTCATATGTTTCTCTAAATCTTGGGCCTGCCTGCAGCCTTTGTCGCATACTACACACCTGAAAGGCCTTTCCCCTGTGTGCATTCTTAGATGGATCTTAAAATTACCGCTGTGAGCAAATCCTACAAAACATAAATTTCGGCTTTACTCAATTAGTCTCAGACCTAACTAATAAAAATCAAAAAACAAATTTTTAGACAATATTAGAATCAAAATAATTTCATTTTAGGTTGAACCACTGATTTCAATGTTACTTTTTTGACTATTAGCCAATTTTTTCACAATTTATTAAGTACTTTCTCATAAAAGTAATTCGAATTCTTCATTATAAGGGTACTAAATATTTGCCAGTCTTCATGTAACTCTAAATAGGTCAATTTAATTCCCTTTTTGAAACATGTACTTTGTAATTTGTTCTTTTTTTTAAGTACTTTGAAATTGTAAATTTTTAGTTTTCACATACTTACCCAAGATTGGTTAAAGGTTTGTTTGCAAGTTCTTCCTTCAAACTTATCTGGTATTGACTTCTGAGTGAAGTAGGGGATAGTGGTTTAATCCACAAATGCATATTGGCTCAAAAACTCACATTAATTGTGCTAAAACAGCTCTGAATTGTTCACTCGTTATTGAACCACTGTGCGCAAAAACTATATCCACTTCACTCTCTTTTCATTAACAATAGTAAAAATTGTAAAGACAGTTTCTTGTGATATCTGCATCATGTAGCTTTCAATTTATAATCATCCAAAATGATATTCTGGAAGTTTTGATGATTTTCTGGACAATTGCTGAATTTTTCCAGACTTCCAGACTAATCTTCAATTAGTCTTTGATCAACCAATTGTTTTGCTTGAACAGTATTTCTCTGTTGACATTTCAACCACTACTACATATTCCTACACCCACTTCTTTTATTGTTGCAGATAATCACTTGCAGGTCATTTCAGTCCTGTATCTGGGTTCAATTGGTTATACATCATCATCTATTCAGTAGATCTGATTTAATTCTCTAGGTATAGTTGAAAGCCATTCTTAGTTGGACACCCTATACAGTAGAAACATTATAATCTTCTTCTTCAGCCTGTGTTCGTCCACTGCTGGACATAGGCCTCTTCCATTTGCTTCCATCGATTTCTACTTTTGGCAATTCTCATCCACTGCTTGCCCGCGACTTGTTTGATATCGTCTGTCCACCTCTTCTGCGGTCTGCCTACTCCTCGCCTGTTCTCTCTTGGTCTCCAGTTCGTTAATCTTTGTGTCCATTTTTCGGGATTATCTCGGGCAACGTGTCCGACCCATTGCCACTTGAGCCTTGCAATATGTTCTGAGACATCAGTAATTTTTGTTCTTTCACGAATGACGTTATTTCGAATCCTGTCTCTAAACTAATCCCTAGCATGGCCCTCTCCATTGCTCTTTGGGTTGTACTGAGCTGCTCTAAGGTTTTCTTTGTGAAGGCCATGGTCTCCAGTCCATATGTAGTTACAGGCAAGATACATTTGTCATAAACTCTACGTTTTAGACACATTGGTATATCTTTATTCTTCAAAATAAAGCTTAATTTGCCGAAAGCTCCCCAAGACAGTTGTATGCGTCTTTTTATTTCGGCTATTTGATTTTCTTTGCCGATTTTAATGGTATGTCCAAGATATATATAGTGGTCTACATTTTCCAGACTGACGTTGTCGATAACAAGATTAGTTTGTAAATTACTCATTATTTTTGTTTTCTGAAGGTTCATTTTGAGACCTATTTTATTTGACTGCTGGTTTAATTCCTTCAACATTTGCTCCAGTTCCTTGATATCTGTACTAAATAATACTATGTCATCCGCAAACCTCAAATGACTCAAAAGTACACCATCAATGTTTAGACCTTTTTCCTCCCAGTCAAGCTGTTTGAATACATTTTCCAACGCTAAGGTAAAAAGCTTTGGTGAAATAAATGGCCTGTTCATAAATGTTTTTAATGAGTGTAGTGTACCGTGAGTCTATTCGAGCATCCTTCAGGGCTGACAAAAAGGACCAAGTCTCAATACTATCGAAAGCCTTGTGAAAGTCGATAAATGCCATATGTAAAGGTACATTATATTCTGTGGTTTTTTCTACTAGTGTTCTGATGGTTTGTAAGTGATCATTAGCACCAACAGAAAATTTATTAGCAGAAACATTATAATACTTAAAAAAAATGAAATATTTTTATTACTTCCTGTCCAATGACTTGAATAGTAGTTATCCAATTTTTTAATTAGAATTTATAATAGGTAACTAGATTTAAAATTTTACATTAGTCAATTAACACAATAAGATGTTTTCTACAAAATAGGCGAATAAACTCACAAATAATTTGAAAAATATGAAACATTTCAGCTTTATGACAAGTATGTTCACAGCCTTACCTTTATTGCAAACTTTACATTTATAAGGCAAGTCTGAAGCATGGGTCTTCATATGTCTGGTCAATTTGGTCAGTGTTGAAAATACTTTATTACAAGTAGGGCACTGCTTGCTGGTATCTACAGGGGTGGGAGACTGATTTATTTTTGCTTTTTCCTCCTCATCTTTAACATTGATGGTACTATTTGAAAGGTTAGTGAGCTGTTGGTGGTTTTGAGGCGGATTTAAGTATTGAATTTGAGGTTGTTGTGGTTGAGGATCCAGCTGTAAAGAAGTTTGTACTAATAAGAAAGCCAGTATGCATTCATAGTAATCACTGATACAGTCTAAAAGGGCTAAACATAAAAAAGTTGTATTTAAATCCTAAAACCAAAATTCTGACAGAAATGATCATGCAGATTTTTATTAATAATTTTTACTTAGTAATTCTTTCGAAATTATTTAAATAGACACTTTTTACTTAGTAATTCTTTCAAAATATTTAAATAGACACTTTTTTCTTGTAGATACAATACTAAAGAAATGATAAAATGTATGAAGAGTGAATATACAGTATATTCAATTTGGAAATGAAAATTTTCACAGTCTCAATTCATTTCAAAAGTTGTCAAGGATCTTGACTCAAATTTTTTAATGAAATTTATTATTTAAACTGTGACACTGTAATATCTACATATAAGTAGGGGGCTTACAATAAAAATAAGTAATTTAAATAATGGTTTTAGCTCACTTGCAATGACTGAATTTCTTGATTATGCAAAACCGCAGTATGTTCCAAGGGCATATTATAACTTCCATTATATACTTGTACATTCCCCACACTATCTACATTGTAGCCACTAAGCTGATTGTAGTCTAACTGCGAAATCTGTTGTTCAGGTTGACTAGGAGGGATAAAATTGTTTTCATGGCCAATACTATCAATAATGGGATTGCATTCAATGAAAACGCAACTATTTTCTGGTACGGGCTGAGTATATTGAGGTAAGTTCGGAGTAGATTGCTTTTCAACACTTTGGATTGGAGGATTTTGTTGTTGTAGTTGTTGTTGTTGCTGCTGCTGTTGTTGTGCTTGTCTCTCATTGATTTTATTTAGCTGCTGGCGTAATTTACCGTCTGATTTTTCACATAATTTTTTGAACTGGAAGGATATGTGTAATTTGGCTGAGCACTTTTGGCAAATTTGGGTGGGCAGGCCATCATACTGCCAAACCTTTAATACATAAAATAGCTGTTAAATTCACTTTACATAATAACAAATAAGCATGTAACTATGAATATTATTTGATTATGAAAATCAGTTATTTTTAAACAAATAAGACTGTTATTCATAATTTTCTTGTTGATTTGCATTTAATAATATGAATGAAAGTAGTATAAGCATATTGGCCTTAGTGTCCTTACCTGGATTGAGGCACAGGCCATTAATTTTTTGGAAATGTTTACTTTGAAAATTGACATCATTACTCCTTCATTTAAACATACTCTACAAATTTTCTGGAAATCTAATTCCTCTTCCATTATAATATTTGTTTACGGTTTAGTATTTCAGTCTGTATAGCACAGTCTAACTTCCATTACCAGGTGTCATATGTCACTGTCAACTGGATATTTACTATTGTATGGATGGAATTTTCTTGAGGTTTTCTCAATTCAGGAAAATCAAAATTTATAATACAAAAAAGACAGTCAAGCTTTATTTATCGTTTGCTTGATTTGAAAATTGTAGAAGGCACAGATTTGGTTGCTAATCTGAATTTTGGTCTCTAACAAGTAGTAGAAATCTTCGAATTTTTACTTTTTTCCTTTGTTCACAATTTTTAACGTTACAACTATTGATCATAGGTGGCGTTACCAATTACACAATTAAAATTAAAAAGGATTTCGAATTATGGGTACCTAGAATAATTATATTATTAGGTTTATTAAAGGATTAGGATTATATTTTTGTTTACGTTTTTTTTTTGATTTATTTTGCACGATCGTATGGTTCCTCAGTCTTTTTAAACAAGTTATTTCAATGTTTATTATTGATGGATAATTGAATTGTTTGTCCAATCTCTTATTTTATCGACTGAAATTTGTTACTTTGTGCTGCTTCTTCATGATTTTGTTTAATTGATAATATATGTAGCTTTGTAATCTGCAAACTTCGGTATTATATTTTTCTACAGGTCAGGGATAATAATAAAAAAAACAAAACAATCAAAAGAACAAAGAAAGAGGAAGTCTACCACGAGAATAAAAAACATCTAAAAAAATAAATTACTGAATAGGAAACCGAAAACGCAGATATATAAAATAATAATTCGACGATAGTGTATTTCTCATGAAAACTTCAAGGTAATAAAAAATTAGAAGACCTTAGATTGTGCACCATGTGCTACTAAAAGAAAAAATGAAGATATAGTATGTAAAATAAGACAATAGACAGCAAAATTTCGAGGACTTACAGTGCGATCAACGAGCAATATTCTCAATATTAGAATGGTACAAGGACAGCAAAAGTAGGCGTGGAAAACCAAGACCCACGTGACTGTAATATAGGTATACTCAGTTCGCTATTCTCAGTCCGAACTGTCTAGTGAATTTAGTAATTATTTTTTTGCGAAGTTAGTTACTTTCGGTGCTTTTGACAGACTAAAAGTGGCTGGAAATTACTATACAATCAAGCACACGTGCTTATCGCCAATATTAATAGTAAACTAACTAAATAGTAAATAAAATAGAACTTTGCAAATTACAGACAATTAAAACATATTTTTTAAATATATACTACCCAAAATTTGATGGGTTTAGTATACACTTACACTATTTAGAATAATTCTTCTTTTTTCAAAAAAAGAAGTCTGCAATAGTATTTTTTTATAGTATACTTGAGCTATTCTCCATTCGCTTAGCTAGGGCATATTTTGACAGACTCATTGTCGGAAACCTACAACACAACAATTCCTACTTCTCAGTATTAATAGCTCAAGTATACTACTATTGCAGACTTCTTTCTTTGAAAAAAAGAAGAATTATTCGAAATAGTGGAAGTGTATACTAAACCCATCAAATTTTGGGTAGTATATATTTAAAAAATATATTTTAGTTGTTATAATTTAACATAAATATTTATTATATGGTGCAGATAAATAAATATTGATTGTCTGTAATTCGCAAAGTTCTATTTTATTTACTATTTAGTTTTTTTACTAAGAATATTGGCTATAAGTACGCGTGCTTGGTTGTATAGTACTTTCCAGCCACTTTTAGTCTGTCAAAAATAACTAACTTTGCAAAAAAATAATTACTAAAATCACTAGACAGTTCGGACTGGAAATAGCGAACCGGGTATATTAATACTGAGAAGTAGGAATTGTTGTGTTGTAGGTTTCCGACAATGAATCTGTCAAAATATGCCCGAGCTAAGCGAATGGAGTATAATAGAATCAATGACGTATAATATATAGACTACGCAGTCCCCTATTCTCGCTATAGAATCGAGTGTCCGAAAGATCTCGGCTCAAGGTTGAAGGTATGTTTATCAGAACAGCGGCGTGCTCATTTATATGTTAATGAAAATAATTATTTTTTTTTTAATTAAAATTAAATATTTATGATTTCTTTTTGTTCCCGTCTATACGAGAACTAATTATATTGATAAAATAGTATGGCATTTTACTAAAATACTAAGTAAATAACTCTCAACAATTTAAAATAAAATTTGCTTGTCACACAAAATGGAGAAAATGTTTTCATACGTCCATGATGTTTTCAAACACAAGAAATCATGAACTTCGTGCATCTTCGTATCAAAACAATAAACAATAACAAAGGTATTCATGTTTTGGACACTTTTTAAAGCGTTCACAAAGTCTATATATTATACGTCATTGAATAGAATATAGTGTAAGGCGTCATTGCGTCAATAAGTTATTTCATCGATGACATACCATGGACACTTTTGCTCCCTATAATAAGGCCAGAAAAAGTTGAAGTAGGTGGAAAAATTCATTAGGTGTAAAATTTATATTATAATCCACAAGACATAAATCGAAATAATGTGTCGCATCGCATATCACGTAAGTCAATTGACCATTATAGTCGATTCAGTAGCCTTGGAAATATTTTGACAGAGTAAAAGTAAAAAAAACAATATTGTATATAAGTACATTTCACCATATGCTAAAAATATTACCTACTTAAAAATAAAGTTCATTCGTGATATTTTTGTTTCGTCGTTGAGTGCTTAAAGCGATGTGCCTCCCTTCCGACTTTATAAACACAGAAGGAATAAACACAATACTATTTTTTGAGCCATTTGCATAAATTTTAGATCATCTACTTGGTAACCCATTAAGAGTACAACTCCATTACATAAAGGGTTTGCAGACACGACCGTGTGGAAGTGGAAGAAGACGGAAAATCCCGTTTCGAAATAAACGAAACGAATGAGTGAAATTTCTTCTTTGGACTAATTTTATGTGCAGGGATGGAGTCGGGAACGGTTTTTTATAATCAAAAAAACGGAAATTAGTGTTATTTAAACAATTGGGTGGTTTATAATAGTCATTGTTCTCATAATAAGAACCAATCAATCAATAAGGCGACAAAGAAAAATTACTTTAAAAAAGAAATTATGAAAAATAATAAGTCTTTAAAAAATATGTGGAAAATAGTAAATAAATATACTTAATAGTGAAAATGTTAATACTCAAAATATCAAAGAAATACTTACTGCAAATAACCAATGTATTACCGACACAAATGAGATCGCCGAGGAATTTAACAAATATTTTTCAAAAGTTGGAGAAACATATGCTCAGAGGATAATAAAACCTCCTTCTCGACCACCAAAGAGAAACGTTACAATAAATTCCTTCTTTTTATCACCTGTGGATGAAAATAACGTTGTTCAGATTATAGCCTCATTAAAATCGAACAAAGCTCCAGGAATAGATGGTATTAAATCTGAAGTACTTAAAGAACTATCGCCAATACTAACTGGTCCCATTACTTATTTATTAAATAATGTATTTTCTAGCGGCAAATGGCCCGAACAACTTAAGCAAACAGTGGTGATTCCCATTCATAAGAAAGGCGATCCAAAATTAACAAATAATTACAGACCAATCTCACGAATCACTTCACTTTGCAAGATATTGAAAAAAGCTATAAAATATCAACTAGTATTATACTTAGAAAAATATAAGTTAATTTCAAACAAACAATATGGTTTTAGGAAGGAAGTATCCGCGGAGAATGCAAAATCGTACCTATCTAATAAAATTTAGGGGAGAGTCCTACAGTACCGTCATATTAAGGTTTATCAACAAAAAAAATCAAAATGCTAAAAGGTACATGTTTAATACTTCCTGTCATGTATGAAAGGACTATTATGCTGTCAATGAAAGTAATAAACAATCATAATGTTTCAAAATAATCACTTTATTAATGAAAATTAAAGATAAAGATAAGGCCAGTAAATATATTACCAATTAAACAATACAGAAATCACAAATATATTGTTTGGATAGCTCTGATATGTTCGCACAAGCCTCATGAACCCAAATATTACAGTTTCCACACTGTATCCAGTCCTCTTCATGAGATTCAGTGCACAAAGGACAAACTGTCTCTTTTTCAACCGGTCTGCTAGGAGGAGGTAGGTTTTCATCTTTATTTTTCCTACTTTTCTTACTAACATATCTTCCTGACAACAAGCTTTTACCTTTTTGAACATATTTTCCTAAGACCTTATTTTTTTTGTTAACGTCATTTTCCACAAGTAAATTCATCCCTCGTTTAAGTGATTCGACGCTTGTTTTGCCTGCTTTTTTCTCTTCCAGCATTTTTTTGTATGGAGAACCAGTTATAATTTCGCTTTTTCAGCTTTACGACGCCGGGCAGTTGCTCTTCTTTTAGAAGCATCAGGAACCGGTGAGAGTTCTGTAAGTGTAGCTTTAAAATTGTCTGTGGATAGGTCAATTTGTAGCTTCTTCTTGAGATTCTAATTGCCGCAAAAAAGCAATTTGTGATTCTCCATTAGCAAGAGTAGTTTGGTTGTCGGAATGCACAGAATTTGTAATATGGGCTACGAGATCAGGAGCAGGAGTAGTAGATGTTGGTTCTAGCAGTTGGGAAGATGAAGGCAACGGTTCTGATGTTAAAGGTGTTGCTTCTAGCAGTTGGGAAGATGAAGGCAATGATTCTGACGTTGATTGTTATTCTGTAATGTTGGTTATGTTAGAACAAATAAAGTCCAAATCATTAAAGACATTTTTATCAAAGGGGTGTATGCCTGTGCAACGAAAGCCACTAACTGGGGTTTCCATTCGAGAAACTCGATTAAAAGCTGAAGCAACTAAGCCAGCAATCTCGTATTCACTGATTCTAATACCGGGATTTAATCTCATCCACAAGTCACATGCATTATTATAAGCAGATTTAAATGGCTTCATGAACGTACGATCCAGTGGCTGTAGCTTATGTATGTGGTGGGGTGCTAAGCATATGAATGTTATTTTTCCGGGCAAATTCAATAACATCTAAGTCCTTATGACTCGCATGTCCATCTAAAATCAGGATAACTGGATTCTCGGCTGTAGGATTAGAATACTGCACAAAATGATGCATCCATTTTAAAAATAATTCGGCATTCATCCAGCCGTTTGGCTGAGCTTCACCTACGCTCTCATTTGGGGCGTTAACCATTAGTCTTTCATTCATTCGACTCGTGGAAATATAAAATATGGTGGAACAAATTGACCTCCAGCGCTCATTGCAAAAAGCACCGTCACGTTCTTTCCTCGTTCTGCTGAAGTCAGTTTTCCTACTTGTTTTTGGTTTTTAGTAGCTAAAACTTTGGCATGTTTTTGGACAATGGTGACACCAGTCTCGTCGCAATTCCATATTTTATAAGGAGTGAATTTAAACCTCTTTAAATCAAAGTCTCTAAACCATCAAAGAAACGCTCAACCTGAGGTCTGTTAAATCCTACTGCTCTCATTAAGCTCGTTGATTCAGCACTCCGCAATAATAAATCACTATGTCTTTTCATAAAAGAATAATAATAGTTTTTCCCTGCCATTTCTTTTTCTTTATTAAACTGGTGAGGTAACTTCAACTTCTCTGCCAATTGAAAAGCAAGACGTAAAAATTCTTGCCTGTTTAAAGGCATTAGTCTATTGGCCAAGTCTTTAACATGTGTCGCCAATGTTTCTTCATGTTCAGGTGAAAAAGTATTGTAAAAACGACCCATAACTGGCTCAATGGATATCTCTTTATTATTTTTAATAGCACTTACTCTGTCATTCAATGTAGTTCGTGGTATCTGATAGCGTTCGGCAGCTTGGCGTGCACTCATCTCATTATTCAGTACCTTTTCCACGGCTTTTCTCATGTTCGCAGGATCCCAGCTGCCCTTTTTTTGCCTCACATGAACATTATTTTTATCACTTGGCATTTTTGCTTACCTGTAAGTAAAAGAAATCTTTTAAAAACGAACTTTATTATTGGCCGGTACTGCAGGACAATGCAGTGGCCGGTACTGGAGGAAACGAAAAAAAAAAGTTTGTTTACAGGTAAAAACAAACGCACAAATATTGATTTAAAGTATACTTTTTTATAGTTATATAAGTACACTATACATACCAGGAGTTATTTGTTTTAAATTGGATCTTTACCTTATAGTGTCGTCTTGTGGCAAGTATTAGCCCAGTCTGGTTAAAAAAAAAGGTGGAAAAATGTTTCGCAGATATTTGAAGCTTTTAAGACATAGGTGGGGGTTACTACATGACGAATAGATAAAAAGATACTCCTAGTTTTACGTTGCGTTTTTTTTTAAACAACAATTTATGGTCAAAATTTGATTTTTTATCTATAAGTTTTTTCCCTTACAATTTAAATAAACAATATTTATACCATTTTTTTATGTCAAGAATATCTTTATTTTTCCGTTTTTTCAATTAAAATTGATTTATAATTTGCGGAGATATTTGCAAAAAAGCAGTTTTTTTGCACTAATTTATAAATTTAATTAATTTTTTTATTAACAAAATAAAATGTTATTAATACATTTTAACATGGAGGAATTACCGTCCTTTAAATTTGTGCGAAATTTCACCCCGATCGGTCAAATAGTTTAAAAGTTATTCAATTTGTTTATCCCTGGGACTAATTATTTAAACCATTGAGCTTGCCCTATGCATGATGCTAGACACATTTAGCAAATTTCATAAGATTGTTGAAGACTTAGACTATCTCAGAAGTTAAAGGCATATTGAGTTTTCATCGAAATTATTTACAAAATAAACGTTTGAAAAAGGGGTATGTTTTTTTACTTATAAACAATTGTAATAACTTCTATATTTTTTAAGCTACAGACTTGTACGTACAACCATTGAATAGCTGGTAATAAAGCTCACATTAAAAAATAAAAAACCTTCTATGACCAATAGGAACGAAGTTAGCGACTATTTTTAAAAAAATCATATCTCCATTGTTTATAAACATTAAGAAGTAAAATTTGCACAAATTTTGAATGAAAATCTAAACTTTATATTGAAAGTTATAGCTATAAAATGTATCTCTTTTTTTATAAATATTAATAACTACATAGTTTTCACTGGCCGGAAAATATGGGAAAACTCGGAAAAATTGAGTCTATTTGAAATTCACGCTAAATACTTACTTTTTTTAATTTGCTCGAATAGTCTGTCGCAGTATTAATAATGATGACATAATTTTCACCCCCATAAATCTCGGAAAATCCCGGAAAATCAACATATGTTTTTTCATTTTATATCAATGATGCTTACTGCTTTGATAAAATAAGTCGATTTTTTCATCACTTGCCTTATTACATTTTGCAATGTTTATTGAACTTTACTTTTTTTTTTGAATGGAAATATGTTTCACTTGTCTAAAATAAATCAAAAAAAGATTTTTTTAATATTAATGAAAGATCACAATATTGCAAGCTTATATACAACGACTATTTTAAAAATATATAAAGTTAAAATAAGCATAACCGTATTGCTAAAATCTGTAAGGACTTTTTATTTTATTAAGTTGAAATTTAATTATGATTATAAACAATAAAGTAAAAGCAATAAAAATAGTTCAAAACAAACGTTTAACTTGCATAACAATAATTTAGCCATTTATAAAACAAAACTTACAAAGGAAAATACTTACTATGATACTACTACTGCTGGAATAAGTTATTGCCACAGTCTGCTGTTTATTTTAAAATAATCTATAATAAATAATATTTTTCACTAATTATACAAGTTGAAAATAATTAATTATTCATTCAATAGTTTTAAATATTACTTACAATTTTCAATCAAAAAGTAATTAAATACGTTTAGTTAAAACTTTTTTGTTAAGCAAAAACACACACAAAATAATTTACTCAAAAATTATTGCTAAATAAGTATATTGCTTTCTAAAGCCACCACACTGAGACTGACGAAATTTTGCAGCGATGTGCTAAGACAGTTTCCCCTCCACTTTCCTATGTAGATCTTTCGAAAGTAACTTTATTTCAAAAGGCTTTAAATTTCGAAAAATTGAATGAATTTTATAGCTATAAAATTCAATATTAAGTTTAGATTTTCATTCAATATTTGTGCAAATTTTACTTCTTAATGTTTATAAACAACGGAGATATAATTAACAAAAAAATTGTCGCTAACTTCGTTCCTATTGTTCATAGAAGGTTAATTTTTTTTGTTAAATGTGAGTTTTTTTACCAGCTACACAATGGTTGTACGTACAAGTATGTAGCTTGAAAAATAAAGAAGTTATTACAATTGTTTATAAGTAAAAAACATACCCCTTTTTCAAACGTTTATTTTGTAAATAATTTCGATGAAAACTCAATATGCATTTAACTTCTGAAATAGTATAAGTCTTAAAGAATCCTATGAAATTTGTTAAATGTGTCTAGTGTCATTCATAGGGCAAGCTCAATGGTTTAAATAATTAGTCCCAGGGATAAACAAATTGAATAACTTTTAAACTATTTGACCGATCGGGGTGAAATTTCGCACAAATTTAAAGGACGGTAATTCCTCCATGTTAAAATGTATTAATAACATTTTATTTTGTTAATAAAAAAATTAATTAAATTTATAAATTAGTGCAAAAAAACTGCTTTCTGACAAATATCTCCGCAAATTATAAATCAATTTTAATTGAAAAAACGGGAAAATAAAGATATTCTTGATATAAAAAAATGGTATAAATATTGTTTATTTAAATTATAAGGGAAAAAACTTATAGATAAAAAATCAAATTTTGACCATAAATTGTTGTTTAAAAAAAAACGCAACGCAAAACTAGGAGTATCTTTTTATCTATTCGTCATCTAGTAACCCCCACCTATGTCTTAAAAGCTTCAAATATCTGCGAAACATTTTGCCGTGAAATCGATGATTTTTGTATAACCAGACTGGGCTATATTGCCTCCACCGCACGAAGTCTCCAGAGTATGGATCCTAACCTAATATAACCTATCCTAACCCAACCTCTCTGGCAAAAAAGTAACTTTAGATAATCCAAACTTACGAAATGAAATTTCTTAATAGACAAAGAAATGGAGAAATAAAGGCGTAAAAAAATAATTAAAGAAATATTAAATCAATGAGAAGATAAAATAAAAACAACACCGAAAGGAAGGAAAACTGTAGTACGCTAGAAGATTCAAGATAAACTAGACCGACGCGAAGAGTTCTCACAAACTCACGAACTGTCCGATGTGCCTATATTGCTTGGTATTAGAAAAAGAAAGAATGACAACTTATTTTTTGTTAAATTTTATTTTATTATAAGAAAATTCCCGTATCTAACATAAGCAAAGAATAATATCACAGAAACATTGAGTACAGTCCTGTAGTTCCAGTAATTCCGCATACAAATTCATGTTTACTCTGACATGGTCCGACAATTAGAATTTTAGAAATGCTAACGATTATATGATTTTCGTAGCTGAATTCTGCTTGATTAATTCTTTACTAGCGTTCTAAACTGTCGGACATAAAATTTTACTCGTCCGTTTTATGTGGTCTACAATGGAATTAAAATTTACATATTTGCAACAAAGCAAATTTGCCGCCTTTTTTGCGTTTAGTACCAGTCCGGATGTTTAGCTCGGCTCTCATTTTATTATCTTATGTTTATATTTGAAGCAGTAAATCTCAAGGACTTCAAACTACGCCAGTGAACAGAGTTAATATACAGGGGATTCTCAAATTCATCTGCCTATCTATCTTTATCCCAATATTCATTATATAAATATAGGACTCCTTCATTCATCTTGATCTATAGACAGATGGAATAACCTCAAAGACAATTCCACGAGGTAAATTCCAGATTGGATTATCAATACGGCGGCGCATTCTGTAGAAAATTCAAACCCACAATTAATGGTGAAGAATAAACTTCTTAATTTGTACACACAAAAGGCACAATCGTTCAAACAAATCCAGAAGATGATTAAAATCCCCCAAGATTCACAAGACTTTTATGATATGCCACTCATGGCACCCGTGGATCAACAAAAGCTTGACAATGACACAACAGTTCCTGCTTCTTCTTTACGGCCATCTCCTCGACGAAGGTTGGCAATTATCACTGATATTCTAACTTATGACACTACAGCCCAAAAGAGTTCAGTTGAGCTACATCCAAACCACGCTCTGGGGTTTCTCAGCCAGGACATTCTTCTTCTACCTATGCTGCACTTTCCTTGAATCTTTCCTTGCATTATTAATTTTAGGAATTCATATCTGTCACCACGTGTTATATGATCCAAATATTGTACTTTTCTTATTTTGATGGAATCCAGTATCTCCCAGCTGTTCTCTATTCTTGTTAGTACTTCTTCATTGGTTATTCTGTCTGTCCAGGAGATTCTTAGCATTCTTCTATATGTCCACATTTCAAATGCTTCAACATGATCGCAACATTGTCTGGGGTTTTTCTTTTTCGGTATAGTCACGAATATTGATAGAAGCCATTCTTTAGGTAATATACCTATTTTGTATATGATATTAAATAATGCGACAATTACATCTATATTACAGTCAGCGATAAGTTGCAATATTTCTGTCGGTATTTCGTCTGGTCCTACTGCTTTTCCAGTTTTCATTTCTTTAATTGTGTGTTTTACTTTACTTCCTATTATTTCTGGTCCAGTCTCTTTAACAAAATATTCGTTATCTATTTTGTCTCGTTTGTCGTTAAACAGCTGTTCTATATAGTTTTCCCATACCATCAATCTGTTTTCAATATGTTTTCTGTATCCATTACTGTGTATCCCTTTTTATCAACTAGTATATTTTGTTTGTATTCTAGTCTTCTAGTTCATTTTTTTATTTTCCTGTCTAAATTAAAGCTGTTATCTTAATGTTGTAGCATTTATATTTCATCACATTTTTCTTTTAAGCAATTTTCTTTTGCTATTCGAATTTGTCTCTTTATTTCGTTTCTCTCCTCCTCTTTTGTATCTAATCAACTTTAGAATTTCGTCCGTCATTCAATATTTTTTCTTTTCTTTAGTTTTGTAGCAATCTACATTTATTTTTGTCTTCCACCATCCATTTTTGTCAATCCACATTTGATATGCAGTTACATAATATTATCGCTATATCTCATTTGTCGTCGACATGTTGGGATATTGACTGCGAAACCCATGGTTTCATTCGTCTATTGGTTGACATTTTAATTGCTTTACAGTATATGAATTCCAACCTTTACCAGAATTGACCCTTACCTACCAGAAAAGTAATCAATAAAATACAAGTGGCATAGAGAGCGATGGAGAGTTCAATGCTAAATATATCCCTCAGAGACAGAGTATCAAATACAATACTTAGGAGAAAAACTGGCGTTACTGATGCAGTTCAAAGGATTACAACATTCTGGAATGGAGACCTAGACACGATGCTTATCGTAATCGAGGACGTCCTCCAACAAGGTGGTCAGATGACATCAAGCGCATTCAGCACAACTGGATTCAGGGTGCTCAAGATAGAATGCATTGTAATTATTTACGGGAGGCTCATGTCCAGCAGTGGACTCAAAACGGCTGATGATGATATGAATTCCAACGTCCAATCTATTTGTTGCATCCATTTGTTGAGGGAAGAATTTCGTTTATTGCTGTGCTTTGGAAGTGCTCCTAGAAGCTTTCTCTTGAAAATACATCTCTATTACATTTAAGGCCTTGGTGTCTAGTTTATTCTTTATGCAAACTATTCTTTCTGAGCTATATTTACACTCTCCTATTTGATGTGTAAGTTTCTGCTGTACTATGAAGCGACTCTTTCTTTGGCTCTAGTTTCGTTCGCAACAGCACTGTAGAACATTAAGTAGTCATCTAACATTATTTTGCCTGTTCTCTTTTTCTTTGTCTCTTCAAGTACATGGATATTATTATTCTTCTCTCAAAATTCTTTGGTTACCACTACATAAAAAGGGAGATCAGCTTCAATGTAAAAACTATCGGGTAATAACGCTACTAACTGTGGCATATAAAATACTGTCAAATATTGTGTATGACCGATTGAGACCATATGCGGAACAAATAGTTGGGAGATATCAATGTGGTTCGCAAGCAGAAGTCCACAATAAATTAAATCTTCGTTTTGAGGAAAATCTCTGAAAAGGCTAGTGAATTTAATATAGACACACATATCATCTATTCATTGATTGTGAGAGTGTCTACGACCGCATTCATCGGGAATTTCTGATCCATGCACTGAAGGAGTTTAATATTCCAACTCAACTCATTGATATAGTAAAAGAAACACTTAAAGTACAAAGCAAAATTCGAATTCAAAACGCACTAACAGATATAATCCATGTGAGAACGGGCCTACGACAGGAAGATACCCTATCCTGTATTCTATTTAATATCACATTACAGAAAATAATTAGAGAGTCAAAAGTCAACACCAGAAGAACAATAATACCAAAAAGTGTACAAATATTGGCATTTGCAGATGATGTTGATATCACAGCTAGAAGCGAAAAAGAGATGATAGAAGCATTTAATACGATAGAAAGAGCGGCACAAAACAGTGGCCTAAACATTAACGAAATAAAAACAAAATACATGAAGGAAAGTAAATCGACAAGCCAAAGAAACCTACAGAATCTGACAATAGGAGTCCATAACATCGAAAGCGTAAAAAATTGTACATATCTAGATTCACTAGTTACCGCAGATAACAATATCAGTGAAGAAGTTAAGAGAAGAATACATATCGCTAATAAAACATATAATGGAGTAAGTACATCTAAGATCTAACATCATAAGAAAAACCAAATGCAAAATATACAAGACCCTGATAAAACCGGTCCTTGTATATGGATTCGAGATATGGACACTATCGAAAAGCGATGAGAACCTATTAGGTACGTTTGAATGAAAAATCCTTAGACACATATATAAGGGGGTGAAGAAAAATGACATATGGTGCAGAAGATATATATTTGAACTATACACAACATATAATGAACCCGAGGTCATAATATCCATAAAGATCTGACGTTTGCGCTGGAATGGCCATGTTGAAGGGATGTTGGAGACTATCATCATCATCACTAGCTCGACAACCCTTTTTGGGTCTTGGCCTGTTCAAGGATTCTTCTCCATTGTGACCTGTTTCGTGCTTTTTTTTCCAGTTTTTAATTTTTAATGTTGTTATATCATTTTCTATTTGTTCTACGTATCTCAGCTTCGGTCTTCCTCTTGTTCTTTTTCCTACTGGCACTTGTTTGAATATTTTGTTTGGTATTGCGCCTTCTTCCATTCTTTCCACATGTCCAATCCAACGTAGCCTTCCTATTTTAATGAATGTTATGATATCCGGATCCTGGTATATGTTGTATAGTTCAAAGTTATACCTTCTCCGCCAAATCCCGTTTTCTTTTGTGCCCTTATATATGTGTCGCAAGATTTTTCTTTCAAAGGTGGCTAATAACGTTTCCTCCCTTTTAGAGAGTGTCCAGGTTTTTGAACCGTATGTGAGTACCGGTCTTATTAAGGTTTTGTATATTTGGGATTTTGTTTTTCTGGAGACGTTATCTGATCTTAGTTGCCTAATTAAGCCATGGTAACATTTATTGGCAATAAATATTCTCCTCTTCACTTCCTCTGCAACGTTGTTATCAGACGTAACTAGGGATCCTAAGTATGTAATAGTATATTACATAACGAGAGTTGTAAGGAGCTTATTACATGCGAGTAAAAAAGTTGCGCGCGAGCCGCGTAGCGGCGAGCGCAGTAATTTTACAAGCATGTAATAAGCTTACAACTCAAGTCGTGTACTATACTTTTTCTACGATTATTTTCGTTTATAAAAATAAAAATTAAATTACCACTATATTTACACTGACAGATTATTAATTTTTAATCTGTCAAACTAACGTCTGTTAATTCGTTTCCATGGTAACTCGACCAACTGACTTACGAGGCTTATGTGATATTACACATTTTTATAAAACTGAAGCGTAATTTTTTTTATTACGTGCTAGTTATTACGTGCCAGTATCTGTTATGATGCATTTACTTAGCATCCAAATAGTAGGTAATATACAATTTACTAGTAAGAGAGTAGAAAAAGTTTTTTACCGCCTCAATGTTATATTCTCCTATTGTTAAATTTGGCAGCTGTCTTATTTGTGCGTTTTTATTTGCAGGCATATATTTTGTTTTTGTCTGATTGATTTTAAGACCACTATTTTTTGCAGCTCGTTCTATTTGAGTGAATGCCTCTATCATTTCTCTTCTTGATCTTGCGATTATGTCAACATCATCTGCAAATGCTAGTACTTGCACGCTTTTATTAATTATTGTTCCTCGGGTATTAACTGTTGTGTCTCTTATTATTTTTTCAAGTATAATGTTGAATAATATGCATGATAGAGCGTCTCCCTGGCGTAGTCTCTTCTTCACATCTATTGTTTCCGTTAATTCGTTTTGTATCCGGATTTTACTTTCTACTTTTAGTGTTTCTTTTATCAATTCTATTAGCTGTGTTGGTATATTAAATTCTTTCATTGCTTTTGTTAGGAATTATCGGTTTATATTGTCATATGCGCTTTCGAAGTCTATGAAGAGATTTATTTATTTATTTATTTAGCGTATGGATAATTACAATACGATAAAAGTAGTATTTAGATAATAATTATGTTCAAATTGGAATTGTAATCTAAGTTAAATATTAAATATTAATGTCCAAATTGCACAGCCATTCAATTGCACCAGAAGAACACTCTGCAAAATCTTGAAGGTCTCCGCTGTATCTGCGGATTGGGCAATCCGCCATGATGTGTTGGATGGTCTGTCTCGGGGATCCACAATCACATTGTGGGCTTTCTGCATGACCCCATCGGTATAGAGAATCGGCACATTTGCCATGACCCGTGCGTATGCGATTTAATTTTGTCCATATAGGGCGTGGCAGGTTTGATCCAGTGAAGCCGATCGACGTACTTGTTATTTTGAGGACGTCTGGCTCTGTTGTTGGCATCCATCTTTTCGTCCACTGCTCTTACTTATTGTAGCTATCACCCATTCCCTGAACGGATTGGACAGGGGGTCGTCTGGACTTCAGTCTTTGTTGGTCTCGTGCGGCGTGCGGAATATACTGGTGAATTGGCAGACGATTATTTGCCATGATTTTCTGATATTCTCTGACAAGTGCTGCCGTTCGTCGAATATCTGGAGGTGCTATATTGCTCAGAATTGGAAGCCATCTTAGTGGAGTTGATTTAATAGTACCAGATATTACTCTCATAGTGTAATTTAGTTGAACATCAATCTTGTTAACATGAGCGCTATTTAGCCATACCGGTGCGCAGTATTCAGCGACAGAATACACCAGGGCTAGTGAGGAGGTTCGAAGTGTATCCGCAGTGGCACCCCATGTCGTTCCAGCAAGCTTTGTTATTATGTTGTTATTACACACATCATCTCTATGAAGAGATGTGTGTCGATGTTATATTCACTTGTTTTTTCAAGGATCTGTCGCAGAACAAATATCTGGTCTATTGTTGACTTCTGTCTACAAAAGCCACATTGGTATTTGCCAACTATTTTTTCAGCGTATGGTCTAAGTCTTTCATACATTACGTTGGACATTATTTTGTATGCCGCATTCAACAGCGTGATTCCACGGTAGTTTTCACATTCTAACTGGTTTCCTTTTTTACGTAGTGGTACAATAATGCCGCTATTCCACTCCTTTGGTAGTTGTTTATTCAACCATATCTTTCTTATCAGCTCATGTATGGCTATAAGTAATGCGTCTCCTCCTTCTTTCAGTAGCTCCGATGATATTTGATCCGATCCCGGTGATTTATTGTTCTTTAATTTGTCCACTGCTGTTCTAATCTCTGCTATTGTTGGTGGACTCTTTTCTCTGTTGTCTGCTTGGTTTAATGGTATATTAGGGTTCATCTCCGTCCTATTCACCCCAAGCTTTTCCTTAAAATGTTCTGTCCATCTTCTAAGTATCTCTTGCTGTTCTGTCAATATATTACCCTCCTTATCTTTACACATCGTTGTTCTCGGTGTGTTGGAGACTAAAAAACCAAAATATATAATGAGGCAAACACCAGCAGGAAGAAGGTCAAAGGGAAGACCCAAACTTAGATACACGGAACAAGTGGAACAATATCTGAAAACACTTAAGATTACCAACTGAAAAAAAAACCAAGGAAGAGAACAAAATGGAGGAAAATCCTAGAATAACCAGGATCCAGAAGGGTTGTCGAGCTACTGATGATGATGAAATTCTTCGGTTATTTATTTTTTCTGTGGTTAGTAATTTTACGTTCCACGTAAAACGTTCCACGTAAGACTCAAAGAATATTTTTCGTTTTCTTTTTTCTCGCTTTGGTCATCATCGTAGAATCATTTAAAATATAACAATGATATTTAAAGGCTGCGATAATAAAAAAATGGAAAGAATCAAGAAAAAAATTATTAAAAATAAAAATCGTTTTATTAGTTTTAAAATCTTTTGGATTATTTTTTAGTCTGTTTGTTATTGTAACATAATTTTCGTGCCATATGACAAACAATAGTTATTTGGATGATTCGAAAAGTCAATATATTCAATGTATATTTATCAAGTTGTCCAACAGGCCTAAATCATATTGATTTTATCCTTTGTTTGCTTTAACCTTTTAAACAAACTATTGTGTCGTCGAATCAGGTGTTGTATAATTCCATTTTAACCAAACATTATTCTATTATCGAAATTGTTTTACACGCACGGTACACATGGCACTCCGTTCTAAAAAATATGGAACTGAAAATAACATTATAATAGAAATATGCGAATAAATTTAGTATATTTCTATAGGGAACACCACCGTATCCCTTTGGTATCATCCTTCTTTCGGAATGACAGCATTATCACATATTCGCACACGTTGTACTGATTAAATTCAAGACTATTAGATCCAATATTTTAAAACGTATATGGGCTGGCCCTATGCCCGTATTTGTGGTGGTGTGACTGACTGCACATGTGCGTGTGATTTTCAACAATTTTTCTTTCTGTGTCATAGTGGAGCAGCTATAGGACATTATTCTATTAAAATTTCTTTCTTCTACACTCAATATTTAAAATAATATTTATTTCGAGGATAATTGTGCACAAAATGCCTAAAATAAACAAAAATTTAATTTTTTATTGAACTTTTATTTCTACTTCGAAAATCAATCTCACAATTGCAAAATTCCTGTGGAGAGAATAGAAATAAAACCATGTTATTAATTTTTCACCTAATCACCTATTTTATATAATTTTGCAGCTTTCTATTGTAACGAATATTTTCCCTACCACATAGGGCATTATTATATTCGGTTGAAAATTGGGAACAGATACGGATACAACGAACAAACAATTAGTAAAATGTTAAATCAAAAACTACACAAGAAAGCCCTGAAATTAGTATTTCCACTACCAGAGAAAAAACCTAGTACCTTCTGCTCGATTACATATACAGGCAAAATAACAACAAAAATTGCCAAACACATAAAAAAGAAAGGAATAACACCAGCTTTCCGAACAAATAACAACCTAGGCAAATATATTAAAAATAACAAGAGCCAAAATAAAAAACACTTAAATAGTGGTGTGTACAAACTTCAATGTGGCGACTGCCCAAAAACTTACATCGGTCAAACTGGTAGAAACTTTGATAAACGAATAGCAGAACATAAAAGGCTTTCAAGAATAGAAAAACAGATTCGACATACGCACTTCACCTTCTAGATCATAATCATTCTTTTATTATTTTCTTGTCTTTGTTAGAATCTATGGAAATCAACAAATTAAAAAACACAGATATAATTCTGAATGACCAACTTGAGACAAACAGTTCTTCCCTTCTCAACCTTTTTCATTAGAGACTATAAATTTGTAAACCCAAGCCAAAATAGATCACTTGAGAAAGGCAATCAGCCGAAACAGCTGTAGTGATAATATTTAAAATAAATTTTGTGGAAGTTTGAAAACAAAGTTTTCAGTGTTTTATTGTTACAAATTAACTATTTATTTAGGAATAAACAAAAATAAAAATAAACAGTTTTAAGAAATTATATAAACTCTTGACGATTTAATTTGATTTAATTTTTTAGTTTCATTTTAAACATTTGGAACACCATACAGTTTGCAGTTTTTGGCATTTGCCACACATTGCCTTGTTACAGCCGTGGCACTCATTGGAAGTATGATTTCCTTTACAAAACATTTTTAACTGACATTTTTTTCTTTTTTGGCTAGTAACAGTGCTGGTGGTTGGTAAATCCGGTGGTGCTGGGTATGGTACCAGATTTCGGGAGGCAAGGTATGGAGCCCGTAATTCTTTACACAGCTGAAGAATAAACTTAGGAAGACTGATTTTACTTCCAGTAACTTCTTTATAAATAATCCATGCATTTAGTGCTCCTAAGTCAAGAATGTTATAAAACACGTGCATTGGCCATCGTCTTGAAGCAACTTTTGTAGTATAAAGACGCGCCATTTGGTCCACTACATCAACCCCGTATTTTGTTTTATTATAAAAACTTACTGTTTAAGGAAGTTTTTTTCCATCGACAGCAACATCCACTGATTGATGTAATGAGCTCAACAAAAGCACATTTTTGTGACTCTTTCCTTGGTATGCAGTAAGTGTTATCTTTTCGTCGCTCTGGAATATATGGGTAACATATAATTCTCCATTTTTACTCTTACTCTTAGAGGAACTTCCTTTCTGTTCCGATTCAAAGTACCCACAAGACTTGTTGATTTTTTTGCAATGCCTTGGCCAATTTTAACGATGTAAAGTAGTTATCTGTCGTAATATTTTTGCCCTTTCCCAGTTGATTTTCCATTAACCGCAAAACAACATGTTCACCAACACTTGTATCTTTTTTGCGTAGATGGTCAGTGCCAGTATAAGGGTAACCATTTACAATATATTTTGATTCCACGCATGTCAAAAGCCAAAGTTTTATGCCAAACTTATCCGGCTTATATGTACTGTGTGAACGAGCACCTGGCTTTAGAAGGCAGTAGTTGTTTGTCCACGGTAAGGTTTATTCGCGGTTTGTGATATGCACCACTATTTTCTATAAATCCAAACCGCAGAGGCTAGAGCAAATTTGTCGTTTTTCAATCGTTCAGATCTCGTCTGCTTTATGTCAAATTTGAGATATTTTATAATATTCTTGAATCTGTCTCGTGGCATAGTTTGCCTAAAAAAATGAGGACCCCATACTGTTAACCACAAGCTGTTGGTTTGGAAATCATTATTTTGTGGTGGTACGTATTGTTCATCGCCTGACTCATTATTTTCTGCAAATTCAGATTCACCTCCCGAAACATCTTCTTGTATTTTTCGTATTTCTTCAAGAATTTCAAGCTCTGATAGTCCACGACGAGACATCTTTACAGTCGTCTTGAATTTTCACAATTGAACGAATGTTTCAATATTCTAGAAACGAGAGTCAGCAGAACCTAATAAACCGCTCAATAAACAAAATACTTTCAAGGAACAAACAGTATGTAACAAAATACCTTCTAGGAATAAACGTACATAAACATAATTTTATCTATCCGACAGAAAGTTAAAAGAAATCGTCAAATTTCCGAGAAAACGATAATAATTAATACAGGGCCAGTTTGGCCCCTTCAGACTTCTATGGTAGGATTGTTAGAAAATTCATTTAATAAACAATATTGTTTTGCGTTAAATAAGACTTGTAGCATTTTCAATTTCATTGATTCTTTTAAGTATATTGAAGTCCCCTCGTATACGAAATATTAAAATCACCTTATATATTTTTGATAGATCTAAAAATATTTCGTACGTATTTAAACGCAAATATCTTTTCATTTTTTTCTTAGGTCGACCAAGTTGAAATAAACCATTTTAGAGTTGTTTATTTATTTTAACTTCCTCGGCAAATTCTTGTCTTATTTGAAGTCGCAATTTTAATGCGTCGCAAAAGGATATGTACGTCGTTTCGTGGTGTCTTGTTATGTCAGCGTTTGTATGTATGCGTTTAATTTTAATAGAATTTCTTATTTCTTCACTCTCGTTGTAGCAGCTTTCAAGAGTGGTTCAACGTTATGTCCAAATTCACGTCGAATTTGTAAAGTATTCTATTTTCGTCTTTTGTTATGAAGAAAATGTAGCAGTTTGTTATCTGTTTTGTGGCAGTAAATGCTTCAATTATTAATGTTTTGAGTGAGGATTGGAGGACATCCTCGTTTTGTTTTTTTTTTGTTCCTGTTTTTATCCAAGGCTTTTGGCAGTTTTGGAGATGGAGGTTTTCGTCATGCAGAGAGAGTGGAGCCCTCAGTTCTAGGTTCCAGTTATGGTTTCAAAAAGTTAAGTGTGATCATGTGAATTAAGGTAACATTTTGTTCAAATTTTAAGCTAAAGACAGACATTTTTTTATAAAATAATAATTGCTTTCGTTGACATTTAAAATTGTAAATTTTAGGTTTTGAGTAAAGCTGTCAATTTGTGTTTAGTTTTTTTGAAATTTAATGTTAATTTATGATAGCTCGTTTTAGTATTTTTGATGTTGATTTGTTTTGTTTTGTTTTAAAAGGTTAACCTCCATGCAATTTTGTAAGTTCTGTAGCAATGAAGTTTGTTAATGGATGACACATGTAAGTTTTTGAATTTTGTATTTTTCCATGTAACTGTTTGTGGTGACACATAAATAAAAGTTGAATTTTATTTTCTTAACTTTTTATTTATTTTTTTTTGAGCTAATCCTTTTTGAGTTTATTTGAAAAAGATATGTTTTTTATGTTTTGATTTTGTTTTCTAATTATTTCCCTAGTTACAACTAGTGGTTGTAATAGGCATAATTAGGCACCTCAAGTGGCGCCCTATATTAAATTCCTTGAGGTGTTTCTTGTTTATTTTTATTTTGTTTATCCCAAGAGCCCTTTATTTCATTTTTTTGTAGTTCCCCCATTCCAATGCCCTTATCTTTTACTTATCCACGACCCCAGCTCTCCTACGAAACCCTGAGTGCCGTTCGCATCAGTAGCGATTATTTTGCTTACCCTATCTCAACCCCCAATAGTTTCTTCCCCCAATTTTCTATCTCCCGTATTAATGCCCCCTGTGGTAGGCAAAATATTTCTCGTTACAGACTTTGTATCAAAATATTAAAAGTAAACAAATATGAAATTATTATTGTGTTAAATAAAAGAACTACAATAACTTCAAATCGCAACAGGGGCCAAATTGGCCCCTCCGACTTTCTAGTGTTAAATAGTCAAGCGCTGTCGTTAATATTCTCTTTTAGGTCTAAATTAAATTTAGGTCATTTAACAGCTCTTTTATCCACAGCCTTTTTTGTCATTATTTTTATCATTTTTAATAAACTAGCTTTTTATATTATAGTCATTTATTCCACTGCACTATTAGTTCAATGTTGATTTCTGTTTTCGTTCCCTTCATTGGATCGGTAATAGAAAAGCGAGACTGAGGGGCTCGTGAACGTTTCGAATCTATTATATTCATCGAGAAGTCTCAATGGAGACGGGGCCTAACCCTTCTGATCTCCCAGAGGTGTCATGTTGACGACATGATATAAAGGAACATAATTTGTCCCTTTTACGATTTATTAATTAGAGGTTTCCATAATAAGTATTAGGTGTTCATTTAATTATGTTTTAATAAATTGGGAGTGAAGTCGCTTTTACACGATTCCAACATGAAGGCAATAAATTATTTTATTTTTTAGTCATTTAAGTAAACATGTATCATTGCAGAGACCTTCCTAAAACGTGTTTACTGAGAATAAAGCTTCAAAATAGTTATGAAAAAAATTAACAAATTCGGTATCTATAGCATCTATATTGCACTTAATTCACTGCCAAATTTAATTAAATTTAATAATATTGAACATTGAATAATGTTTGGTCTGCTGGAGCAAGTTGCTGATCAATAAAAATCCTAAAAATTACGTTAATTTTTTTTAAAAAATTGTTTAAATAATCTACACGGTTTATTTAACGTTAATTAAATATATTTCCTTCCATTTTTTAAATAAAAAATTAAAATTTTAATTTTATTTATTATTTTAATTAAACTTACTATTTTAACTAACTTGATCAGACAAAGAATAGAAAAAGAAACTAGAACAAAAATAGGTGAATACCAACATGGATTCAGAGAAGGTAAGTCAACAATAGATACAATACACATTGTAACGCAAATCGTCGAAAAAAGTTACGAGCACGGAATAGATCTACATATACTGTTTATTGACTACAAGCAAGCTTTTGACAGTGTAATAAGGGAGGAGCTAATTAAGGATATGAATAAATTAGGCATCCAAGAAAAACTAATAAGTCTCACGAAAATGACGATGAAGGAATCCAAGGCACGAATCTTAACAAGGGAAGGCCCGTCAGATGAAGTACAAATGGAGGTAGGTGTCAGACAGGTATTGTCAACAACATTATTTAACATTGCCATAGAGGGGGCAGTAAGAGCAGCCAACATTATGGGAACGATTATCGAATCTTCAGCCCAACTGGTAGCGTATGCAGATGATATTGCACTGGTAGAGTAGAGTAGAGATTTAAAAACCATACAGAACATAATATTAATACTAGATAAAGAAGCAAAGAAGAGAGGGCTAGTAATACACCAAAGCAAAACCAAATACCTCAAGTGTTCAAGAGAGAATACGAACATAGAGAAAGAAATTAAGCTTGGTGCATATACATTTGAAAGTGTACAATGTTTCAAATACCTGGGAGTGATGGTGAATGACAGAAATGATAGAACGGATGAAATAAATGAACGCATCTTACTGGGTAATAAAACATACTGGAACTACCAAAAATTCCTGAAAGAAAAGCACATTAGTAAGAAAACCAAATTAAAAATTTACAAGACTGCAATCAGGCCAGTGATCACCTATGGTGCAGAGACGATGTGCCTAACACAAAAAGATAAAATGAGGTTGAATATCAAGTTCGTGAAGACGAAAAGGCTCAGGTGGATGGGGCACACAGAAAGAGCTAACCCAGACTCTACGCTAAAGCGAATAACTGGATGGAGACCAACAACAAAGAGACCAAAGGGGAGACCCAAAACAAGATGAAGAGATCAAGTCTTAGGAGACATAAAGAAGCTGAGAATCTACAATTGGAAGGAGCACTGTAAGGACCGGAAAGAATGAAGGAAAATTGTAGACAGGGCCAAGCCACACACGCTTGCTATAATAATAAAAAAAACAACAGCGGACTGATTCTCCGCAATAAATAAATCAGAGAGCCCAAAAGGGCGGCAAACACTCCGCCAGGAGTGAATAAGCCATGATGATGATGATTTTAATTAAATTTTAATTCATTTTAAATTTTTATTATTATTATAAAGTAAACACAAACGAAACAAACTGTTTTAAGTAATTTCTAATAAAAATTTAACTTTTGAACAAAGAACTGTTTCAGTAGATAATGTTTTAACAAAATGACACTCAATTAATGAAAAATTAAATAATGTGTCCGGACAAACTGAATTTAATAATGGATGATTCCTCCACGTGCTGAAATTATTGCCTGAATTCTCCTTGACATGCTTAAAATCAAATGAGAAATGTCCTGTTAAGGAATAAGTTTCCATACCTCTAAAAGGGCTTCTTGTAACTGATTTAAGGTTAAAGTTAGAGTTAAAGTTAAAGTTAGAGAATTTCATCAATATATCTGGCAGCTGATATGAAGCCTATCGGAACGATGTACAATTCTGTTCGTGCTTCTAGAGAAATTTCAGCCCGCACCATAATTCAGCCCTCTTGATAGCCTACTCTAGCACTGAAGGTACATTCTACAAAACGCACATGGTCTTCGTCATACTCTGTCACGGCGATCTGGAGACCACAAGATAAACCTGGACTCATCGCTAAACAAAATGTCATCATCATCATCAAGCCTCTATTTATCACGTCCACTGCTGGACATAGGCCTCCCTTAAACTCCTCCATTCCTCACGATTTTGTGCTCTTTGTTGCCAATTTTTAGTGATACGCCTGATGTCGTCGGCCCAACGTGTAGGTGGTCTTCCTCTACTGCGTTTGTCTGCTCTTGGCCTCCAATTTGTAATTTTGCTCGTCCATCGTGAATCGTGCATTCTCGCTACATGGCCTGCCCAGTTCCATTTTAGTTCCGCTATGCGTTCCACAACATCAGTAATACTCGTCCTTCTTCGCAGATCTTCGTTTCTTATTCGGTCCCTCAACGTCACTCCCAGTATAGACCGTTCCATTCGTCTCTGTGCCACTCTCAGTTTCGAAGCCGTGGTCTTGGTTAAAGTCATAGTTTCCGCCCCATAGGTCATAACCGGTAATACGCATTGGTCAAACACTTTTCTTTTCAGGCTGATTGGTATGTTGGCCCTAAGTGTGTCTCGCAGTTTTCCAAAGGCTGCTCATGTTAAAGTAATTCGTCTTTGGATCTCACATGTTTGGTTATCCCTGCTGATTCTTATTTCATGACCCAAATACGTATATTTCTCCACCAGTTCTACCACTTTGTCTTGAATAGTCAAATGGTTATTGGGGACCAAATTTGTCATAAACTTAGTTTTGGTCAAGTTCATTCTCAGGCCCACCTTCGAACATGCAAAATCCAATTCGTTTAACATATCTGTAGCTTCTCCTAAATTATCTGTGATAAGGACAATGTCATCTGCGAAACGGAGATGGTTAAGCTTTTCGCCGTCTATCGTTACTCCTCTGTGGTCCCAATTGATCATCTTAAAGGCATATTCTAATGCCGTTATGAATAATTTCGGCGACAATGTATCTCCTTGCCTTATTCCACGATTTATTTTTATTGGTCGGGTTTTGTTGTCTATTTTAACAGTCATAGTGGCATTTTTGTAAATATTATAAATAAGCTCACTATACCTATGGTCAATCCTGCTGTCATTCATTGCTTCTATAAGGCTGTCTAATTCGATCGTGTCGAACGCTTTATGAAAATCTATGAAAGTGAGAACAAGAGGTTTGTTATATTCTATAGATTTTTCAATGAGTGTCTTTACTGTGTGGAGGTGATCATTGGTACCATAATTTGAGCGGAATCCTGCCTGCTCTCTCGGTTGGTAGAAATCTAATTTTTTCTCCAATCTTGATGTCACTACCCTAGTGAAGAGCTTGTATATATGGTTCAACAGGCTAATAGGTCTATAATTTTCTAGGTCCGTTCTATCTCCTTTTTTATGCAAAAGGATGGTTGTAGCATTGTTCCACTCTTTGGGCACCTCTCTTTGCTGCAAACATAGATTGAATAGTTTCCTTAATTTATTTAATAGCATATCTCCTCCATTTACGATAGCTTCTATTACGATTCCATCCTCTCCTGGGGCTTTGTTATTTTTCATTTTTCTTAATGCTTGTCGAATCTCATCTAGCTTTATCTCTGGCATTAGTTCGGAACCTTGATTCTTGATCTTCTTTGAAATGGCTGTTTGTATTCCTGTTTTATCTTCTCGTCTACTTCTATATAAGTCCTCGTAAAACTCTTCGACGACCTGTATTAACTCGTCTCTACGTGATATTATTTCATTTTGCTTGTTTCTTAATTTATGAATTTCGCATTTCCCATTCGTTAGCTTTCCACGTAGAACTTTTAGGCTGTTATTTTCCTCTATAGTGCGTTTAATATAATCGGTATTAAATTTCCTTAAATCTCTCGTAATTGCTTTCGAAACAGTTTTGTTCATTTTTCTTAAAGTGTTGCTATCTACATTCTTATCGCTTCTCATTTGTCTTCTTTGATCCAAGAGCGTTTCAGTATATGGACTTATTTTACTATCTGATTTTCTTTTAGGACAGTGCACTCGGTGACTTTCTTGTAAGGCGTTTATGATGCAGTTATTCAAGTCATTAATATCGTTAGCGGAGGTTTCCTGCAATAGAAGCTTATTATTGATATGTGTCTGATATTGGTTGATATCTAATAGGGGTGTCCAGATACCATGAAATTTATTTTTAATTATTATATTCCTAATGTGCCTTCAATTAATTACAGTAAACTGAGCATGGCTTCTGGCAAATTGAAGCCGCGCAACTCGATGGCGCTTGAGAAGTTGTAGGCCTGTTGCAGGTCTGAAACTGCTTAAATTTGCTTCTCCAAGCCTTCGCCTAATTGTTCTTTCAATAACGTTGGTATTCCGGACGTACTGAAGTTGATTTTAGATTTTTATAGCCGTGGGACGATGATCTCATAGACTTTGTAAGAGGATACAGAGCGATCATCACGGGCACGGACACTAGTTGTTCGTTTGGGACCGATTTCAGGTCGTCTAGTGTAAGCTCTAGTTGCAAAAAAAAAACGTATAAAAATATGTTGCAGATGACACTTACTTTTGTTTTTTTCTGATAAAAATCGTTCAGTTTTAGAAACCATGTCTGAGTATATAAATTCCAATGCTCAATCATGGTTCTTAGCATATAAATTTCTTTTGAGTTTCTAAACAAAACTCAAAATTTAATTTTTTTGTCTACCTTCGATGTGAGTGTTGAAAAAAATAATGTCAAATTATTGGGCATAACAGTTGACAACACATTGACTTGGTATAACCATATCGACCATCTCAAAGGTAAACTTTCTAGTATACCTTATTTTTACTCAAACAATTAAAACTTGTTACAAGTGTTGATACCTTGAAAATAACGTACTTTTCTCTTTTCCATTTATTTTTAAGCTATGATGTTATTCTGTGGGGAAACTCTTGCAGTGCCCTAACAATATTTAAATTGCGAAAAAGCGATAAGACTAATTGCAAAAGTTAGCTCCTTGAATCTTGCAACCCTTTGTTTATTGAATATAAGATAATGCCCTTGTCAACATTATGGCTATACAACGTTAATGTAGAAATACATAAAAACGCTGATACTTTAATTAAACACTCTGACTTACCTAACTATAGCACAAGGGATAAAAAACAACATCAGAACAGTTAAGTATCGTTTGATTAAATCACAAAAAAACTCGATTGACTATAATATATACAATGGCTTACTTAAACGTTTAAAACAACTTTCAATGAATAAATTTAAAGTAAGTCTGAAAAGATACCTTTTGAGATTTGCTTTTTACTCTGCTAGTGAATACTCTGATCACTTCAAGGCAGTAACATGAACATGGATGTACTCACTATGTTGGTAAATGTCGTATTTTGTATATTTTATGTTTTTTATGTTTTATTTTGTAACGAAAATATTTTGCCTACCACAGGGGCATTAATATAGAGGATAGAAAATTGGGGGAAGAAACTATTGGGGGTGGAGATAGGGCAAGCAAAATAATCGCTACTGATGCGAACGGACACTCAGGGTTTCGCAGGAGAGCTGGGGTCGTGGATAAGTAAAAGATAAGGGCATTGGAATGGGGCAACTACAAAAAAATGAAATAAAGGGCTCTTGGGATAAACAAAATCAAAATAAACAAGAAAACACCTCAAGAAATTTGATTATAGGGCGCCACTTGAGGTGCCTAATTATGCCTATTACAACCACTAGTTGTAACTAGGGAAATAATTAGAAAACAAATCAAAACATAAAAAACATATCTTTTTCAAGTAAACTTAAAAAGGGTTAGCTCAAAAAAAAATAAAATGTTAAGACAACAAAATTTAACATTTATTTTTTTTGAGCTAACCCTTTTTAAGTTTACTTGAAAAAGATATGTTTTTTATGTTTTGATTTGTTTTCTAATTATTTCCCTAGTTACAACTAGTGGTTGTAATAGGCATAATTAGGCACCTCAAGTGGCGCCCTATAATCAAATTTCTTGAGGTGTTTTCTTGTTTATTTTGATTTTGTTTATCCCAAGAGCCCTTTATTTCATTTTTTTGTAGTTGCCCCATTCCAATGCCCTTATCTTTTACTTATCCACGACCCCAGCTCTCCTGCGAAACCCTGAGTGTCCGTTCGCATCAGTAGCGATTATTTTGCTTGCCCTATCTCCACCCCCAATAGTTTCTTCCCCCAATTTTCTATCCTCTATATTAATGCCCCTGTGGTAGGCAAAATATTTTCGTTACAAAAATGGCGCCCAACGTGGGGCGCCATTTTTGTAACGATAATATTTTGCCTACCACAGGGGGCATTAATATGGGAGATGGAAAATTGGGGGAAAAAACTATTGGGGGTGGAGATAGGGCAAGCAAAATAATCGCTACTGATGCGAACGGACACTCAGGGTTTCGTAGGAGAGCTGGGTCGTGGATAAGTAAAAGATAAGGGCATTGGAATGGGGGAACTACAAAAAAAGAAATAAAGGGCTCTTGGGACAAACAAAATAAAAGTAAACAAGAAAACACCTCAAGAAATTTGATTATAGGGCGCCACTTGAGGTGCCTAATTATGCCTATTACAACCACTAGTTGTAACTAGGGAAATAATTAGAAAACAAATCAAAACATATCTTTTTCAAATAAACTCAAAAAGGGTTAGCTTAAAAAAAAATAAATAAAAAGTTAAGAAAATAAAATTTAACCTTTAATTATGTGTACCACAAACAGTTACAAATACAAATAATACTAACAAAATACAAAAAAAAAAACGACTTATAATGGCGCTTTCGGTTTACAACTCTGGGCGTTGGGGACCCTATTTGCGCGACATTTTGTAGCGGTAACTATTTAAATATTTATTATCATATTTTTAAATGGAGCTTACTTACTGAGGTTAACCTTTTTAAAAACAAAACAAATTCAAAGTTTATGGATATGTATGTACCAAATATCCGAAGACAAAAAAATGTTTACGAAAAAAAAGAGTACCTGATATCACTGACTATTGTATCTCCTTTAAAAGTTTTGGCGTTGGAACTGGACTCTAAAATACAGCAAAACAAACAAATGAGTCTCACAAGCTGCAAAATGTTCTGGAGTGACTAACGACAACAAATAGATGATGAAAGCTGGGCACTAGATTATCTTGTCGCAATCTTCATGGCTTAGCTCTTCAAAAACTCAGGCTCTTGCTCGAAACCATATGGACATCTTTTAAACTGATCGAAACGCCGTGTTGTCAAATCCCTCAGATAAAACACAGCACGAACAAAATCGGCGAGTAACTCAGACAAAAACTGACACATTACATCTGAGTATAAAATTCAGCTCTTCATAAAAAATTGTTGGTTCCTTGAAGAATACACACCCAGGCTCTTTTCCCGTCAAGATCTTAAACCAACCTCAAACTGTAACTATACATGTTACCAAACTTCACTATTTCTAATAACAAAAATAAAACAATAACCAAAAACCATTACGAATTTGACGAAAATTCGGACTAAACAAACGAAACCAACTGCCCTTGACAGCGGTTCCACCGATAGTGACGAAATTAAAAATTTGTTCGCTTAACTTGAAAATCAACGAACTGCTGATATAGCAAAACCAACGAACGACGTAGATATCCTTTGAAACGCATTTACATGAAAAGAAATCGCCGCAGTAAAATAAACAACAATTAAATGGATTTATTACTCTACGACGTTAGAATGATTGAAAACACTTTTCGAAAGATACGAACTAAAAAACAGAAAACATTCTTCGTTTTATTAAGACGATTTCATATACGAGGCGACTTTAAATATACTTCAAAGAATCAATCAAATTTAAAATGCTACAATTTTGTGTTATGCGCATTAATGTATTTTCATCTCCTATTGTATTTTGTGTATGTTGCGTATGTTATATATTATCTTTTTAAATATATATATATATATATATATATATACATATATATATATATATATATATATATATATATATATATATATATATATATATATATATATATATATATATATATATATATATATATATATATATATATATATATCGGTTTTAAAACGTTCTCCTACGTCTTCCGATGCCTAGTCGCCGTTCACTTCGGTCCATCCAAAGGTCTTCATCTAATTCTCTTTCTCTCATACTTCTATTTATGCCTTCTCTCCAACCAAGGCAGGGTCTTCCTCTTTTTCGTCTACCATGAGGGGTCCACGTTAGGATTTGTTTCGGGAGTCGTTCTTCGGACATTCTTTGTACGTGTCCATACCATCTAAGCTGTTTGGTACTAATGTCATCTACTATTGTGTGTTTCACATTTATTATTTCCCTAATTCTGTTGTTGGTTACCCTTTCTAATCTTGATTTTCCTGCTGAGCGCCTCCAGAAATCCATTTCTGTTGCTTTAAGTTTTCTCTTGTATCTTTCTTTTATTTGCCATACTGCACTGCTGTAAGTGATTATACTCTTAACAATTGTATTGTATATTCTATGTTTGTTGTTGTTTGATATTGCCTGGTCCCACAGTATGCTATTGAGAAGGGTAATTGCTTTTCTTCCCTGGTTGTTTCTTTCTTCTATAGTCCGGTCTACGTTTCCTTCTTGTGTGATGGTCATACCCAGGTATTTATATGCGTCGCAATGTTTAATAATTTCGCCATTCCCCAGTGTAAGGTCCTGCTGTGTCCCACCGATACACATATATTCGGTCTTTTTTATGTTTATTTCCAAACCACCTTTTTTGTACTCCTCTATTAATTTCCTTGTCATATATTCTATATCATCGTACTCTTGCGCTAGTACAAGTTGGTCGTCTGCAAATGACAAAGTGTATATTATATTGTTGTTGATCGGTAATCCCATGTTTTTGCATTTGCGTTTCCAAAGTTTTAGAGTTTGCTCGAGGTAGATCTTAAATAATGTCGGTGAAAGGCAGCACCCTTGTTTTAGGCCTTTGCTAATTTGGAATCCTCTCGATAGTCCGCTTCCAACTTTCACCCTTGCTGCAGTTTTGGTATACAATTGTTTCGTCGCTGTTATTAAATTTGCGCTTATATTGGTTTTCTCTAATGCTTCCCATAGTTTGTTTTGTGGGATGCTATCATACGCTTTTCTCAAGTCCACATATAACAGATGCACCTCCTGGTTGACGGCCAGTTTCTTCTCAATAATCTGTGTAATACAAAACAGATGGTCTACCATTGATCTCCCTGCCCGGAATTCTGCCTGTTCTTCAGCTTCTATATCTTTATATTCGTTTTCGATTTTATTTTTAATCAGTTTTCCGTATATTCGGCTGATCGAGTTCGTCACAGCGATGCCTCTGTAGTTGTCACATTGATCCCGTCTGCCTTTTTTATGTATGGTGGATATCCATGATGTCTTCCATTCTTCTGGGATTTCCGCTCCGTTGATGTATCTTTGAAAGAGTTTAGCCAGGTTTTCATATAATTTTGTTGTGCCATATTTTATTAGTTCAGCTGGTATGTTCCCTGGTCCTAGTGCTTTGTTATTTTTTAAAGACTTACATACTTCTTCTACTTCATTTGTTGTTATTCGTAATGGTGAGGCTAAGATATTTACGTTGCTGGTATCACTGTTATTTAAAAATTCCGCTTTGTCCTCATTTAGGAGTTTTTTAAAATATTCGTCCCATTGATCCGGTGTGATTGATGATATTATATCTCTTTTCTTTTCCTGTCGTAGCGATTTTAATACTTTCCAACTTTCTGTACTTCTTCGTCCTCCTAAATGTGTGTTAATCATGTTACACTTTTGCTCCCAAGCCTCATTCTTCTTTTGGCATATCATTTTTCGCACTTTAGCTTGGGTCCTCTTGTATTCTACCTTATCAGCGTCAGTCCTTGTGTTCAGGAATTTTTTATACTTCTCTCTTTTATTTTTAATCTCTTGTTCTATTTCTTCGTCCCACCAATACGAAATTTTTCTGTGGTTTTTTACTTGGAGTCCGAGAGCCTCTGTTGCTGCTTCCTGAAGACATGTTTTTATATAATGATAATGCTCTTCATTGCTGGTAAATTGCATGGTTTCTAACTTTTTATCTAGTCTACTCCTGTATAAATCCCTCACGCTTTCTTGTTCTAAGCTGTTTAGGTTGTATTTCTTTTCTGTTAGTTTTTCTATTTCCTCTGCAGCTTCTTTTAAATCTCTTGCTCTATCTATTCCTATTGTGAGCTTTGTTTTTAATAGATGGTGGTCACTGCCACAAGTGGCTCCTCTATATACCCGCACATCCTGTACAATCAATTTAGTCTTTTGTCTTATGATTGTATAGTCTATGATTGATTTCAGTCCTCGGGTATTTTGTGTCCATGTATATTTATGGATATCTCGGTGTTTATTATTATCTTTTTTACTTATACATATAATTGACTTGCTACAAACAAATGTAAAATTTGTAAACGTAGTTAAAAATAAATCTTGAATCTTCTAGATATATTTTCATTAAACTTTTTGGAATTTAAACACAACTACAATGATATAAGTCTTTGCTATATAAAAGATTGTGCAGAAATTGATCTATTATGTAAAATTTCGATTATGGATTGGATATGTATTATTATATATGAAACAAGGAATCACGAAACTCTAATGTGGAACAAGGTCGTGTTTTACTTGCTCTATAAAAAAACTGTATTAAGCCTTCTATTTAAAAATGAACAAGTGTTGATGCTATTGTGTGCATCGTATACACCGCAAATGCTCACCCCTGCAATCCGACAAAGTGATTGCTATTACAATTCGTATAATGAATAAGACAGCCTTTGGTTCACACCCGATACAATGGTCCTGTGATTGCCGAAGGATAATCCCGGCTTACGGCCACAATTGACACGATCTCTGACGTACAACGTCAACATAGGGGATGAGGTGTTTGCCGTGAGTTATTTGACTTATGTATTTCCGACATTACATTAGGTGTATGGGGAGGAATGAAACAAGATTTGTAGTTGTAGAAAATAACTAATTTATGAATTATACGAAATATATGAAAATACTAATAGTCTAGACGGGATCTGTTTTGGATTGGATATTTTCCATAGGAAGCTATTTTCTTGCTAGAATCCCTTCAGGATGTGCTTAATATCGATAATTACGACATGCGCCAGTCGCAAACACTTTGCTAAATTTTTAATTTAACAAAATCTGAAAACAATTGAAAATTTCTCATTTGTTTGCTCTTATTTTCGTTTATAATTCGGAAAATATTGATGCTAGAGAAAAAATTATAAGAACTTAAAAGTTTCGTTATTCACAATATTTCTGGTTGCCGAGATATTGAAGGTCAAAGTTGGCATACATTTGCGTGTTACCATAAGTGATAGAGGGCTCGTTTTTAAACAAATACCCTCGTCTTGTCAAGTACTTTTTATACGAAAAGTTTTACGTAATGCGCTTCATGACAACTTCCATAAAAAAGACTAATAAAAAACCGTTTTCGCGTAAAATGTCGCTCGGAATGCATGAGAGGTGGTGGTGGGGGACATTCACTCGAAATGTGAATCGGCGAGTTCAAAATCATAGCGCGCGCTAAAAATTTCATAATTTGGGCTTCTTTTTAACCAATTTTGCTCTTTTTTTTTGAATCGATGTCTCGGACGACAAAGATTTCAAATATTATGTTTTCAAATACCATTTTTAATTGCAAATTGGAAAATTTTGAGTGAATGTCCCCCACAACCACCTCTCATGCATTCCGAGCGATAATCTCGAGAAAAATCTAAGTATATTAGAAGAACTAGCGGTCAATTTTATGTAAGAAATGTCCACCCGCTTGACTCTCGGACCAAAATTGACGCCAATGTAGCCCAATTACGAAATTTGAAAAAAAATCCAAGGGTACCCCCTTGAATGACTTTTTCCAAATTTTTATAAAAATTTTTTTTTTATGTTTTGGTACATGCACTCGCTCCAGCTTATTACAAACTTGTGTATTAGTTTAATCCGCTAACCCCAATTTGCCGGAAAAGAGAAAAAATCGAATTTAAAATTCTCCAGTTTTTCAGCATATACAAACGTCCAAATTGAAAATTTTTCTCACGAATTGTTTGATGTATGGGAAAATCTGAGTATATCAGAAGAACGAGCGGTCAATTTAATGTAAGAAATGTCCACCCGCTTGAATCTCGGACCAAAATTGACGCCGATATAGCCGAATAACGAAATTTGAAAAAAATCCAAGGGTACCCCCTTTGTTCATTTTTTCCAAATTTTCATAAAAAAAAAATTTTTTTTTTGATGTTTTGGTACATGCACCGGGTCCAGATTATTACAAACATGTGTATTAGTTTGATCCGCGAACCCCAATTTGCCGGAACAGAGAAAAACTCGAATTAAAAATTCTCAAGTTTTTCAGCATATACAAACGTCCAAATTGAAAATTTTTCTCACGAACCGTTAGATGTAGGAAAAATCTGAGTATATCAGAAGAACGAGCGGGCAATTTTATGTAAGAAATGTCCACCCGCTTGAGTCTCGGAAAAAATTGACGCCAATATAGTCGAATAACGAAATTTGAAAAAAATCCAAGGGTACCCCCTTTGTTCATTTTTTCCAAATTTTAATAAAAAAAAAAATTTTTTTTTTGATGTTTTGGTACATGCACCGGGTCCAGCTTATTACAAACATATGTATTAGTTCAATCCGCCAACCCTAATTTGCCGGAAAAGACAAAAAATCGAATTAAAAATTCTCAAGTTTTTCAGCATATACAAACGTCCAAATTGAAAATTTTTCTCACGAACCGTTAGATGTAGGAAAAATCTGAGTATATCAGAAGAACGAGCGGGCAATTTTATGTAAGAAATGTCCACCCGCTTGAGTCTCGGACCAAAAGCGACGGCAATATAGTCGAATAACGAAATTTGAAAAAAATTCAAGGGTACCCCCTTTGTTAATTTTTTCCAAATTTTCATAAAAAAAAAATTTTTTTTTTGATGTTTTGTACATGCAACGGGTCCAGCTTATTACAAACATGTGTATTAGTTTGATCAGCCAACCCCAATTTGCCGGAAAAGAGAAAAAATCGAATTAAAAATTCTCAAGTTTTTCAGCATATACAAACGTCCAAATTGAAAATTTTTCTCACGAACCGTTAGATGTAGGAAAAATCTGAGTATATCAGAAGAACGAGCGGGCAATTTTATGTAAGAAATGTCCACCCGCTTGAGTCTCGGAAAAAATTGACGCCAATATAGTCGAATAACGAAATTTGAAAAAAATCCAAGGGTACCCCCTTTGTTAATTTTTTCCAAATTTTCATAAAAAAAAAAAAAAAATTTTTTGATGTTTTGTACCTGCAACGGGTCCAGCTTATTACAAACATGTGTATTAGTTTGATCAGCCAACCCCAATTTGCCGGAAAGGAGAAAAAATCGAATTAAAAATTCTCAAGTTTTTCAGCATATACAAACGTCAAAATTGAAAATTTTTCTCACGAACCTTTAATAGAGGAAAAATCTGAGTATATCAGAAGAACGAGCGGGCAATTTTATATAAGGAATGTTCACCCGCTTGACTCTCGGACCAAAATTGACGCCAATATAGCCGAATAACGAAATTTGAAAAAATCCAAGGGTTCCCCTTTGTTAATTTTTTCCAAATTTTCATAAAAAAAAAAAAAATTTTTGATGTTTTGTACCTGCAACGGGTCCAGCTTATTACAAACATGTGTATTAGTTTGATCAGCCAACCCCAATTTGCCGGAAAGGAGAAAAAATCGAATTAAAAATTCTCAAGTTTTTCAGCATATACAAACGTCCAAATTGAAAATTTTTCTCACGAATCGTTAGATGTAGGAAAAATCTGAGTATATCAGAAGAACGAGCGGGTCATTTTATGTAAGAAATGTCCACCCACTTGACTCTCGGACCAAAATTGACGGCAATATAGCCAAATAACGAAATTTGAAAAAAATCCAAGGGTTCCCCTTTGTTCATTTTTTCCAAATTTTTATAAAAAAAAAAATTTTTTTTTGATGTTTTGGTACATGCACCGGGTCCAGCTTATTACAAACATGTGTATTAGTTTGATCCGCCAACCCCAATTTGCCGGAAAAGAGAAAAAATCGAATTAAAAATTCTCAAGTTTTTCAGCATATACAAACGTCCAAATTGAAAATTTTTCTCACGAACCATTAGATGTAGGAAAAATGTCCACCCGCTTGACTCTCGGACCAAAATTGATACCAATATAGCCGAATAACGAAATTTGACAAAAAAGCAAGGGTACCCCCTTTGTTAATTTTTTCCAAATTTTTATAAAAAAAAAATTTTTTTTTATGTTTTGTTACATTCACCGAGTTTATTACAAACATGTGTATTAGTTTGATACGCCAACCCCAATTTGCCGGAAAAGAGAAAAAATCGAATTAAATATTCTCAAGTTTTTCAGCATATACAAACGTCCAAATTGAAAATTTTTCTCAGGAACCGTTAGATGTAGGAAAAATCTGAGTGTGTCAGAAGAACGAGCGGGCAATTTTATGTAAGAAATGTCCACCCGCTTGACTCTCGGACCAAAATTGACGCCAATATAGCCGAATAACGAAATTTGAAAAAAATCAAAGGGTACCCCCTTTGTTCATTTTTTCCAAATTTTAATAAAAAAATTTTTTTTTTTTGATGTTTTGGTACATGCACCGGATCCAGCTTATTAGAAACATGTGAACTAGTTTGATCCGCCAACCCCAATTTGCCGGAAAAGAGAAAAAATCTAATTAAAAATTCTCCAGTTTTTCAGCATATACAAACGTCCAAATTGAAATTTTTTTTTACGAACCGTTAGATGTAGGAAAAATCTGAGTATGTCAGGAGAACGAGCGGTCAATTTTATGTAAGAATTATCCAGCCGCTTGACTCTCGGACCTTATGTGTGTGATTTATTAAATATGAATTTAAATTGATTAAACAAAAAATAAAGTGAAGATGATTTAGTAAAATTGAAATTTGAATATTTTGAAATTAAATAAATGTTACTTTCCGATACAAGGATATAGGAGGATATAGAATTATTTGAAGATGATAGAGTAGAACACTATACATCGATTGCTATATCAGGTCCATCCATAACAGAAAGTGGGGTTACACGTTTAATACAAACGGCAAAAAATGGAAAAGCACTTGGCCCCGATGAAGTAAGTGCTGAAATACTAAAGTTTTTGGGAGAAAATGGAATTAAAGTTCTGTGTAATTTATTCTTTAACATAATTTATGACACTGGGATATTACCAACTGATTGGTTAAAGTCAACATTTGTCACAATACCTGAGAAACATCGTCCAAAGACATGCGGTGATTATCGGACAATAAGTCTGATAAGTCACGTTTTGAAGATCTTTCTGCGAGTAATACACAGCAGGATTTACACCCTGTTAGAGGACAGAATTAGCAATACTCACTTTGGGTTTGGAAGTGGCTTGGGTACAAGAGAAGCCTTGTTTAGTATACAGGTGCTAGTACAGAGATGCAGAGATATTTTGACAAAGTCCGACTTAACAAAATGCTAGAAATATTAGAAACAGCTGGATTGGTCGATAAAGATCTACGAATAATTACAAATCTATACTCTAATCAAGTGGCAAGAATATAGGTTGAACAAGAACTGTCGGATGATTTAAATATAAAAAGAGGAGTGAGACAAGGCTGTATATTGTCGCCTTTACTCTTTAACTTATATTCGGAGGAAATATTTAAGGAAGCCTTAATGGAGACAACCGAAGGTATTATTGTGAATGGAGTAACTGTCAACAATATTAGATATGCCGACGATACCTTAGTGCTTGTTAATTGCGGAGAAGACCTTTAAAATCTAATGAACAAAATAAAACAGGCTTGTGATCAGTATGGATTAAAACTCAACGTTAAGAAAACTAAATATATGATAGTTAGCAAACAAAATTATATACAGGATCACGGTATAAAAGTCGGAGATGCCACACTGGACAGAGTAGAGAAACTCGTGTATCTCGGCAGTAATATCAATGAGAGCTGGGATCCAACCGCAGAAATTAAAAGTCGAATATAACAAGCCCGAGCTGTATTTGTAAAAATAAGAAACGTAATTTTCAGTCATGATCTTAGCATTGACCTTAGAGTTGGAATGACATCTTGCTACATCTTTCCTGTCCTGCTATATGGAGTGGAAGCATGTACTCTGACTGAGGCTACCCTTAAACGCTTGACAGCCGTTGAGATGTGGGTATACAGACGACTACTAAAAATAAGCTGGGTCGACAAAATTAGAAATGAGGAGGTCCTTAGACAGCTGAACCAAACAACACAACTGGTCAATATAATAAAGAAACGCAAGCTAGAATACTTCGGTCACATCATGAGACACCCTGAAAAATATGATCTTTTACATCTGATCATTCAGGGAAAGATCCAAGGTAATCGTGGTCCTGGTAGAAGAAGAACATCACGGCTGAAAAATCTAAGGCAATGGTATGGAAAATCAACCACATCGTTATTTAGAGCTGCTGTCAATAAAGTCACGATAGTGAATATGGTAGATGACATGATATCCAATGATCGATAACGGTCATGGAACTAGAAGAAGAAGAAGTACAATCTTCAAGATTTCATACATTTTGTGTATTTTCCAATTGTTGATATTATTTAAAAAAACAACATTTCTCCTGTCCTGATATCGTTTTTGTCTGGTATAGGGTCCATTAGATTATTGTTTACACATTTCTCCAGCTTAAACCAACTAATTTACCACCTAAAGTCAGACCTTTATTTGAATTACAACCGCTCGATTATTAACTGATTGGTATCAGGTTTCCATCGACTCTGCCACTCATTACCTGATTACTTTTCGCTTGACAAAAGTTGCCAATGATGATGGAGTGAGACGAAACGTTCGTCGATTTTAATTTTTTTCGATTAGAAATGAACCGTTTCTGTTTGTTTTCGTCTCGATTTCCACAACGAACGAACAAACACCGGGTGTGGAGATTACTAAATCATTTCCTAATCAATTAATTTCGCTGCGAATTGATGTTGTATCTGCCTTGATATTATTATATGTTCATAGATAAATATACATTAAAAAATATCAGAAAAGTTTATTTAAGAATAATAAAGTTAATTTTTAACATAAAAAAAATTAAGAGTATATCGATAATTTAAGAAAGTATCCCTATTGTTGCTTCTTAGTCGTGGGATAGGGACAACAATACATGGGCAAATAGGGTAGTCTTACAGGATAATACTGCAGTTTAGTTACAACTGTTGTGCGGTGGCTGAATTGTAATGGATATGTAATGGATGCTTTTAAAGTAGACATTAAAAAATTAAATTTGCGAAAATATTTTCAGCCATACCCATTCTCTCAGTCGTTACTTCCGTTGACTTCTAACAACTATTCTTCTTCTTCAGGTGCCATCTCCGCTACGGAGGTTGGCAATCATCATAGCTATCTTAATTTTTGAGGCAGTAGCTCTAAATAGTTGTTTTGAGCTGCATCCAAACCATTCTCTCAGGTTCTTCAGCCATGAAATTCGTCTTCTTCCGATGCTTCTTCTGCCATCTATTTTTCCTTGCATTATGAGTCGCAGGATGCCATATTTATCGCCCCGCATCACATGTCCGAGATACTGTAGCTTTCTTTCTTTAATTGTAAGTTCAATTTCCTTCTCTTTGCCTATTCTTCTCAGTATTTCATTGTTTGTAACTCTATCTACCCAGGAAATCCTCATAATTCTTCTATAGGTCCACATCTCAAAGGCGTTAAGTCGTCTCATGGTAGCTAGATTTAACGTCCATGATTCCATTCCATAATATAGTACACTGTATACGTAACATTTTGTTAGGCGTACTTTAAGAGCTAATGTTAGATCTTTGCCACATAGGACCTTTTTCATTTTTATAAAATTAGAACGTGCTTTTTCGATTCTGACTTTGATTTCTGCCGTGTAGTCATTATTTTCTGTTATAAGTGTTCCTAGGTAAGTGTACTTTTTTACTCTTTCGATCTGCTGGCCCTCTACTATCAAGATTTCGTTAGTATTATAGTTGTTTTTACAAATTTTCATAAACTTCGTCTTTTTGACATTAAGAGAGAGTCCGTACTCCCTACTACACATGACTATTTTGTTCATGAGTCTTTCCAGGTCTTGTAAACTATCGGCTATTATTACTGTATCATCTGCATATCTGATGTTGTTAATTAAGACTCCATTTACTCTTATGCCGACTGTTTCATCTTCCAGAGTTTCTCGAATTACCTCTTCAGAATAGGCGTTAAATAATAGTGGTGATAGAATGCAGCCTTGCCTGACTCCTCTCTTTATTTCCATTTCTTCAGATGTTTCTTTTTTCGATTCTTACTATTGCTCGCTGATTGTAATAGAGATGTGTTATTAGCCTTAAATCTCTTTCATCTAGGTTTTTATCATTTAGAATTTCCAGGAGTCGATCATGTTTTACTTTATCAAACGCTTTATTGTAGTCTATAAAACAGACGTAAAGAGGACGGTTAACATCCAAACATCTTTGTGTCAGCACATTGAAGGAGAATAATGCCTCTCTGGTACCCATACCATTGCGGAACCCATATTGAGTGTCACTAATATCCAGCTCCAGTTTAGAGTGTATTCTGGCGTGGATAATTTTCAAGAGAATTTTCAAGGTATGTGACATTAAGCTTATGGTTCGATAGTCACTACACTCTTTGGCATTCATCTTCTTTGGCAAACACACAAATGCTGATGTCAACATTTCTCTAGGAATGATTCCCGTAGTATAGATAGCGTTGAATAGTTCTACTATTATGTCCAGGTTTTTCTCGTTGACCAACTTTAGTAGCTCGCTTGGTAATTCATCTGGACCAGCAGATTTATTGGTTTTCATTGAGTTTAATGCCTGACTAACCTCTGATTTGGTTGTCTCTGGACCTACATCTCCCGTTTGGCTATCTACAGATGTACTAGCTTCTCTCTGGTCATGAAATAATTCTTCGATGTACTCTTTCCATCGTCGTAGTTTTTGTTCTGTTTCCAATATAATATTTCCATTTTTGTCGAGCAATATATTTGAGGTTCTTCTATTTCCTACTCCGGCTAGTTCTTTGACTTTTTTATGTAGGTTGAAGTTGTCATATCTGTTTTGAAGTTCTTCTATTTCTTTACATTTTTCAGAGAAGTAGGTCTCTTTAGCCTCCCTAATTTTTCTTCTTATTTGGTTTTGAAGCTGTTTATAGCGCGTCTTATTGATGGTTTTGTTTTTTCTCCTTTCATTCATCAACTCTAGAATTTCCTCTGTCATCCATTCTTCTTTCTTATATTTAGTTGTTGTAAGTAGTTTCTTACTTGGCTCCAATATAGAGGTTTTGAAGAATTGCCACTGCTGCTCTACGTTGCAGTTATTTCCTGGGTTTCTGTCTAGATTTGTGTTGATTTCGTGTTTCAGATTTTCTTTTGTTTCTTCTGACTTTAGTTTCTGTATGTTAAGTTTATTGTTATTGCGGCTTTTTTGTGCCTTTTTTAGTTGAAGTTGAAATCTAGCAATAAGAAGACTATGATCAGAAGATACGTCCGCTCCTGGATATGCCTTTACTGCCTGAATTGAGTTTCGATATCTGTGTTTTATTAGGAAGTAATCAATTTGATTTCTGACGATTTTGTTGTCTTTGTCAGCTGGCGATTTCCATGTATAAAGGCGTCGCTTAGGTAATTTGAAGAATGTATTTGCGGCTATAACATTGTGCTCCTGGCAAAATTCTATTAGGCGATCCCCTCTGTCGTTTCGTTCACCAAGCCCATATGGTCCTAAATTAGGGTAGCATTTTCCCTCGCCAATTTTTGCGTTGAAATCACCCATGATCACTGTTACGTCTCTAGATGCTATGAGATGTAATGTTTTTTGAAGTTCGCTATAAAAGTTTTCTATTTCTTCTTCATTTTTGTCAGCAGTTGGTGCATAAATCTGAATTAAATTCATTTTTACATGGGTTGTCAATAATTGCACCATTATAATTCTTTCAGATATCGGAACGAAGCCTGTTACTGAGAGAAATAAATTCGTCCATTGTCTGTATTGATTTCGTCAGAGCCGACCCATCTTGTATCGCTTATTCCTAATATATCGATCTCTAGTCGCATCATCTCTTGCTGTATATTTCTTAGTTTCCCAGGTTCATACATACTTCTTACATTCCATGTAGCTATTTTGTAAGTGGATTTGTATATATTTAGTGAACAGGGATTTCGCTGACTAACGGCCTGGGAAGCCCTGTCGTTACTGCTGTTTCTTCCCCTGCCGAATCTTGGCATCCGAGAACCATGATTAGTAGGTTGTTGATTGTCATTTTTATTAGCCATGACGATTTCTAGGGATACTCCAAGAGTCTTTAATGCAGTGGTTTCCCGTTGCCTTCTGCATTCTTACGCCGTTGGCCGTTTTCTCGGCTCGTCCGCCTTCAAGATCGATTTCTCAGTCTCAGGGCAAAAGAGTGCCCTTGTCTCTTACTAGCTCGTCCGCCCGCAACCGTTGGCCAATAAAAGGAGTTCTATATCAACCCTAAAATCGAGGGTTGCCACTTCCGCCATCCACACCGTACCGAAGCTCCGCTTCTCCGCCGTGTTTGCCGTTGTGGACTTCATCCGTAACCCTGGACAAGGGACCCTAAACAGGTACTAGTTTCCCGGGTCAGGAAACCCCCGAAATCTGCGGAGGGCAGGGATTGATTCATTTTCCCTGATAGGACTATCTTCAAGAGTTTAAAGAGTTCCTACCCCACTAACAACTATTCCAGATCATCAATCCATCTTCTACGTGGTTGTCCTTTACTTCTTCTGTCATGTGAGTTTTAAAACGTCAATTTCTTTGTGTACTCATTATCTGACATCTTAACAATGTGTCCAACCCGTCTTATTCTTTACGCCTTAATAAAATTCCACAATATCAAGATCTGTGTATTCTTCGGCTTATTTGATTATTCTATTATTTTTTCCATTCTTATCAAAGAATTTAAATTTCAAGCTTGGTCTATATTAGATTGATAAGGGAAGTAATCTAAAGATCGATATTGACGAAATATTGGAAACATGGCGAAACTACTGTATGTAGGGAGCTATATACAAATAACGATGTACCAGCAGAAAATCAGTGGCCCTCTAAATACCCTAGAGAACCTATGTACTGTCTTACTCGCTGAAGTTAAAGTTGCAATTAAATCGCTAAAGAGAAATAAATCCCCAGGCATTGATTCAATATCAAATGAAATATCACAGTTATATAGTAACAAAAGATTACATATGTGAAAACTACCGCACACTGTCACTAATAACACATGCTAGTAAAATCTTATTGCATATAATAAAAAATAGAATAAAAACCAATCTACAAGTCCGGTTTGTAAAGGGTAAAGGTACACTGAAACGAATCCTGAACCTAAGACAGCTCATTAAAAAGTCTAGTGATTTTCAAGTACTGATTATATGCTTCGTTGACTACCAAAAGATATTGGATTGTGTAATCTGGATAAACCTGTAGTCCATTTTTATAGAAATGAACACACCAATGTACCTGTTGACACTTATTAAAAATCTGTGGTATCTCATACAGAGGGTACAGCTTGAACTGCTTCATTACGATTTTGTTTGTACCCCTGACCCCAAACGTTCTCATCCCACTTGTCACAATATTCTCTATAGTGCCTCTGCTTCTCGGATTGGATCTTCGTATTTAGTTTCTTCTTTCGCGCATTGTATACGATATCCATTCTGCTAGCTTCACTTACTTCTCCTCTACCTCTTGCCCTCGTAGCCTGTCTTCTGATGGCAATGCATTCCTTCCTCTTATTGGCGATCTTCTCTCACCACCAATAAGGCATTTTTCTTTTTTCATCTACCCTGTTTATGCAATTTCTCATAGTCTCTCTTAATATTGATTCAAGTCCTTCTGCCGATGGCGGTTGGCATCTTCTCCTCTCTATCAATCATCTAGAATACTCATCAAACGCTAGCCAGTCCATTTTATATCCACCTCCGCTTCCTGTTTGGTTCGCTGATAACTCCGTACTCCGACGATCGAAAAGCCAAGGTAGCGGCATTCTGTAGCAGTTTCATCCGACAGCACGGTCCAGTCTCTAATTTTTCTCGTCGCATTCTGTGGGGCACACGAACTTTTGTTCCCGACCAATATTTAAGACAATTATGTCCAGAGTTTCTGTCCATTCCATAAGCATTTTGGCGTTGAAATCCCCCAGCCCTACAATAATCTTACCTCATTCATAATCTCATCTAGTCTACTTTCATAATTCTCCACTGTACAATTGGGTGAAATGTAGCAGCATACCACATTAACTCCCTCCACACGTATCGTCACAAATCCCTCATGCGTATTAATACCATATACTCTCAGTTTTCTATCAAGTATCTACACTCCTACTACGCCCGACGTATCCACGAACCATTCCTTACTGCGCGCTAATGTGGGGTTTGGCTCTGCCGTTATAAGGATGTCAATTTCCCTTGCGATTGCGGAGACCACAGCGATGTCGTGAGCTAGCCCAGCCGTCACAACATTTGTTTGCAGCACTCTTAACACACGTTCTCTTTCACGCTTATTCCCCATTTTGTCGGTCAGTCAGTAACCTCCTACGCTTCTTCCACCTTCACCTCTTGCTCTTCTGATAATTCCCCTGAATTTGGGACACCAAGTGGAGGAAGATATCTTACCTTCCTCGTCACAATTAAAGCACTTTATAGTGTTACTTTTGTCACTGGGATTTTACATAGCCCTCCATTCCATACTTTCAGCACCCCCTTTTGCTTCTCCCTGACAGTATCTTGCTATGTAGCCATGTGCTTTGCATCCATAGCATCGTGTCAATTTCACCATCTCCTTTACCGTGATGTGTACCATCCCGATCTTAATTTTTTTTGTCACTAATAGTCTTCTGGCTATGTCCTTATCCACCTTCACACAACAAATTCTACTTTCTACCCTGTTTGTCCTTATTTTTCAACTACTTCACATGCTTCCTCACTACCAGCAAATTGCTCCACCGATTCGACGATGTCTTTTTTTGTGGTTAGTCCATCCATATCCGCCAGCATCAAACCCTTCTTTACTCTTCCATCTTTTGCCACTACTCTTGTTGCACATCCTTGTCTTAATTTTACTTAATTCCTGACTTGTTCCGCAATTTTCCTGCCTCCATTTAATTCCAGCACCACACCTTCTTATTAGGTTTGTCTAACCTTGTTTATGACGACTTCCTCTCATTCTCCTAGCTCTTCCCTGAACTCTTTTACAAGTTCAGCCTAAGGCTTGTCCTTCGGTTTTGTGATGATTACTATCCCTTTCTTTTCTGTGGCTACTATTTGCCTTTCCTTAAATGTTTTGCCGTAGATCGTTGCCATTACTTTCTTTCCTCTTTGGCTGCTGCCAAGAATTTACCCGCCATTGGTTCTTCTCCTCTCTTTTGTTTCAGCTCGTGTAAAATTTTTTTTAATGTCCTCTTTCTCCCATTTTCCTCTACTATACATGTTATTTGAGATATAGTCCCAATTTTTTCACGTATAATCCGGGTTCTGGGTACCTTGCACTAAAATCTCCCTTCACTCTTGCGTCAGTAGCATCCTCTGATACAAAGATGCTACATCATCTGGTGCCTCCTCAATTCTTTTTTCACAGATGGTTACTTTATCATAAACTTCCTCTGGCCATTCTTGATCTAGTACTTCACTTATTTCCTCGGTGCTTTCTGCAGTATTCATTTTCTTATATAGTTAGTCAATCCTTTTTCTTTGTAATTCTGGGTTCTCTTCCCAATTTACTTTTACCTGGATTCCTACGCACCTCATAGTTGTTGCTACAATTATTTTTGTTTGCAACATCCTCTTTAGCGCTATACATTAACTCTCTAATGTTTCTTTCCATTTCGAACCAAAATGCCGTACCTTTGCGACTCCCTGTTTGATTTCATTCTTTGTATTTGCCACCGCCTTTGTTTGGTTCACTAACTCGTCGATGCATCTCTTCATTTTTGACATTCCTTTCTCTGTTTTACTTCTTTTTAAATTGATCTTACCTTCATTCTTATTTTCACCAGCTCCTATGTCTTTTTCTCCGTGCGATTTCCTTTTTTTTCTTCTGTTAATATTGGTCGCCCATTCACTCTCGTTATTACTATCCCCCGTTTCGTTTTCTCCGTCATTCTCCTCCACTGTTTCACCTATGTCCTCGTTTTTCCCTTCGTTTGTCTCCTTTGGCTCATCATTTTTCTCCCCCCGACTGTTCTTTTCTTCCTCTTCCGGTAATGCCGCTAGCCTCTCTTCACCTATATTCTCCATAGACTCTTCTACCCCTATACTTACCTTCTTTTTTAGTAAATATTTTTCCATTTTTCTTCCCACGTGTTGAGTCGATTCTTCGGTCCAGCGATGCAGTGCGGCCATACTCCGCCAAGGTATAAACCCCTTCGGTTCGCCTTATCCTTAGAGCATCGCTTGAGATCCACTTTCCCCCTTGGACCATGCACTCCTTCGGCACGATAGTGTTACACCTTAAGGCTAGGGTGGCGATATATTAGAATGATGCATAGCCTCCTGTTCTATGCATATCCATTTGTTCTCAGTGATTTTCTCCACTGGTTTTTGTATTAGTGGAGGTTTTCTCCTCGAGTATAGGTTTGGGTATTAGGACGTATATGATGGTTAGGGGTGGATGTCGTATGATATGTGGGAGCTTTTAACACAGGGACCAGTTAGAAATTTGGATAGTGGACAGCGGACAACTGCTCCATTTAGTCGGCTTTTACGACAAGCAGGAGAAGCCGTGAAGGTATTCTACTTGAACGGTCCGCCTTCACACAGGGAACTAAAAATCTGTACCAGTCCAATATAGCAACAGTACGTCTAGAGCAGAAGCTCTCAAACCAATTCAAGACCGAGGGAGGTGTTAGACAAGGATACGTGTTATCATTTGACTTATTTAACATTTATGGGCCGGTGGAGTAACAGTGACTGGTAGGAAAATCTCCAATTTAAGATTTGCTCATGACAGTACACTTATAGCAACAAATGAGCAAGAAATGTTTAATCTCCTGCGAAGAGTTGAGTACGAAAGCAATAAAGTTGGTCTGGAAGTCTAAAGCAAAGGTAGAAATAATGGTGGTCGACAGATTCCACACTATTTAACAGGAGAATGTTGCGCATATATTAGAAGCTCATAGGACAAACGATTAAATCTTAGGACATAATAATTATTCAATTGTTTTCCATTTTAAATTATCCATTAAGATTAACATAAAAATTGAAGAAATAACACTGATCAAACGATTCAACGTTGAATGGATTTTTACCGACAAAAATCACATGCGTGAGAAATGGGAGATTCTTGAATGAAATTTTGTAGAATCAGGTCAAATTCAAACTCAAGTCAAAAATACAAAATAATTTAAGTCAGAAAAGACCTGCTCATTGATTTATCTGATCAGATTGTAGTAAAAACAGTATCCTTTAACGAGTTTCTTTGAAAAATACATGATAATAAAAAAAATTGGAAGGTAATAAGAGAGTAGCTCTAAAGCTCTAAACTTTTTCGGTTATTCTTCTTCTTCTTCTTCTTGGTCTAGCCATTCACATCCACATCTGAACAAAAGCCTCTTCAAGTCTTCCTTTCCATTGTTTTTTATTGTACGCTACTTGTAGCCAATTGTTCCCGGCAGTCCTGTTCAGATCATCTGTCCATCTCATAGGAGTTCTGCCTCTGGGTCTTTTGTGTTGGTATGGTCTACAGGTTAAAATTGATCTGTGCTACTTGTTTAGATCGCTGCTAGCTACATGTCCAGCGTATTCCCATTTCAACTTTAATGATTTTTGCACCACATCGGTGACTTTGGTTTTCTGTCTTATCCATGTGTTTGTTTTCTTGTCCTTAAGTGATATACCTATTGCCTTTTCCATCGCGCGTTGAGTGACTCTAAGTATATTCATATTCTTTTTTATGATTGTCCATGTTTGTGCCGCATAAGTTAATATCGGAATAATGCATGCATCAAAAACTTTAGATCTAAGGTGTAATTGAATTTGTTGATTTCTGAGTATATAGTTCAGTTTACCGAATGCTGCTCAAGCTAGCTTTCTTCTTTTTTTTATTTCTTCAGTTTGAATTTCCCTATTTAGGATTATTTTTTGTCCTAGGTATATATATTCTTCAACTTTTTCTGTAACTTTATCGTTTATTATTGTCACGGTGTCTTCGGAGTGCATGACTTTTGTTTTGTGTAAATTCATTTTCAGTCCTATTTTAGAAGATTCGGTATGTAGTTCTAAAAGCATGGTTTGCATTTCTTGGAGGTCAGTAGCTATCAGGATTATGTCATCTGCAAATCGTAGATTACTGAGGTAGCGGCCATTGATGTTTATTCCCTTATATTAACAATTTAGGTTTTTAAAAACGTCCTCCAAAACTAAGGTGAACAGTTTGGGTGATAAAGTATCTCCCTGTTTGACTCCCCTGTTTAATGGTACAGGGTTCGTGTGTTCATTTTCATTTAGGTAGTATGTAGCTGAAGCTTGGATCATAGTTTCTTTTATTAAGTTAATATATCTGCTGTCTATTCTACAATTTTGCATTGCGTTTATTACGGCCGTGTGTTCTATGGTATCGAAAGCTTTTTCGTAGTCTACAAATGCTAGGAAAACTGGAAACTTGTATTCGTTACATTTTTCAATTAATATTTTTGTGGTTAACAGGTGATCGGAAGTTGAATAGCCTTTTCTAAAACCTGCCTGTTCATATGGTTGGTATGCGTCTAATTTCCTTGTTAGTCGAGTAGTTATGACTTTGGTGAGTATTTTAAACAGGTGTGACAGTAGGCTGATGGGTCTGTAGTTTTCCAATTTTCGACTATCACCTTTCTTGTGTAATAAGATTACTTTAGAGTTGTTCCAGCTCTTAGGGACTTTGACCTGATGTAAGCAACTGTCCACACGCTTAGTTACAATTGGAATTAGTTCGTTACCTCCTAATATCATATCTGTGGTAATACTATCTGCTCCTGCAGCTTTATTTCTCTTCATGTTTTCCAATGCTGTAGTTACCTCTGAAATTGTTACTTTTGGCATTATTTCTGATCCAACATTTTTTATTAATTTCCGTGCTGGTCTCATCTCATCATCTTGTTGATGTGATCTGTAAAGTTCTGTGTAAAATGCTTCTATTCGTGTCAGTATGTTTTCTTTACTTGTGATTTCATTTTCGTCTTTTCCCATTAATGATATCATCTGACGTCGTCCTAGTGTCGGTCTGAGGCATTTCATACTCTTATTTTTTTCAATAGTTGTTGTTATTAATTTTTCGTTTTCTTTTCTTTTTTGTTGTCTGATTCCTTTTTGAATCTGCCTATTAAGTTCTCTATTAGATATAATTTCTTCGGTTCTTCTATTAGATATAATTTTTGGTCGAAATTGGCAGCTCCCATTGATATTCGAGATTTCTCCAGGAAATTAAAATCGTCCTCAGCATTAAAATAAAACTATAAAACAAGTAAAGTTTTTGTAGTCGATAAGTTGCAGGCGTAATGCAGTTTTCAGGAGTCTATTTCTCAGTTCCCGATGGAGCGGCGTTTTCCGGGGCGGCAGTATATCACTTTAGAATCGAATAATCAATTAGACGCAGCGGCGAATCCAAGGGGTGATAAATAACCTGAATTGAAGTCGAACGGAGACACTAAAAGTTAAGACGTTATACATATTGATAGATCAATTGGATTCCCGACGATTACTCGATCGAGTGTCTCTCGGGAAAGGGCTGTTCCTCAACCCTCATGTTTCTCCCCGTTCGGGGACTCCGTATTTGTTGGATAGATATATACGGCGTGTTTCCGTTTCATGTGTCATTTATTCAATCAAATGGGAGCCCCCTTACAACGATTTTGACATTTTTTTGGATTTTTAGTTTCTAGTATTTTTATACCCGTAAAAACGTCAAAGGAGGAAAACGTTTACGTTTTTTTTGTCGTATATATATACATATACATATACATATATATATATATATATATATATATATATATATATATATATATATATATATATATATATATATATATATATAGAAATACAATACATTAGCATAGAAATATATTTAAGTCAGCCATGTGTATATACAACCAGATATACACTGTTAATTAATAAATTTATTTAAATAGTAATTAAAAACATAATTTATAAGTTATATCGCTTCTCCGGAGCAACAAAGACGTAAGTGCAATTTTTTGCAGTTTTGAGTTACATGTGTCAAAAGAGTCAGAACGTGCCATTCTATCGGATGGAACAATACCATAAAGGTAGTACATTTATTGGCCGCTAGAAAGCAGTTGCGTCGTTGTCAAAATTATGTACTTTCTGCCATATTGTTGGAACGAAATCGCCGCAAATGTCAGTTGTTCAAAGACTGTCGAACGGAACACTTCGTTTATATTTCTACAACGACATAAGTGTAGATTGTGACAAAATAAAATAAAGTTTTGGTGTAATCTCAGAGAAACATCAGCGTAACGGACAGTTGTGTTATTGTTCGCCTAGAAAATTTGATATCTCTGGCGACTTGCTAGATGATTAAAGCCGTAAGTACACATTTACGTCGTTATGGTTTTTGAATAGTAAATTTTATAGTCACTTAACCAGTATTTATGTCATGGTTAACTCAAATAACATTGAATATTTGTGTGAAATAGTGTGTGTAAAAACAGTCAATATAATAGATTTTTTGTATTTCAGTGAAGAAATAAAACGCGAATATAATCTTGAATAATGAAAAGGATTGAGCTGATACTTCATTTAGCCACTCACAATTTACAAGAAGAGAACAGTACTCCAGAGGAACCATCAGTATTGGAAGACAATAATATTTCAGAAACACTCAATGATGCGGTCATTTTATCAGAATTGCAGCCAGTGAATTTAAGTCCGAATTCCTCGAGTTTAGACCCTAATATTATGCTCCTACATAAGCCTTGTGAACTTGGACCAGCTAGGTACTTTCCTTTTTTAATCAAAATTACTTTTATTGATTATTAATTACTTTTAGATAATCTACGTATTTCAAACAATTATGAAACACAACCCAGTACATCATATTCTGTTGAAACCCACTCATCAACCAAGATCACTTTGAGAGAAATGTCTCGAACAGTCTATAATGAGCAACATTCCTCAGATGATGAGAACAGCTTATTTGGAGAAGATAGTGACAACTATGTACCATCAGAAAATAATATATCGTCGGAAAGTGAAACAAATTCGACCCCTACCATAAAAGAGAAAAAGAGACCCAGAAGTCTATTTTCTGAACATAAAATAAGTCCTCAGAATAATACAGAAAATTGTACGCTCATCAAAAAAGGTAAGAAGAGAGTAAGAAATCCAGAAGAATGGCGAAAAAATAAAGCTAAACTCCTTAAGAATTCAGGAAAAAGTTATATTTCAAGAACTGGAAAAGTTGTGAATAAAAAACAATGGGACCTACTTGCTCTAATCGTTGCATTCAGAAGTGTTCAGAGAAGTTTAGCGAAGACCATAGAGCTGATTTCTTTCAGCAGTATTGGAATCTAGGATCACTGCAGAGACAACGTGATTATTTGTCTTCTTGTATTGAACCACTTCAGTTGAGTTATCGCCGCATAAGAACTATCCAAACACCTAGAAGACAGAACTGTGCTTTCTATCTGCTTCACAATGGAAAAAAAATGCGTGTATGCAAAACATACCTGATGAACACTTTTGGCATTAAGGAGAGATCAATTAGAACAATTATCCAAGCAAAAGCTTCTGGGTCTGGAATTGTACCGCAAGATAAACGTGGAAAACATGGTCAACAGGTAAAGATGAACCCTGAAATGATGGTGTCTGTAAAATCACATATAAATTCTATACCCCGTACAGAGAGCCATTACCAAAGGGCTAACACATCAAGAGAGTTTATAGATGGCGGTTTATCGATTGCAGAAATGCACAGACACTATAAAAAGCAACAAGACGATTTGGGCCAGCCTGCTGCAAACTATGACGCCTACGCCTACATATTTAATACACAATTCAATATTGGTTTCTTTTTCCCAAAGAAAGACCAATGCGACTTGTGTGAATCATTTAAAAACGCGCCTGACGAAGAAAAAGAAAAATTACAATGTCAGTATAAGTCACATTAAGAGGAAAAAGAACTAAGTAGAACTGAGAAAGCTTCAGACAAAGAAAAAGCAAAAGAAGATGGATCAAATACAGTTTTGGTAATGTATGACCTACAAGCTGTCCTGCCAGTACCTATGGGACAAACATCAGCTTTTTACTATAAATCAAGATTAAATTGTTTTAATTTTACGATATCAGAAATAGGCAATGACAAGACATCCTGTTACTTCTGGCATGAAGGTCTAGGACATAGAGGAGCAGTCGAAATTGGTTCATGTGTCCTTTCATTTCTTGAAGAAATCGCTAATACACATCCTCAATCTGACATAATTCTTTATTCCGATAACTGCGGTGGTCAGCAAAAAAACAGATTTGTCCTTGCAATGTATTACTACGCAATTAAGAAGTTTCAGTTAAATTCCATAACACACAAGTATCTCATCCGAGGTCATACACAGAACGAAGGTGATGTAGTCCACAGTATCATCGAAAAAGCTATGAAAAGAGCTAAAAAGTCAGGACCGATATACGTTCCCGATCAAATTGTGTCGATTATTAGAAACGCAAAGAAAAAAGGAAACCCTCTTCTAGTAAAAGAATTAAGTTACAATGACTTCATCGATTTGAAAACGCTTGCTAACGACATCGGCTTCAACTGCCAGAAAAATATACACGGCGAACAAATAAAATTGTCAGATATTAAAATAATTCGATTTGAGAAGGAAAGTGATAGGTTCTTTTACAAAACCAGCTACAAACAGGTGGATTGGAATCAGGCCTATGCTATAACCGTAAAAAGTAGACGAGTGACAAGGACAGATGATAATGTAGATGTTAGAAAAAGACCTGCATACATTTCAAAAATTCCGATCTCTGAAAATAAGAAAAGGGACCTAGAAAATTTATTATCAAGTAATATAATTCCCAAATATTACGAACCTTTTTTTAATAGCTTGTTTTGAATTGTGAATGTTTTTGTTAATTTTTTTAAAGGTGTACAAAAAACAAATGTTACTTTTTAGTAATTCTGAGTAGTGTTTTTGTTATTTTTTATCATTTTGAGTAGTTTGTATTATTTACTGACAATAAAATTATATACCTAAACCTTTCTTTAAATTTTTTTAATGTTACTATTGTAGACCAACTCAAACCGATTCAGAAACTATTTGAAAAACATTGGAAGAACAATGACGCAACTGGGAGGCTGCAAAGTTCTGAGATCTGTGTAGACTCTAAAAGTTTTATTATCAAAACACTAAGATTGTCATTTAAAATTAGACTAAATTTACCATTAAAAAAAGTAATTTCAGTTTCAAAAATATTCACTTAAACTTTCACTTTGTTTACTTTGCTGTAAAAATATTTTTAAAAGTCAATTTTCCAGCATTTTACTAATCTGTACTTGCGTCGATGTTGCTCTGGAGAAGCGATATACTAGATAATATTATTAAAAAATAATTATATGAGGGTATTTTTAAGAATCTTAAAAGTTTTAAAAGTTTTTTTTTTTTAATAATTATAAATATATATAAGTCAGCCATATGTATATGCAACCAGATATACACTGTAGTGTCAAAAGTCAAAAGGGGTTTATTTATTTGTAATGTTAATTTAAAATATAATTACGGATGTAAGTAATGTGCAGAGCGTAAATGTCAGTTAAATTGTACATGTAGACCAGAGAAAGTTCTAGAAACGTCAATAGGACTATTTGCATAGTCCATTACATAGACAAAAACCATTTCATTTATTCCAGAATGTTCAGATAGAAAAAATAGAACTATTCGAACCTTATTTATTGCTAGATTATTCTGGAACCATGAGAAAGATATATAAACCATGTAATTTGAAGCAAGAAGAGATGATGATTATTAAATCAGTTACAAGGGATTATTAAGTAAGTTACAGTTGATTCGTGAAGTTAGTAAAGTTAGAATTCAAGAATTTAGTTACAAGGGAATTATTAAGTCAGTTACAGGGGATTATTATTATTATTAAGTAAGTTACAGTTGATTCGTGAAGTTAGTAAAGTTAGAAGAAGGCATTAAGTTACAGGAAGTCATGAAGATTATTGATTATTGATAATTCATTATTAAGTTAGTTATGATGGAATTAAGTTAGAAGATTATTAGAAGTCAGATTATTCATTATTATTATTATGTCAGTTACAAAGAAGAATTAAGAAGAATTTATGAGGTTATGAAGAGATTATTAGCTAGAAGAAGGCATTGATTAAGTTAAATGAATTAATTAAGTCAAATACAGTTGAAGATTAATTATTACTACAGTAATATAGTGACAGTATGAAGAATTAAGAAGAATTTATGAGGTTATGAAGAGATTATTAGCTAGAAGAAGGCATTGATTAAGTTAAATGAATTAATTAAGTCAAATACAGTTGAAGATTAATTATTACTACAGTAATATAGTGACAGTATGAAGTTAATTCATTGAAGTAAGCATTCAATAGTACAACCACAAGATCCAGTATATTTGAAGGTACATTATATTGAAATTACAAGGATTTAAATTTATATATTTATATGGTGTGTGGAGATAATTAAGAAGAAACAAATTAAAATTGTTGGATAACCAAGGCTTAGAAAGAAGATATCGAGTGGTGATAATACCTTTAATTTTGGAAAAACTTTAGGCATTCAGTGATAGAAAGGTACCAAATTTTGTTAATAATTTAATAATTGTAAGAATTTCAAATTTTAGATAGATTGTTTTAAATTGATATTGCTTAGATTAGATAGATATGTTTTTTTGCATAATAGTTATAATAAAGGTAATTTAAAAAAGTAGTTACAAACTAATTCTTTGAGAACCGCGATAAAAACCCTATACTTACATATATCATTCAAATTTACTCATAGCTCATACAGAAACAACACATCATAACAATATATATATATATATATTGTTATGATTTTGTATTTTTGATTTTAATTTATTTACTTGAAACAATCACAAAAATATACTTTCTCGTTATCAATGTCCTAAAAATAAACTTCTGATATTTCTTATGTTCAGTGAGTTCAAAGTTTTCTAGTTGTATTTATCGGGATAGGAAAAACAAAGGATAATAATAAAAAGTATAATACATAAAATACAGATATTTTTTATTTTATAAAAAAAACAATTATTAAATTTGCCGTTATCTTTTCAATCAGCGAATATGCATGTAATGAAATTAATACAAAAAGAAAATTTTAATTCTTATTTTCTTCTTGAGACAAAACAATTTGAAACTAATTTAAATTTGGATACCTTTATAAACTTTTATCTTCCTTATATTTAAAAAATCTATTTTATTATGGAAACAAAACTTTAAAACATTTGATAAATGTAAAAAGGTCTAATCATGCTTTAAACTGGTAACAACAATGAGGTAAACAAATCGCATTTAAGATTTACACACCTTTCAACTTGAAAAAGGAAAATATCTGACCTTTCTTCCCTGGATTGTTTTAGGACCACACAAAGAATTGTCCACCTTCCACAGCAATGTGTTCTTCCACCTTGCGCCTCGGCTTCTTGTTTCAGTATCTGCTCCTTCAGCCAATTTAACTGACTTAATTTAACCTCCTGACTCAATTCTCCAACACTTAACACACGAAAATCACTTCTTCAAACATTCATATAACTTCTTCGTGACCCAAGGATCTCTTTTCTCACCTGGTGCCACAACTATTTAACACGTATTCCAGAAACTGCACACTTTAGATTCAAGGATTTCTTTACATCGACTTGCAATCTACTTCTTCCACAATTCTGCTAACAAGACTGGGAACTTTATCCACTTAACAATGCCGGCCTCCAACTCACGAACACACCGCCTGTCGAGACGCAACCTTTCTGTTCGATCACTCAAACATCACCCTCTTCTCGAACCAACAAAAACTCTATCAACCCTCGGTCTGTCGATTTCCCCTTCCAAAAAGATCGTCTCATCACAAAATCCAAATTTGTTTACCACACTTGTTGGAATGCTAATTACCGTTTTCAAGCAAGGAACTTTAATCTTTTAACAATGGTCATTTCCTTGTAAACAAATAATTTTTATACATTTCAAAGATTTTTGCCTTAGTCATAATAGAAGATTTATACAACACAATACCGGACTAATCCTTCAGGTAACAGCTTATTTTCTATAATGTACAAATGGTTTGTCAATAACTCGTTTAGAATGGCTTAGTTCTTTATAAGTCATAAAATTTCGGTACTAATCTATCTATTTACAAATATACAAACTTTCTATCTTAAAATTAATACATATTTTGTCTTCAGATTTCTTAAAAACTTACTTCCGATGGATTCCTTAATTATTTTTGTTCCTTCCGCGTTTGTGGAAGAAGAAGTATAATAAATCCCCGCCTTTGCATATGATAAAAATTACTGAATTATGTAGGGATTTTTCTCTTATGCAAACATTCTTTGTCTCTTATTCATAATATTTATAAACATCGTTGATATTATATATTCCCCTAATCTTGTCTGAATCCAAATGCTTCAAAACATAACTATTTATACCATTATCATTGTTTATTACGTAAGGACCCTCAAAAACAGGCATTAACTTTGCGCATACATTGCCAGGGATGTTGGACACTCGCAATGCTCTCACCATAACCTTCTCACCTTTTTGGAAAGTAACTGGTCTTCTTTTCCTATTTTGATCTTGTCTCTGGATATATTTTTCGTTTGCTCTCCGCAATCTCCTTTGCACATCTTCCATTATCTGTGTGTATTCCTTTTGTTTTATATCTTCCCATGGCCTTATCGGCATTATCCCTTTCATTATATATTCTGGGGTTTCTTTCGTTACGGTGCTTGGGATGGTATTTAAATACATTTCTACTTCGGACACTTTCCGATCCCATCGTCGATGTTGACCATCTGTTGTAATTCGAAGGAATTTCGTCACTTCCTGTATACATCGTTCCATTATTTGATCTTCCAACATTTTATTAATTTCTTCTTTCACCTGTTGTCGATACTTATATGGAATCGGGTACGTTTTCGATCGAAAATTTCCCAAGTTTTTTACCTCAAATGAATGTTCGTACTTTCTGGCCACTCTGTTTTCCTCATTTATCAACGTTTCGTATTTTTTTAATATCAAACGCAACTCATTTTCTCTTTCTTCTCCACACATCAATTTAATTTCTCTTTCCTCAGATTCTTGACACATATTTATCGTCCATTCTTCATCCTCTTTTTCATTAATCTCTTCCCTAAAAACCACTGTTTCAATTATGTCGTTTTCATCTTCCTTTGTTGATATTCTTTCTTCTTCTTCTTCTTCGGGGCTCATCTCTTCTTTTGAGGAATCCCCGGTATTGACTTCCTTTATCCTTTTCTTAAGTCTTTTCCTTTTTCTTCTTTGTCCTTGCTTCGTTGCCAGATTCATTTCCACTGTTTGTTCTTTCTCCGAAATATCAATTTTCTGTTTCCCATGTTCGTTTTCCTGTTCTCCTTCCTTTTCTTCAGTCAGTTTCATCGTGTTATTTTTGAAATCTATTACTACATGTTTTTCTGCCAGTTCGTCCACTCCTACAATCATGTCATGCGACATGTTTGGCATTATTACACATTGTAATGCATACATTTTTTTATCCAGTCGTACCATCACTCGTATGCCTTCATTTATCGTTGCCAAAATCCGTTTATTCGCACCCACCAAATTTACCCTTGGTATTTTGTATATTAAATTTGTCAACTGTACTTCTTCTATTAATTTTCTGTTTATTAAGGTTATTTCTGACCCGGTGTCTATCAAAATCTTTATTGGTCTATTGTTAATGAAACCATCTACAAATTTTAAATTAACTCCTCTTCTTTCCTCATTATTTCCTGCCAATTTAATGAATTCCTTCGGGTGACAAAAAATTCCTGCCTGGTTTTTTGTTTTTAGTGGGTGCTTTCGTGAAAAACCGACTGTTGTTCTTCCGTATTTCTTCTCTCATCTCTATTTCTTTCATCCTCATTTTCTTCTATTTGTGTATGATTTACCTCTCTTCTATTTTCTTTTGGTCTGTCATATCCGTTTCGGTTTCCACGATATTCCTGTTCATTTCGTCTATTGTAATTTCTGTTTTCTGGATATGTGCGGGTGTTATTTCTGTTTTGATTTTCTCGATATCTGTCTTCATTCCATGGCCGATTTCTGAAATCATCATTTCCTCTTCTATTTTCCCGATTCTCGTTTTCCCTCCTGGGAATAAATTCTCGTCTAGTGTAATCCCTCCTAAAATTTTGTCCTCTCTCTCTGTATTCCTGAGTTTCTCGATGTCTATAATTCTCTTGTGACCTTCTTGCTCTTCTTTCCTGTATCCGTGATGCCCTTATTTGTAGGAATTGGCATAAACTATCGATATCTTTGTAGTTTTGTAAATTTATGTGGTCTTCCATTGTGTCTTCAAAGTGTCTTGCAGTCAACTCGACTAATTGCTCAGATGAATAATTGTATTGCAGATGTTTTGCGTTATTGTACATTTGCAATGCGTATGTTTTTTCTGATATACCCATCTTCTCATGGTATTTCCCATTTTGCAATTCCTTATTTATCTGTAATTGCTCTGTCTTTCCCCAGAAAAAACTCAGAAATTTGTTTTCAAATTCTTGCCAATTTTCAAATTCCTCCACTTTGCTGTCAAACCATAGACTTGCCTCATCTTTGAGATGATTTCTGATAACTTCCTTAGCTGTCTCAAAATTTCCCATGTATTGTATCTTCTTCTTTAGATTATTCATGAACGGTACGGGGTGTAGTTTTCTTACATCCCCGCCAAACTGTATTTTTATTTCGCCGGAATTCTGGATAACTATTTCTCTTGTTTCTCCGACTCTATTTTGGTGTCTTATTTCCTTAATTAAATTTTCATTCCGTTTCAATCTTATTTCTATTTCTTCCTTATCTTCTTGCAGAGCGTTTTCAAACTTTGTTTCTAACTCTTCTAATTCCTTTTCCATTTTGTTTTTCATTTTTTTAATTTCCACCTCTTGTTCTGCCATTTCTTTTTTAACATTCTCTAAGCAACTTTTAACTTCTTTTATCACTTGTTGTGTTTCCTGTCGGTTTTTTTCTATTGCTTGTTTCGTTTCACGTTGATTTTCTTCCATTCTCTTGTGAGTGTCTCTTTGATTCTGTTCCATTGTTTTATCCACTTTATCCATTTTTTGCATCATTATTTGTAACATTTTCTCTATTCCTGACAATTCCTGTTGTTCTGATGCCATGATTGTTGTTTCAAAAATGTCTTCTTGTTCTATATGTTCTTCTTGTTTTTTGTTTTCTTTGCTTTTGCTTCTCGTGATCGACATGTAGTTCAAATTTATCCCCGCCTGATATGAAACTCTTAAATTTGTGCAATAATATCCCCGCCAAATATGAAATTCGAGTAATGTTGCAAAGACGAAAAAATTTTTCTCTTATCCCAAATGCAATAAATTTAAATAAATGCAATAAAATTTAAAACTTTTGTCAATTGTAAAAATCAATCAAATATAATAAAATATATCATGCAAAACTTGTACCTAGAGAAATTTGAAATGTTATGTCATAAAATGCAGTTATTATAAACTTTGACCATCGGAAATAAATTCTCAATCAACCTGCTTTCTTTCCCTATCCTTTTAAATTCCAACTAGAAATACTTTCTAAGCTTCACACGTTTGGGCGACAGTTGTTATGATTTTGTATTTTTGATTTTAATTTATTTACTTGAAACAATCACAAAAATATACTTTCTCGTTATCAATGTCCTAAAAATAAACTTCTGATATTTCTTATGTTCAGTGAGTTCAAAGTTTTCTAGTTGTATTTATCGGGATAGGAAAAACAAAGGATAATAATAAAAAGTATAATACATAAAATACAGATATTTTTTATTTTATAAAAAAAACAATTATTAAATTTGCCGTTATCTTTTCAATCAGCGAATATGCATGTAATGAAATTAATACAAAAAGAAAATTTTAATTCTTATTTTCTTCTTGAGACAAAACAATTTGAAACTAATTTAAATTTGGATACCTTTATAAACTTTTATCTTCCTTATATTTAAAAAATCTATTTTATTATGGAAACAAAACTTTAAAACATTTGATAAATGTAAAAAGGTCTAATCATGCTTTAAACTGGTAACAACAATGAGGTAAACAAATCGCATTTAAGATTTACACACCTTTCAACTTGAAAAAGGAAAATATCTGACCTTTCTTCCCTGGATTGTTTTAGGACCACACAAAGAATTGTCCACCTTCCACAGCAATGTGTTCTTCCACCTTGCGCCTCGGCTTCTTGTTTCAGTATCTGCTCCTTCAGCCAATTTAACTGACTTAATTTAACCTCCTGACTCAATTCTCCAACACTTAACACACGAAAATCACTTCTTCAAACATTCATATAACTTCTTCGTGACCCAAGGATCTCTTTTCTCACCTGGTGCCACAACTATTTAACACGTATTCCAGAAACTGCACACTTTAGATTCAAGGATTTCTTTACATCGACTTGCAATCTACTTCTTCCACAATTCTGCTAACAAGACTGGAACTTTATCCACTTAACAATGCCGGCCTCCAACTCACGAACACACCGCCTGTCGAGACGCAACCTTTCTGTTCGATCACTCAAACATCACCCTCTTCTCGAACCAACAAAAACTCTATCAACCCTCGGTCTGTCGATTTCCCCTTCCAAAAAGATCGTCTCATCACAAAATCCAAATTTGTTTACCACACTTGTTGGAATGCTAATTACCGTTTTCAAGCAAGGAACTTTAATCTTTTAACAATGGTCATTTCCTTGTAAACAAATAATTTTTATACATTTCAAAGATTTTTGCCTTAGTCATAATAGAAGATTTATACAACACAATACCGGACTAATCCTTCAGGTAACAGCTTATTTTCTATAATGTACAAATGGTTTGTCAATAACTCGTTTAGAATGGCTTAGTTCTTTATAAGTCATAAAATTTCGGTACTAATCTATCTATTTACAAATATACAAACTTTCTATCTTAAAATTAATACATATTTTGTCTTCAGATTTCTTAAAAACTTACTTCCGATGGATTCCTTAATTATTTTTGTTCCTTCCGCGTTTGTGGAAGAAGAAGTATAATAATATATATATATATATATATATATATATATATATATATATATATATATATACGTACTTAGATTACAATGTGAAGTGATTCCTCGATGCAAAGCAGTAATACAAACAATATTTCACTATTTATTGAATATTTTTAATAACAAGAATCTTGATAGGCAACGGCTATTACAATACAATCTTGTGAAGGTTGTACACCTTCACAAGAATAATAAACAACCGATTAACCTATAAACTTGATAACTACCAACCAGTGGAACAGGCCGGATTCAGAAAAGGATACAGCACAATCGACCATCTAGATGCGCTTAAAATCTTAATTGAGAAAACCAATGAATACAACCTTCCGCTTTACTTAGCATTCGTAGATTATGAAAAGGCTTTCGACAGCATTGAACACTGGGCGGTTGAAGAAGCTCTGGTCAATAGTAGAATAGATTCAAGATACCGACAATTTATCAATACATGATATTTACCAAAACGCAACCATGACCGTAATTCTGGACGACAAATTTATAACGGATAATATAAAAGTTAAACGAGGAGTCCAACAAGGCGATATAGTTTCACCTAAACTGTTTGTCTTGACCCTCGAAGACATAATAAAATCAACAGATTGCGAAAACAGAGGAATATGTATAATGAAAAATACCTAAATCACCTTAGATATGCGGATGATATACTCCTGATCTCCTCGGAAAGACAAGAACTGGAATTAATGCTGAATAAACTTTATGAAAAATCACTGCAAAAAGGCCTAAAAATTAACTTCAACAAAACAAAAGTAATGACAAACACGGAAGACCAAGAGGCAATAAAAATACAAACAGAAAAAATAGAACAGGTAAATGAGTATATCTATCTAGGACAAGCAATCAGAGCTAACAGAGAAAATCAAACAGCCGAAATATCGAGACGAGTAAGAATGGGATGTGCAGCGTTCGGCAAACTTTCTTACGTTCTAACAAAATCAAACAATCCCTTTATACTTACGAAGCAAGGTATATAACTCCTGTATAATACCGGTGCTCACCTACGGAGAACAGACAGAGACATTTACACAGGCCAATTTGGATAGGATAAGGAAGGCATAAAGAGCGATGGAGATACAAATGTTGGGTATATCACTTAAAGATAGAAAACGTAACCAGTGGATCAAAACCAGAACAAAGACAGTAGACGCGATAGAACAAGCAGCAAAACTGAAATGGAAATGGGCTGGACACAATGAACATCTCCAAGACGGACGATGGCGTCCATACAAGGCAAAGAGATTAAGAGGCAGACCACAGATGAGGTGGAAAGATGACGTCAGGGAACAAGGAGGTCCTACATGGCAGAGAACAGCTCAAGATAAGGAAAGATGGAGAGAACTGGGGGATACCTATATCCAACAATGGAAGAATAGCCAATAGGTTCAAAAAATTACAATACAATAATGAACAACATCAAGTGAACTTTACTAACTTATTCTATGGTTACAATCTGACATAACACTTTTTCTCAATTCCGCCAAAATAATTTAAAACTAATTATTAAAAAATAGTATCAGATAAGTGCAACGATCAGAAAAAAATTCGACCGAAGAGGACCAGTGGGAAGACGATGCTGAGGGAGACAAAAACTTAGGTATCAAGATAACATAGAGGATGATCTAAAATCCATCGGAGTTTAAGCATGGAGAAGAGTTGCCAGAGACAGGGGCGAATGGAAGATTGTTCTGAAGAAGACATTGGCTCATGACGAGCTGTAATGCCACTAATGATGATGATCAGATAAGTATCATTCATTAGATACTTATAGTCTCTAAAATTTTTGAACTTGATACAGGATAATGCTTTTGTCATCATATCAGCACACTGATGTTCGCTGAGGACATATACCAATTTAATTTTATTCTCAAAAACACAATCTCTAATAAAGTGATGACTGTTACTAAATTTTTATTTCTCAGGTGCAAGCAATCTTTATGCATGACTGATTGTCTTCAAATATTACTCTTGGATCAACAATCTTACAAATCATATCCTCTAGTAACTGTTTAAGAAAGAGTCACTCAGTTATACAGTTTGACAAATCCACATATTCTTCCTCAGTACTAAAAATTGCTACAACTGACTGTTTCTTTCATTTTCAGAAAATAATATTACTATTAAAATTCAAGACAAATCCACTTACACTTTTCCGATCATTAATATTGTCATCAAAATCAGAGTCTAGAAAAGCATTAATATTTATGACAGTATTATTAGATTTTACATATCTTAGAACAAAATTTTCAGTTTTCTTTAAATACCTCAAAACATTTTTTTAAAGATTCCACTGGTTGATACCAAAGCAATTTTGAAATTAACTAAAATACATTACTATAAAATATAAATCAGGTCTTGTTCCTAACATAATATACATAAATGATCCAATAAGTTGTTTATAAAGCACATTAGGGAGATCATTCTGATTTTTAATTAAATTTAATTTTGGTTGAATAGGCAGATCCAATTGTTTACAATAATTCATATTAAATCAGTTTAACACTTTTCCAATTAAATTCTTCTGTTAAATTAATAAAAAATCACCTTCCTTTTCAATTTCAATTTCCAGAAACACACTTTTATTTGAATTATTAGTTAAATCTTTCATTTCAAATTCTGATGATAATTCCTACATCAATGACGTTATTAGATATTATCATCAAATCATCTACCCAAATTAGCAAGTATTACATTTTATATAAAAACAGGGATCTACAGTAGTTCTTCTGAAATTATTATCAAGTAAAAATAGATGTAACCGATCGTACCAACAATTGGGCCTTTGTTTTAATCTATATAAAGCTTTCCTAAGTTGACACACATAACCTTGACTACCTGTGAAAGTCCAGAAGGTGGTTGCATATAAATAGGATCCTTCAATTCTCTATTTAGAAAAGCAGACTTCACATCCATTTGATACATTTCGGAATCTCTTAATGTTATCAATCTGGCCACTGGAATGTAAATATCTTTAATTTGATCAAGTTCTTATTTCTAACCTCCAGGTGGGTAAATACCCACCTGGAGTCTATTATATTCACCTCATTTGGAGGAAACACCAACTCCCAAGTTTTATTTTTCTCTAGAACTGATAACTCTACATTAACAGCTTCCAACCAGTTTTTATCGTTGGTTGCTTCTTCGTAATTTTTTTGAAACTTCAAATGGTAAAATTACTGCTGAGAGTGCTGTCATGAAACCATTCAAACCCATATCATAGTGATTATATCTAATTGGCAATTTTTGCTCTCTATTACTTTTTTTATAGTCTCATCTTTTTTTTCTTAATTTTCATTTTTGACATTACGTTTCCCTAAAACAGCTGTTTCCTTTTCTTTAGTAAAAATTTGGGTTCGTTTCACATATTGTTCATCAAATATCACACTTTGAGAAACTTTATTATTTTTAATTGATGGATTCGACTGTTACTTGATGCAAAATCATTTTATGTAACAATAAAACCCTGAAAACTTTGTTTTCAAACTTCCACAAAAATTTATTTTAACTATTATCACTACAGCTGTTTCGGCTGATTACCTTTCTCAAGTGATCTATTTTGGGCATGCGTTTACACTTTATAGTCTCTAATGAAATAAGTTGAGGAGGGGAGAACTGTTTGTCTTAAGTTGGTCATTCAGAATTATATGTGTGTTTTTTAATTTGTTGATTTTCATAGATTCTAACAAGGATAGCTTAAGGCCTTAATTTTGAATGTGAAGAATATTAAATTCGTCGTTAAAATAATGATTGTGATCTAGAAGGTGAAGTGCGTATGTCGAATCTGTTTTTTTATTCTTGAAACCCCTTTTATGTTCTGCTATTCGTTTGTTAAAGTTTCTACCAGTTTGACCGATGTAAGTTTTTGAGCAGTCGCCACATTAAAGTTTGTACACACCACTGTGTAAGTGTTTTTTATTTTGGCTCTTGTTGTTTTTGATATATTTGCCCAGGTTATAATTTGTTCGGAAAGCTGGTGTTATTCCTTTCTTTTTTATGTGTTTGGCTATTTTTGTTGTAATTTTGCCTGTATATGTAATCGAACAGAAGGTACTGGGTTTTTTCTCTGGTGGTGGAAATACTAATTTCAGGACTTTCTTGTGTAGTTTTTGATTTAACATTTTATTAATTCACAAGGAATCTACGTTCCTGTAGTTGGCTGTATACCATGTATTAAAAATTTAATTAAAAATCCTTTGTAATAGGTATATATTTAAGGCCCAAACGGGCTAAGTTAAAAAGACAAAACGTTTTCGGAAACTATGTTCCATCATCAGTGTCTAGGAGTACATGAATGTAGCCACCAAGATTAAATATATGGGTAAAAACCCGTTAACAGATGTTTAATTACATTTAGTTTTAAAAATATGTTATAATGATTGTAATGTACCTACCTACTCACATGTAAGATAATTAAAGTATCTATGTATTTCTATATAGTTTTTAGTCACCTGGTATATGTTATTTACAATTATGAAAAGTTCTCATGTATAATCACTAATAATTATTTGCTGTTAGAAATCAGAATCAATACTCTTCATAAATATTTTCCTATTTAGAATAAATAAGTTTCGCTAGTTTATTCGCCTAATACTTCGTATCTATGGAATAATAATAATTTATTTCTCTTATTTCTTTGTTCGATAAGCTATCCGTATTTGCTATTTTAATATTAATATTTGAGTCCAATCTCTTGTACTCAAATCCATCCAGAAACATCGTTAAATAATTGTAGATAACAGAACTTATAAATTCATAGTTTTAAGAAATAACAGGCAGTGTAATTTTCATCCTCTAATATAATAAATTTATACATGTCAATATATTCTGTTTAATTCCAAAACAAAGAGTTAGTCCGGAGAAGAAATAAACGCATAGTATTCCATAACAAAATTTGGTGTCAGAAAGTGGGATATTAGTAGCAGAGGTCCTCTGATTGCTGATAGAAGGAGAGCTGAGGAATTTTTGAATTGACTTGTTTCCTTCGAGGAATCATTCAAAAAAACTGTCAGTGTGGAAAAATCGCCACTACAACTAATTACATTGGGGTCCAGTACATCCAGTTCGAAATCCAGTTCCAGTCATAACCCAATTGTAGTTCCATCGGAAGTAGAGGTGAACCCGTGGAATAATAGACTATGCGACCAACAACAATATTCTACTTGTAAGTACATTCTATCTTAAATTCTGTCTCATATTTTAAAAATCTTGTAAACGTATGTCTACTTTATATCCTGATATAAGTAACTTATTTGACGAACAAATACCTTCTCCCGACTCAAATTCTCTTTCAAATTCTTCTACTTCTAATTCAAATAAAATGTCAGTATCAATTGAAATAGCTGAAAAACTTCTCATTAGATTTGATGGTACAAAATCAAAATTATACGAATTCATAGACAATTGTGATAAAGCATACAATTTAGTAAATCCGCAATCCAAACCCATCTTATTAGCCATTATAGAAACTAAATTAACCGATAAAGCTAGGGCCATAACTAGAAACAGAACATTTGACGAATGGAAAGATTTAAAAGACTTCTTATTAGATGCTTATTCTGAACGCCGAACTGAAGGTCAGTGGCAATTGGAATTACATTCCTTACGTCAGATGCCCAGTGAAAATGTAATGTCATTTGCAAATAAAGTTGAAAATTGCTATATAAAATTAATAAATACACTTGATCCAGACTTATCTCCAGATGCAAGAAATGCATGTACTAAACTCTTAAAAACTCAAGCACTAAATGTCTTTATTAGAGGATTAAACAAAGACCTCTCTATTTTAATCAAAGCCCGAAATCCAGATTCCTTAGAAAGAGCTGTTGCTATAGCAATTGCCGAAGAACAAGAACAGTTATCAAGACAAGAAATTTTCAGACCATTCTGTAATATTTGCAAACGAAATAACCATTCCTCAAATAACTGTCGATATAAAAACAATTCAGATAGAAATGTTAGACATCTTCAAAATTCTAGTTTTCAAAACCCAAAATATCCTAATTCAAATCTTCAAAGGTCAAATTCTCAAAATCAAAATTATAAACCTTCAAATTCAAATTCCAATTCTGATTTTCCTCCAAACTTAAGAAAAGAAAATACCAACACTTCCCAACGTTTTTGCAGATACTGCAAAAAACCAGGTCACGTTATAGAAGAATGTAGAAAACGCGAATTTAACAATAAAAACAAAAATCCAACAAATTCTTTAAACTTCCAGAATCCTCGACAACCAACGGTCGATTCTCGAGGAGTTCGTTCAGTTCAGGCCGTATCACAACCATCAACTTCTCAGTCACTTCCTATGTAGATTTACCCTTAGTAAATAATTCTAATCCATCCTCTTGCAAGTTTCTAATCGATACAGGCGCAGATATTTCTTTAATTAAATATTCAAAAATACTAAACATTCCAAAAATTTATTCTAAGTCTATTACTCTACGAGGCATTGATAAAAATGTCTTAAATCCAAATAAAACTATATGTAGTTGTAACGTAAATTTCAAGATAAAAGATTTTGTCCAAACTCATGTTTTCTATGTCGTAGAAGACGATTTTCCTCTTCATTTCGACGGTATATTAGGTAGCGATTTTTTTGAAATAAATAAATGCCAAATTGATTATAAAGAAAATAAATTAAACTTTAAAAATTGTTCTATTCCAATTGAATATATAAAATTTCCATTAAACAATGACAATGACGAATTTCTGAGAGATCAAAATATCGAGACAAGTTCTAATATCGATGAAATATTTCCTTATGATGCTAAATCCATAGAGGATCATTCTTATTTAGAAACCAATGATATCCAAATAACCTTAAGTAGTGAAGAACTACTATCCAATCCAATTCAATCTAAATCTAACTCTAAATCCAAAGAAAATTCAAGTCCAAAATGTGTAAAATCCACTGAGATATGCACAAATAAAACTTGTAACTCTTCACGAAATCATAAATCAAAATCCTGTTCAGAAGAAAAATCCTGTTCAGACGATCTTATACTAAATCAAAACTCTAATTCTAACTCAAGAAGTAATAAAACTATTCTATCCGCAAGAACTGAAACAATTGTTCAAATTAAAGTAATAAATAATGAATTAAGCGAAGGATTATGTCCCGAACGCGAAATCTTTAAAGGTGTATTTTTATGTCCTAGTGTTGTTAAAGTAAAAAATGATTTCTTTTTAACCTCAATCGTAAACACTACTGAAACGGATGTTGAATTAAACGATATTCAAGTAGCAATAGAAAAAATTCCAAATTTACAAAACAATGCAAATATACGAAAAATGTCTTCTTATAAAGATAATACGAATTCTAACAGAATTGCTAAATTAAAAAATGCCTTGAGAACAGATCATTTAAATAGTGAAGAAAAATCATCTTTAATTTCTATTTGCAAGGAGTACAATCATATCTTTTATCTGGAAGGAGATCAACTTACCAGTACAAATGCCATAACTTGCAAAATTCCTTTAAATTCTAATGTACCTATTAGCACTAAATCATACAGGTATCCTGAAGTACACAAACATGAAGTCGAAACTCAAATAAAAGGTATGCTAGATCAAGGTATTATCGAAGAATCAACTTCGCCATGGAATTCGCCCCTTTGGGTTGTGCCAAAAAAGGCCGATGCTTCAGCAAAGAAGAAATGGCGAATTGTTATAGACTATCGACGACTAAATGATGTTACTATAGGAGATTCATTTCCACTTCCGAATATAGTCGATATATTAGACCAATTGGGTCATTCAAAATATTTTTCAACAATAGATTTAACATCAGGATTTCACCAGATCAAAATGGATCCTGAGGATTCTCCAAAGACTGCTTTCTCAACTCCGTCTGGACATTATCAATATTCACGAATGCCATTTGGATTAAAAAATGCTCCCAGTATTTTTCAAAGGCTAATGAATACTGTCCTCTCAGGAATACAAAATTACAGATGTTTTGTCTATCTCGACGATATAGTCATTCATGCCGATACATTAGAAAATCATAATAAAAGATTAAAAGAAGTATTCGAAAAATTGTCTACATTCAACTTAAAAATACAACCAGATAAGTGCGAATTTTTTCGTCGCGAAGTAATGTATTTAGGACATTTAATAACTGAATTTGGTGTCAAACCGGACGAAAAAAAGGTATGTGCTGTTACAGATTTTCCTATACCCAGAACACAAAAAGATATTAAGAGCTTTTTGGGTCTCACTGGTTATTATAGACGCTTTATAAAAAATTTCAGTGCTTTAACACAACCTTTAACAAAACTGCTGAGGAAAAATGTTGAATTTAATTGGACAAGCATTCAACAACAGTCATTTGAGAACCTGAAATCAATACTTTGTTCAGAACCAATACTTCAGTATCCAGATTTTACCAAACCCTTTGTCTTAACAACGGATGCTAGTAATTATGCAATAGGGTCCATACTTTCTCAAGGTAAAGTACCAGATGATTTACCTATTGCTTATGCTAGTCGTACCTTGAACAAAGCGGAATCAAACTATAGCACAACAGAAAAAGAATTACTTGCAATTGTATGGAGTGTTAAACACTTTAGACCATATTTGTACGGAAATAAATTTTTCATTTATACGGATCATAAACCACTCACATGGCTATTTAATGTAAAAGATCCCGGATCAAGACTCGTTAGGTGGAGATTAGCATTAGAAGAATATAGCTATGAAATTATTTATAAACCAGGTAAATTAAATCAAAATGCTGATTGTTTAAGTCGTCCTCCTTTAACCATATCTGAAACAAATATTTGCGAAGAAAACAAAAACCCGGCAACAATCACCTTACAAATAAACAAAATGAGTAAAGAAAATAATGACACTTATTCACAGTTCTTATCTAAATCCGAAACTATATTAATAACAAATGATAATATAAAAGAAACAAATGAAAAGATTACATCATTTTCACAAAATTTAGCATTGTTTGTTTCCGTAGATTTAAATTTTAATGAGATCGTTCAGAAACAAATAAATAAACAATTCAGTCATATAGAAAAATTGAAAGCCAAAAATCCAAGACTAAATGACATTATATATATTTCTGATCAAAATAAAAACTTTTATTACATATTTATAAAAAATAATTATTGGGACAATACCTCTTATGAAGATATATTTAATTCCCTAATAAAATTAAGAGACTGGTTATTAAACGATAAAATATTAAAAATTTGCCTACCCAGAATAACTTTTAGCTACGATAAATTAAGTTGGGGAAAAATTAGATCTATGATTAGATTTATTTTTAGAAAAACTGATATATCTATTATCATTTATCATGATATACTAACAAATCCTGAACCTGAGGAAATAACTACAATATTACAAGAGAATCACACTAGTCCTACGGCTGGACACTCTGGTTTTCATCGGACATACAATCGTATAAAAAAAACATTTCAAATGGAATAATATGAAAAATGATATTAAAAACTTTATAAAAACCTGTGAATCTTGTCAGAAAAATAAACTCGTTAGAAAAAATTCGTAAAGCCCATGGAGATAACAACAACAAGCTCAAATCCATTAGAAAAAATATTTTTAGATATAGTAGGTCCTTTACCTTTAACCGAGTCAGGTAATAAGTTCATATTAACATTACAAGATGACTTAACAAAATTTTCTCAAGCTTACGCAATTCCGAATCATGAAACCAAGACTATCGCTGAAAATCTGGTTCGTGGATTTATTTGCAAGTTTGGAAAACCCGATATAATAGTTACTGATCAAGGCCGAGATTTTACTTCCAAATTATTTTCTCAAATCGCCAAGCTTTTTAAAATCAGACATATAAATTGTACTGCTTATCATCCAGAATCAAATGCTGCATTAGAAAGGAGTCACGCTACTTTAGCAGACTACCTTAAACATTATATTAAAGCTGATCAATCCGATTGGGACGAATGGCTAGATTTTGCTATGTTTTCATATAATACAACTAATCATACTTCAACCAAATTCACACCATATGAACTAATATTTGGATATACACCTAATCTACCTAGCAGTATAATACGACCAGTAGAACTCAAATATACATATGAAGATTATTTAGATAATTTAACACTTAAGCTTAGAAAATCTCATGAGTTAGCAAAAACGAATCTATTAGAATCTAAAGTAGTCAGTAAAAAATATTATGACCAAAAGATTAATGACACCGTTTTCTTAGAAGGACAATTAGTATATCTCCAAAATGAGCAAACAAAGAAGGGTCAAACCAAAAAACTTACACAAAATTATAATGGACCTTATAAAATTCTAGAGATAAATTCTCCTGTCAATTGCACAATTTTAGTAAATAAAAAACCAATAAAAGTTCACATGAATAGATTGAAACATGCTTTTGTTTCAGGTATGCAATAATATGGCTGACAAATAGTGAACAAATTCACAAGACATATACCAATACTCCTATCAACAAATCACCTGGAATCTATTACGAACACATAAAAAATGTTCAATTTATTGAAACTCATTGGAACATATTAAGTCATATTCCTTTACAACCTTTTACAGACAAATTAAATTTTGTAGATCTCACCTATCAAAAAACATTAAGACTGTGTCAAAACAAACCAGTTCTTATTGAATTACGATTATGCGATACTTCACTAAAACTCTTAGGACAAATCATACCTAGACTCTTTCAAGATGAACAAACTTTAAAAAACATAATTCTGCATGAACATTTTAGACCAAAACGCGCTCTATTTAATGCAATTGGATCTGTTTTCAGGACCTTATTCGGTACTTTAGACAGTGATGATGCTGAAAATTTCAATAATGCTATTAACAAAGCTGAAAGTAACGAAAATCATCTTCTTGATTTACTAAAACAACAAATTCATGTAGTAAAAGCCACGATTGCAAATTTTAATAACTCTATTACAAATCTAGACCGAAACAAAGTGATTTTTGATAAAAATTTTGAATCAATTACCAATTACACAGATAAAATGAATAATAAATATTTTAATTTAGATTTAAAACAAAAAATTGAAGAACATTTTACTTTACTAACTTTCTTTATAACAGAATTACAACAAGAATATTCTACTTTAATAAACGTTATTCTATTTGCAAGAAATAATAACCTTCATCCTTCTGTTATAACACCTGAGCAACTAATTCAAGAATTATCTAAAACGGTAACGCATTTACCTAGTACATCGACTTATCCATTTCCATTGACTATCGATTATGCTCATAAATATTTCGATATCATTTTACTTAAATATATATATTTTGATAACAAGATTTTAATTACGGTTAGTATACCTTTGGTTAGTAATACTCCTTATTCTCTTTTTAAACTAATATCTCTTCCTATAATTCATCCAACATTAAAGAGACTTACCTTTATTCTTCCATCTGTCAAATATCTTGTTCTTTCAGAAAATAGAAACATTTATGTTACTATTGATACATTAGAAGACTGTTATTCATTAGATGAAGAAAAACTTATTTGCAAAAATCCTGATACTTTCCGATTTACACACACTAATCCAATTTGTGAAACTGAATTGTTAACTTCAATAACAAACATACCATCTAGTTGCGATACTCGTATAATTCAAACAGAATATGAAATTTGGCATAAATTAAACAAACCAAATTCTTGGATATATGTTTTACCCAAACCAACAGATTTAACTTTAAGCTGTCAGACTAGTACGCCAATATCTATTGTTCTTTCAAACACAGGTATTTTTTCTACTTCGAATAATTGCAAAACTTACACCGGATCAACTATTTTGATATCTGTCTCAAATCCAAAAGAAAGTAATTTTCAGTCTATCATTCCAGATTTATCCCTTCCAGAAGTCTGTTGTGATGATATTAAGATAAATAATGAATCCAAATTACACCTTGTTCCCTTACAATTAAATAATCTCGATCGAGATGCATTAAATTTAGCAAGCCATAAACTAGATAATTTAGAGAAAATGACCTCAGAAACAAATATTAATTTTTCAGACACAATAAAAAATAGTTCTTATTTCACTTATGCAATCTTATTTTTGATAAAATGTATGTTACTTTATATTTTATACAGGATAATTAAATATTTTTACCGACGATTTCGTAAAAATCCGTCACATAGTTGTCAACAAATTACAAATTGTTTAACACTAAATATATGTCAAAGTAAACGAAAACATGTACATGAGACAGATTTAAGTATAGATTGTAAACATAATAAAGACAATAATTATAGTGAATCCAAAAAGTGTGAAGAGACTAGTTTCACAGAGACTACACCGATAAGACGAAGTGAAAGACTATCGAGACTAAAAGAAACTATTTAAATGTGTTAAAATAAAATAATAATGTATACAAATGTTTTATACCATTTAAATGAAAATTCATTTTACAATTATTTTCATTCTTACAAAAGGAGGTGTAATGTACCTACCTACTCACATGTAAGATAATTAAAGTATCTATGTATTTCTATATAGTTTTTAGTCACCTGGTATATGTTATTTACAATTATGAAAAGTTCTCATGTATAATCACTAATAATTATTTGCTGTTAGAAATCAGAATCAATACTCTTCATAAATATTTTCCTATTTAGAATAAATAAGTTTCGCTAGTTTATTCGCCTAATACTTCGTATCTATGGAATAATAATAATTTATTTCTCTTATTTCTTTGTTCGATAAGCTATCCGTATTTGCTATTTTAATATTAATATTTGAGTCCAATCTCTTGTACTCAAATCCATCCAGAAACATCGTTAAATAATTGTAGATAACAGAACTTATAAATTCATAGTTTTAAGAAATAACAGGCAGTGTAATTTTCATCCTCTAATATAATAAATTTATACATGTCAATATATTCTGTTTAATTCCAAAACAAAGAGTTAGTCCGGAGAAGAAATAAACGCATAGTATTCCATAACATGATTTAAGATTAGAAAGTTACCGATGGATTAGGTAACATGGCGACATATGACTCCACGTTGAAGTTGCTAGTCCTGAGACGGTATGTCTTCGAGGACTGTATGAGTGCAACTCATTTTATTAATTGTTTAATGTATTGTTTAATGTAGTGTATTAATTTTATTAATTATTTGTTATGAAAGACGTTATGGCCTAAGGGAAGCTGCACGCCAATTTAATACACCTATTACAACATTACAAAACAGAGTCTCTAGAGGCTTTTACAAAGGCAGGCTGGGTGCAAACACTCTCTTTTCAAATGAATAGGAAGAAGAAATGAGTCGTCATTTACTAACGTTATCTAAAATATTTTATGGATTAACCCCAATTCAGTTGCGAAAAGAGGCCTTCGCCTATGCAGAGAAATTAAACTTAAAACATAGTTTCAACAGAGAAAAACAAGAAGCAGGTAAAGACTGGTTATATGGATTCATGTCAGTGCATCCTGAGTTAAGTTTTTATAAACCTGAAGCAACAAGTCTTAATCGTATTCAAGGTTTTAATAAGGATCAAGTCTCAAGGTTTTATGACAATTTGGGTAAGCTGTACGATAAATACAAGTTTCCACCTACTCGAATATTTAATGTCGGTGAGACTGGCATTACAAACGTAAAGAGGCCTAATCGGATCATTGGACCTAGTCGCCAAAAACAAGTTAAAGCCGTTACAAGTGGAGAAAGAGGCAAGAACGTAACGGTATGCTGTTGTATGAGTGCCAGCGGATCTTTTACACCTCCAATATTTATTTATTGAAGATTGAGAAGAAATCCTGCTTTAGAAAAGGATGGGCCTCCAGTTTCTTTATACTCCTGTTCAAAAAGCGGTTGGATGAACGAAGAAGTGTTCCTGTTTTGGATTCAACATTTTGCGAAAAACCAATAAACCTACAAGAGATGATCCCATTTTACTGGTGCAGGACAATCCCTACAGTCATTGCTCTATTGCAGTTTATAATTTTTGCAAAGAAAATGGTATCATTATTTGAAATGTAGAGAAAATTGAAATGTGCCATATAAGCACTTTATTCTCAAAGGCGTATACTAGAGTTGCAAGCATAGACAAAGCTGCAAACGGTTTTGAGAAGACCGGAATTTTTCCATTCAACCGAAATACATTTAATGAAAAAGACTTTAACAATTCAGACGATAATCAAACTCAACAAAATAATAGCCAAGAAGGTCTTTCACAAACTATTCAAGAAGATTTACTGGAACCCCAAATAGGCCCTTCCAAAGTAAACCAGATATATGAAAATACCGAAAATGTTTCATTCAGAGATATCTTGCCTTTGGAGAAATGGAAAAAGAAATTGAAAAACAAAAATTTTTAAAAAAGAAAAATAAAACTGCAAAGAGAAAAGTACTACAATCTTCAAGCGAAGAGGAAGATTCGACATCATATAAAGATGATGAATCTGATGACAATGACGATATTAATACCGACGATTGTAATGAAAGAGAATCTTGTTTAATTTGTGGTGAGTTCGGGAAAAGCGAACTTTGGTTCCGTTGCATTATATGTGATGGATGTGTGCATAAATTATGCAGCGGCTCGGACACACTGGACAACTATAAATGTGATTTTTGTTAATAAGTAATACTGTTCGCCATTATCCTTCTCATGTTTATTATTACCCGACATTTCGGGTAACAGCGAACATTTCGTGAACATTTTTAATTGAGTGTTTTTATTGTTAAAATTTTTATTTGTCATTATCCAATAACAAAAATTAATAGCTGTATTACTGTTAGTCACTCTGTAGTGGTTTCCGAGTTTTCAACATTTTTATATTTCAAATAAACAATTATTTTCCGTAAGTGTTCATAATTACCCGTCGTTCCCCTAATGGTTAAGTTTTATTTTTTGAAAGTTTTCGTAAACATCCTAAACATTTCCTGAAACATCCTGTAGGTAAAGTTAAAATTCAATATACAATAAATTCGATGCAATAAACGTTAATTACACTTGGGTATAGCATAGCACAGCATAGCGACGTTGGAATTCGGAGAGGCGTATGGTCGATGAGAGGGAGGAGAGTGATTAACTACCATTCTGCAGAGGCAGTGTGAAATCAGTCCGCCAAATTAAATCCGGCCTCAGATTATTACATACCTCAGTGACTGTTCATAAATATCCCTTGTTCCGCTTCTCTCTGCCGCTCTTTTCCGACTTCACTAATACCGTCACAATTCTACTACCAACCATTCAAATATAGAGCTTTCGTATTAAATAAAACAAGATAATTCTTAAAAATAACTCGACGCACATCCTTCTACAGTACATTTGACAAACTTGCGACTATTTTGTATTAGGGATGAAAGTTTTGATTTAAACGACCCGTTGTCCTCAGACAGTTGAGAGAACTTTTACTTACTAAATTAAAAAGAAGACAATTTTTAAAAATCAAACAAAAAAATTAAAATAAAGTTCTTTACTCGTGCTTTATTATTACGGGCGAGATAAAACACATAATTTTTATCTAGCATCATTGTTTTCCACGCATAAAACTAAAGACAAACCAGGTATAACCACCCGTTGTTAAGTAAAGACACATGTCATGTTATTCTTATGAACGCTTTCCACTCAGTATGCCCAAAAGACGCTTGGGGACGTTTTTAGATTTTAAGTACAATTTGTGATGTTTCTGGTTTGTTAAACTTGTTGCTGTCAGATTGTTATATTTTTTGCTGTTTTTTTGTTCGTATTTGCATTTAGAAGATATTTATATTACACAAACAGTTGTTTTCACAACTAATTTTATATTTGAGTTTGAAATTTTATGATAAATCTATTTTATTTTGCTATTACTTTATATTAAAAGTTACCTGCCGATAAAACAGAGGAACAAATTAAAAAGTTTTACGATGACGTTAAAAAAATCCTACAAAATACAACATCTAGAGATATAACAGTATCGGTGATTTTAACGCCAAAGTTGGAGAAGGAAGTTGTGAGTCTACTGTTGTGGTAATGAATACATTCTTTAAACTGCATAAACGACGCATTTCATCATCATCTTTGGTCTAGAACCCTGGGTGGCTCTTGTCCTGTTCAAGAATTAGTCTCCATTCCCCCCTATCTTTCGCCCTGGCTTTCCAATTTCTGCCCCCTCGATTCCTCAAGTCATCTTCGACTTGAGTTTTGAATCTAGATCTTGGCCTGCCTCTCTTTCTAGTTCCTACTGGCTCTTGATAGAATATCTGTCTTTGGGGGTCTCCAGTGTCCATTCTTTCAAGGTTTCCTAGCCACCTTAGTCTGTTAATTTTAATAGACCGGACGATTTTATATTTTTTTATAGCATGGATACAACTCAAAATTGTGCGCCTGCGCCATATCCCACTTTCTTGTGCTCCTCCATATATGTGTCTAAGTATTCGCCTAAACGACGCCTTTACACTTGGAAATCGCGAGCTGACAAGGTCGATAAAATCGTTAGAAACCAAATTGACTATATTTTAATAAACCACAGATACCTAAACGCAATACAACAAAAGTGATAAACTAAACATACAAAAATTAAAATCTGAAGACGTCAAAGAAAAACTGAAACAAGAAATTAATGCAACCTAGAATCCACACCGAAATCAATTGATGGTGATGGCAGTTCTTTAAAAATGCAATTATTGAAAAAAGTCGCAGAGAACTCACAACAACCAGATGCAAGAAAGGAGATTGGATAACACAAGAAATCTTGGAGATAATATAGGACACAAGATGGCAAAAGAATATCAACATCACTCAGTATCAACAGCTACATAATCAAATAAGAAGGAAAATAAGAGAAGCTAAAGATACTTACTTACGCTGGAAAATGCCAAGAAATAGAAGACTTGCAAAACAAATATGATAACTTTAATCTCCATAAGAAAGTTGAAGAATTAGCTGGGGTAGCAAAACAAAAAACCTCAAGCATACTATTGGATAAACAAGGAAACATTTTAGTGGAGACGGAACAAAAATTGGAAAGATGGAAAGAATATATAGAGTAATTATTCCATGACCAGAGACAATATATATATATATATATATATATATATATATATATATAATATATATATATATATATATATATATATATATATATATATATATATATATATATTATTATACTTCTTCTTCCACAAACGCGGAAGGAACAAAAATAATTAAGGAATCCATCGGAAGTAAGTTTTTAAGAAATCTGAAGACAAAATATGTATTAATTTTAAGATAGAAAGTTTGTATATTTGTAAATAGATAGATTAGTACCGAAATTTTATGACTTATAAAGAACTAAGCCATTCTAAACGAGTTATTGACAAACCATTTGTACATTATAGAAAATAAGCTGTTACCTGAAGGATTAGTCCGGTATTGTGTTGTATAAATCTTCTATTATGACTAAGGCAAAAATCTTTGAAATGTATAAAAATTATTTGTTTACAAGGAAATGACCATTGTTAAAAGATTAAAGTTCCTTGCTTGAAAACGGTAATTAGCATTCCAACAAGTGTGGTAAACAAATTTGGATTTTGTGATGAGACGATCTTTTTGGAAGGGGAAATCGACAGACCGAGGGTTGATAGAGTTTTTGTTGGTTCGAGAAGACAGTGATGTTTGAGTGATCGAAAAGAAAGGTTGCGTCTCGACAGGCGGTGTGTTCGTGAGTTGGAGGCCGGCATTGTTAAGTGGATAAAGTTACCAGTCTTGTTAGCAGAATTGTGGAAGAAGTAGATTGCAAGTCGATGTAAAGAAATCCTTGAATCTAAAGTGTGCAGTTTCTGGAATACGTGTTAAATAGTTGTGGCACCAGGTGAGAAAAGAGATCCTTGGGTCACGAAGAAGTTATATGAATGTTTGAAGAAGTGATTTTCGTGTGTTAAGTGTTGGAGAATTGAGTCAGGAGGTTAAATTAAGTCAGTTAAATTGGCTGAAGGAGCAGATACTGAAACAAGAAGCCGAGGCGCAAGGTGGAAGAACACATTGCTGTGGAAGGTGGACAATTCTTTGTGTGGTCCTAAAACAATCCAGGGAAGAAAGGTCAGATATTTTCCTTTTTCAAGTTGAAAGGTGTGTAAATCTTAAATGCGATTTGTTTACCTCATTGTTGTTACCAGTTTAAAGCATGATTAGACCTTTTTACGTTTATCAAATGTTTTAAAGTTTTGTTTCCATAATAAAATAGATTTTTTAAATATAAGGAAGATAAAAGTTTATAAAGGTATCCAAATTTAAATTAGTTTCAAATTGTTTTGTCTCAAGAAGAAAATAAGAATTAAAATTTTCTTTTTGTATTAATTTCATTACATGCATATTCGCTGATTGAAAAGATAACGGCAAATTTAATAATTGTTTTTTTTTTTATAAAATAAAAAATATCTGTATTTTATGTATTATACTTTTTATTATTATCCTTTGTTTTTCCTATCCCGATAAATACAACTAGAAAACTTTGAACTCACTGAACATAAGAAATATCAGAAGTTTATTTTTTAGGACATTGATAACGAGAAAGTATATTTTTGTGATTGTTTCAAGTAAATAAATTAAAATCAAAAATACAAAATCATAACAACTGTCGCCCAAACGTGTGAAGCTTAGAAAGTATTTCTAGTTGGAATTTAAAAGGATAGGGAAAGAAAGCAGGTTGATTGAGAATTTATTTCCGATGGTCAAAGTTTATAATAACTGCATTTTATGACATAACATTTCAAATTTCTCTAGGTACAAGTTTTGCATGATATATTTTATTATATTTGATTGATTTTTACAATTGACAAAAGTTTTAAATTTTATTGCATTTATTTAAATTTATTGCATTTGGGATAAGAGAAAAATTTTTTCGTCTTTGCAACATTACTCGAATTTCATATTTGGCGGGGATATTATTGCACAAATTTAAGAGTTTCATATCAGGCGGGGATAAATTTGAACTACATGTCGATCACGAGAAGCAAAAGCAAAGAAAACAAAAAACAAGAAGAACATATAGAACAAGAAGACATTTTTGAAACAACAATCATGGCATCAGAACAACAGGAATTGTCAGGAATAGAGAAAATGTTACAAATAATGATGCAAAAAATGGATAAAGTGGATAAAACAATGGAACAGAATCAAAGAGAAACTCACAAGAGAATGGAAGAAAATCAACGTGAAACGAAACAAGCAATAGAAAAAAACCGACAGGAAACACAACAAGTGATAAAAGAAGTTAAAAGTTGCTTAGAGAATGTTAAAAAAGAAATGGCAGAACAAGAGGTGGAAATTAAAAAAATGAAAAACAAAATGGAAAAGGAATTAGAAGAGTTAGAAACAAAGTTTGAAAACGCTCTGCAAGAAGATAAGGAAGAAATAGAAATAAGAGTGAAACGGAATGAAAATTTAATTAAGGAAATAAGACACCAAAATAGAGTCGGAGAAACAAGAGAAATAGTTATCCAGAATTCCGGCGAAATAAAAATACAGTTTGGCGGGGATGTAAGAAAACTACACCCCGTACCGTTCATGAATAATCTAAAGAAGAAGATACAATACATGGGAAATTTTGAGACAGCTAAGGAAGTTATCAGAAATCATCTCAAAGATGAGGCAAGTCTATGGTTTGACAGCAAAGTGGAGGAATTTGAAAATTGGCAAGAATTTGAAAACAAATTTCTGAGTTTTTTCTGGGGAAAGACAGAGCAATTACAGATAAATAAGGAATTGCAAAATGGGAAATACCATGAGAAGATGGGTATATCAGAAAAAACATACGCAGTGCAAATGTACAATAACGCAAAACATCTGCAATACAATTATTCATCTGAGCAATTAGTCGAGTTGATTGCAAGACACTTTGAAGACACAATGGAAGACCACATAAATTTACAAAACTACAAAGATATCGATAGTTTATGCCAATTCCTACAAATAAGGGCATCACGGATACAGGAAAGAAGAGCAAGAAGGTCACAAGAGAATTATAGACATCGAGAAACTCAGGAATACAGAGAGAGAGGACAAAATTTTAGGAGGGATTACACTAGACGAGAATTTATTCCCAGGAGGGAAAACGAGAATCGGGAAAATAGAAGAGGAAATGATGATTTCAGAAATCGGCCATGGAATGAAGACAGATATCGAGAAAATCAAAACAGAAATAACACCCGCACATATCCAGAAAACAGAAATTACAATAGACGAAATGAACAGGAATATCGTGGAAACCGAAACGGATATGACAGACCAAAAGAAAATAGAAGAGAGGTAAATCATACACAAATAGAAGAAAATGAGGATGAAAGAAATAGAGATGAGAGAAGAAATACGGAAGAACAACAGTCGGTTTTTCACGAAAGCACCCACTAAAAACAAAAAACCAGGCAGGAATTTTTTGTCACCCGAAGGAATTCATTAAATTGGCAGGAAATAATGAGGAAAGAAGAGGAGTTAATTTAAAATTTGTAGATGGTTTCATTAACAATAGACCAATAAAGATTTTGATAGACACCGGGTCAGAAATAACCTTAATAAACAGAAAATTAATAGAAGAAGTACAGTTGACAAATTTAATATACAAAATACCAAGGGTAAATTTGGTGGGTGCGAATAAACGGATTTTGGCAACGATAAATGAAGGCATACGAGTGATGGTACGACTGGATAAAAAAATGTATGCATTACAATGTGTAATAATGCCAAACATGTCGCATGACATGATTGTAGGAGTGGACGAACTGGCAGAAAAACATGTAGTAATAGATTTCAAAAATAACACGATGAAACTGACTGAAGAAAAGGAAGGAGAACAGGAAAACGAACATGGGAAACAGAAAATTGATATTTCGGAGAAAGAACAAACAGTGGAAATGAATCTGGCAACGAAGCAAGGACAAAGAAGAAAAAGGAAAAGACTTAAGAAAAGGATAAAGGAAGTCAATACCGGGGATTCCTCAAAAGAAGAGATGAGCCCCGAAGAAGAAGAAGAAGAAAGAATATCAACAAAGGAAGATGAAAACGACATAATTGAAACAGTGGTTTTTAGGGAAGAGATTAATGAAAAAGAGGATGAAGAATGGACGATAAATATGTGTCAAGAATCTGAGGAAAGAGAAATTAAATTGATGTGTGGAGAAGAAAGAGAAAATGAGTTGCGTTTGATATTAAAAAAATACGAAACGTTGATAAATGAGGAAAACAGAGTGGCCAGAAAGTACGAACATTCATTTGAGGTAAAAAACTTGGGAAATTTTCGATCGAAAACGTACCCGATTCCATATAAGTATCGACAACAGGTGAAAGAAGAAATTAATAAAATGTTGGAAGATCAAATAATTGAACGATGTGATTCACCGTATATTAATCCAATTGTAATAGTAAAGAAAAGCAGTGGAGAATTGAGACTATGTTTAGATGCCAGAAATATCAACCAGCACACGGTATCACAATATGAATCACCTCTAAACATCGAGGCCATATTTGGAAGAATTACAGGGTCACACATATTTTCTAAAATTGATTTAAAGCATAGTTTTTGGTTGATACCTTTAGCTGAAAAATGTAGAAACTACACCGCTTTCTCAATTGATGGTATTGTCTACAGATTCAAGGTAGTGCCTTTTGGTTTACAAAGCGCTTGTGCAGCACTGGTACGGGCTTTACATTCGATTTTAAATCGATACGAAGATTTCATAGTCCATTACATCGACGATTTGTTGATTTTTTCACGAGATGTACAGAGCCATATGAAACATATAAAAATAATTCTGGAAGAATTGGATAGAGCGGGATTAAAATTAAACATCGAAAAATGTCAATTTTTCCAAAAGGAAGTAATTTATCTAGGGTTTCAATTGGACACTAAAACAGTCAGCCTAGCCGAAGATCGAGTCAAGCTCATTGATGAATATCCAAGACCAACCAATTTGAAAACATTGAGAGGTTTTCTTGGCACGATCAATTATTTTAAAAAACTAATTCCCGATTTAAGCCAGAAGGAAATTCCTCTAATAAAATTACTAAAAAAAGGGATAAAATGGAATTGGAAAGAAGAACAGGAGAAGGCTTTTCAAATATTAAAACAAGAATTTGCGAAAGGAACGAAAATATACCACCCCAATTATAATCTACCATTCATACTCCGAACTGATGCGTCAATACAAAAATTTGCAGGAGTTTTGTCACAGATACAAAACGATCAAGAAGTGCCAATATGTTTTATATCTCGAGTGACAAAGACTCACGAAAGAAAATATAGCGTGACAGAATTGGAATTTGCCAGTGTACTATTTTGTGTAAACAAATTAAGATATTACTTATTGGGAGCCAAATTCACAATCGAGACGGATCATGCCGCGTTGATTCACATCATGAAGAACCGATTGGTGAATAATCGGATACATAGAGGCATTCTATTATTACAGGAGTACGATTTTGAATTCCGGTATATCAAGGGAAAAGACAATATCATAGCCGACGCACTAACACGGGATGAAGACACGGGAAAAAAGGAAGCAATTACGTTACATGTGGGACTAAATATCTTGACAGAAGAAGAAGGTGTATTCTCATTAAATGAAATAAGAAGAGATCAAGGAGAATTAGAGGAAAAAGAAAAAAGAAGAGCGGAGATGGAAAACGACATATATTTCAAGAGAATAGACGGAAGGGAACTATATTTGGTGACACAAACATTGGCAGAGAAGATTATAAAGAAATTGCATGAAGACAATGGACATATCGGCAGCAGAAAAGTTTGGCTGGTGTTTCGAGAAAATTATATTTGCCGACAGGATTACCGCATTACAAAGGAGATTACACAAAAGTGCCCGATCTGTCAAAAGTATAAAATTAGGAATTTCAAGAATGAAAACGTTACGAAAAATATTATATCCCGGAACAAATTAGATATTGTAGCAATAGATATATTAAGCGATCTAATTATGACAACGAAGAGGAATAAACATGTTTTAGTCATGATAGATGTATTTTCAAAATATGTAAAATTATACAGTTGCCGGACCACGAAAGGCGAAGAAATAATGAGAAACATCGACAATTTTATAGCCACCGTAGGAACACCAAGAAGGATTCTTCTAGACAATGCAACATACTTCAGGAATGATCGTTTCAAGGGACAACTTCGAGAACGGGGAATAGAGACAAACTTTGTTAGCATCAGACATCCTCAGAGTAATCCTTCGGAACGATGTATACAGGAAGTGACGAAATTTCTTCGAATTACAACAGATGGTCAACATCGACGATGGGATCGGAAAGTGTCCGAAGTAGAAATGTATTTAAATACCATCCCAAGCACCGTAACGAAAGAAACCCCAGAATATATAATGAAAGGGATAATGCCGATAAGGCCATGGGAAGATATAAAACAAAAGGAATACACACAGATAATGGAAGATGTGCAAAGGAGATTGCGGAGAGCAAACGAAAAATATATCCAGAGACAAGATCAAAATAGGAAAAGAAGACCAGTTACTTTCCAAAAAGGTGAGAAGGTTATGGTGAGAGCATTGCGAGTGTCCAACATCCCTGGCAATGTATGCGCAAAGTTAATGCCTGTTTTTGAGGGTCCTTACGTAATAAACAATGATAATGGTATAAATAGTTATGTTTTGAAGCATTTGGATTCAGACAAGATTAGGGGAATATATAATATCAACGATGTTTATAAATATTATGAATAAGAGACAAAGAATGTTTGCATAAGAGAAAAATCCCTACATAATTCAGTAATTTTTATCATATGCAAAGGCGGGGATTTATTATACTTCTTCTTCCACAAACGCGGAAGGAACAAAAATAATTAAGGAATCCATCGGAAGTAAGTTTTTAAGAAATCTGAAGACAAAATATGTATTAATTTTAAGATAGAAAGTTTGTATATTTGTAAATAGATAGATTAGTACCGAAATTTTATGACTTATAAAGAACTAAGCCATTCTAAACGAGTTATTGACAAACCATTTGTACATTATAGAAAATAAGCTGTTACCTGAAGGATTAGTCCGGTATTGTGTTGTATAAATCTTCTATTATGACTAAGGCAAAAATCTTTGAAATGTATAAAAATTATTTGTTTACAAGGAAATGACCATTGTTAAAAGATTAAAGTTCCTTGCTTGAAAACGGTAATTAGCATTCCAACAAGTGTGGTAAACAAATTTGGATTTTGTGATGAGACGATCTTTTTGGAAGGGGAAATCGACAGACCGAGGGTTGATAGAGTTTTTGTTGGTTCGAGAAGACAGTGATGTTTGAGTGATCGAAAAGAAAGGTTGCGTCTCGACAGGCGGTGTGTTCGTGAGTTGGAGGCCGGCATTGTTAAGTGGATAAAGTTACCAGTCTTGTTAGCAGAATTGTGGAAGAAGTAGATTGCAAGTCGATGTAAAGAAATCCTTGAATCTAAAGTGTGCAGTTTCTGGAATACGTGTTAAATAGTTGTGGCACCAGGGAAGAAAGGTCAGATATTTTCCTTTTTCAAGTTGAAAGGTGTGTAAATCTTAAATGCGATTTGTTTACCTCATTGTTGTTACCAGTTTAAAGCATGATTAGACCTTTTTACGTTTATCAAATGTTTTAAAGTTTTGTTTCCATAATAAAATAGATTTTTTAAATATAAGGAAGATAAAAGTTTATAAAGGTATCCAAATTTAAATTAGTTTCAAATTGTTTTGTCTCAAGAAGAAAATAAGAATTAAAATTTTCTTTTTGTATTAATTTCATTACATGCATATTCGCTGATTGAAAAGATAACGGCAAATTTAATAATTGTTTTTTTTTTTATAAAATAAAAAATATCTGTATTTTATGTATTATACTTTTTATTATTATCCTTTGTTTTTCCTATCCCGATAAATACAACTAGAAAACTTTGAACTCACTGAACATAAGAAATATCAGAAGTTTATTTTTTAGGACATTGATAACGAGAAAGTATATTTTTGTGATTGTTTCAAGTAAATAAATTAAAATCAAAAATACAAAATCATAACAATATATATATATATATATATATATATATATATATATATATATATATATATATATATATGAAGATAATCAGAGTAAAGACGATCCAAAATAACAAAGTCAGAAGTTATGTATGCAGTAAAGTCCATGAAAAATAATAAAGCTGTTGGTCCAGATGAAATACCAAGTGAATTGCTAAAACTGGTCAATGAAAAAAACATGGATCTTTTAATCCAACTACTGAACACAATCTATTCCCATCGAGCAAAAAGATAAAAGAGGGAATCTAATCGTTATGAAAAGGAGACCAAAAAAGTGGCCTCTGATGGCGGACATATCCGGAAATGCAAGGGCGCTAAATTTAAATTTTCCAACACTTATTAACAATAGCTATAAAATATTTTTCAGACGAGAAAGTTTTAATTAAATATTAACTATAATACTCTAAAAAGTGACACAATTGGTAAAAAACTTCAATATAAATAAAATTTCATGTGACAGTTGGGACAAACAATAACATAACCAAACTAAATTTGACTTCTCAAACAAGGAAAGAGACTGTCTTTCCTTGTTTAAAGTGGCCTCTCAAGATAGCACTTCCTGTCTAACAATATTTTTGTTCCCACTACCTTTACATTCCCTCTTTTATCTTTTTGCTCGATGTCTATTCCACAGGAATCATTCCACGTGAAATACTGGCATCAAAGAAAATAAATACCAAAGAATGTAGTGATTATCGAACGATCAGTCTAATGTCAGTCTAAAAATCATCCATAATAGAATACACGCTTAGCTGGAGATGGATATTAGTGATATCCAGTATGGATTTTGGAATGGAGTGGGCACAAGAGAGGCACTATTTTCTTTTAGCGTGCTGACCCAAAGATGTTTGGATGTTAATTGAGATCTTTATGTATGCTTTGTAGACTACAAAAAAGGCATTTGATAAGGTAAAGTATGACCGACTTATAAAAGTACTCAAAAACAAGAATCTGGATATGTAATATTGATCAAATTATTATCATTATCATTATACATGGCGGTTAAGGTTGGTAAAGGGTCTTGGAGGCGTGATGGGATGCCGATACCCTGATCGCAATAAAACTCCGAGAAATGCCCACTGTTTCCCAACGAATGAGTTGGGGGTTCTAGAAATAGAACTCAGCTCTACCAACAAATCCTACTCTCACGTCCTCGAAGACACAACAGTGTCGCGTATCCGCTGGATGCTTTGCGTACAATGGGTGTACGTGATGTAACCGACGAGAGATGGGTAAAAGGCGAGTTCCTGGCGCCTCAAAACTGGGACACATCGGCTAAGGGAAGAAACCCCTACAGAAAATCAAACGGAGCAATGGGCCTGCAACCCATTATCTGTATTCTTATACCGCAAAAAATCCTAATCAGCCTCGGAACAAGACGGAAAACTTAAGACGACAACAGCAACGAAAAAGGACAATGATTTTTGGTACGTGGAATGTGAGGGGTGTTAGAAGTAAGATGGAAGAAATAATACGAGAAATTGACAAAGAGAAAATAGATCTGATAGTGCTAACAGAAACAAAGAAAAAAGGACAGGGTACCCAAAATATAGATAAGTATATACACATATATGGTGGAGTAAAAAAGGAAGAACATGCGAAAGGAGGAGTGTCAATACTAGTCAAAAAGAAATATAAGAAAAACATCACTAGCTGGGAAATAATCAATGAACGAATAATAAAGATAAACATAAACTTAAAATCACATCGAATCTCAGTTATTGGTACGTATGGACCCAACGAAGATGCTAGAATAGAGGAAAAAGAAAAGTACTATGAGTCTTTAGATGAAACAATATCACAAATAGGCATCACACGAGAAATTGTGATTTTGGGAGACCTTAACGCCAGAACGGGCAGCAAACAAAACAATAAAGTTACAGGACCTTTCGGTGAAAACGTCTTAAATGATAATGGTAACAGACTGATTGAAGTATGCCAACGAAATTCACTTAGAATCACTAATGGATACTACAAACATAAAGATATCCACACCTATACATGGACACAATACACCAGAAACCTTAGATCAGTAATTGACTATATGATCATTAAACAAAAAACACAGCTCAAAGTGAATGACATAAGAGTATACAGAGGAGCAGAATGTGGCAGCGATCATCATCTAGTTAAAGCGAAAATATACATACCTAGATTTAGAAATGATAAGCATCAACAAAATGGAGCAGAAAATGACGAAGAGCTTACAAATATAGATATACCACACTACAATATTAATAGCTTGGAAAATCAAAGCACACAATATTTGTACAAGAGCAGATTGGATCAAGCTCTTCCTAGAGAATACGAACGAGAAACAACGGAAAATCTCTACAGAACAATAATAAATGGAATACACAAAGCGGCACAAGAAACTTTAGGTATCACAACGAAAAAGCGAGAAGTTAGAAATTACTGGTGGAATGATCAGCTAGAAGAAATGAAAAAACATAAACAGGAAGTATACCATAAGTGGCTAAATAACAGAGAAAACGAACAAAAAAAAAAGTGAATCTCAGCAAGCACGTAGTAAGTTCAAAACGGATGTAATAAACGCCAAAAATCAAAAATGGGAAGATAAATGTCAGGAGCTTGACACGTACATCGGAGGACGAAAATCTAGGGAAGCCTGGAGATTTATTAAAAATGTCAGAACTAACAAAAGAGAAGAAACTATGATAAACCCCATAACAACAATGAAATGGGAAGAGCACTACAAAACACTATTAGTAGAAAAAAGACCAGAATACAGTACCACATCACAAAACATAATCGAGATAACAGGACAGCCAATAAATATAAATGAGGAACATATCAAAAAGGCAATAACCTTATTAAAAAACGGCCGCGCCCCAGGTCCGGAAGGAATACCCGCAGAACTACTAAAAAATGGTACTGACAAACTAGCAAAAATAATAACAATATTATTTAACAGATATCTAAATGGAGAACCGGTACCACAGACATGGAAAGAGGGATGGATAACATCTATACACAAGAAAGGTAGTAAACAAGACCCAAATAACTACAGAGGTATTACCGTAACTAGCACACTAAGTCGACTATACGGAAGAATACTAAAAGACCTCATATGTGAAGAGTACCATCCATACGAGTCAGAGGAACAAAGCGGCTTTAGAGCAGGTAGATCCACAATAGACAACATTTTCTGTATAACCCAAGTAATAGAAAAGAGGCTGTCAAGAGCCCAAGAGTGGCATTTGCTTATGGTAGATCTAACAAAGGCATATGACACGGTACCCATTAATAGACTATGGGAAGTACTAGAAAAAACCAGCATAAATGTATCTATCATACAGGCGCTGAAAGAACTATATAGAAACTCGACATCTAAAATTAAAATTGGAAATAGAATATCCAAAGGTTTCCTCGTCACTAAAGGACTAAGGCAAGGATGCTGTGTATCGCCAGTATTATTTAATATATATATTGATGAAGCCCTGAGGCAGTGGAAGAAGAAGTGCAATGGAATGGGACTACCGATAGGAGATACGATACTCTATACGCTACACTATGCAGATGACCAAATTGTAATTGCACAGGACAAAGAAGATCTTGAATATATGACAAGGAAACTGATAGAGGAATACAGAAAATGGGGTCTGGAGGTAAACACCAAAAAAACACAATATCTATGTGTAGGCAGAGAAGAAACAGAGAACCTGAACCTGGAACAGGAGACAATTACAAGCTGTAAGGAATATGTATATCTGGGAATAAAACTAACGAACACAGGACGAACCGAAGAAAATATTAAAGACAGAATAGTAAAGGGAAGACAGGTGATAGGAGCCCTGAATTCGGTACTGTGGCAAAAAAATATAAGAACAGAAAATAAAAAACGAATTTACAACACAATATTAAAACCAGTGTTAACTTATGGAGCTGAAGTCTGGCAATTAACTAAGAAATACAAGGATAAATTACTAGCCACTGAGATGGATTTTTGGAGAAGGTCAGCAAGAAGATCTAGATTAGAACACATAAGAAACGACGACATTAGACAACAAATGGAAATAGAAAGAACAATCATAGATGACATTGAAAGACAACAGCTAGTATGGTACGGGCACGTAAGACGAATGGAGGAAAGAAGAATCCCCAAGAAAGTGTTAGAATGGACCCCCACAGAAAAACGAAAACGAGGAAGACCAGTAACCACATGGATGAAAGGCATCTCCAAGGCAATGTCGGAACGAAATTTGAGAGATGAACACTGCCATAATAGAAAAGAGTGGCGATTAGGAACGGAAAGGCGTAGAACGCTATAAAACCGGTTTAATATATATATCATTATACATTATCAAATTTACTACAGCCAACGATCAAATGTGAAAATTGAAAGAGAAGTGCCAGAGAAAGTGGAGAAAAGAAAATGGGGAAGTGGAGATAAGGAAAGGGGTCAGGCAAGGCTGCATACTGTCGCCTTTATTGTTTAATGCTTAGGCTAAACTTTAGCTAAACTTAGCTTTGGTAAACGAGACAGTCGACATAAAAGTCATCGGAAGTTTAATTAACAACATTAGGTATGCCGACGATACAGTCATAATAGCCGACAATTTGGAAGACTTAGAGAGAATAATGAACAAAATATTAAGATATAATGGAGAATACGGACTTTCTCTTAACATAAAAAAAACTAAATTCATGAAAATTAGCAAGAACAACAATACAAACGAAATATTAACGGTAGGTGACCAGGAGATTGAGAGAGTAAAAAGATATACCTACTTGGGAATGATAATCACAGAAAATAACGAATATACTGCAGAAATAAGAGTTAGAATTGAAAAAGCACGTGCCAACTTCGTGAAAATGAAAAAAAAATTATGCAGCAAAGATCTGACATTGTCCTTGAGAATAAGGCTAATTAAATGGAGGATCTATCTACTATGGAGAATGCTATCTACTATGGAGCTGAATCATGGACATTAAACCGGAATACAATAAATCGACTTACGCGTTTGAAATGTGGACATTTAGAAGATGGTTAAGGATTCCATGGGTGGATAAAGTCACGAATACAGAAATGCTAAGGAGAATACGCAGATAGAGGGAAATGAAAAATACAATAAAATAAAGGAAATTGCAATATCTCGGACATATGATGAGAGGCGAAAGAAACAACATCTTGAGACTCATAATTCAAGGAAAAATAAAGGGTAGGAGAAGCGTTGGAAGAAGACGCGTTTCCTGGTTGAAGAACCTGAGAGAGTGGTTTGATTGCAGCTCAAGGCAATTGTTCAGAGCAGCTGTCTCGAAGGTCATGATGATTGCCAACCTTCGTCGTGGAGATGACACTTAAAGAAGAAGAAAAGTTAACCTCATTCAAGCAGTTAAGGAATGGTTTTGTTTAAGTTTCCACAAAAGTGAAAGAAATGACAAAAAGAAAATATTTTATTGATTTTTTTTAGATTATGCCTGGAAAAACTTTAACCTCGCAAGCACAAAATCTCGTTTTAAATTTAGTCAAATACTTTGAGTTAGCAAAAAGAAATGTGGGACTGTTGAAACCGTTGTCATCTGTTTAAGAGGTACAAAAAGTAAAATTTTTAAATATACTTTATTATAAAGCTTTATTTTTTATTTTTGATTTTTTTAATTTTAATTAAAAATATTGATATTTTAACTTTGTTTCAGAGGGTAGCAGCTGCACTTAAATTAGCCAGAAAAAGAGTATACAATATTCGAAAAAGAAAAGAAAAAATCCTGTTTTATCTTCTTTGGTAAAAAGACTTCGTTTAAAAAAGAAAACTATTGATGTATCTGACGACAATAAAATGGCAATTTGAAATAAATTATATAATAGGTACAGCACGACCGGATTCACTTTGCATTTGAGATTTGGATGCGCAATGGTGCTGATGCTCGGTAAACCTAAAGCGATCAGTCATAGGCCAAACGTCGACGAGCAAATGTCATTGATTCTACAGTTGGTACCTACAGTCGGTGAAATCATTTTTGAATATGGATTTTAAATCGGTACTAAAAACATACAATTTTAAGGGCATAAAGTCGTAAAATAGTAAATAATGTATTTAATTTTATGAAATTAGAAGCGGAAGGTGGTGAGCCATTAGTCCTTTATCACAAGTACACGTACGGGTTGCACAAACAGTTGGTATTAGTCTGGGTACGGTAAACAACATTGTGAAGCAAAGAAAAAATGTTGAAAACGGGAAAGTTTCGTAATTTAAGAACTTCGAAAAAATTAAAATTAGATATTGCTGATTCGAGAATATTCAAGACAACTTCATGATTGGTATTTACAAAAAAACAGCACTCACTTTCAAACGCTTAGCAGAACAGAAATCTTTCATGCAGCAGTTTTCAAAGCTTCAATTGCCATTTGGATTGTCAACATTCGAAAGGAGACGGCACAATAAGAAGAAGAAGCCTCTTAAGGAAAAAGGATGGACAAGGAAATAAAGAGAACACCCTTAGTCATGCGGATTACGTGCAATAATTTTGAAGAAGAAGAGAAACTACTAAAAATAAGTTAGAAAAACTACGATGAAGCTCAGTAGGGATATACAAAGCTTCCACTCCCACATTTTTAACTGGAACCATCTTCTTAAAACGAAAATCGTTATTAAATTAAACACAGTATTAAATCAAGGTACTTTATTAGATGGTCTAAACAGTATCCATTGCGAAAAAATGTTAGACATCCAACCAACGCTTAATAGCAGCGATATGAAATTTCCTAGCATTGATAACGTAGTTATTGTCTGAGGGGTCGTAGTTTCTTAGTTCGACATGGTGTGGACCATCGGTTATATTGACCGCAACAATGGTATCACTAATATTCCGTAATACGCCACCTGCAATAATACAAATTTATATATTTTTTTCTCTTTGGACTATTTTTTACAAAGCTGGTTTATTAATATTATTTGTATATATTAAATAATTGTCTAGGGAATTTTTGATGATATTATGCATGAAACTACATAAAAAAAATTCAAAACCTTTTATTTTGTATATTTCTCTCCTTCTTTACTACAGGGATTAGACTTTGGCTATTCCGTCTGCACAAGGCTATCATGACTATCTTTTTTAAGGCTGTTCCACATCTCTCTCGCCCTTTGGATTTTAAGTAGGTATTTTTGAGCGGTCCCTTGTTTTCTATCCTGTGAGTATGTTGTGTCCATCTTTACAATCAGTTACAGTACACAGAACGAACCGTGGTCATTCAGAAGTATTTAAGAACCCTTCTTTTTCTTCAGGTGCCAGTCATCATAGCTATTTTAATTTTTGAGGCAGTAGCTCTAAATAGTTGTTTTGGCTGCATCCAAATCCTTCTCGCAGGTTCTTAAGCCATAAAATTCGTCTTCTTCCGATGCTTCTTCTGCCATCTATTTTTCCTTGCCTTATGAGTCGCAGGATGCCATACTTCTCGCCCCGCATCACATGTCCGATATACTGGCTTTCTTTTTTAATTGTAAGTTCAATTTCCTTCTCTTAACTTATTCTTCTCAGTACTTCATTGTTCGTAACTCTATCTACCCAGGCTATCTAAGAACGCTTGACGACACTCTTTTATTTGTGCACATTGCCGTATTATGGTAGTGATTGTTGGCAGAGAAATTAATTTCTAATTTGCCTTCGCAATCTGTCCTAATGAAGAAAAGAGGTTATGGTAGGAGTGCTCAAGATCTAAAAATGCCAAAGTTCGATCCTGGTTAGTTAAAACCTAACTAATCTGACCCTAGCAAGCTTTTTAAGTATTAAAAATAAAACGTATTCAATAAATCAATAAATAAATAAATCAATCAGCTAATATAAAACACATAAATACATTTGAAATTGAATTAACTATAAATGATTTTTAATTGAATTAATTGAAAAAATCTAACGCACTAACAGTAGCTGGAAATTTAAAAGCGGTACCGATCGCTAATTAAATAAGCTAAACACAAAGAATCTAGCAGCACCTTGTCCTAGTAAAAAAAAGAATAGGAAAAATCAATATCAGATTACAGGAAGACAAGTTGCGAGACTACCTAAACAATGGGACTAAAATTAAAACGTAGTGTCGGAAGAGCTTAGAAGAAAGCTATAAGCAAAAAAAAAACAGAGTAAGCAAGGAACAGAACCTAATTCCGTATTATTCAAGGAAACCGGGAACGGTAAATACAAGTTAAATCTTGAAATATTTGTTATGTATGGCTTCCTACTCACTTTATAATGAACCCCCTCTGTGGCTCAGTGGTAAGAGCGCCTGCCTTTAAATCTAAAGGTCGTGAGTTCGAATCCCACCTGGGTGGAAATTTTCGTTTATTAAAAAAAAATTAATAAATGAAAATAATTTCTATCCTTGTGTGATCGGTACACACCGGAGGGACCGCAGACGTTCGGATACAATTAGCGTCTCTTAGCAAAGACAATGACGTCGACTTTGCTAAGTATCAAGACAATTACTCTACACACACACACACACACACACTACACCTCAAAATTGTAAGATTGGCGAATGGATTTAGTGTCCACAGTCATTTAAACACAAACAAACAACAAAAAAACACTTTATAATGCTCTAAAAATTGCGGATTCTCTATTTTTATGCACATTTTTTCTATAATTTTCGTTTAAAAATTGCGTGTTTTGATATTAGTTTTCAAATATTTCGACCATTTTGATTGTGTTGTTGTTGTCATATCATGTCACTTTTCTACCAATGTTGCCATATTTTCAAAAAATATTGTTTCTTATAAATTAATCATGTTATGTTTTGTCATTAAGATATGTTAAGAAGATATGCGCGTTTCATCGAAAAAAGAAAATATTTTGTTTTTCATAATTTATTAACTTGTTTATATGGCAGCTTAGATTTCGTTGAATTAGGTTTGATCTGGTTATGTTTTCTCGTTAAGATATGTTAAGAAGATAAGCGCGTTTCATCGAAAAAGAAAATATTTTGTTTTTCATAAATTATTAACTTGTTTACATGGCAGTTTAGATTGAGTTGAGTTAGGTTTGATCTGGTTATGTTTTCTCGTTAGGATATATTAAGAAGATAAGCGCGTTTCATCGAAAAAAAAAATATTTTGTTTTCCATAGATTATTAACTTGTTTATATGCAGTTTAGATTGAGTTGAGTAAGGTTTGATCAGGTTATGTTTTCTCATTAAGATATGTTAAGAAGATTTGCGCGTTTCATCGCTACTGAGAAAAAAGAAAATATTTTGTTTTTCATAAATTATTAACTTGTTTACATGGCAGTTTAGATTGAGTTGAGTTAGGTTTGATCTGGTTATGTTTTCTCGTTAGGATATATTAAGAAGATAAGCGCGTTTCATCGAAAAAAAAAAATATTTTGTTTTCCATAGATTATTAATTTGTTTATATGCAGTTTAGATTGAGTTGAGTTAGGTTTGATCAGGTTATGTTTTCTCATTAAGATATGTTAAGAAGATTTGCGCGTTTCATCGCTACTGAGAAAAAAGAAAATATTTTGTGTTTCATAAATTATTAGTTTGATTATATGACAGTTTAGATTTCTTTGAGTAAGGTTTGATCAGGTAGGTCTTTTCAATTTCCAGTTTTCAAGCAACTTTTGATTTCCTGTTTGCAGTGTTGTCGACTAATTGATTAAGTATAATGTTTTTATTTCGCACTTCATTAAATATTATTTTTATTTCGTATTTCATCATATATATTGTAGCTTGTTTTTTGGTATAAACTATTTAAACTAACTTAATCTAATCAAGTTATGCTAGCTGGATTAGATTGGGTTAGTTTAAGTGTTATCAAAGAATATAGAGGCATATTGGTGTTATTTTTTTACTATTCATTAACGAGAATAAAGTATGTCGAACTTTGGCAACAGTGTGACAATTGCAATAATATCTTTTGTAGGTGTTGTTGCCAAATCAATTTTAAATATGAAAAAATATATTAAAATAGTATTAGATATTGTCAAGTTTAAATATTTTTATAAATAATATTTAAACTTGAAAAAATTTTAGGTGGGTCTTTATACATAATTTGTTCTTAGTAACGTTGAGTTGTATTTGTTTATAACAAACAAAATGGCTAGTTGCACCTCATGTGAAATTTCTTACAATGATAGCGTTCGAATGGACTGTAAAAATAAAATAATGAACGTTTTTTATTCACATGGGGTGTTAAAAAAACTAGGATATGTCCAGTTTGCGGCAGTGTTTTGAAAGTGGATAGTGAAGAAAGATTTAGGTGTTACAAGCGTATCAGCAAACATAAAAAAGCGCTGAAACGCTGTGGTTTTTTTACCCACACCAACAACGTGGAACGGCTTTGGAGGGAAGTTCGGTCTAACATTCCCAAGTACGGTGTATGAAGCGAGCACTTTGTAGGTTACCTGGCTGAATTTTTCTTTAAGAGAACTTTTTCTTCTCGAAACGAAAGGTTACACCATTTTTTCGTCGCTGTCGCAAATTTGTATCCACCGGCAAATTAAAGGTAAGTAGTAACATAAAGACTATTATTTACTATTATTTTAAATTTTTATATATTCCTATTTCAAATTCCTATATATTCTCATTTCAAATTCTTATATATTCTTATTTCAAATTCATATATATTGTTATTTCAAATTTTTACAATTTGTTATTTCAAATATGTTATACATTTTTACTCGATACAAAGCAATTATAAACGTGGCAACATTGCGAATATATGTCAAATTATAATTATTATGCAGATCAATGACGTATAATATATAGACTCGGTGAACGCTTTAAAAAGTGTCCAAAACATGAATACCTTTGTTATTGTTTATTGTTTTGATACGAAGATGCACGAAGTTCATGATTTCTTACGAAGCATCACGAAGTTGATCTTGTGTTTGAAAACATCATGGACGTACTCCATTTTGTGTGACAAGCAAATTTTATTTTAAATTGTTGATAGTTATTTACTTACTATTTTAGTAAAATGCCATACTATTTTATCAAAATAATTATTTCTCTTATAGACGGGAACAAAAAGAAATCATAAATATTTAATTTTAATTAAAAAAATAATTATTGTCATTAACTTATAAATGAGCACGCCGCTGTTGTAATAAACATACCTTCAACCTTCAGCCGAGATCTTTCGGACACTCGATTCTATAGCGAGAATAGGGGACTGCGTAGTCTATATATTATACGTCATTGATGCAGATGCGCAGAGTTCTTTTCATAATTTTAATAAATTACGACTTTTTGTAAAAATGTTTACTTTTTTAATGGTTTAGACCATAAATTTTAATATTTATATATATATATATATATATATTTATATATTATATATATATATATATATATATATATTTATATATATCTATATATACATATATATATATATATATATATATATATATATATATATATATATATATATATATATATATATATTTCATATGATTTTGTAAGTAGTTTTATATTTTTACAACATTTTTATAGTAATTTCCTATTTTTTACAATTTTTTTTTCATTATTTTAAGGTTTTTTAGCAATTTCTTTAGTTTTATTCCCTTAAATTACAAAAAAAATTGCAAAAATAGCGTTTTCCTGGTTTCCTTAAAATTTACCCCTAATTCTACTAAAAGAAGAATAAGGGAATAAGAACAATAAATAAAATCTTACCGGAAGACAAGGGATCAAGTAATCCATTGCTAAATACAATATTGGAAAAATATTTTATATTGAAGCCTCCAAATGCATTAATAACCCAGTTACGTCTCTGGCTTTTTATATTATATCTCGTCAAGCAACACTTTGCGAATTCATCGTAACTCCAAGTCTTTGTAAAAAACATATCCTTTTCGGTTGAACACGTAGGTCTTATAAGCTCAGTACAAGACTGGTAATTCCAAGCTACTTCATTTGGATCTTCTATAGTACTGTTAATATTATTGCATTGTTTGGTTCCTGTATAATTGGTGTATATCTCCAAAGCATAACCGAAGTGTTCTATCAAACTCTTAGAGTCGTTGAAGTACGAGGTTGTTAGCTTGTCGCAGAAGACTTTAACAGGATAAGCTGGAAGTGGGGTGAGAAATTCAGTCGGGTAATGGTAATTTGACAAGGCCAGATTGATATAAATATTGCTTAACCAATCTAGTAATCTCTCGACATCTTGTGCATTTTGCAAATTCTTACAAAGACTCCAAGAACTTGAAATAAATTTCAAGCCTGCTTTAGTTTTTGACATTTTGTTTATAATATCCCATCCAATTTTAATCATCTTAGTGCATTCCTCCTTTCCATATCTTTCGAAGACACTAGTAACCTTTTCATAAAAAGTACCGCAGGGTGTTAAATCCGGAAAGTACCAAATGGGAGCAGATGAAGCTATAGCACCTAGAACGCTGTAAGGATACTTCATTCTCAACCAAGCTGCTAGCATTCCTCCATAAGACCCACCAAAAGCTATAAAAGGACTTGTATCGATGGTCAACATGGTACCGAAGTAAGTTTTTCTTAAATCTTCTATGACGTAAGCGTAATCAGCCAAAGCTTGAGAAGTAGTTAAGTACCTCAAGTTTTCTGGAGATGTCAAGGATTTGTTTCCAAATGGTAAGGATTGTCCATAGTATCTATGTTCAATGAAGATTACCAGGGCGTTAAATCTTGGTGCTATGTCGAATAGAAATCCGCTATTTTGGGCAAATATATCGATTGGACCTTCATTTCCAGTGTATACAAACGCCGGTCCTCCTTTTACATGGTATTTGGTAGAGATTAAGTACCTTAACTTGAATGTTCTTGTCTCTACAGTGGAAAAATGGTCTACTGGCACTTCTATATAGTTAGTTTCTAATGTGTATCTAGACGTGCATATTCCATAATTTACAAGAAAGACCAAAAGTATAAAAAGGTTGGTTATATGCATGATTAATATTTTTGACAATTTTAAAATGACATTTACAAATTCATAAACTATAGTCTAGAGCAGGGGTTCCCAAACTTGTTTGTACTACGCCTACTTTTGTTGAAATAAAAGTTTCTTGCGCCCCTCATCCCTTAACAATAAATTGTATGGGCCTAGGAACAAAACAAAAAAAAATAAATATTTTATTGGAAACAAAACATTTATTTATACTGCCATAAGATACAACAATATCAGTTTTCATAAAATATAAAAATTATTAATAAAAGAAAAATATATTAGGTTGGTTAGTCAGATGAATGGACTTGCATTTTCTTTACTAGTATGCCTATTCATAGCTGAGTTTTAGTAAGTGCACAATGCATCATTAGCAGCATCAAGTTTATTCCGATACTTTGTTTTAATTGCCACAAGTGTTAAAAATGCTTTTTCGCGTAAATAGGCGCTTGAAAAAGGCAAATATAAACGAAGAGCTTCCCATAATATATTAGGACACACTTTGAAATATTTTAACCAAAATGAAGGTTTGTCCATTATGTCAAAATTGTCATCTTCTTGAAGTGGTTTAGGTAGGGAGTCTATGTTGACATGTAATGGATCAGTTGACATTCTGTAAATAATCTCGTTACAAGTGTTTGGGAAATAGTTCTGGAATTGTACAATTACGCTCTCCAAATGGTTTGATATATGGATTTTCAAACTTGATCCTTCAGAGATGTCTTTGAAGCATGTTTCTTCTGATATTGACTGTACTTTAGGGGGAATTTGAATAATTGCAGGGGTTTGCTAATAGTTTACTCTTAATAATAGCGTTCTGTCTAGTGTTACGCCCAGGTACTCGGTGTTGTGGGAAAGTGTGGTATTCTCAAACCGTATGTTGAGTTCCTTTCCAGCAAGTATATTGTTCAGGTGAAAGCAACTAACATCTGTTTTGGATGCATTTGGTTAAAGCCGCCAGTTGCGAAAATATTTGCTTAATATATACAAGTCTGTCGTCAGAACTTCTTCAGATGTTTCAGAGGGCCCAGTCATTGGGGTATCCGAACTTCCTTGATTGTGTTTCCGGCATATCTGCTAAATATAAGCTAAATAGTAATGGAGAGAGCACTGACCCCTGTGGTAGGCCATTCTTAAGTTTCTTTGGTGGGTTGATATCTGTGCCCATCACTACTTGAAACATTCCGTCGTTAAGCATGCTATCTTTTAAACGTGCTATTTGTTTACAGGGGATTGCACGGAGAATTTTGTATATAAGGCCCTCTCTCCATAGTGTATCGTAAGCTGCCGAGAGATCAATAAATGCCGCTGAAGTTTTAAGTCTTCTTTGGAAACCCGCTTCGATGTAGGTGATGAGTGACATTACCTGGTCCGCGCAGCTTCATTCTGGTCGAAAACTCGCTTGTTCGACTGGGATCACCTGGAACAGTTCTATACTGATTTTATTATATACAAGCCTCTCTAATAGTTTGTAGATGGCAGAGAGAAGCGCAATTGGTCTAGTTTTTTTGGGTTGTCAGCGGGTTTGCCTGGCTTTAGTATGGCTATTATCTTAGAGCGCTTTAGTTCTTGTGGGATATTTCTAGTTTCCATGATGTCTGTGAAAAATCGAGCCAGCCAAATTTTTGTATACTTGCCACAATTTAGTAGAAACTCAAGGTGAATATTATCAAATCCTGGTGCTTTTGCTGGCTTAACGCATTTAAGAGCCTCTGATATGTCTCCGCTGGTGAAGGGGAGGGAATACTCCATTTCTGTGAGTATTTCTTGGTCGCCAGTTTCAAGAAAGCTCTGATATAGTTCCTCGCTATTTTCCGACCAGCCAGGAATATATTCTTTGTGATATCCTCTTGGTATGTGTATTTTGGCTACACTTAGCACAGCACCAACAAATCGGTGGTAGTTTTTGATAGTCGGTGTAATCTACCCTAGGCATTTATCTAGATCCACAGAGAAGTCAATCCAGTTGGCCTTTTTAAAATTCCATCTTGGACGTGGGATAGAACTAATTAAAGGGATTTGCGTTCCTACTTCTATTATTACTGGTCGATGTTGGCTGTGTGGGAAATCAGTTAGAACTCTTCGTGAAGCCCCTAGAGGTAAGTCTTTGTTGTCGGTCGAGACGAAGCATAGATCGTGGTTGTATTCCCGCCTCCATGCGATGGATCTGAAATTTCTTCGATCTTTGTCATCAAACAAAAGGTAAGGCGTTCGTCTTCTGTCCATTTTATTCTTTTATTATTAGCATTCCCATTTGCATCACTATTATTGTACTTCCACTGTTCATGAAGGTTATTGTAATCTCCAACATATACAGCAGGGTGAGGCTGTACTTGAATTGCTTGGGCTGGCCAAAACGTAGCACGTGGCTTGTAAATGTTGGACACGGTAATGCTAGCGATTTTTGTGACCAAGTTATAAATACAGTCATCAGTGGAAGTAGAGATTAGCGAAGCATTTTCAATATATTCTTTGACAAATGTGGCTGTGCCGTATGTTCGGTGGTAAGTTGCGCCTAATAGTTCATAGCCCGGTATTTTGCTTTTGCCCTTTTTTGTAGTTGCTCCTCTGTTTCGCAGTGAGTTTCCTGTATAGCAACTTTTTTTCCAAGTTTTTGCTTAGAAAATTCATGTTTGTTAAAAAAGTCTGACACTGCTTTAATAACATCAATAGCTTTTGCCATGGCCTATAACTTTGTAGAAAATAGTAGCTTGTCATTCATTCTTTTGTTGTCAATACACCGAACGTTATCAGAATTATCTGAGAACATTGTGCTATGTCTGTACTCTCGTCTAGCTGAATAGCAAAAAATGACGATTGTTTTACTGAATCAACTACCTGGTTTTGTATGGTTTCGGCCATATCATGAATGCGACATTTCACAGTGTTATCAGAAAGAGGTATTTGAGATAACTTTTGCTTACTCTGCGTTTCAAGAATAATACCTGCACCAGCTGCCTTTAATAGACACGGTTTAACAAGAGTCTCTCTAATAATATGGCTCTTTGCTTTCTTTAGCAATAAGCAGAAATCGCTCATAGGAAGCTTCAAGCTATTTTTCTGATGACTGACCTATAGAAAAAGTACCATCCAACTTTAGGCGTTTTAAATTTGCAGATTTTGTAACAAAAAATCCTTTGGTTTGTCCTTAAAAGAGTTATGTTTAGATGACAAATTTAACTGTGATCTGCTTAGATGACAAATGTCTTTCAAGACGATTCGGTCTCATTACATCATTGCTTAATACTTCATAGCAAATAACACACTGAGGGTTTTCGACATTATCTTTAAACATACAAATAAACCCATATTTGATAAAACTATCGTTATACTTGAGCTCATATTGACTACAATATCTTCTCTCACTCCAATCAAGCTATATTGAAAGTCAACTTCGGAAATTAAATTCTCAAAACACGTACCGTACTACCGTACACTCTTATAACGCAAAAAAACATGCAGACTAGGCCGAGGTATGTATCTCAAACACTGGTCACAATTGGTTAGCTGCGGTTAGCTGGCTTGCGATTGGAAGCGGGAGGGAAGGAGAGAGGCAGTGCTTGATAACGCTCGGTTGAACAACGGCTTACATCCCATTCTTTCAAGCCTTCGATTTCAAGTTTATGTAGTAATGTCAGATTTTACAGTGGTTTCTTTTCATTTTCTTAATATCATGGGTAATATAGAATTTTAGAAAGACTACCCAAATTTAATTAACTGTTCAACTTGTCTCGCGCTCCACCCCCTGACTTGTCCTCACGGCCTCCAGGGTTTTGCAAATTGGTGTTTTAATGATAAATTAATTATTATTCGTGAAAAATGTTAGGTGGTCAAGTTTTACCGATCTATATAATCTATCTATCGTTTTTAATTAGAATTTAGAGGATATTTTGATTGAGAGAGTGAATAATGTCAGAGAAAAATAACTATTGAGTGCGTTTATAGGTATGATTTTTCAGTGAAATTTGTCCCTAAATGGGGAAAGGCTATGAAACCGCTTGGTTTCATAAAGAGGCATGTCAGAGAATTGCATCTCTATAAGCTCTATACTTTTCTTTTGTCCGCACCTAACTCGAAAATTTAACTGTGATCTGATTAACGTCAGCTCAAAACCTGAGCAACATTCGTGATGTTTTCACATAATACTTTACTTTTTGAACTATTACGTTGATTTTTATCATAATTTATCATTTTGACATTTATACGTGACGTTTATACATTTTAAGCGACGTTTTTATATACTACATGTTTTTTGAAATAATACGGGATGTTTTGGCATAATAAGCGAGGTTATTATATTGTACTTTGTGGCGTTTTGACAGAAAACGTGACAACTTGACGTAATATGTTACGTTTTTATATTTTAGTAATGTTTTCGAAATAATACTTAACTTTTTGGCTTAATTCTGACGTTTAACGTTTCTTTCTATGTTAAACGTAGACTTTTGATGGGTATACTACGTAACGTCTTCATGTGTGTAATATTTTCACGTTTTACGTAAAGGTTTTTGACAGAATACGTGATTTTTTGACATAAAACCTGAGGTTTTGATATAATATGTGACATGTTGACATAATACGTGACATATTATGTCAAAACATATCTCTTTTATATATCTACTATAATTTAACAACAAATAATAATCCGCTTATAAAGATTTTCATATTTTAGTGCCGAAAATGGCACGCCATCATATCTTCTGGAAAGCTGAAACTACTATGAGCGTTCTCAGACGACGTCGTTGAAATATGGCGGCATAATCTTGCCTAAATATACCCACATATTTATAAGGTCGCTACTTTGTCATTCCTGAAGTTTAGATTGGATTTTATAATATATGTAGTGCGCTCCCGGTTATCCAAGAAGCATTTCGGAGTGATATGGCGAGAATTCATCTCAAAATGGAATTGTTCCGCCCTCAAAGTGCCGCTAAAAAGATTTAGAGCATTCAAAATATCAGGGAATTGTTCACTTTAAAAAGTATAATAGATTTTATTCTATAATTTCTTATGGGAATTATACCAAAGAGCAAAAATAAAAACTTGTAGATTGGATAATTGATAATATCCACTGTTCGGTTATGTCACTGTTTTTATGATCGATAAATAATGTATTGTCATATTTTGTAATTCTTGTAATATTGTAATAATGTGTACTGTGAATTCAATATGACTATGGAGTGAGTTAATGTAATATAATATTTTTATAGAGAATTTACAATAGAAACAGAACAAAATCAATCCATTTTTCTAGATTTAAAAATTACGAGAGTACTACGAGAAAAAAAATAAGTTCTCACTGACACAACCATATATAAAAATTTATCATCACATCCTACACAATATCAATTAGCAGCCTATCATAGCATCGAATATCATTAAGAAAATTGGTACAAGAAACAAACAATGAATACATTTTTAAACCAAAAACTGTATAAGAAAGCACTGACTGATTACTCTTCTCAACACCATAGAAAAAACAAAGTATCCTCTGTTCGATTTCCCATAAAAACCCATAAAAAAGAAAATGATGACTTAAGCAAATATATTACGAACACCGAGGGCCAAAAGAAAAAGCACTTAAACAGTAGTGTATATAAAGTTGCATGTGGTGACTGCCCAGAAACTTCCATCGGACAAACTGGTAGAACCTTAACAAACGTAAGGCAGAACACAAAAGGCCAAAAGACAAAAAATTATTTTTGTAACTTCTGCACAAGTGTTTTATAGTTGTATTTATGGTGGATATCTCTATTTCTTTTTGTTTTGAATTTGATGTGCCGTTTCGTTTTTTCGTCTTTTTTCTACAAGATTTAGAGTCTCTTCAGTTATCCAATGTTTTTTTCCTAGCTGTTTTGACTTTGTGATTAGTATTGTTGATGGCCTTGATGATCCATTTCTTTGTGTATTCCTACGTTTTTTCAGGGTTTTCGGTAGTCACTGGTAAGTCAGCTTCTGCTAATGCTTCTTTAAACTTTTGCGGGTGCTTTAAATATAACAAAGCACCAGGTCCAGATATGATAACAGCAGAAATGCTTAAAGCCACAGAAGAAACCGGCGTAAAGTTACTTTATCTACTCTATAACCAAATATGTCATTCCAAACAATGGCCTGAAGACTGGACAAAATCTACAATAACGACCATACATAAAAAAGGCAGCTTCCATAAATGCGACAATTATAGAACTATCTCTCTTATATTCTATGCCAGCAAGATAATGCTACATATAATCAATGAGAGACTGAAAACATTCCTTCAAAGAGAAATTCCACAAGAGCAAAATGGATTTACCAAAGGTAGAGGCACTCGACAACACCTGCTGAATATAAGACAGATAATCGAGAAATCTAGGGAATTCAACATCCCACTATACATCTGTTTTATAGATTACCGTAAGGCGTTCGACAGGGTCAAGTGAAGAAACTTATGGCGAATACTAAAAGAAGTAGGCGCACCACAATATCTAATTACGCTTATAACCGAACTATATAAACACACTACTGGATCAGTTAAAGTACTTGACACACTTTCGAACGAATTTCATCCAGAACGGGGTGTCAGACAAGGATGTATACTATCTCCACAATTATTCAACATATATGGGGAGTATATTATGCGAAGAGCACTTGAAGGATGGGAAAAGGGCATCTCAATAAATGGTCATAAACTAAACAACCTACGTTTCCCAGATGACACAGCCCTTCTTGCAAATAGTCAAGCAGAGCTGATAGAACTTATACGACTGATCGAAAACGAAAGTCAAATATTTGGTCTGCAATTAAACATATCAAAGGCAAAGATCATGATAGTGGATAGACTACACAAAAATCATCCACATATAACCACAATTGACCGGTTCGAGGTTGTGAGCTCATACTTATATCTGGGATCATTAATCACAAACACAGGGTCATTACAAGAAGAGATTAAACGTAGATGTAATCTAGCAAAAGTTGCCACAGCAAAAAACCAAAATATGGAAGGACTGTCAAATTTCAAGAGCGATAAAGATGAGGTTGATCAACTGCTTAATATTCCCAATACTGACCTACGGATGTGAATCTTGGACTCTGAGACAATCGGAGAGAAGGAAGATAGACGCCACTGAAATGTTCTGTTGGAGACGAATGTTACGAATTCCTTGGACCGACCCTAGAACAAATAATTCAATTTTAAGAGAGCTAAAAGTTAGCCAACGACTCTCTAGTAAAGTCCATCTCCAACAATTAAAATTTTTTTTGCATGTTATGAGAGCAAACACAGAAAACATGGAAAGACTCATAATACAAGGAAAGGTAGAAGGCCGAAGATCACGAGGAAGATCCCCAACAAGATGGATAGATCAAATTACAGGAATATGCCAAAGACCTATACATGAATTAAAAGAAATGACCAGAGACAGAGATCTTTGGAGACGGACAATACACGACGTCACGTGGACCACTATACTCCCCCTGGGGGGTCAGGATTGAAGAGAGAGAATCTACGATGATGAGAAACGAATTGATCGAGATTAATAAATCGATGTGACGAGGCGCTAGCCGTGACGACGCCATCTTGTGTCGTCAGTTCCATGGCGCTTACTTGAGCATTTAACTGTAGAGAAAAAAGTAATACAATAACGCAAAAGCTTTGCTTTAATAAATTATAATAAGTTTTGTGGAACTGTAGAAACCAAATATTTTCAGTGTTTTATTCTTATAAAATAAACCTACATGAATAACGATCGAATCCATGACTTACTTATAATTTCGTTTTTAGACTTTCTTTTTTACACCAAGAGTGTTCTCCGAGCGTCGACGCTCTCAAAAAATTCCATGAAAAATCTCATTTGCGTATTACTCCACATAAGATTAATAATTCATTGGATACTAAAATGCATGTTTGTCATAAAAGTGCATGCGGAGTCTGCTTGTAGGGAAATCCCTAGAAGACACGTTGGTAATTTGGAAAAGTCGCCTATGAAATTGTCTCCCCGAGGAGACGACGCTAAAATATGGATGGCACAAAATTCGTAAAAAGCAGAATCCCAAATATCTCATCAAGTATACCGTGTTCTGATGTGTTTCAATCATCGGTATTATTTGATGGAGAGATGCATATATCTGCGTCAAAGGCGGCGCTTCTAGTACGTTAAGAAGGATTTATAAAAAACAGAAGAAAAACAGATTAAAATTACCGGAAATATTATAGGAACGGAGTAATAATATAATGATATTATAATTTTTTGCCTTGAAAATTTTAAGTAGATATTTTATTCAAAACGTGACTCTGTTTTGAATGGGAAACGGGAAGTGAATGGCTAACGATAGACCTCTGGGGTCACATGTCTTACCGGAAGGTATGTGGCAATAAAACCTGGATGAATAGTTAAACATTACGTCTGTTAGCAAGTCCGATTCCCACCTCCACGTGGTACTTCCTGGGTAACGCTAACGGAAAAGGGCGAAAGGCGAGCTTCCGGCGCCTTAAAACTGGAACACTCCGGATAAGGGAGAAAACCCCGACAGAAAACATGAGGAAGGCAATGGGAAACCACCTCATTAATTTTCCCAAGAAAGTTATGATGGTAAATGGAACTAAAACACATATAAATATTAAATTGAGATTAAAACTTGTAAAATGTTTTATCTGGTCTGTTCTTCTCTACGGAGTCGAAACGTGGACTTTAAAAATAAAGAGCCTGAATAGAATCGAGGCATTTGAAATGTGGGTGTACCGTAGAATTTTAAAAATTCCTTGGACAGCACGAAAAACAAACGAAGAAGTACTAGCTAGACTCAATGTAGAAAAAGAACTATTGAGAACAGTCAAAAGAAGAAAAACCAGTTATTTAGGGCATTTGTTACGCAACGAGAAATACTACATCCCTCAATTGATAATAAAACTCAAAATAGAAGGAAAGCGAGGAATTGGAAGACAAAAATTGTCCTGGTTACGTAATATCAGAAACTGGACAGGACTTGGATTTGAGGAACTCTTAAGAGCAGCTGAAGATAGACAAACGTTTGCCACCATAACCGCTAACCTCCATTGATGGAGACGGCACTTGAAGAAGAAGAAGTGACTCCGTTACTGGTACATTAAGGTAAAATTTAGGATCCTATCGAGTTCATTTCTCTACAAATTTTGCTTGCTGTATATTATTGACTGTATAAATCTGCATAATGGTCTTAGAATCATAAACTTTGCGATGTCTAAGAACATGGTAACAGCTGGTACACGATTTCTCCATAAAGATATACAAAAGGGAATCGAAACAACTAACACGACGTACGAAGATACAGGTCTATAAAACAATCATACGACCCGTTGTGATGTATGGAAGCGTAACGTGGACGATAACAAAGGCAAACGAAGAGAGACTATGTGTTTGGGAAAGAAAAATCCTAAGGAAGATCTTTGGTCCTGTGCTGGATGAAGCATCAGGACAATATAGGTTAAGAACTAACAAAGAGCTTGAAGAAATTTACCCAGACGCCACCATCATAAAAGAAATAAAGTCCAGAAGACTCCAATGGGCAGGACACCTCAGAAGACATGCTGACGAACGAACACTAAGACTGATGTGGGAGGAAGTCCCAACTGGAAGGAGACCACGCGGACGCCCTCGGCTCCGATGGCGAGATAATATAGCAGGAGACCTAAGCACTATGGGCGTGGAGAATTGGATGGAGGTTGCTCAAGACAGAAAACAGTGGAGGCATGTTGTCGAGTCGGCTAAAACCCACGAAGAATTGTAACACCACGGAGTAAGTAAGTAAGAACTTGGAAATCTCCTGAAAATGAAACGATTATCCAAATAGATCATTATAATTATCGATGCAAGACACTGCTTTAACATATTAGATGTTAGGTCTTTTAGATGAGCAAATATAGATAGTGATTACTATTTAGTTAAAGCACGATTTAAGGAGAGAATATCCAATTTAAAAAGAGAGATCGGGAAAAGGAGAGCAAAAATCGACAATAATAAACTAAAAGATCCCGACATTGCAAATGTATATATATAGCAAATAGAAGATCAAGTATGGACAGAAAACTTAGAAGAAGAAGAAGTCAATAACCAACTATGGGAAAATATACAACATATTGTGTTACAGTTGAAATATTGGTCAAAACCAAGTCAGAAAAAAGAAATCATTGATTTGATCATGAGTGTGAAATTTCTACAAATAGAAAGAACGCAGCAATCAAAAAACCATCGACGCAGATTATACACAGAGAAAAAAGAAGAGTATAGACGTCTTATGAGAGAGGACAAACGTATCCATCGAAGTAAGAAGAGGGAATACGAACAGAACACTCTCAATGCGATACAAAGTTCATTCGATAAAAATGAAACGAAGAAATACTACAAATCCTTAAATAATAGCTGTCGAGAATTTAAACGACGATTAAATATTTGTAAAGACACTGACGGTGCAAATTTACATAATAAAAACTCAGTCCTTAACAGATGGGCACAATATTTCAGCGAACATCTAAATATAAACCATATTAAGGTTACAATATAGACAATCAACAAAATATACAACGTCAACTACACAGTAAAGACCCAAGAAGAGATGAAGTTTCAAATGCCATCGTAAAACTCAAAGAGAATAAAGTCCTAGGTATTGATGGAATCTTTTTGCGGCAAACCTTAAACTAATAGTACTTATATGACAGAATAAATTCGTACCAGAAGAGTAGCGTAAGGGCTAAAGTGGCTAAATAATATGTCCATTATATAAAAAGGGTGATTAATTGGAGTGTACGAACTATCTGGCGTATCTCCCCTTTAATATTGTCTTGGAAAATGCAATCAGACAATTAAATATTAAAATAAATGGAACTATTTTTAATAGATCGACTCAAATTCTCGCATTCGCTGACCATATAATTATAATGGGCAGAAGTATGAGAGGCATGGTGCAGTATTTTACAAGGCTTGTAATCCCCTTGTAAAAACCCCCGAAATATCCAACAGAGAATTCAAATTAACAACCATACCATTGAACAAGTCAAAGAATTCACATATCTTGGATCGCTAGTAAACTCAACAAACATGACAAGGGAGAAAATAAAAAGACGCATAGCAATAGCATCAGAACTGTTCAAGGTCTCCAGAAATATAGAAACACGGTCTCTAGAAACACGGAGATGGCCTTGACACATTGCTAGGATGTCAGATCACGAATACAGGAAGAGATTAACATTTTCAAAACCAGAGGGCACAAGAAGTATAGGACGACCATGAAGAAGGTGAATTGATGATGTGGAAGAAGGCTTACAGATTCTAAGGGTCAGGAGATGTAGGGAAATTGCCAAGAATCGACAAAAGTGACGACTTCGTTGTGAGCAGGCCAAGATCCACGACGAATTGTCGTGTCATCTATGATGATGATCATTTTATTTATAAAAAAGCGTTAATCGTAATAGTTACACCAGTTATAAGTCAATAACAGCTGTACCGATTTTAATAATATTTAGTTGTTTGGATTCGCCCCAGCACCAAATAGTAGAATAACTGTCAAATTTCAATATAACAAGCAAGGCAAAGTGGTTCCTGATTATTGGATGTTCTTTTTCCTACTGTTTTTGGTTACATTTACACAGTTCATCTCATAAGTGGCAAATGTTTGAGGATCGATCAGTTCAATTACTTCAAACTGGCAAAGGTGTAGTATGCCTATCACATTATAGTGCTACATGTCAACAGCTTAATTTGCTTTCAAACTATAAGCACAGAATAATAAACAATCAGAATACCCACTCTCAGATGCCGCCTTTGAAGTTTTTCAGCACGCGCGCCATGTTTTAGAAGGAAACACATAACACAGCCATATGATTTGTGAGGTTATGTAATTGTTTATATTTATGTTTAATTAGATTATTAATTATGTTATTATATTTAACAATGTTAATATAATTGTATAGTATGTCTATGATTGCCGTAAGTCAATTAAACTGGGTTAATTTTTCTATGCACACCACATAAACAACAATGGTTCCCTCTAAAACATGGCGGAACGTCTGCGCGAAGGAGATGCGCGTATTTAATTTTCCATGGAGAGTGGGCATTCTGGTTGTTTATTATTCTGTGCTATAATCATTAGAACGTGATAATCACTGAAGCAATTGTTTCTGCATCTCCAAGATAGATTTGCTCATTTTTGTGATCATTATTTTGGGTGTTTCCTCTCCATTCTACGTGAAATATGAAACAGGTGCAAAAATGGGATGCTAGATGACATTTTACATCATATTCGTGTCAATTTATGTCATCCCAATCTAGAGATGAATGAGGAGATACATAAGCAAGCTTTGCTTTTGATGGAAGACATATATTGCGTTATGTGCGGCAGTTTATTACTTAAGTCGGAAATCCCATAGCTAAATCGTGAAATGAATGACGCTTCAATCGACTGAAAATTAGAAGGTAAATGTCATGCTCAGATTAATTGAATCAATTAGTTCGGACGTACTAATTCACGTACCAATGTAAAACCCGCAATAGAAAGAAAAGCACGATTAGTTATTGAAACTTCTTCATCTTCTTCTTTCTTATAAGCAATTCTGCTTAAGTCACCAATCGACAAAAGAAGTATCGGATGATCACGCAAAAAATGGAGTGACAATCTCCCATAGAGGTATTAATCCGCCAATAAACAAGCAAAGTTGCTTATAAATAGAAAAAAGAAGAAAAACTAATCACAAGGTTAATCAATGATGTTAGTACAAAAAAGAGATAATGAATGGTGTCGGTATGAGAAAATCTGAAATTGTTAAGGATACAAAATTGGAAAGATTAGAAAACTATTGAAGCCTTGGACCTTTAATCCCTATAGAACAATAATAATATGGCAAAATTAATGATTTTAGATGAACTTTTAAATAAATATGTATTTAGTTAAGATTATTGTATTAGACTTGTTACGTCTTGATATTTTAATACTACTTCCTTACCGTTAATCCTGTATAGATATAATTTTTATAACAGTTGTCTTATTTTAAAAACTTCGACTTTTTATAATAAAATAAAAGAGAATCGATAAAAATGTAAAGGTGCGTTCGCCGGCACTGTTTCTAATCTCGTATGATTCCAGTGGATGTAAAAGAGTCAAATTCCAACCTTTCAGGGATATTGAAGAGATCCTTTCCCATTTCGGACGGGGGATAAAACAGTTGACTGTCCTTGCCCGTTACTCTCGCGAAATCTCCAGAGTATTAAAACGTCAAGAAATATTCAAATAAAAATGAGGGCGGAATATTTGTTCCATAAAAAAATCGTTATTTTTATATGGTGGTTACGCCTGAGTAATGGCTAATATCATCGGCTGACAAAACTATTCCTTTACGTTACCGATATTCTCATTCAATATAACCTCTATTTTGTTCTATTTTGGTGTTTTGAGAAGGAGTATTGGAAGTAACAGCCACATGTAGAGGTAGACAGTTGGTGCCGTTCTTTCTAGGTTCAAGAATGATTTTAATAGTGCAAGCTGGAAAACAATAATAAATATATTAAGAAACTTGGAAGTATATCCACAATAAAGTAAAAACAGAAATTAATAAGAATATTGTGAAAATAGTTAAAGACACTACTAGAGGCACAGAAGAACAGTGGAACAAAATGAAGACATCTATTACCACAATTTCGCATGAATATCTAAAATCAAAAAGAGAAAAGAAGCAAGAATGGATGACAGATAAAATCTTTCAGATGATGGAAGACCGAAGAAAATTAAAAGGTAAAAATGACAACGAATACAAAAAGTTGCATATGACTATAGGGGAGCCTGGGTACGGTTGTAACAGGGTACGGTTGTAACAACTCGAATATTATCGAAACTGTGTACGGCAGGCGAGGGGCACAAGGGAAGGGATACGCAGACAACGTGGCCCGACACGATTCTCAGTACTGCATCACCTTTCGCGCGGTATTTACACTATTAGTGAGACCTATTGTGTTTTGTCAACCAAAAGTAAGTATTTTTGAGGAATTTCTTTCTGTTATAACTTAAATATTAATATTATCACGTATTTCAAAATATGCTTATATAATCGTCGCAGTTTAGAGATTATAATAAGCTTATTTGTTTTTGTATAGGCTATGCTACTTCGTGCTTGCGACAGTATTATTATCAAAATGGGGGGTGGGGACGGTCGTAACAGTAATTTTAACATTACTGTAATTTTATAGGCACTATTTTTGTATTACAGATGCCTAGGCAACGCATAAGAAAGACCTCGAGAGGCGAAAACGACATATTGTTGTACAAGAACGCTTACGATGAAATTAAATTAGGTGCTTCTTTAAGAAGAGCAGCAGATAAGTACGGCGTTAATTATGTTTCTCTTTTGAGATACAAGCGAAAAAGAGATGCGGTAAATGAAGATGCCCAGGAACAGCTGGAAAATATTAAAATGGGATATGTGGCACATAACAGAGTTTTTAACGAAGACCAGGAACGGCAATTAGCGAAGTATCTCATTCGTTGTGCGGATATATATTTTGGTCTCTCCACAAAAGAGGTAAGAAAGTTGGCCTTTGAACTTACCGTAAAATATAATTTAAACGCTCCTTCCACTTGGCTGGAAAATAAAATGGCTGGAGAAGAATGGTTCTGTTCATTCATGAAGAGAAATTCCGAACTATCTATCCGCGCTGCTCAAGCCACAAGCCTGTCTCGGGCGACAAGTTTCAACCGATATAATGTCAATGTGTTTTATGATAATCTTCAGACTGTTATGGATCGCGATCACTTTGAACCTCAGGATATATATAATGTCGACGAAACCGGCGTTACTACAGTACAGAAGCCTGACAGAGTTGTTGCAAGACGTGGCACAAGGCAGGTGAGCGCAATTACTTCTGCTGAACGAGGCACTTTGGTCACACTAGCATTTGCAGCTAACGCATTAGGCAACGCCATTCCACCTATGTTCGTGTTTCCTCGAATTAGATATCAAGAGCATTTCATTAGAGACGGACCAGTGGGATCAATCGGTGCCGGTAATCCATCAGGGTGGATGCAAGATGAGTCATTCATTATATTTCTTAAACATTTTCAAAAACGTACGAATGCCTCTTTGTCGCATAAGATATTATTGGTGCTAGACAATCATTCGTCCCATATACATATCAACTCCTTAGATTTTTGCAAAGATAATGGGATAGTATTACTGTCATTTCCGCCCCACTGCTCTCACAAGCTACAGCCCTTAGATAGATCCGTTTATGGGCCTTTCAAAAAAGCCATTAATACTGCCTGTGATGCCTGGATGCGAAATCATCCAGGAAAAGTCATGACTATTTACGACATACCGGGTATTATAACTATCGCAATGCCACTTGCTGCCACTGTGAATATCCAGGCCGGGTTTCAAAAGACAGGGATCTTCCCATTTAACCGCGATTTGTTTCAAGAAATTGATTTTGCGCCATCGTTCGCGACAGACAGGCCTAATCCAAATGCTACTGAAGAGATGGGCATTTCTAATCAACATAGCATTAGACTTGCACCTGATGACGAATTACTATCACCTTCGTTATTGAATGAGGATCCACCTTCATTCAGCGCAGTAAGCCCAACTGAGCCCGAAAATAGAGCTTCAGCTAAAGAGGCTGCATCGCAGTCATTTACTAACAGTGATCCTAAAAAGGAAACATTCATTGACCATCAAATGCTCACACCAATTGAAATAGCCGAGCTGGAAGCAACAAAAACACCGCCTAGACAAACATCTCTAGAACCTAGCCAAGAATGGCAAGCTGGTACAATAAATCTGGAATCAGACATCTCTCCTCGTGATGCTGTTTTGTGTCAGCCATCAGAACTGTCTACAAGCAAGCAGTCTGTGTTCTCGCCTGAGACTTACGGCCTTACCCTAAAGCTCCACCTAGAAAACTAGGAAACAGAGGTCGAAAAACCAAAAAGTCTGCTATCTACACAGATACTCCAGAAAAGGAAGCTGCTAGAAAGGAGTATGAAGAGCGACAGAAGCGGTTGAAAAATAGACAAACAAAGAAAAAAGTACTCGAGTCATCTACTGGAAAGATAATCAAAAACAAAGGGAAAGGAAAAGCGAAGAAAATGAAGATTAATACACCATCAGAATCATCATCAGAAGAAGAATATTATTGTCTTATTTGCTTAGACACCTATTCAGCGAGTCGATCTGGAGACAGTTGGATTCAGTGCCAAGGTAGCTGCAAACAATGGTCTCACGTGGCCTGTACTGATGGAAGTAGATATTATATATGCCACAACTGTGATGAGTCTGATTAAATATAGGAAACTATAATTTGTTTAAGCTCAGATTTTGTTTGATATTTTTTATTAATAAATTTGATTTTGATTTTGTTTGGTATTTTTAATTAATAAATCTGATTAAAAAATAATAAAACTGATTTTATATGATGATTTTATATGTGTGATTTATGTATTATTTTTGATTGTTACAACTGTCCCCTATTCGTGTTACAACCGCCCATGGTATGGGGTCGGTTGTAACAATCGCACACACTTATTTAAATGACATATTCCCTCCAAACTATTTTACTTGAGCTATTGGTTTTGACAATAATTTAAAGACAAATGAATATTACTTCACATCAAAGACTTTGATCGTTGCTTACAGCTATAATAGCTGTGCTATGAAGCACTAAAGGAAAATTGTTACAACCGTACCCAGTCTACCCTACTAAAGGAGATAAAAGGAGTAAAAGATGCATGGCTGACGGAAAAATGCATGAAAATTGAAACACTACAACACAAACATGACGATTTCCATATGCACAAAAAAATTAGAAAGAAAACAACGCAATACATGCATTGTTGTAGACTTTGAAGGCCAAGTATTTTGACTATCATTGAATTGAATTATTCAAAGATGCTGTACGAATTCCTATTGCAATAAACAATCCCTACGACCGAGAAATAACAAACGAAGAAGCAGCTATGGCCATAAAGCGGTTTAAAGATCACCAGGCGGCAATCACCAGGACCTGATGAAGTGCATAGTAAAATTTTAAGGCTATTAGAGTCACACCAAATCACAGCTCTTACGAAGCTATTCAAAAACATCTACGAAATTGGTTACTTACCAAAAGACTGACTACTATCAATATTCATTCCACTTCCATTCCACCTAAAAAAGCCAACGCTAGAAAATATGAAGAACATAGATTAATTAGTTTGATGAGCCATATACTTAAAGTACTGCTTACTATCATTCACTCGCGCATATTCACGAAATTAGAAGAGCACCTGAGTGAAGTTTAACTTGGATTCGGAGCAGGACTCGAAGCGAGAGAAGCACTTTTTTGTTTGTAAGTTCTAATACAGAGAGCCAGGGATGCCAACTGCGATGTGTATGCATGTTTCATTATCCAAAGGTTTAAAAATCACGACTTTTTTGTAAATATTATCTCTGCTATATCACTAGTTCGTCTCAGTCGATTAACAAACTTTTCCCTTTACATACCGAAAATCCATTTCACGAAATCCTCTTTGTAATACCCGCATATAACATTTTTTAAAGTAAAACATTTGCACGTCACGATTTATACAAAGTGACGTCACTTGTATATAAAATTTCCAGAACGTCAACCTTAGAGTTCAAATTTTCCTAACACAGCTAATAATCTGAAATCCGTACGGAACTGCTCGATCTTTCATAGGCGTCAACATGGTGTAATCATCAGAAAAATGTAATTATCATTATATTGTAAATTTTAGAATTAAATTGATTAAATAACCAAAAACATTTGTTATTATTAATAATATAAATTTTATTAAATAACTCTTTAAGTCTAATATTCCACAAAATAATAATTTTAATTAAATATATTAGACAATTGTACGCAACTGATATGGAACTACTTTAAATTTTATTGACAGTTGAGCATCAGTCAGCGTGTGGCAAAAGTGTATAAAGTTTTGCCGCTTTTTAGAGTAGAAATCTTGTTTATGTTTTGATTTCTTACACAATTTGATCATAATATAATATATATTAATAAATTGTATTTATAAATACATATTAAATTTAGATTAATAGCTTTAAAAACTAATTATTGTTGTGTATTGTGATTGTGATATGCCAAAACAAATAAATAGTCTGTAGAACCCTGATAAGTTTTCATATAAGTAGAAAGGTACCCAATTCACTCCACTTTGACCTTTGACCTTTGACGTCACAAGTCCCGTCTATATTCGTCCCCACCCCACGCTCCGGTCATGCCAACTGCTTAAAGTTTGTTAAAGCTGTTTAAGACCTGTTCAAGACCTGATCAAAACCTGTTCAAGACCTGATCAAGACCTAATCAAGACCTGTTCAAGACCTGTTCAAAGCTGTTCAAGACCTGGTCAAGACCTAATCAAGACCTGATCAAGACCTGTTCAAGACCTGTTCAAAGCTGTTCAAGACATGGTCAAGACCTGATCAAGACCTGTTCAAAACCTGATCTAAAGCTGTTCGGAGGATACCTACGATAAATAAAGATTTGAAAAGACATGTTATAACGAAGCGGAGAAACATCCAACGTAAATTAAGACAATTAAAACAAGACAAATAATTCAAGAAGATTTGTTTATCGTAACCACATTAGATCAGGTTTCTAACAGGTCTTGATCAGGTTTTGACCAGGTCTTGAACAGCTTTGAACAGGTCTTGATTAGGTCTTGATCAGGTCTTGAACAGCTTTGAACAGGTCTTGAACAGGTCTTGATTAGGTCTTGATCAGGTCTTGAACAGGTTTTGATCAGGTGTTGAACAGCTTTGAACAGGTCTTGAACAGGTCTTGATTAGGTCTTGACCAGGTCTTGAACAGCTTTGAACAGGTCTTGAACAGGTCTTGAACAGGTTTTGATCAGGTCTTGAACAGGTCTTAAGCAGCTTTAACAAACTTTAAGCAGTTGGCATGACCGGAGCGTGGGGTGGGGACGAATATAGACGGGACTTGTGACGTCAAAGGTCAAAGTGGAGTGAATTGGGTACCTTTCTACTAATATAAGATACATTATTTCGAACAAGAAGGAATTGCGGGACGTTTTTACTATTAAATCCCTAAAAGAGGTAAGCTTAAAATATATAATTGTGTATTAAAATGTTTTCTTATGTATTTTAATGTATTGCAGTAGTCTTAAAACTAAGTATATTTACTGTTAATATAATAGTTTGACAAATAGTTGACATTTTAAAAATTCCTCACTAACTAACTATTCTGACGTTTTGGCAACGCTGTGGGGTTCTGACGACGTACATCTTGAATGACGTGCAAGCTTTTTTATATGAAAAATGCTATAGATATTTTATTTAAGGTATCATCTGTGTCTCCATTAATTTCTCGTTAAATAGCCTTTATCGTGGACATTTCGTTCCTAAAATAAAATCCATGAACTGTTCTATGGATTATACTTTTCGTAATATCGTCCAATACAATTTCTGTATGATTTTTATCAATAGGTTTTTGAAGTGGTTTATTAGGTACATTGCATTATTCGAAAAACCATACGAGCCGATATTTTGGTTAAATCACGATACAAAGCAGCGACGTCCTCTAACCACCCCATTTCCTATCAACAGATGCACGTTGGTATTAGTGATGTAACGAATATTCGCATTCGCATTCGCATTCGCGAATATTCGCATATTTTTGCATATTCGCATTTGCATTCGCATTCGCAAAATTTGTGCGAATGTTTTGCGAATATTACACAGCTTGCATTTAGCTCGTTCTGTATCGAAAAGTGGTGAAAAATAAGTCCATATTTCACTATAATTTGATTTACTCATAGTAATAAATCGCTAATCACACTTTAACTAAAAATTCACTTGTATTTGTGCACGAGGAGAGCAGGGCAAGTGGAGTGACTCGTGTCCCGTGAAATTTTTATTGGAACTATAACCAGAGAACTTAGTTCTCTGCTATAACTTTTTCTCTATAAAAAGTCAAATTTGATTATAACATGCGAAAATAAGATCGAAAAACGTGCTTTCTACGTTTTTGGCCCGGACGTGACTATAAATAAATACCTTTTTAAACGACCCCTCAGTAAACTTAACCGCCTACAATAAACTTCTTTACAATAAATACAACTGTTTCACATCTTTACTTTAGCAAATATGATAGAATGATACTGGACAATTTAAAGCAGTTAAAAATGACAGACTTTTTCCAATTGCCTACACACCTCGCGCAAATGAGACTGCCGGCAGTGCCGGAGACAATTAAAATTGCCAAATTAAAAAAAAATGAATATTCGCATTCGCATTCGCGAATGTCGGTGGCATATATTCGCATTCGCATTCGCATTCGCGAATGTTTAAAAAATGACATTTGTTACATCACTAGTTGGTATTGATATTGATGCCATGTTACCCGATTGTGCGCTCATGTAATACTTCTGACTACCTGATTTTAATATTTATTTCCACTATTTAGTTTTAACAATGTTGCCATATTGCAATAAGAATATTACTTTCGAAAAGGATAACAAGGTCCGTCTGTCCCTCTCTTAACTTTCAGGTATACCTGATAAGCTGCATGCGGTACTAAATAATAAATTTCGCAACAAGGCGAGTATGCTTTGTCTAGTTCGGACTTATAGCAGATGTAACCGACAAAAATGATAATTGAGAAGGAAATTTGTGTGCTAATATATAAATATAGCCGCTTACTATAGATTGTTTAGGAACTACAAAATGTCTGCCCTAACAATCCTATTATATTCAGGGTAGAGCACATTCTAAGATTTTATAGCTGTTTTATTTTTTTACAATTATTTTACAGAAAGTTCGCCAAATTATTTAATACACAAAACATAATTTATAACGAGTCCGTCACTTCAATAATCCTTTAAATATTTTTAAATAAGCTTTTTAAATTCAAATCCTCTTAATGATTTGCTTAATTTTGAATTTCTAAGTTGGTATTAAACAGCGACCCCAGCGGCTGTTTTAGGCAGGCATTACTATCCGACTAAGAATTAACAATTAGCGCGCATTCTGGTCTTAACTCTAGCCAAAGGAAGTTCGCTAAATTAAGATAAGTAGGCGGCATACTATAACCGATTCGTCGGGAAAAATGATAATAGACGAACATGAAATTCGAACAACCTGGTGTAATTATATAAGTAAACTGTATAATGATGATAGACCCGAAGAACCGAAGACTTTAGTTGAAGGTGAAGGACCAGAAACACTAAAATCAGAAATACTGCATGCTATAAAGAAGGCAAAGAACAAGAAAGCCGTTGGCCCTGATAACATACCGACAGAGATGTTAAAGCTTATAAATGAGGAGAACATTGGAATACTGGTCAAACTTTTCAATGATGTTTATTCGACTGGTGATATCCCTGAAGATTGGTTAAAGTCCGAATTCATAACACTACCAAAAAACAACGCCCGAAAAACTGTAGCGATTATAGAATGATAAGCCTTATAAGCCACACTTTGAAAATATTTCTACGCATCATCCACAGTAGAATCAGAGATAAATGTAAAGAAGATCAGGATGAAACACAATTTGGCTTCAGAAATGGACTGGGAACTCGGGACGCCCTCTTTGCACTAAATGTATTACTGCAAAAATGTCGAGATCAAAGGAAAGACGTCTCTGCTGTATTTATTGACTATGAAAAGGCCTTTGATCGAGTACAGCATCACAAATTAATTACAATATTAAAATATAAAGGAGTTGATAGTCAAGACATACGATTCATAGAAAAGTTATACTGGCGTCAAACAGCGACAGCTTGCATAAACGGAAAATCAACAGAAATATGTAAAATACAAAGACGTGTCAGACAGGGTTGTATACTATCCCCACTGTTATTTAATTTACATTCAGATATAATATTTAAAGAAGCGCTGCATAATTTGGAATGGGGCGTGAAAGTTAATGGAATTCTGATAAATACAATCAGATATGCAGACGATACAGTTATTTTAAGTGATGACATGAATGGATTACAATTCCTTTTAAATGCCATTGATACAGTGGGAAGTGAGTTTGGCCTAAACATAAACTGTTCAAAAACAAAACACATTGTGTTTAGCCGTTTAGCACATCAAGATGCACGATTATATGTTGATGGTCATATAATTCAAAGAGTGTCCAGTTTTAAATATCTTGGTTGCCATATTACTGAACAACTAGATCCAGATCAAGAGATAAAATGTAGAATCGAGATAGCCCGCACGACATTTTTAAAAATGAGGTCATTCATGACAATGTGGCTGCACAGACGTATACTAAAAATTCCATGGACGGCTATGCTGATAAATGTGTCAGCATAGCCTCAGTCCTTGAGAGAGCAAATGCTGCTCGCGAGCTGCTTGATAACATCGAATGTAGAAAGATGGCCTATTTTGGACACGTAGTAAGGGGAGACCGATATAATATTCTTCAACTTATTATGATGGGTAAAATCGAAGGACGCAGAGGAATTGGTAAAACGCAGGCCTCTTGGTTGAAGAATATCAGAGAGTGGACAGGAATAAAGAAAGTTGAGCAACTCTTTAGAATAGCTCTAGACAGAGACAGTTTCGCAATGTTAATCGCCAACGTCAAGGGAACCTGATAGGGCACGTTAAGAAGAAGAGAAGGCGGCAAAGATCTGTGCTAAATTTGTTTTAAGAAAATTTTTTTTTTTCGGAAAAAGGTGAGAAAATTTTAGTTGTTTTTAGTGTATACCATTTAAGTTATAGCCACTCTTTAGCCGGTAAGTGGATTCAATCATTAATAAAAAGTATAAAAACCATCAGCCATTTTAAATTTCTATATTGTCATGGTACCGTTGATAGTTGATATATCTATCTGTAATCTTTCACATCATTTCAATAATGAATATTCTACGTCTAAATCGAAATTTATAAGATAAAATCATACATATAATCATATTTCTATTTTACTTTCCAGCCTTAAACAAACATATAATTATATATCTATTAAGACTACCTATAAAAATATTCTGTGTTATACCATTCTTTTATATTATAAAATAGATCCATAGCATGCGTTTTCGTTTATAAAATTATCTATTTATTCAATCCATTTTACTTAAAATATTGTCAAACCATGCAAAGGTCACATGATTTACAAAATCATTAAAGATTTTTGTTCCCAATAACTTTTTATCGTACCTTTCAAATAGTATCGTATTTTTCTTGTGTTGTTTCCTACTTTTTATTAAGAGTAAGGAGGAACGCTAACACAAATGTTATTTTAGCCTACTTCCTACTTCCGAAGTTAGTCCAGAATCAAAAATTGATCATTTTAATTTTGTTGGGAATTATATAAGAAAAGAAATTGATTTGTTCCCTACTGGGTTTACAACTTTGCCATCACCCTGAGCTGTTCCATCCGAGGTACAGACCTCATATAAGCCTTCCCTGATAACTTCAGGGAACCAGTTGGAAAGACCACCTTAGAGTGTGGAACACAGCTAATTTTATCAAGTTTTGTTTTTCAATTTTAATATCTTTTATATACCATTTTTTTTTGTTTAACTTGTATGTATACTCATGCTTTGACTAATAATAAAGACCCGTCATTTTTTTAAACTAATTTTAAATAACGTTTAAGGACTAATTGTCAATTACAGGTTGAGTTTTTAAATACTCCCTTATAACTTAGTTGTACGGTTTTATGTGTACACATTTAATCAGAGAGTTATTTATTGGTATTTTATTATTATATATTTAAACCTTTGGACATCTATCCCCTCAAGATAGTGTCCTCATTACTTTATTAGAACATTTAGTTGAACGCCGAAGTACAGAGTTATATTTCTGACGCAAGTAAATTACCTTTTTAGGTCAAAGCATTAAAATTTTTTCTATATCTTATTATTTGTAAATTTAGATCAAATATTCATTGTGTATAACCAGGGAATTTATTTTTTGTATATAATTAACTAGGTTGACTGTACATAATTGGTGGTGGGTATTTTAGGGTAAATTTAGATTGTATATATTTGGATAGAGATTAAATTTTTGGTGAAAACTAAATATTTTAATTAATACCTATTTCCCTTTTTATTTCAGCAAACAGTTTTACAAGATACCTTGGAAAGTTTATGTTACTACTTTCCTGGCGCCCACTCACATTTTGGATCAACTTCTATAATCACTTTTATTTACATTAGTTGTATATAGACTTCGGCAAATATGCATATTGCATATTTTGCATATTGTGCATATTTTATGCAAATATTTCATATTTTGGCATATTTGTATAAAAGTTTCCATAAAGTGCATAAAAGTTCAGATTTTTATAATGTATTTGAAAATTTTTAAACATACCAATTTATTTCAATTCTTGTATAAAATTTTGTAGTCATTTTAATCAAGAAATGATCTAAGTACGTAATCTCTACAGGTACAAAACATTTACAATTTCAAAGAAGATCAATTTAAGTAGCCCTCAACATTCTTAGAAAGTCTCGGTCACTGAGGCATTCAATTATTGGATAATCGCTAAGGGTTCGCTCATTTGCATTTTATGATCTAATCCCCAAATCTATCTACAATTTATTGTATCTTAACTAATCATTTTTGTTTTGATATTCAAAGCGTAAACACTCGTTGTGCGTAACAAAAAGGAAGATTGTGATTTTATAATACCTAAAATAACCAGTGCTTCAACTTGGATTAAACCTTATAAAGAGCTGTCTATGGATATGGGAAAAATCTACTGTTCAGTCTGTGGCAAAATTGTAAGTATCTAATATTTTCTATTAAATATCTAATATTTCATACATACAGGGTGTTTCCAAATGACACTTACAACGTTTGACTGTAGATACTTCTCGAAAAATTGAACAAAACGATATAGTTAATGAGGGGTCAAACTTATTTACTTTTGGAGATACAGGGTGGTAAAATTAAAAAAAAATTAAATTCTTTTAGTTAATAACAACAATAACTTTAAAACCAATAAACGTATTTACTTGAAATTTAGTACTCGTAGGTTGTTTTTAAATGAAAAATAGCTTCCTTTAGTGAGAAAAAATTGTCCATGGTACAATACAATGGTGTGTATTTAGAAAAATTTTTCACCTTTACTTTTTTTTATGAAGTCAGCTATTCTAAAACACAATTATTTTTATTGTAATTGAATTAGCAAAAAAAAAACTTTTGTTGAATTTTAAAATAAGTGATATGATGTACTAATGGTTAGTAACAAAAACTAATTTGTGGATTAATACTGCATTTAAAACACTTAGCGAGTGTTTTTTTTCCAAACCAGTTATTTGATTAACCAAAAACACCTTGTATATTTTTATATTTTAAAGGTTGGGTTAAAATAAAGGTTTTTATTTTTATTTATAGATAGCATGTGAGAAGAAATTTCAGATAGACCAACATGTGAGAACTGCTTCACACATTGCAAAAAAAGGAAAAATAAGAGGAAAACATCAAACTTCAATGGCTAAATGTTTCCAATCTACTTCAAAAAAATTAGATGAGCAAGAAACTTTTAATGAAGACTTGTGTCGCGCATTAGTGTCTGCAAACATACCGCTTTCAAAATTAGCAAATGTAAATTTTAGTTCGTTTCTAAAAAAATATTGCAAACTTAATGTTCCAAGTGATCGGTCTCTAAGAAGAAATAATGTGAACGGGCTATACTCGTCGGTGTTAATTAATATTAAGGAAGAAATTGCAGATAATTATTTTTACATATCTGTAGACGAAACCACTGATTCCTCAGGAAAGTATATTGCTCATTTATTGATTGGTGTTCTTAAAGAAGAGACCTTACCAAAATCTCATCTTATTTCATGACAGCAACTTGAGAAAACAAATGCTTTAACAATATCGCGTTTTATACAAGAAACATTAGCAACTTTTTTTCTTCCGACAACTATTCCTTCTAATAAATTACTGCTTATTTTATCGGATGCTGCTCCTTATATGGTGAAAGCAGGACAAAATTTAAAAATATTTTTCCCAGATTTAATACATGTTACTTGTATAGCGCATGGATTAAACAGAGTTGCAGAGGAAATACGAAAAAAGTTTCCTCTTGTAAATACCATGATATCCAGTGTCAAAAAAGTATTTCTTAAATCTCCTATAAGAATTCAACTTTATAAAGAAATGCTACCTAACATTCCTCTTCCACCACAACCTATTTTAACGCGATGGGGAACATGGTTAGAAGCAGCTAATTTTTATGCAGATCATTTTGTTAAAATAAAGAACATAATTGATACGTTAACAGATGAAAGTTCCCAATCTCTTTTGGATTCTAAACAAACTTTTCAGAGTAACTTGCTTCAACAATAACTTTCATTTATAAAATCAAATTTTAGTTTTGTTCAAAAAACAATTACTCAGTTAGAATCACCAAAACTATCATTGTTTGAAAGTACAGCATTAATAAAAGAATTTGCGTCATGTTGTCGGAACGTTAGAGGTAATATTGGAAAAGATATTTTAAAAAAATTTGAAGCTACTATGGAAAAAAATAAAGGTTACCATATTCTTTCTGAAGTAGTCAGTGTTCTAGCTGGAAATATTTCGGAAACAATTAATTTAGAACCAAATGTTTTGGTTAGTTTGAAAAATGCTCCCGTTACATCAGTTGATGTTGAACGAAGTTTTTCCATATATAAATATATGTACTCAGACAGAAGCCACAAGTTTTTGTTAGAAAATTTTGAACACCACTTGGTCATTTATTGTTACCATAATTCTAAATAAGTTTATTCATACTTATAAATGATGTAGTTACTTAAAATAAATGTAAATCTTAGTGAATAGTAGGAAATATTTAGTTATGTACACTTTTTTTTTTAATAAAATTGTTACTATTTTACGATTTTTTTATTTATTTGTATGCATATTTTGTAAAATATTTGCATATTTTCGGGTAAACACGTGCATATTTATGCGCATATTTTCTACATTTTTATTTGCATATTTGCCGAAGTCTAGTTATATACCTATAGATTGTTTATTACCTTGTCATTTATTTTCTGCATGCAAATTGGCCGAATCCTCATTTAAGTGTCAAGTAGTCACTCTCCAGCACCTTCTGCTAGCCAGCTTTAGTTATTTGTTTTGGTACATTACTCCACACACTTTTATTACATTGACATCCTAAACCTCGCAGTCCACACATTTTTTGTTACAAATTCACTTAAATAAACCTATGTTTAATTTTGAGAAAGTTATTTCTAATACATTCATTGTGGAAGAAAAAAAATCGATTATTTCGAAATAATGGTTTTGGCAGTTACCACATTATTTATTTCAAGTCTTCAATGATATTATAACAATAATTTGTTATTGGTTAGTATCACCTATTTATTATGCCCTAATGCTAGTTTTTAATAAACATGCATTTACTATTTTAATCTTAAATATAGGGCGCAGAAAAACTTGATTAATTATCTTGTGCTCTCTGCTCACCCTTCGTAAAACACGGTTCCGAGTGATTGGAAAAATCCGCAATATAAGTACAAGCGCCTCTATCGATGGACAGTTAGTATACATCGGCGAAAGCTGAAAAATCACCAGCAATCTTTCAGAATCTTTATATTACATCAGTGGGCGCAGAACAAAACTAATCTTTGTGTCAGAGTTTGTCCTGAAATGTGTCGAAAGACAAATGACAAAGAATGCTTTTGGAATATTTATCGGCTAGAAAATGGTGGTTAGAAATACAAAATACTTATTCTATAAGTAACATATAGCGGATACATCATTTATGTTTTTTTAAATAACGTAACATATAAAATCAGAATTTTGATGTTTGTTGAAGGTAAACTAAATTCACGAACAAATACTTACAATGTCGGGATAGTATTATGAGGTTTTTTTCCTGGTTTTCCCTCATAATTTACTATGGAATCACTAACAGGAGAGTTTTACTGTCATCATGTCATGTGTTTGTCTTTTTAAAGACGAATTATATGGTATGATTTTTTCTGACGGATATTCTCAAGTTAAAGTTGATTTCATGTAATCGAATGAACTATCTTATAAGTAAAGCTCGGATTATAGGCAAAATGCCTTTTTTTGCCTATTTTGCCTATTATAAGTGTTTTTTGCACTTTTTGCCTTTTTTCGTAAATTTCGCCTATTTGTGCCTTTTTTAAAATTTCATGGTACTACCCATGATATTATTCTATTACTAAACCATTCTATAATAAAATTTTGGGTCAATAATAAAATATCAATGGTTTGTTTATATAATAGATTTCTAGGAAAATGTACCTGATCGAGACTTGAGGGTTAACTATTTGGAAATCCCTAAGCTTTATTAGTTTATTATCAGTTGTACAGTCGGTTACTGTATCAGAGTTTACTCACAAATTAGCAAATTGCTATATCCTAGTTTAGTTTTGTTGCGTATACCGAAAAGCAAAGAACACGTTTTAAAACGTTCAAGACAGTTGTGTGAAAAGATGACATTTAAATTAAGGCTATGGATCGCACCTTATTCGGAACTTTCTCTAGAAGGAGATGGAGCATTTTGTAAACCATGCGGCAAATCGGTAAGTTTTATTTTTTTTTCTTTTTTTCTCGTCCCACAACATAACTAAATTCTAAAGCGGTTTTAGAATTCTAATTATTTTTTTTTAATTCTCAGATTTCAAGTAGAAAAAAGTACTTTATTGACCAGCATTGTGGAACCCCACTTCATAAACGTAATTTGGAAAAATTAAATTCCTCTAAGTTAGCCCAAACATCTCTGCGGGATAGTTTAAGCAGTTCAAAAAAAAAGGAGGAAGACGCATTTAAATTTGATTTATGCCAGATGATGATTGCATCCAACATTCCTCTATATAAAGTTAATAACCCTAGTTTTAAACGCTTTTTTGAAAAATATCTTAATAAATCCTTACCGGACGAGAGTACATTGAGAAAACATACTGTGGAAAAATGTTATGTGGAATGTATTTCAAAAATTAAGCACGAGTTGGAGGGCAATTTTTTGTATATTATCGTGGATGAAACGACAGATGTATGCGGCAGGTATATAGCTAATTTAATGATTGGAATTTTTGAACGAAAACTTTGCGAGAAAACCTTATTTAGTTGCCGTTAAAGAATTGGAAAAAACAAACAATTTAACAATAAGTCGATTTATACAAGATAGTTTAACAAACCTCTTTTTACCCAACGCTATACCAGTGAATAAAATAGTTTTAATGCTTTCAGATGCTGCGGCATATATGTTAAAAGCTGCTGTTAATTTAAAAATTTTTTATCCTAATTTAATTCATTGCACTTGTGTAGCCCACGGGGTAAATAGAATTGCTGAAGAAATAAGAAATCTGTTTCCGTTGGTAAATAATTTTATAAATTTTATGAAAAAAGTTTTTGTAAAGGCTCCGTTGAGGGTGCAAATATATAAAGAAAGACTTCCCGGTGTCCCTTTGCCACCTAAACCAGTAATTACAAGGTGGGGAACCTGGCTCGAAGCAGTCTTTTTTTTACATTGAACACTGCAATGAAATAGAATTAGTTATGTCAGAATTTGATGATGATATTTCCGAAGCCATTCGAGAAGCAAAAAAAATATTAAAAAATCCCAAATTGAAACAGGAACTCGGTTATATCAATGACAATTATAAATTAATAGTTACCACAATTACCTTATTAGAAAAACAAGAGATAAATTTATGTGAGTCAGTAAAATTAATAGATAATTTAAAGACGAAAATTAAATCGGCACCTGGAAGTAACGGTCAATTAATTTTTAAAAAAATGAAATATGTTTTCGACAAGAATGAAGGTTTTTCGTTTTTATCTAATGTTGCTAAAGTTTTGAATGGGACATTTTCCGAGGAATTTCAAATTATGCCAGATTTATTATCCGCTCTGAAATATGCTCCAATTACATCTGTCGATGTCGAACGTTCGTTTTCAATGTACAAATTAATTTTAAGTGATCGAAGACATAGTTTTAAGACCGAAAATATTGAAAAACATTTAGTTGTTTCTATTAATGATAAAATTTTAAGTGGTTACAATGTTTAATTATTAATTAACAGTTATTTAGTTACTAGTTTATTTATACTAATGTTATGATTATGATGTGTAAATATACTTGCCTTAAGTTAATATTACGTTAATTTACTTTGTACAATAAATAATAAGTTATATTCCTTTATTGCCTATATTTTGCCTAAATGTTAATATTCCTGCCTTTTTTAATAAAAATCTTTGCCTATATAGGCGCCTTTTTCTTCAATTTTTGTTGCCTATAAATCCGAGCTTTACTTATAAGTAAAGTCGTCCCAGGAGCGCAACTCAACAATATTGGCAATATCATTTTAAAGTCGTCCACTTTAAAATGCATAATGTATGTCTGAATTGTCAATATAAATGAGTCAGATAAAATTAAATGATTAGAAGAATTTTTTCACTATGTAACAAAAAACAAAATTTGTTTAATTTACTGTTTGTATTTTGAGAACGATTTCCGAATTGGAAATTGAAACGTCAATAAACGTATTTTTATCTTTAATTGTGGCTTATTCCCAGTTATAAATAGTAATTAATTTACAATGCCACAAGAAAATAGCTTCAGAACAATATTAAGACCTGGCTAAGTGTTGATTAGTCATTTTCCGCTCCTCGCCGTACCTCTTATTGATCGGCCCGTTCCATCATAAATATATTTTTATTTTAATTAAACTTCAGATTTACTGAGTCACTTGTCTAAAAGAGCTATCCGTCACAAATTAGCACACGAGCAGGGTAAAGTAACTTAACTACTCAACGTATCCATAGGTAAAAGGTAAATAAAATTTGAAGAATTTAATCGACACGAGTTTTTCTCCATTTTCTTAATTTTACTTTTAAAGTCCTTTTTATACTTCGCATTATTCATTACAATAAGATTGTACCATTTTATTAGATATGCTTCTCTGATACTTTCCAATGAGTCAGAACATATTTGTAATAACAATAATATGGTTAACACAATTCCGGGTTGGATGGGAGGTGATTTAAGTGGAGAATAGACCTCTCTCAGACGGTTTATCGGGTCGAATTTATGCAATAGTCGAATGCAATTTGCCGAGAATGTACACGCTAGAATTCCCATTTATCAGAAGCTGTTTATGAAGCTAGTTATGTCTTGGAGGTATGCTTACACCCGCTCCCTCCAGAGCAGAGATATAACCTCGGGTTACAGTGGCGGAGAAGGTACATATCGCATTCATCATTTGCCTTGAATGTAAATGGTTCATTTGGTCAGTGGCGCCTACAGTTTGATATACAGTGGACATATTAGTATTTTGATGCCAATTTAAATAATATCCTTTTTATTATTAAAGATTTGGACTCCTTAAGCCCACTTCTCTTTATTATAATATTGGACGAAATAATACAAGCAGTATGGTTATTACAAGTTCATGGCTACAGAATGGGAAACAAAGAAATCCAAATATTATAGTATGCAGATGACGCCACATTAATCGCCGAGACAGAAGACTAACTCCAAAAATTAACACACATCATAAATCAAACCGTCAAAAAATACAATATGATAATATCAGCAGAAAACACCAAGTATATGACAACATCTAAATACCCACAAGATAGCATGAACGATTGCGAGGAACATGATATAGGTCCAAATATAACTAAGGATGAAATAATACATGCAATAAATCTGGCAAAATCTAATAAAACTGCGGGACCTGACACAATTCCAACTGAAATAATTAAATTAATATCAGAAGATCAGATTAATGTATTAGTAGACTTATATCATACTATATATAATACGGGTATTATTCCGAGAGATTGGCTCAAATCAACATTTATTACATTACCAAAAAAACCTAATACAAGGGAATGTAATGACCACCGTATAATTAGTCTAATGAGTCACATACTAAAAATATTCTTAAAAATTATCCATTTAAGAATTTTCAGAAAAGTGGAACAAGACATCACTGATACCCAATTTGGATGGGTTTCACGAGAGGCATTATTTGAATTTAACGTCCTCATGCAAAGATGTATGGATGTAAACCAACCATTCTATGTTTGTTTTATTGATTATAATAAGGCGTTCGATAAGGTCCGAGAGAACCGTCTTATACAGTTACTTAAAGAGAAACACATTGACAAAACAGACTTAAGAATAATAACTCATCTCTACTTTAACCAAACAGCAAAAGTCACAGTCGGCAGAGAACTTTCGGAGGAAGTAGAGATAAAAAGAGGCGTAAGGCAAGGTTGCATACTCTCACCCTTATTGTTCAATCTATATTCGGAAGAAATAATTATAAAATCACTCGAAAATGTAACAATTGGAATAAAAGTCAACGGCAGACCCATCAACAATATCAGATATGCCGATGATACTATACTAATTGCAGAGAATATACAAGATCTACAGCCACTTTTAGATAATGTAGTAAATGTTAGTGAGGAAAGCGGACTAACGCTTAATGCTAATAAAACAAAATTTATAACAATTTCCAAAACACAACAACAAGACATTTTAAACATAAGAGTTCCAATAGAAAAAGTAAAAAAATACAGATATCTTGGTACAATTATTAATGAAAATAAAACGAGTATATAGAAGAAATAAAAATGAGAATTGGACAAGCTAGAGCAACATTTAATAAAGTGAGAAAAGTATTATGCAGTAGAGACCTTAGTTTACAACTCAAAATAAGAATATTACGTTCTTATGTGTTTTCGGTGCTGCTGTATGGGGTAGAGGCCTGGACCTTAAAGAAAGAGGTGAGCGATCGACTTGAAGCATTCGAGATGTGGACCTACCGAAGAATATTAAAAATAAGTTGGGTAGACCAATAACAAATGTTGAGGTCCTCAGAAAGATGAGAAAGGAAATGGAAATCATGAAAACGATTAAGATAAGAAAGTTACAGTATCTCGGCCACGTTATGAGAGGGGATAAATATGTGTTGCTACAAACCATAATGCAGTGAAAAATACAGGGAAAACGAAGTATTGGAAGAAGACACATCTCCTGGCTCAACAATCTGAGAAAGTGATATAATTGCAGTTCCGTCGACATGTTCAGAGCTGCAATCTCAAAAGTGAAAATAGCTGTGATGATTACCAACCTCCTTAGAGGAGATGGTACCTAAAGAAGAAGAAAAGAAGAAATACCCACTACGATGTAAAATCAAAATGGATGGAAAAATAATAAAGCAGGAAGCAAGGTTTAAATATCTGGGAATAAATATAACTAGTTACGAATATGTTGAAGAAGAAGTACGACAACAAAGCTTAAAAGCAAGTAAAGCGGCGGAATCTCTTAATGACACAATCTGGAAAAACAAATACCTAACACAAGACATAAAAATAAGAATGTATAAAGTAGCAATTAGATCTATATTAACGTAAACGGCGGAGACAAGACCTGACACATCTAAAATTTGACGACTACTAGAAACAACAGATGAAAATGCTTCGACAAATATCAACACTTTAGTAGAATGTCAGAGGAAAAGATAGTACAAATAGCACAAGGTAAGTCACCAAATGGACGAAGTAGTATTGACAGACTAAAAAATCCAAAAAAACGGATTTCCCAGATATTGGTGATGAAGATTATGACGATTCAGTTTTAGATCCAGATTATTCTGCAGAAGAGATTTACACTAAGAAGACAAAAACCAAACATACTCATCTAGCAGCGCCTTAAAGCCAGAAGTGTATAACAACCAAGTATATTAAGAAATCCAAAACCAATTGCACCGTAGATGTGCTAACTAATGTCACGTAGCATTATGCAAAGAACGGTTTTCTATATATTAGTAGAAATTAAATTTGAAATAAATGTTTTTTCTCTTTTAATGTGAAGATGTAGAGGTAGAAATCTTTACCAGTGATTTGTAGGTTATGGTAAATGCGCAGATGCTCACTGGTAGCAACATTCACCACCCCATAAAGAAAAAGTTGCTGATATTTTCGGTGTTTTTTTTTTCAGGTTTCTTATTTGATTTCATCATTTTCCAAAAACATTCGTCTTAAAAATAATCAGTTCTGCGTCTTAAAGAGAAACAAGTACTATTATTTGATGCACTTTTAGTGAATAGGTACCTACCTATAACAAAATTTAATTAACTGTACATTTTACTAATTACTAGCTATTAAGTTGTACAATAGCTTTGTATATTAATTGCTATTTAACTGGGAATAAGACACAATTAAAGGTTAAAATACGTTTATTGACGTTTCAATTTCCACTTCGGAAATCGTTCTCAAAATACAAACAGTAAATTAAACAAATTTTGTTTTTTTGTTATTTAGTGAAAAATTCTTCTAATAATTTAATTTTATCTGACCCATTTATATTGACAATTCAGACATACATTATACATTTTAAAGTAGACGACTTTAAAATGATATTGCCAATATTGTTGAGTTGCGCTCCTGGGACGACTTTACTTATAAGATAGTTCATTCGATTACATGAAATCAACTTTAACTTGAGAATATCCGTTAGAAAAAATCTAATCTAATTTCCTGGTTGTTTTAATCTCTAAGAACGATACTGGATATGAGACTCAGGTGTATAGAAAGCCAACACACACCAATAGATATTTAAATTTCAAATCAAATCACAATATTAATGTAAAAAAGGGAATAATTAAATCCTTATACAATAGAGCCAAAATTACTTGTTCTAACGAAAATTCGTTCTTGGAGGAGAAACATTTGTTAACATCTGTTTTATTAAAAAATGATTATCCTTTATCGTTTATAAAGGAATTTTCAACAATCGATCGAATAAAACAGAACAAGTTGGAACGAGATCCTACAGCATACACAGGAAATAATACGAAGAAAATAACAATACCGTACATAAAAGGATTATCAGAAAAACTTAAAAGGATAGGAAATAAATTTAACATTTCAACAACATTTAAAACAACAAACACGTTGAGATCTATTTTGTCCAAAGCCAAACCGTACAATGAACAAAAAAAGACAAAAAATTGCATCTATAAAATACCTTGTGAATGCGATCAGTTTTATTTAAGTGAAACATCAAGGCTATTAAATGTTAGAATAAGTGAACATCAATCTTATTGTTACGATAATTATGGCGTTTATAACTATAAATATATTATGACTAATTCTGTTTTCTGTTCCAGTAAATTCGAAGTTGTTTACAGAAACCTTTAGACCCCAATTTTATGAGTCATCCACGTCTCGAGGCTTTTCAAACAGTTGAAAAACGAGTCGAGCGGCTTCACCAAAATACGAGATTATTCGATGGAGTTCCATTATAATGTAGAAGGTCGCCGAACTTTCGAGATGACAGCAGTTTATGTATTTAACCAAACAATTTTATTTGGGAAGTCAGTGAAGAAAGAAGCTCGGGAACCGCGATTTTAAAATGTATCGAACGTAACATAAATTTGTAAAGTTATTTAATAAATTAGTAATTAGTTATCGTGAGTTTTAATAAACTAGAATATAGACAATAAATTAGAATAAAGAACTATAAATTAGAACTATATAAATATACCACAGTGGTGTCGGTGTGAGATTTGAATATAAATTCAACAGTGATTTTTGAAAAAGACTTTTGAATTCTTGAAAAGACTTTTGAACTTTTAAAAAGTATTGTTCATCGGGAACATCCGCGTATTTCGGTAGTGATCGTTGTACGAAAGAACATTTAAAAAAAAAGTACGTGTGTGCCTGACCAAAGATGTTGCTAGTACAACTTTCAGTAAAACAGTTGCGTGAGCAACTAGAAGAACGCGATGAAGATTGCAGCGGATTCAAGAAGATCCTCCAAGAATGACTAAAGAATGTTCTTAACAATAATGGAGATGACCCAGAGACATTTCATTTTCAATCAGCAGAAGAAGCAGTTTTAATGAAGATCGAAGAGAGTTCTAGAAAAAATGATGATAAATTCGAGAATGTATCTAGAAGATTCGACGAGACTTCTCAAATTATTAAAGAAACAGCTAGACAAAACGACGAGAAATTTGAAAATATGTCTAGAAGATTCGACGAAGTATGTATTCAGAATAGTGAGAAGTTTGAAGAAGTCTCTAAAACATTTGATAAAGTTGAAGAGAAAATCAAACAGTTCGAGACCATGATAACTAACACGAGAGTGCTACTACCAATTAATACGGTAGCTTTAGATCCGGTAGAGATAAAAGAAGACGAGACGAAATGTAAGTTGGAAACACGGCTGAAATTTGAAGGATGCGGAGATTATGTTCATGTCAAAGTTCCAACTTTCGACGGAAAATCGTCATGGAATAAGTACATGAAACAGTTCGAATCAGCTGCAAGAGCGAATGGATGGTCAGAAAAAGAAAAGGCTGTAAACCTGACTATAACTCTTCGAGGAGATGCCTTAGATGTGCTCCAGACCATAGCCGTAGAGGAGACGGATGATTTCGAACAACTGAAGAAGAGGTTAAATATGCGATATGGCCACGAACACTTGGAGCATGTATATCAGTCGCAGCTCAAAAATCAAAGACAAAAGAAAGATGAGGCTCTTCAAAAATATCAAGTAGGAGACATGATGGAAAAGTTGGCCGTTCAAACGTTTATTGATGGTCTTCGTGATCATGAAATGCAAAGAACACTACGATTAGCTCGTCACAAGACGCTGGCTGATGTTTTATCCGCCGCCCTCGAATACGAGTCAGCTACGCAGGCCTCTGGTGGGTACAGTAAAGTTAGGATTGTAAAAGACGAAGAAGATGAAGATAAACTTGACCAGCTCTTTAATATGATAAAAAGCATGACACACAAGAAAACGAAGACCATAAGACCGAAGACAAAACCAGAACGCGTCGGCCTTAGGGGAGCAGCTTCGACCCAAAACTTTACCAAAGACCCTCTGATACTAATAGCTTTTTTGAAATGTCGTGAAGATAGTGTATATGTAGATGGAGAAATAAATGGTAAAAAGCATACGTTGTTGGTGGATACTGGAGCGACAAGAACCATTATTCGCCCGACAGTTATAAACAGCCGTAAGAAACTGTTACCAACGAGGTTGCGACTTCGGACCGCTACGGGTGAAAATGCCAACATTCACGGAGAAATCCAGATACAATTAGGAATTGAAGCAGAAAAGTTTGTCCATACTGTTATAGTTGCTGACATCGAAGAGGATGATATGATATTTAAGGATGATATTAGGAATGGACGTAATGAATACGCATGGATTCCAATTGAATTTTAAGAATAAGGTAATCAAAGTTGGTAACGAGGAGGTATTTCCTCATCCACATGATGACAACACTATGCAAGCAGCCGTTAAAGAAGATACAGTCGTGCCTGCGAGAAGTGAAACGATAATAGTAGCGCGGCTACAGGGAATTGTGGACGAAGGAACACCTGTTATGATGGAGCCTTGGAATCATGACGACGAAGTTGATAAAATTGATTTCATGTAATCGAATGAACTATCTTCGTCTCTAAGTAAGACTAAGTAAAGTCGTCCCAGGAGCGCAATTCAACAATATTGGCAATATCATTTTAAAGTTGTCTACTTTAAAATGCATAATGTATGTCTGAATTGTCAATATAAATGAGTCAGATAAAATTAAATTATTAGAAGAATTTTTTACTAAGTAACAAAAAAACAAAATATGTTTAATTTACTGTTTGTATTTTGAGAACGATATGTAGAAATTGAAACATCAATAAACATATTTTAACCTTTAATTGTGGCTTATTTCCAGTTAAATAGTTCTTCTTCTTCTTCTTCTTCAGCCTGTGTTCGTCCACTGCTGGACATAGGCCTCTTCCATTTGCTTCCATCGATTTCTACTTTTGGCAATTCTCATCCACTGCTTGCCCGCGACTTGTTTGATATCGTCTGTCCACCTCTTCTGCGGTCTGCCTACTCATCGCCTGTTCTCTCTTGGTCTCCAGTTTGTTAATCTTTCTGTCCATTTTTCGGGATTATCTCGGGCAACGTGTCCGACCCATTGCCACTTGAGCCTTGCAATACGTTCTGAGACATCAGTAATTTTTGTTCTTTCACGAATGACGTTATTTCGAATCCTGTCTCCCAAACTAATCCCTGGCATGGCCCTCTCCATTGCTCTTTGGGTTGTACTGAGCTGTTCTTTTCTAAAGGTTTTCTTTGTGAAGGCCATGGTCTCCAGTCCATATGTAGTTACAGGCAAGATACATTTGTCATAAACTCTACGTTTTAGACACATTGGTATATCTTTATTCTTCAAAATAAAGGTTAATTTGCCGAAAGCTCTCCAAGACAGTTGTATGCGTCTTTTTATTTCGGCTATTTGATTTTCTTTGCCGATTTTAATGGTAAAAAAATCGGCAAAGTTAAATAGTAACTAATTTAAAATGTCACAAAAAAATAGCTTTAGAACAATAGCTTTGTATATATTTTGATTTCTGTTTTTATAAAGTAACGTAAAATGAAAACTGTGACATCATTTAATTAAAGAGGAATTGTAGAACATATAGCTAAAATAACGCCAATTTTTTTAGTGTTTAATGTATCTATAAACAGAAAGAGACCATTCTGTATTTGTGTCTTTACTATTTCGAAAATCAATACAAGCTTAGCGTGTTGGAACAAAACCTTTCCATAATTAATATGTACTAAGCAAACACATTTATGCCGCTACTAAGAATAGTTGGACTAATTATGCCGCAACATTTTTTAATTACTATTTGTTGGTGTTTGCTCAGGATATTTTCTAAACCCCGTGTAAATGTAAGCCAGAGATTAATAACAATTATCAAGAAATTAAGTTTGAATCTTGATATATTTGTTGTAAAATAAAATATCTGCAGTATATTGGAACAAAGTATCACAAATAAGAAGAAACCATCAGATAAGCAAGATAAATATGACTTTCGGATTAAGAACGTTGTCAGATAAAATATAGACAAAAAAAAATAAAAGAAGAAGCGGAAAGAGCTCACGAAAGACGTTAAAATCAGGAAACTGAAAAACTGAGCAGATCTAAGTAAAATTCAAAATAATGAAAATAATTTGTATTTAAATCTTACGACAACCTGTGAAAAGAAGAAAGATTGAAAAGAAGAAGAATTGTAAAATGATTGGCAGAAATAAACGTATCAGAAGAGAACTATTAAGAGAGCGACAATTATTTCACCAATAATAACCTTTACAAAGAACAGTATTTTTCTTAAAATCATACATGCCAGAATTTACAAGAAATGCGAAGAAAATGTTGGTGAAATGCAATTTGGATGTCGCAATTCCATGGGTACACGTGGTGAAGCACTTTTCACTTTACAAGTCCTACTTCAGAGATGCCGCGAAGTCAGTTGTGATGTCTATATTTATTTTATTGACTACGCCAAGGCATTTGACGGTTATCAGCATCAGAAGATGGTCGCCGCCCTTCAAAGAGTAGGATTGGATGAGAAGGACATTTGGATTATCATAAGTTTATACTGGCACAGAATCAAAGCGGAATAGATTACAGTAACACGACACTAATCAAAAACATCTACGAGAACGCTACATCAAGTATACGACTACACGAAGACACAGAAAAATTCAGCTTAGGTCGAGAAGTGAGACAAGGAGACAATATTTCACCAAAATTGTTCATGGCAGCTCTAGAGTAAATATTTAAGAGCACTTAATGGTAAGATATGGGCATCAATATAGATGGAAAAAGATTAAATCACCTAAGGTTTGTAGATGATGTATTAAAGATAACTTACATGATATAGTTTCTATGATAGATAAAGATTAATGTTAAGTAAGATTAACGTTAGTTTACCGAATGCTAGAAAAGCTGTTGTTTCTAAGAAGTAAAAGAAGAAGAAATTGGATCAATATCTTTGAAATATTAAAATAAAGCAAATAGAAAGACACTTGTTTTTAACATTCTTGTTAAAAACAATTGATATTTATTTAATCTATTCTTGCATATCACTTTTAGATTTTTAGATAGTTTTTTATGTTATAATATACCATCGGGGGAAAATATTATCCGGAATTTACCAAACTGCAGTTGGTGTTTCGGGGACACTCACTTTATTGCATTGAATTGAAGCAGCAAAAGCGGGCATAGAAAAATATTTATTACGACAGTAATTCTGTGAAGTGGCTAGCACGTGATCTCTCGAATTTCAGGAGAATATGTATATAAAAGGTATAAATCGAATTTGGAGACAGGCCGTTTTCAATTTCCAATTTCAAATATAGATCAGGAGATAGAGCCTCAATTTTTTGTTACTTTCATAAAATATAAAGTTTTTACGCAATCTTTTTTATCTGGAACAACATGGCAATAAAAATCGTACCGGTCTTCTTCTTCTGCCGGTCTTAAAGTACCGTGCGTTTCTGCGTAGGCGTCAACCATACATTGTCTTGTCATGTCTTGTAGATAATCAGGATTAAATTATTCTATTTTTAGCAACATTGCGAAGCATTTTATAACTGTGGATTTCTGTCCATTGGCGAATATTAATAGACCTCCCTTACCCTCTATCTTTCCTTCTAGTACTAGTTGCTGAGTTGCTGAAAAGTGTATCATTCTCCTCGTAATATGTGCTCTAATACTCAATTGTTTACTTTTTGCATCAAAAAGTTTCTTATCTTGAATATGCTCGTCTTAATGCTTCCCCATTTCTGACTGCATTTTCATGATATTCTAAGCATTCGGCGCAGGCAGCAATTTCAGAAACTTGAAGTTTGTTAATAAATCTGAACATTAACGTCCATACTTAACGTAACACTTAAGCGTTTAGTATCTCACGTTGAAATCCAACTTGCGATCACACAGAAATTTACAAAGTTTCAAAAAAGCATTTCTGGCTTGTTTTGCTCTGCTCTTTATTTCATTCTCAGAATCCCAAGTATCTGTTACCAGACAACCCAAGTATTTAAACTGCCTGACTTTCTCGATCACAAAGCAGCCTACGACTCTGTGAATTGAAGAGAAATGTTCAAAGCAATGAAAGAGCTAGGTTACCAAATCAGTTGGTAAATTTACCAAAACTTACTCTTGAAAAAGTCAAATGTAGATTACGAATTCAGGGGAACTATCTAAACCTTTTAAAACAAATAATGGGCTGCGCCAGAGATACCCTCCCTCCTGTATACTGTTCATGTTCAATCTGTCCCTAGATAAAGTAATAAGTATGTCACAAATCACAACCCCTGGTTCAACATATAATAAATCAGTGCAAATTCTGGCCTATGCTGATGATATTAATATTATTGGGAGAGCAGAAAACGCTGTACGAGAGGCGTATATAGCATTAATATAAAGGATTTGAAATAATTTTTTTTGTGATATATGGTATACAGCCAGCTACAGGAACTTAGTTTCCTAGTGGTAAAAAAACATTTAACCTTAGGCGGTTCCTACTTGCATGTTTAGAAACTATGTTACTCCTTCTCCTAACAGTTCTCAGAATCACTCATTTTACATACAAGATGAAACTACAAAAATAATATTAACACTACTAACCAAAGCAACGTGTCATTCAATTATTTTTAGGTTAGAATTATAGAGACAGAATAACGCCACTAGTTATTAGGGAGTACTTGCCCCATCTAGTAGACAACTGCAAGATTAATCTATATTACTTCCTTTAAATACAGGTAACTATATTCTAGATAGCTATTTTCTATTGGAAATGTTCCGTTTGGAAGGAATTGGTTGTGACCACTGGATATATTTCATGACAAAGCTATTGAATATTAATTTAATCCAATCTGAAAAAAAAAACAGGATTAATAGCGTTTTGATTGATCGCTTCTCCTAGTCACTTATAAATAAATTTATATGCTACAATGCTCACAACGACTTAGTACTTGCAAAAAATCACATCCCAAATACAGCCTTAAGATCGAACAAGAATCTAAGGTTAATACAAGAAGAACAAAAAAGAAACTGTTAATAGAATCTCATTTATAGGAACAATATAAAATTCAATTAACTTTTTTCTTTACTGTTTATTATACAAACAAAAACCTCGTTACCTGGTCTATAAGTAGCCACCAAAGTGGTATCACATAAGTCAAACTTATTTTGAAATAAAGTTTTAAGTGAACGTAACATTTCTACGTGAATTAAGATATATCTTTGCGAAAAGTAATAGCGGGATAAAATAAAAATTTTGCGGTAAATATATCGGTCGTATATGTCACACATGAGTACATAAAACGGAAACACGCTGCCCTCCACTTAACTCTGAATATTACATGAAATTAGATTTGCTTCTTATAGTTGAAGGTTCTTTTTATCATAAAAAACTGTTTTATATATGAAACTGCGAAATTATATAGTGTATTTAAAATAAGAATGGAGTAAAAATCTCGGCAAAATGCAAGTTTCAAATTTAACAGAACATTTTTCCATGTTTATTTTTTGAATCTGTAATTACATTTCAAGTTCATGCTCATATGCTAATCCAGCTTCTTAATGATATTAATTTGAACAATATAATAGACCAATGGCTACCTTCCAGATTTCAGAGAGCAATAATGTATTATTAAAATAATTTGAAGCGTTGCCTAGAATATGGATACATTTCACTTCTGTCAGTAGCGTCAAAAAAGATTCATAGATAGTTCTGAAAATATTTTCTTGTGGCAGCTTTTCATTTTTTCTCGTTTAAAAGTAGGCCTCTCCTTGATTAACCCTAAACATTCTTCATTTTAGGTTATATATAATGTCTAGGAGAGGGAGACTCTGAACCCAAACCCCTGGTCCTTAAGGTTTGGGGTTGAGGCATTGGGCTAACTCCTCAGTATGTACTTGTAAAAAACATAAAAATGTTAAAACACCGAATCACACGCCTCGGAATAGGACGGCACAACAAAGACGCCATAAGCTTCGAAAATGGACACGATTTTTTGGTACCATGGAACATTCAAGGTATCAAGGATCAAGGTTCAAGGATCAAAATACTCAATGAAGTCTTACGTAAATTAATAGAACTAAAAATAGACATAGAAGTCATTACCGAAACAAAAAAGAAGTTGAACCAAAAAGAATACGTTCAAAAATACACTTCCCAATCCGAAGACAACAGAGAGAAACACAAAGGAGCATAAACAGGATAGAAAAGATACAGGAACGAAGATACAACATCATAAGCCTAGATGAAGAAAGTACCCAAGACTTATTCAAAAATAGATTGTATGAGAAGCTACAAATTCCCGCCTATAAGAATATCAACCAGTTATATGAACATACAAAATACTATTTACACGAAGCAACATTTGAAGCAAGGAGATACTATATAAAACTGAAGGTAAACAAACCATACGGGTGGGATAACGAAATAGAGGAAGAAATAAAATTTAAAGGACAACTATATCAACAATATTTAAGCTCAAAATCATTACAAGATAAAGTAATATAAAACAAAGAGGGCAAAAATATATAAACAAAGAGGGCAATATATTACAAGTACTAAGTAACAATACCCATTCTTCTAGGTTCTTATTCTGTTTAGTGTGGCCTAGATTTGTCTTAGTTAACGGAAACCCTCTGACTTGCGTGTAATAGTTCCGATGGCAGACGATGCATTCTTTTACTATTCTTCTCTTTAACGGTCGGTTATCTTGAAATTCCTTTTAATTAGAATTCTTGCAGAGTCTTCTTCGTTTGAAACAGATCGTTTGATAAATTTTTCTTAGTAGTCTTCAGATTTTTATGGCTCTGAAGAGTGCCTAACTGTCCGTAATGGGTCTGAAGAGTATCTGAGAAGAGCTTGGCAAGCCATTGCCCAGTACAGCCGCTCTGCTTTTAAAACTCAACATAAATGCCATCAAAGCCAAGCTTTTCCCATTTTCATTTTATAAAGGACTTGTATCATTTCTTTACAGATAAAATTAGACAGATTGGACCATCCTTTTCCATAAAAAAGTGGATGGATTATAGACCTATTAGACTGTTGAACCACAGATACAAGCTCTTCACTTGGTTAATGACATCAAGATTATAGAAAAACTACTGAATGATCTTAATCTAAATAAAAGTTTTGACATAATTGTTTACCATCATCATCATCATTTAGCCCATACTCGTCCACTGCTGAACATAGGCCTCCCGTAGTTCACCCCACAAATTTCTGTCCTGAGCCGCCTGCATCCAATTTTGAGGTGTCCGTTTCAGGTCATCCGTCCATCTTGTTGGTGGTCGTCCTCTATTCCTAAAGGCATCTTGTCTGGTTCTCCACTCAAGAATGCGTTTTGTCCATCTGCCGTCCTTCGTTCTCGCGACGTGCCCTGCCCAGTTCCATTTTAAGGTTGATATTCTTTTGATTGCGTCGGTTACTCCCGATCTACGGCGCAATTCTGTGTTGGGTATTCGGTCTCTCGGGGTTAATCCCAACATGGACCGTTCCATTGCCCTCTGTGTTGTTCGAATTTTGTTTGCGGACGTCTTAGTAAGTGTTAGCCTCTCCGCACCATAGGTTAGAACCGGCAGCACACATTGATCGAAGACTTTTCTCTTCAAGCAAATGGGAAGAGCTGATTGGAAAACATATCTTAGTTTTCCATAAGCTGCCCATGTCAACCCTATTCTACGTATTAGTTCATTGGTCTGGTTATCTCTACTTAAGCGAATTTCGTGTCCCAGATATTTGTATGCTGATGTTTGTTCTATACTTGTACCAGCTATGTTGATGTTCTCACTCAGAACAAGGTTTGTCTTCACTTGTGTTTTTGAGTTATTGATCTTTAAACCCACTTGTGTAGAGGCACGGTAGAGTCTTTCGCACATTTCGGTGGCATGATCTATGCGGTCTGTTTTCAGGACTATATCGTCCGCGAACCTGAGGTGACTAATCTGCTCTCCATTTATGTTTATGCCCTTTTCGTCTAGGTTTGCACGCTTACATATGTATTCCAATAATGTTGTAAACAGTTTTGGTGAAATGGTGTCGCCCTGGCGAACTCCACGATGAATGTTGAACTTGTGTGTATCTTCATGGAGTCTGACGCATGCCGTGGCATTATCATAGATATTTTTGATGACAGTGGTGTAGCGGTGATCTATTCGGCACTCTTTTAAAGCTTCTAGCATTTTTTGGTGGTTTACTGTGCCGAAAGCTTTCTCATAATCCACAAATATTAGGACGAGGGGTTTATTGTACTCTATACATTTTTCGATGAGGCTTTTAATAACTTGTAGATGGTCGTTTGTGCCGAAGCCTAACCTGAATCCTGCCTGTTCGCATGATTGATAAAAGTCCATTTTGTTCGAAAGTCTGTTTGTTATGACTTTTGTAAAAAGCTTGTATATGTGTGAGATGAGGCTGATTGGTCTATAGTTTACGAGATTTGTTAAATCTCCTTTCTTAAACATTAGAATGATCACTGCATTTTGCCATTGTGATGGTGTTGTTCCTCTTTCAAGGCATTCTGTGAAAAGTATGGAAAGCATTTGTATCAGTTTCTCGCCTCCTAATTTTATGGCTTCGGCAACGACCCCGTAGTCGCCATGTGACTTATTATTTTTCATTTGTAGGAGAGCTTTTTTGATTTCATCAACAGTAACATCTGGTATGTCTTCCGAGCCCCGGTTTAGAACCTTTGGTATGTTGTCAGTTGGAACATTTTCTTCTGTTTTGCTGTAGAGTTCGCTGTAAAATTGTCCGACAGTTTGTAGAATTTCCTGTTTATCTGTTATTATTTCGCCCTTTGTGTTTTTCAGTTTCTAAATATTTTTCTTTCCTATTTGCTGTTTCCTTCTGAAGACTTTTAAACTTTTGTTCTCTTCTATGACTTTTGATATCTCTCTGGTGTTGTAGTCTCTTATATCTTTTCTGATGTTCTTAGTGATTTGTTTGTTTAGTTGTCTTATTTTTGTTAGATTGGTTCTGTATTTATCTGTTAGTTGTCTTCTCTCCTCTAATAGAGTTTTCGTGCTTAGACTTAGTTTTTCTTCGTCTTTTTGGTTTTTTGGGCAACATTTTTCTTGTGCTTGTTTCAGAGCTTTGACTATTTTCTGGTTTAGTTGTTCGATGTTTATGTTTTCTGTTTCTTGGTTTTGTAATGTTTCTTCGACCGTACGTTCAAACAGTTTTGCATTTTCAGGTGGTACCCATCTTCTAACATTTGGTTTAGGAACAAGCTTCATTCTTTCTTTTTTAACGTTAAGCATTACTTTTGTTCTTATCATCCTATGGTCGCTGCCAGCAGAAAACTTGTTGAGTACTTCCACGTCTTGTATTATATATTTTTTATCTGTAATTATAAAGTCGATTTTGTTTTTGAAGGCGCCATCAGGGCTTATCCAAGTCCATTTGTTTTGGGGTTTCTTTTTAAAGAAAGAGTTCATTTCAGTTCAATTGTTGACCACTTGTGGCATAAGTCTGAATGTAATTATTTAATTAAATTGAAGGCACAAACTAATCCGGTTTTTCTCTTATTTCCTTGAGTGTACTTTTATAATAATTTGCTTCTCTTAACGAAAGATAATATAAAATACATTCCTGATTTTAGACAGAAGTAAACAAAGCATTCCCCTATATTTTTCCTACAGATCTCTGCCTCTGCATTCATAAGTAATGTATGAAAAAGGGCGACATAAAATATGTGTCCGCTTATGCAGAAAAGGTGAGCTTAAAGCAGCTTTTCAAGAGTACATTCCAAGCACGCGGGATTTGTCATAAAACATTTCATAGACCGTGCTTGGCTACAGACATTACGCCCTCAACTTTGCTGAGACTCTTATTTTTATTTTCATGGTCGCTTAAGGTAGTTCGTCTTCATAATCGCTTTCTGTAGGGATTTTTGAAGGATGGAAATAGAAATGCATCAAGATACAGTCACTAAAATGTTCTAGTCTCATGTTATATTAAAAAAATAAGAAAACTAAGAGCATGGTATAAAAAATCTTCTAGTTTTTGTTTTCTAGTTATTGTTTTCATATCCTTATACTTTTTCAGGCATCGGATTGAGGTTTCGATCACTCTTTTATACTCAAGAATTCAAACTTCAGGCATAAGAATGTATTATAATTATCGGCTTTTTTAAACGCAAATTTAAAGAAAACAGTATTTCCTAATTTCAGTTTTTTATCTATTGAATACCATTTTTAATTAATAGTTATAAAAACTATATTGCTGAAATTATACAATTATATTTGTTAGGAACTACACCACCAACAAGCCTTCTAAATAGGGGATATCACAGCTGTTACTATTTTTTTGATGCTATATACTGCCGTCTTAATGATTAATATACATATAAATTTGATCCCATATGGTGCCAAATTTAAGGTCCCACTTAGTTGCTGCCAAACATGTACTTTTCGATAACTTGGATCAAAGACCCAGTACGTTCAAAATATTAGATGGATTCCTATAACACGGATTTTCAAGCTGGCTTCACTACCAAGATACATAGGTATAAACATATTAAGTAGGTTTTCTTTTTAGGAATATACAAACCTCATTCGCATGAACAATGCAGAGGCTTTCTTAAAGAAAACAAAAATTCAGTAATCAGTAAGCTCAGCGAGATCGCCCCGGAAATCAGATTGGTTTAGTGGAAAAATTTACCAGAAGCTGCTGGAGCCGAATTACCAATAACTGATGATGAATAAGTTATGAACCTTTTATCAATTAATAAATCACTTTCATACAAAAATAAAGTGTTTTATTTAAGACTTTTTTATTTAACATATTTGTTCTAAATTATTAGGTAAAAAGGGCGTAACTAACAAAAGTCTGTTGTAACAAAAAAAAAAATGTTTACAGTTAATCCCACTCACATCTTATAATTGTTTAATAATTAGATTATCTTCTTTTTCTTTGGGTGCCGTCTTCTTACCGAAGGTTGGCAATGACCTCTGCAAAGTCTTCCCTATTTTGGGCTTTCCTTATTAAACTTAGAAAGTCTAATCCTGTCCAATCTTTGATGGTGGGCAGCCAGGTCATTTGTCGTCTACCCTTGCCGCGTCTGGCTTCTATTTGCCCTTTTATAATAAACTTTGGTAGTATACAAGGCAACTATCGAACACAGTGATTAATTAAATCTTGCCCAAGTACTTTCGATCAATAGATCATCTTCAGGGGCATCTAAAATAAGCCAAGAAACGTTTTTTTTATAAGAAGGAAAATTAATTCACTTGGATAAAAAACTCCAAGTTTATGGTTGAAAAAAGTTTTTATGTGATAAACGTTTATAGACTTACTTCGTCAGTTGTGGGCTATCCGACATGAGTAGAATGTCATAAATGTAAATTTGGACATAACAATACAATACACAAAGACAAACAAACACTTTAAAAATTTTTAAAAAGGAGAACTTCCATGTTATATAGAAGCCGGAGACAGAATGGGCTCCCGGTCTACTTGCGGAAATATTGAGATGACATGTGACAAATGACAGCTTGTAAAGGGCAGTTATGTGATCTGCACCTTTCAAAATTCTATGAAACTAAGTATTGACCAAAGGTCCAACTGACACCACTATAGGAAATCAACTGATGAAATATAAAATTAGTATATTTTTATGTAGATTGAATAATCCAAATCTCACACTCAAACCTGTCTATAATAATTAGGATGTTAGTTTGAGAGCGATTGAAGTTGACATAAAGTATGAATGTAAGAAAAGACTAAACAATATATTAGACAGTGGATGGTTGACTACAATAAAATGGTCCACCAAGCGCTATCAGTACTGTAAAAAAGGAAAAATCTCAATATGCAGTTAAATTACTAAAAGTTAAAATCAAAATTGAAAGCGAAATATATAAATGTGTTTTATTCCAAGTAGTTCAGTTGAATCCACAGTCAATGGAAGAACTTTAAAATTAATATTGAAATGCTCAGTGCATGAAGTCTAAACAGTTGAGCTGGGTCTTCTACGAGGTGAAGCTGTAATAAAGTTTTTAAATATAGGATTAAATTTAGTACAATTTAAATTAATTTGAGTATTAAGACAGTGAGAGTTTTCATTTGTTTCCCTTGTAATCTCCAAGATGAACCAGAATTGATGTTAAAATTATGGTTGCTGGATACTAAGTGTTGACCAAAACTTGAAGAATTTGGTCTTTTCAAATGTTCAGAGACTCTAGTGGATAACTTTCTGATGGTTCTACCTACATAAGAGGCATCACAATCATCACATTTTAATTTGTAAATACCACTTTTATCAAGTGTATTCATCATATCTTTTGTATTGATTAAAAAGCAACCTAAAGTGTTATGTGATTTAAAGGAAATTTTGATGTTATCGATTGTAGAAGTAAAAAGTTTAGATATTTTATTGGAAATGCTACAAATATAAGTGAAGGAGAAATATCTGATGTTATCTGAAGCATTAGGTTGAAAAAACTGTGATGAATATGCAAGCTTTTTTGCAATTTTTAGTTTAGCTCTATTTAGAAGTTTGTATATAATGTTAGGATCATAGCCATTATTGAAAGCAATCTGCTTAAGAGTATTAAGTTCTGTATTAAAATTATCATCAGAAAGAGGAAATTTAAGTAACCGATGAATGTAACTGTTGAAAGCAGCCATTTTATGTTGAGTTGGGTGATTAGACGTTCCATGTATAACGTGATCTGTTTGGGTGGGTTTTCTATAAATGTTGTACTCTAAAGAATCTTTATTACGGGAAATAGTCATATCCAAGAAGTTCAACTTATTGTCGGATTCTGGTTCCAGAGTAAAAGAGTTGTTAGGATGGAGGTTATTGAGATCATCCAGAATCTGTAAAGCATCATCCTGGGTTCCCTGTATGAGAGCTATACAATCATCCACATATCTTGACCAAAAAACTATTTTGTTGTTGTTATTAACAAACTTCTGTTCTAAGCTGTCTAAGAAAATATCAGCTAGAAAAGGTGATAATGGAGATCCCATTTTTAAACCTGTTGGTTGTTTATATATTTTTTGATTGAATTGGAAGAAGTCCTGATCCAGACAGAATTTAAGCATGGTTAATACAGCATCTTTATCCTTTGCATATATGTTGCAATTGTCTAAAAGGATGTGTACTAAAGGCAATGTTTCATCTCTTGGTACAGAAGTAAACAAATTGGAAACATCAAAAGAAACTAAATAAAAACCCTCTTCTATCCTAATGTTATTTAAACGTTCTATTAGATCTAAAGAATTTTTAATGGAGAACTTAGGTTTAAAATTAGTGATAGACTGAATTGTGTTATAAATAAACTCTGATAAAATAGTAACTGGAGTGTTACAAAAACTTACTACAGGCCTTATGGGACAATTGTGTTTATGGATTTTAGGCAGTCCATATAGCCTAGGTGTTATAGGATTAGATACAGTTAACTTTCTGTTGTTATATTTAGTAATAGTGTCATTCAACAATTTAACCATTGCTTTTAAAGTTAACTGTATCTAATCCTATAACACCTAGGCTATATGGACTATGATATAGTGTACTAGATTTATTATTAGTATTAGATATTAACTTTAACTTAATATAATTTTTATTAAAAGGTATTTTTTGTCAAATTGTAAGTATTCAAAAATCAAACGAAAATGCTTTATTGTGAACATTTTCGCAAGAGCCAACGTATTAAATTTCTTATTCTTGTGTTTTTCACCGAACTGTACAGACTTATGATCAGCAAAGCGTTTACAATCCAGATCACATTCTCAAAAGATAAAATGCCGATGGAGTGGGCGACGGAAGGGAAACGGGAGTAAGAGGGCTGGCTGGAGCATTATGCAAAGTGTATTTTAAAATGTAACATTATCCAAATTTTATTTATTTATTTGACAATAGGCTCACGTCTCGGCTCGAGTTGTGGGTAATATCATTTGAGAATAGTGAACGGCGATCTGTCTCTCCCGATACAACGAGGGGATGAGATAAGGGATTCGGAGGGACCGCCTTCAGGCAGTGGAGTGGTCCAAGATATATATAAGTAGCAAATACTAAATTTTAAGTGGTATATATTACTGTGATATCAAGAATTTTAATTTTAAAACTTTACAAAAATTATATATAAAAAATTATTTAAATTTTTGATTAATGATTTATATCACACCCTTTCAATTTTGTTATCTCAGGTTTTACTCGTGCTTCAATATCTATACTTTACAGCTGATGGGTTAGGTCCAAAAAATAATGGAATAAAACAACATAACATGATATGAAAATAATGTAATAAAATAAACTGATTAAAATACCTCCAAAAATTATTAACATACAATGTTTATCAAAAAAAAAAATCGTTCTACGTACGTGAACCTTCAATAATGCATGGATAATATAATACATTTACAATCTAAAAACGAGCTTATTTGTCTACATAAACAAATCAAGTAATATTCAGGGGCCTTCCTAATCCAATTTTGGTATATGGATTGTACCAAGAAAAATTTGTATGAATTATCCAATTCTCTCCACAGCTCCGTCCTCTCTCAAAACCAATTTGATCTCCTTCGACTATTGACAACTTATTCACACGTTACTAATCTGATATAATATTATTTGACCCAAAATTCTCAAATTGAAATTAATTATGAATATTTTTCCCGTTGAAACGCTTCCTCTGCCTTGAGTTGTCCAATTCCTCGTTCTATGCAAAATAAACTATCAGTTCTCAGCAGCTTCCTATGTAATTGGCAATATTAAATAAGATATTGCAATTTAGTCTCTTCAATGCTCTCCTTCGAATGCACGTACCTTTCCAATGATGCCAGCCTCTTTTCCTCTGGCCGAACTTAATCCCTCGTTCCGAAATAAACAGCGATACGTAGAATACAAGTAGGAACTCACAACTTATTCTTTATCACTTTATCTACTACCCCTGGTAGTAGTTATCAATTTTCTTTATCTACTACCCCTGAAGACCACCTCGAAAACCAAGCATTCACTTTAAGAAAATGGAACTAACTAACTCTCTCATCTCATCTATCCATCCATCCAACCTCTCATTATAGACACCCATCTCACCACTTTCCAAATTCTCAGCCAATCAGAAATTTGCATACCACTCCCCACACAAAATCAGAAATACCTACAAACTTTCCTAATTCATATTATTTCTACAAGGACACTTAATTTCTACTGAGTGTTTACAGTTTCGTATTTAATTTTCCCTCACGTGATATCTTCGTAGATGGTATTTCTTCATATTTTTGCCTATCGTACTAGTCGCCTATAACTTTAGATCGTACTTCTATAAGACGTTTAGAAAGTTTTCTGATTATTAGTAAAAATTTTATATCGGTATCTTTATCTTCACTCGATGCATATAAGGTGACTAAAGATATCTCCCTTTACACTTCCCTTAAGACTCTCATTTATTAAAAAACCCTACACAGCAGTCTATTTGCCTCATTATTAATAAAGAAGATTGTTTTATCAACTTTTGGTATTCTGGTCATGTGAAGTTTTGTTTCATGGAGAGCAAAAAAGTTCAGTTCGTATTGATTGATGATGTTGCCTAAGTTTTTCACTCCTACCTTTTCATAAATATTTCTAATATTTTACGTGGCTATTTTTAGTTTATTTTTCCTTAATTTATATCTTTTTTGACTTGCTCCTCGCTATCCTTATCTTTTTCTCGGTGAGTTAGCTCGAATAAATATTTTTAAATTTAAAATAGCTAATTGATAATTGCTTTATAAAAATATTTCTCTGGTGATTGGTTATTGGTCCTTGTTATACAATAAGTGCTCTTGTTGTACTGGCCGATACAGTTTGGAAAGCAGCTTTATTTTAGCTGGGTGGTTAAAGTGAGTTGCGCCTGGAAGACCCTCTTTTCTATACTGTTCAATCTGGCTCTAGAAAAAGTAATACGTATATCACAAATCACAACCACTGGTTCAATATATAATAAATCAGTGCAAATCCTGGCCTATGTTGATGATGTCAATATTGTTGTGAGACCGTAAAACGCTGTACGAGAGGCGTATGTAGCATTAGCTACAAAAATAAGTTTAATATTAAATGCCAAAAAAACGAAGTATATAAAAATAAGCTCGCAACCACAAATCCTACGACCACTTGTTATAGAAAACAATGTTATCGAAGCAGTGAACGAGTTTATATACCTGGAAGCGCTCCTTAACACTAAAAATAATACTACCGCAGAGATAAACCACAGAATTTGCTCAGCGAACAGATGCTATTTTAGGCTCAATCTCGTCCTTAAATCTACAATTACATATATCGAGAAATACAAAAATAAAGCTCTATAAAACAATAATACGCCGTCTTAACATATGGTTCAAAGATCTGGACGCTGACTAAAAGGTTTGTTCCAACACAACGAAAAACCGTCACGTAACGGTTCATAAAATACGTTCCAACAAAAATATGATCGTTCATCTCATCATCCTTCCAACCGTTCCAACAAAAATTGTGATCACCCAGTGACGGTATCGTGACGATAATTTCAGTAATCTGGCAAATCCATGTACTGGTTGGGTTGACCTGCGCACTAGGATTTTATTCTACTTCTTTAAATTTGTTTGGGCCTAGATTAACTTAGATTTTGTATTAAAACTGTAAATTTGTTCAGAAAAAAGGAGAAGTTAGGTTAATGATTTTATCAAGTGCTTATGATAGACTTGTTATTTATTTATATATTTGTTTTTCGTTATTTATAACTTTATAACTATGACGACGAAGGAATTAGTGATTTTTCTGATTATTTTATAGTAGTGAGGAAGATTTGAAGCTATTAGCCGAACCTAGGGTGAAAAACCAGAATTATTTAGGTAGATTATCACCAAATTATGTCAGTTGTCAGAAAATCGTTCCAACATCAGTTTCCAAATTATCGTCATCAGACGATACAAATGATGAACATGCGCATTAAAAAGGGTACAAGAAGTTTCGTGACGGTTTCCGGACCATACAAAAATTGCGTGTTGGAACAAACCTATAATAAAAACATGTTAGGATGTTTCGAAAGAAAAGTACTAAGGCGAATCTATGGAGCAGTGAATGACAATGTAGTGTGGAGGTGGATAGGGGATATAATGCGGATGGAACAATGGAATGAAGGAAAGTGATGGATAGGGACGATTGGAGAGGAATTCTTGAGGAGCCTAGGATCCACGCAAGTTTGTAAAGCCAGAATGGGTCGATTAAAGAAAATCTCCAGATATACACTGTTCAGTGCTCTCTAAAAAAATCTTTGGTCGGTATATAAATGAAATTTGAACAGATTTTTTTTCTTTTGACTACATTTTTTTAATAGAACCCCAATGTTAAATTTATCTTTTGCTATGTATGTAATGTGTATTATAATACGCTATAATTGTTAATTAAGTTCAAATAAATCATTATAAATGTATAAAGTGATTTTCTAAAACGCACGATTCAAAATCGACATTTTGAAAGACGTTCTCCCTCGTCAATCCCTTAGTAACGGCCCGCCTTCCTCAGAAACTCTGAATGGGGTAGAAAACGACGATATGTCTTCTATTAGCATCTCGGGTGTCGCAGGAATAAAATAGTTTGGAATTTTTTCGCAGTTTGGGTTTCCTCTCTTACCGAACGTTTTGTTGTAAAATCGAATTTAAAAGTTCAAATGGAATCGTTTAGTTTAAACTAAAAAGTGGCAAAAAGTTTTAAAGATAAAATACAAAGATGATAAAAAAAAACAGATAGTCGATCAAATAAAGATAATCAGTCGTTAGGAAATATGCTCAAGAAACTACGATAATAATTAAATATTAAAATAAATTAATATGACCTTAATTATTTGTGATATTCTATCCTCTCAGACATGAAGGTAAAATCTATAAAAATATAAACAATTCTGCTTGTTTATTGGAACCATAAGGGAGAGCGCCCACCAAAGTGGCGTGGCAGTGGCAAGTAGCAAGTAGCACGCGTCTAGCATAATGTAACCAATGAAAACGAATGATTCAGTTTACACCAAAATGACAGTAACGTCATTCATTCTAATCATTCGTTAGGATTGGTTACATTATGCTAGACGCGTGCTCCTTGCTACTTGCCACTGCCACGCCACTTTGGTGGGCGCCCGCCCTAATAACTACAAATAAGTCCGACATGACTTTATCATGACCTTAATTTGCCTTATTGTTTCTTTAAAAATTTGTTTTTGCCACAAATGCTTAAATAAACTAGCATAAACTCCAAACTGCAAAAAGAAAAAAAATCAGTAAAGTAACACAATAAAATACATCTGGGTCACCAATAATACCGCTTAGGCCCTCTTCTATTTCTTATGACTGCATTTAAGCATCAAAGCATGCTTGATATCAAATGTTCAACGAAAGCTTGCGAAATATTCTCCCATTCTGGCAATAAAGGGTCTAAGATTTCGAATCTTTTTTTTGCGGAAAGTACTATAGATGCACTATAGGATTCATGTCCGGACTGTTAAGTGGCCACTCTAATATTGTAATATCAACATCATTTAGGTAGCAAATAACCTGTCGAACCACATGAAGACCAGCATTATCTTGCATGAATAAAAAATGAAGTAAAAGAAACGGAAAAGAACAGAACAGATTGGAAGCTTTCGAAATGTGGCTTTATCGCCGTATCCTAAAAATACCATGGACAGCGAAAATCACAAATATAGATGTCCTTAAAAGAATAAACCAAGAACGCCAACTTTTCGAAACCATCAAGAAAAGGAAAACAGCGTATCTAGGTCACATCATGCGAAATGAAAAATACCAGTTCCTCCAACTTATAATCGAGGGTAAAATTGAAGGCAAAAGAGGAATGTGACGCAAGAAAATGTCCTGGCTCCGAAACATAAGGCAATGGACAAGGATTAACGACATACAATCTCTGATACATATTGCAAGAAATAGAGAGTTAATGGAAAATGTGATCGCTAACATCCATTAGTGGATTTGCATCTGAAGAAGAAGAAAAGAAACGGAGCAAAAGGCATTACATCTTCGATAATAATATTGTCTAAGTAATAATGGAGATTTATAGACCTTGTACGTATGGGGACCATCTCCTTGAAAACAAATTCCCCCCCTAAAACATTTTGGGGCACCACCAAAAGGTACTTTAGGAGAGATATTGCAGCTGACAAATCTTTTTTCTCGGCTTCGCCAGACACGCTCACGACCATCTGGAGTTTTTAGGCTTACTCTAGTCTCATCGAAGAAAAGAACTCGTTTCCAGTCATCGATGGATCAATTTTGATGCAATTTTGCAAAATTCAATACTAAACCCTGCATTCTCTGGTTAGCTTCGTGGAATACTTCTTTGAAAAAAACCAGTACATCTCTATCTTGCCATCCCTTTCCGTAGTATTTCTCCAATAGCTTAGTAATACTTTTTTTCTTATCTTCTTTAACCGCTATACCAGCCTTCAGTGTTTTTGGACTACTTTGTGAGACTTTTTTCCCTCTTTTGCATAAGCTTTTGGGTGTGCATAAGTCAGTTTTGTAAAATGCCTCACCCCTTATAAGTGGTACTGTTTGTCCTCTTGTAATGATTACTCTCTTTGACGGTTGGAACTTAAAATGCCAATAACCTGGTTGTTATATTACTTTTTGTGTTTCAGCCTTCCGGTCCTTAATTGCAACACCAGTTCCAGCTCTGTAAACAGTGGCAAACTTTTTGATTAACTTTACATATTCATCAGGATGAACAATTACCGTGTGTTTTTTATAAATTCTTTCAATTTGTCCAAACACACGATCAGGGGGAATATAAGAAAGCCCCACCACGGGAAACACTATCTCAATTTCCTTTATTTGTATTGGAGCTTCAAACTAAAGCCAATAGCTCAGCATGGTGATGATCGTGGAATTTTTATTCTCTTCTCCACACACATCGCAAATAAGCCAAAGAACACGCACATTATCCACAAAATTTAGCGTTACGGTTTTTTTTTTTAGGCGTTACGCCCGTCCGGTAGGGATCTATGGAGGAGTATCACCGAGCCGCAAGCCCTTATCTCTTACCGTACTGCTCCACCATAGGCCGATCAGATCCCAGCATATTCTAGTCTAAGCCGCAGATTCATCTAGAATTTTAGACTGCTCCGTTAGAATTTTTGTTTTCTGTACACCGAGCTGGAGCTCGATCCCACATCCACTGAGCCATTCGACAGTGAAGCGAATGAGAGGTAGCCGCACAGCCCGCTGAGCTATCTGACCGACTATTTCGAGTTAATTTACTTTTTGAAGATCCACAAACTACAGTGAGGTGATAAAAATTAAGTTGCGTACTGAAATAAGCCGACTGATCCGGAAGTTTTGGTAGCGCCAAATTCTTCTGACAATTAACTGAAAATATGACCATGTCGTCTCTTTCTTCTTGAAGAAGTCTATAGAAACTCTCACTTCTTACTTTGTGGAGACGTTGTTGTGCTTCCAGACTAGTTTTTTTTGCTTCGTCAGTCTCGCCTTTTATGCTGGATTTGTATTGTAAACAAATTGAACACAAATCTGTCTTCGTTCCAAAGCTAACGTTAAAATTTTTGTTAAAATAATCTCTAAAGAAACATTCTTTGACTTTAAAGTCTTCGTTTTTTGAGATATTTTTTTACTATTTGAGTAATTTTGAGATACTTAATTCAGCAGGCAAATAAATTCTGTTGAATTTTTTTGAACGGCAATAATAAGATTCGGCATATTTTAGGGACTCGATGAATTTTTTTATAGATTGTTTTTTACCTTCATTTTTTTGTCCAATTCGATCTCCTCCCCTTATTTCGGTAGAAATAAGCGAATGCTTCTTGTAGTTTTTCATAATGTTTAAAATTCTATTTTTTTAATTCCCAGAATACCTTGCAAAACTGTTCGACATACAGGAACAATTAGGCTGTCACTTCTCTTCAATTTTTAGGATAAAATACAAGATTTTGGTTTATTTTTGTTGGCTGTTTGTTTCCTTTGTCTTACCGGGATATGTGAGTCAATGTGACGTAAAATGAACATGTCTTGTCTCCTTTTATCTTAATTTTGATAAAAATTGATAAAAAGTTGGATGAAAGTCTCCTACATCGTTCATGGACAGATGAGATATACATTGAAATGGTTGATATGGCTTTCCCTTATGGCCGCAAGTGGGGTACATAGGTAATGTTTTGGCAGCATACCTAAAAATAATTATTTTATCACAAGTAATGTACTAATTTATTGTAATATTATAGGTTATACCTTGCACGTTTTGCCGTTTCTTTTCTTGTTTCGACCTTCACTCTTTTTCGAGCCTTTATCACATCACACTGTTTTATATTAATAAACTGTCCAACATTATTTAAAGTTGCCAATGAATCCATTATTTTAGCAATTTATTACACACACTGCAAACAACTTACTTAAAAACATAAACTAAACTGATCTGATCATGAATGTGTTGCTTGTGTGAGTCCATATCAAATAGGTAAAGAAATAATAATAAGACTTACTCACAATCAATTTAATTTAACAATCAGACGACCGGTTTCGCTTTCTACAATTTGCAAAGCATCTTCAGGTCTAGATACAAAGTTAAACTAATGCTGCAATAAAATAAACCCAATTAGGGTGGTGTCTAATAAAGATAAAATAAACAAATAAGTTAGTTCATACAAATTATAGTAATTATGCCAATATTACATGTCTGTGGTTTTCAAAATGAATAAATTTGAATATATAAAAGGTATTAACAGACAAGGTAAGACCCACAATTGGTATAAAGTAGTAATATTATATTGTAATAAATTAATAAATGAGTAGATAAATAAAACAAAACAAACATTACTTACATGCCGGTACTCTATTAATTGATGGATGGTAGGTCATGGTTGCAAAAATCATGTATTGTTGATTGGAGAACTTTAATGTGCTATAGTCAAAGTCAAACAATAAAAGTTGTACATAATTTTCCCCTTGTTGCCATATTTTAAATTTGAACAAATAGATAGGGAATAATCCGATTTTCTTGACATATCACTCCTATTACACCGAGCATTTCATTGGCTAGAACTAGTGACGAGTTTATATGACGTCATTATTAGATGAAGTGAGAATCGTAAATTGTAACTGACGTCTGTCATAATATTGGAATCAAAAAAGAACAAGAAAAATTTTTAGGTTAAGATTATAGAGGCGCAAAATTTCGGGCCAATGCTTTTTAAATGCATTAATTTTTATCGATTCCTGAGAAAACTAATATACCCGGTTCGCTATTCCCAGTCCGAACTGTCTGGTGATTTTAGTAATTATTTTTTTGCGAAGATAGTTACTTTTTGACAGACTCGAAGTGGCTGGAAATTACTATACAACCAAGCATACGTGCTCTTAGTCAATATTAATGTAAACAAAAGTAAATAAAATAGAACTTTGCCGACAATCAATATTTATTTATTTACACCGTATAATGTATTGACAACAAATAATAAAATTATTTATTGTACAAAATAAAAAAAGTGGGAATAAATTCTACAAAATTAAAAAGTCAAAGTGAGGTTAAATAAGACACAGCAAGTTCCTTATGTTGTGACTAGGATAGAATCAATGATTAAAGATTAACAGTTCATTTAATAACATTAACATAAACTGTTGTTTTATTATCTTACAAAATAAGTGTACTTATTTAAACCCAAACAAACAACAAAAACCTCCATGTAGGTATAAACAAGTTTATATTAAATTAGAAACAACTAATCTAAAAATATTAACTTTTAAAAAACATTTTATCATATTTATTAAGAAAAACTTACCAACGCATTAGCTGATGGAACAAATGGAAAACTTTGACTATCTATAATAATAAAATTTAAAATATAACTAACTAATTAACTGAATAGAACTAACAAAAGAATTAAACAAAGATAATAAAACAATAAAACTATATTAAATTAAATAAACAACGCGAATAATACAAATATTTAATACAATATTTTAAATTGTAACAATTCAAATATTATATTTTAAATATACAGGGAAAATTTGATGGGTTTAGTATACACTTCCACTATTTAGAATAATTCTTCTTTTTTTCAAAGAAAGAAGTCTGCAATAGTAGTATACTTGAGCTATTAATACTGAGAAGTAGGAATTGTTGTTTTGTAGGTTTCCTACAATGAGTCTGTCAAAATATGCCCTAGCTAAGCGAATAGACATTAAGTACTTTTGAGAAATTTTAACGCAGAATGAAGGACTACATTATTACCGAGGGCCGAAATCCCCTGAAAACTTCTATAATGTTTATTTTAAAAAGTTACAGTGGTGAAAAAAAGAAAGATAAAATTTAGTGTGATTTTTAATTACAAATATCTCATTCAAAAGAAACTTTTTGTTGATTCTAAGGGACTTTCGGTCATCGTTAATAATCTTTCGTTCAGTGTTTAAATTTTTGAAAAATATTTATTAGTTTTTTCAGAATTCGAAAAAAATGAATGCATTTAAAAAACATTGGCCTGAAATTTTATGATACACTGATATTTCTATGGATCTAAAATAATCTTTTTATCGTGGAGCTTAAATATGTGAAAATATTATTTTCAAATTATATTTTAGACATTTATTTCTTAAGCAGTTTTTCTCCTAGTTTGTGGTGTGTTCTTAACCTGACAATGTGTGAACATAAAAACAGTAATATTGAAATTATGGAAGCAAAATGAAATGTTGCATTATGACCTCTTCTCCCTTTTTTTTGATTAAAATTACATAAACAGATGTTTTACAACTATGCTTAGAAATGAAATTCACAGTTATGTTTTATATGTATATTTACAAAATATTACAAACAACATGATGACAATACAAATATATATTACAGTACATGTATTTTGCATTACATATATGGCATATATGTAATTCAGCATCATGAATAAATCCATTTACATTACCAGCATGAAGAATAATATATCTTTTACCATCAACTTTGGTTGTTTTCAAACTTTTTTTATCATTATCTTGCCAAGAATGTCTGATTGAGCCATTTTGGAAAATCCAAGTTTCGTCTAAAAACACAAACTGATAAATATCTTCCTCTCTTGGTTGTTTATATGTCTTTAAGTATTGAATTCTTTTACAAACAATATCAGGAAGTTCTAAAAGGCCCCGGCGTGGATTGTCTTTCTGCCACTTAAATCCAATTTTATGCAGTACTCTCCGTAAAGATGATTCACTACCTTCAAATAGATCTCTCTCTTGTAAAACTGCATGAAGAGTTTTAACAGTTATATGTTGCTCTAAAAGAAAATTTAATCTATAGTCTATAATATAATTGACAACAAAGTCTTACATATGTCAATAAAATATTAAAATATACTTACTTTTTTCATACATTTCATAAATTACATTTCGAATAAGAGGTGCATTATTGCAATTAGTTATCGGTTTTACAGGTCTCGGTCTTTTCTTAGGTGGAGAACATAAAGGTGTATTCTCTTTTGCGGATTGAGAAACTTTGCTGACAGTAGAAATACTCAACTTCAATGCTGATGCAACTCTCTAAAACAGTATTTTTAGTATACATAATTGTATTATCTGTTCTAAGTAAAATACTTTCTAAATATATTTAAATAATAAGACCTACATACCTCTCTAATTGCTTCTAGTGGTAATAATGGACCACCGTTTTTCTTCTCCCTTTCAAAATATTCAATTAAATTTGCAATTAATTGCTTGCAATGACTGGTCAAATGCGACGGCATTTTTGTTTTAACACAATTAAGTTAAAATATCAAAAAAATTGTAACGATGAGTCCAAGCCATCACCGTTAAACCAGCGTGCGCGCGAACCAACCCATGAAGTAGGAGTGTATCGACAGTAGAAAGGGCAAATCTTTGCTATATAAACCGCATTATTTCCTCATAGAGGCAGAATCGTCAGGTGTTGACTGAAGGTTCTCTTCTCCCCTACCCCGGCTTGTGGACGTGTTGAGTTCACAAGTTGTTTCCGTTCCATACCGCCGTTATCCGGAGAGCGTGTTGAGCTCTCCACTACCCGTACTCCGAAGCAGTCGTGTTGAGACTGTCGAGGAGTGTCCTATTAACCCGAATCACTTGAGGGACGTGTTGAGTTTCTTTCTTTCCTTTGTACCTATCGTCCGCTGTTATTAAATCGACACATCGTTCACGTAAAATTCCGAAAACACACTTGATTGCCGATAACACTAATTTCATACGACAAGGTCAAACTTAATTTGAATAAATAGGCCAGGTACTGAGAAGACTAAACTAAATTGTAAATATGTACATAAGATTTTTGTCAATTTAATTTAAGGAAGACAATAAAGTTTTATTTTTATTTTGAACTCTGTCTCTGACTGTCCAAAAGCTACCCGGATAGTGACTCCTACGAGAGGACGTCACAGATGGCGCCCGAGCAGAAAAATTCGATTTAAACAATAATAACGACCGAATTCCGAATTTTATTTTCATGAGACAGTACTGCATTTCAAACTTTATTCAAATACAGGGTGATTCACAGTTCAAAAATGACAGACGCTCCGGAAACGTCGAAGGTTAGTTGGGTGTACCTATTAAAGAAAGACGAACTTATAGCCGAATTAACAAACAGAGAACAGTCGACGGAAGGGAATTTCAGCGAGCTAAGAGCGAGATTAGTTGCGATCATCAAGGCACCAACTCAAAAAGGCCAAAACCCAGAGGAAATAGAAGAAAACCAGATGGAAGACAGACAAAGAAAGATGGAAATAGTACGCAAATGGGGGTTACACTTTGACGGTTCAAGAGACCCAATAGAATTCATAGAACGGTTGAAAGAACTCCAGACAGCTTACGGCCTACAAGACACCCACGTTTTACAAGCTCTACCAGAAACATTAAACGGGAAAGCATTACTATGGTACAGAAACAATAATAAATATTGGAACGAATTAAAAGACTTCGAACAAGATTTCCGCAATTTCTTCGTTTCCTCCGTTCTCACGCAATCTCTGGAAGCGCAAATCCGGAACCGACTCCAACGAAACAACGAAGGTGTAAAAGACTACATCATTGATATTCAAACAATGATCAGAAGACATGGTGAATTCAATCACCAAGAAGAACTAAACAGGATATACACCAATATGAACCCGACATACAAGTTGTATATAAAGAGGCAAGACGTATCGTCAACACAGGACATCATCAGACTAGCGGAAGAATATGATATGGTCCAAAAAGAAATATATAACAGAAACAATACAAGGTGTGACTGGACACAGGCAAATAGTCGTAATAACAAAATACAGAATTTCGACAGACAGACTTGTTGTTGGAAATGCGGCCGCAGAGGCCACAATAGAAGAAACTGCAGAGCTATCGCTGTACTCTTCTGCAGCCATTGCGGAACCCGAGGAACAACTTCCAATAACTGCCAATGTAGAAGCCGACCGGAAAACTCCAACAGGACTGGACAAGAAGGAGGCAACCCAGTCAGCATTTAGAGTCCTCCCTAACAACCTCCAGCTACGCACACTATAAAGATCAACGACCCCACACAACGATAACGTTCAGCAACGGTAAAAAGTTAAAAGCACTAATAGACACAGGAGCCCAAAATTCGTTTATAGGACAAAAAGGTAAAAAAATATTGGAACAATGTGGAACAAAAAGCGACAGAAAAGCTTTAAAGATCACGCTGGCAGATGGAAAAACCAGCAACATAGAAATCTGTTTTACAGCAAAATGTTCCATAGACAACGTTTGGAGAAAAGCCAAGCTACATTTTTTACCAAACCTAGCTTCAGAAGTAGTACTGGGAATGCATGAAATAACAAGATGGGGCCTTGATTTATCAAACATCTTAAATAGAAATCGCGTAAGAAGGAGAGAACAATACCAAACCAGAACAGAACACAGATCCAGATCGTACAATGCAGACAATAACAGAATACCGACCAATTCCAGGGTTAACGAAACACCAACCGCAAGATATCCGCTCCAACAGAGAAGCAAAATATATAACAAAACGACCTGCCGACTACCGACCGATACCGCGGTCGAAGACCAGACCGAAAATATACCGACTAACGACCGATACCGCGGTCGACAACCAGACCGAAGATATACCGAACTACCGACCGATACCGCGGTCGAAGACCAGACGGAAAATATACCGACTACCGACCGATACCGCGGTCGACAACCAGACCGAAGATATACCGAACTACCGACCGATACCGCGGCCGACGACCAGACCGAAGACATTCCGTCATACATACCGGAATTCACGAACAGTCCGAAACGAGAGCAGCTCGACATTAGTACTACACTAAACAATACCGAAAAAAAACAATTACAGGAATTGTTACTAACCGAATTGGAGAAATTTAAACACATTAAAGGAACAACACATCTAACCGAACATACAATAAAACTTAAACATAATACACCGATCAAACAAAGATACAGGCCCCGAAACCCGGCAATGCAGAAGATCATAAACGATGAGATAGATAAGATGCTAGAAGAGAACGTCATAGAAAAATCTAATAGCCCGTACAGTTCCCCCATCGTCCTAGTAAAAAAGAAGGATAACAACGGATACAGATTTTGCATCGATTTTAGGAAAATCAACGACATCTCAGAAAAAGATGCCTACCCATTACCGTACATCAATCATATCCTAGAAAAGTTAAAATCTGCAAAATATTTTACCACGTTGGATCTAAAAAATGGATATTGGCAAGTACCACTTTCCGAAGCAAGCAAACCCTTGACCGCTTTCATAGCACCAGGAAAAGGACTATTCCAGTTCAAAGTACTTCCATTCGGATTACACGCCGCCTCCGCTACTTTTCAACGATTACTAGATACAATAATCGGCCCAGAAATGGAACCACATGCATTCGCCTATTTAGACGACATAATAGTACTGGGGAAAACGTTCGAGGAACATATGGAAAACTTAAAAGAAGTACTTCACAGACTACAGCAGGCCAAATTACGAATTAATATAGACAAATGTAAATTCTGCAAAGAAGAGATAAATTATTTAGGCCATGTAGTAAACAAGACGGGAATAAAAGTGGACGAAAACAAGACAAAAGCCATAGTCGAATATCCCGCGCCAAAAACCGTTAAACAACTACGCCGATTTTTGGGCATCATCTCATGGTATAGGAGATTTATAAAAGATTTTTCACGAACTACAGCCCCTTTAACAAAGCTACTAAAGAAAAAACAACATTGGACTTGGGACAGAGAGCAAGAGGAAGCATTCAACAAAATAAAAGTACTACTGACACAAGCTCCAATACTGATCTGCCCGGACTTCCAGAAAAGATTTTTTTTACAATCGGACGCTTCGAACCACGGTTTAGGAGTAGCTTTAGTACAAACAAACGACGAAGGACAGGAACAAGTCATCGCTTACGCAAGTCGAAACCTAACAAAGGCCGAAAAAAATTACAGCGTGACAGAAAAAGAACTACTAGCGATCATCTTCGGTGTAGAAAAGATGAAACCCTACATCGAAGGATACCCATTTTCAATTATCACAGACCATCAAAGTCTACGATACTTACAAACAATGGAAAACCCTACAGGTAGAATAGCTAGATGGGCAATGCTGCTGCAACAATTTGACTTCGATGTCATTTACAGAAAGGGCTCCCAGAACGTCCTGGCCGACGCGCTCTCTAGAGAACCAGTAGATCTGGTTTGCTTAATAAACGTAGAAGATGTAGAACCCGACGAATGGTACAATAAAGCTTTAAATAAAATCCAGACAAATCCGCAACTATTTCCAGACTACTCTATCAAAGATGGACTTCTCTATCGACACTTCTGGGACAAATACGATTTAAAAGAGACAGAGGTATCCAACCCCTGGAAACTATGCATCCCAAACCACAAGAGACAACAACTCCTGGCAGAAAACCACGAGCAACCGACCGCAGGACATCTAGGAATAGCTAAAACAATAACCCGCCTAGCTAGAAAATACTACTGGCCAGGGATGTTTAAAGACGCCGCAAAGTTCGTCAGGAACTGCAAGAATTGTCAGCAATTTAAGCCGCAACAAAGCTTAACTCCAGGCCGCATGCAATCTACACAAATTCCCCCACATCCATGGCACACCGTTTCAACCGACATCATAGGACCCCTTCCAACATCCAGCAAAGGAAACAAATATATAATGACATTCCAGGACACCTTTTCAAAATGGGTCGAAGCCATACCGATCAGAACAGCAACGGCAAAATCAGTCTGTCAAAACTTAAAAGATAAAATCATTATGAGATTCGGATCACCCAAAGAGCTAATATCAGACAACGCAAGAACATACGATAACAGGGAAGTACGAAAGTTGCTAGATGAATTCCAGATTTCTAAAAGAAACATTTCGCCATATTCACCCCAGAATAATCCAGTAGAAAGAACAAACAGAGTAATCAAAACAATGATAGCTCAGTTCTGCGATAATAACCATAAGAAATGGGACACGAGCCTTCCAGAACTACTATTCGCATATAATACAGCTAAACACGATTCAACGGGTTTCTCCCCAGCCTTCCTGAACTTTGGACACGAACTAGAAATTCCAAGTAAAGTCGTAAAAACCCCAAACGACACACAACATACCGATCAAAACATAAAATGGCATAAACTACAAGAAACATTCGAACTAGTACGTACAAACCTGGCAAAAGCTTTTACAACTCAAAGCCATTACTACAACTTACGACGAAGAGAGTGGAAACCGACAATAAACGACAAAGTCATGAAAAGGGAATACCAACTCTCAAATGCCGCCAAAAATTTTAACGCCAAATTAGCACCGAAATTTTCAGGCCCATATACTATAACAAAAGTGTGTTCTAATGTAATATTCAAATTAAAACACGACGATAAAAACCGTACAATAACAGCTCATATCAAAGACCTAAAACCCGCATTTACCGATTTCCCTACTCCTTAATCAGTCCAAGCACTTACAGTCAACACCAAGTAGTGACAGTATATTTTAATACAGTTTACCAGTAACCTTCAAGTATAATGTCAGACACGTTAGAAATATATTACAGTGACATAGAAATGGACGGCACAGTTACGCCGCCACCATACACCGTTCCAGAGTTAATATCACCATTGGGGAACACACCAAAACCTAACACCCCGGGCAAAGGCTGCGAGCCCCTGATAAAGGCTATTTCCAAATTTAAAAACCTTTTCGATGAACCAGCCATGGGCATCACAAAAATTCAGAAAGTCCAGTCAATTCCAGTGTCAATCCCGCTGCTCTCACTAATTCCGCCGCAGCATAAAGGAAAAAAATACAGACTGAGACTCCCGAACCAGGTGCTGAGGATAAAAACCAATAATTGAAGCCCCACGAAGGAAGACGTTTTTTAAGAGAGGGGAAGACGATTTTTTTTTTAAGAAGACGATATTTATTTTTTTTTTAGGGCGGACATTTTTTTATTTCGATGTATTGTAAATTGTTTTTTAGGGTAACCAAGTACCTGGCAAGGAATAAAAATAAAAAAATTTTGTTCCAAAATTTTTTTTCCCAGGAAGAGGGGGTGTAACGATGAGTCCAAGCCATCACCGTTAAACCAGCGTGCGCGCGAACCAACCCATGAAGTAGGAGTGTATCGACAGTAGAAAGGGCAAATCTTTGCTATATAAACCGCATTATTTCCTCATAGAGGCAGAATCGTCAGGTGTTGACTGAAGGTTCTCTTCTCCCCTACCCCGGCTTGTGGACGTGTTGAGTTCACAAGTTGTTTCCGTTCCATACCGCCGTTATCCGGAGAGCGTGTTGAGCTCTCCACTACCCGTACTCCGAAGCAGTCGTGTTGAGACTGTCGAGGAGTGTCCTATTAACCCGAATCACTTGAGGGACGTGTTGAGTTTCTTTCTTTTCTTTGTACCTATCGTCCGCTGTTATTAAATCGACACATCGTTCACGTAAAATTCCGAAAACACACTTGATTGCCGATAACACTAATTTCATACGACAAGGTCAAACTTAATTTGAATAAATAGGCCAGGTACTGAGAAGACTAAACTAAATTGTAAATATGTACATAAGATTTTTGTCAATTTAATTTAAGGAAGACAATAAAGTTTTATTTTTATTTTGAACTCTGTCTCTGACTGTCCAAAAGCTACCCGGATAGTGACTCCTACGAGAGGACGTCACAAAATTGAATCGAAATCAAATCGAGAAACTAATAACAGAATTTGTTTTGTACTACAAAATTTGTAGACAGTTTTATATGTTTATATTTTAACCAACTTCACAACTATAAACAAATCTTACATAACCTTCTATAGGACAACATGGGTTTGACACTTACAGTACATATAATTATCTTTGTTTCACACTCTTGAATGACAAAGAGAAACAATGTAGCCGGCAGTTGCTGTGGTAAATACATATATGTTTTTTATTTGGCAACAGCGCTTTCCTGCAAAACTTAACGGTAGCGAAAAAACTTATATATGAGGAAAATTTTGTTGAATTTGTTTACCGTCAAGTTTGTACCATTGAGTTATGACGTCATTAAATCTATGACGTGCACCTCTTATTGTTTGACTTTGAGTTTATTGCAGTTGTTTTGACAATAAACAGGAAGTTCTTGAGGAGAACAGATTTGATCCAATGAATTAGAGATAGGTATATTATGGTTGTTTGTCAAATGAAAGTGATGTTTTTACTATTGTATTATTTAAATTATTTACACTTATATCAGAGATATATTTTTGGAATGTGTGTTATTTATTGAGTATTTATGTTATGAAGGAGACAGTTTTATGACAATGAATAAGAGTAGCTGTACCGATTGTGTGGTTGTGCAATTATTTTGACTTGTAATTATCAAGTCTATTGGCAAAATTAATTAATTTTAATACTAATAATAAACTGATCTGCTTGGCTAACACGTTGTCAACTGAAATCAGGTGGCGAATAAAATACTACACGTCTATTGGCGGATTGGAAGTGTCGGCTTTTGCATTTAAAACGAGAATGGATCTGTCGGTATTTGCATCTAAGCTGCGATTTTGGGAGCCTATAATTATCGGATATGTCGGGATTTGCTTGATAAGCTTGATAAATGTATTATGGACTTTATGGTTTATGTATTTCAAATTCTTATATCTAATAAAAAAGGTTTTGAAAAATTGTGACTTGTCGGGTTTTGAATCTAGGCGACTGATATCCTAATTATAATAGTTAATACAAGAAATTTTTGGATAAATTTTTGGATGAAATACAAACCGCAAAAGAAAATGATCATAAAGATCATAACATCTATCGTTTTATCATTCTTAGATTTTTACAAGCACCAGCACAAGCAATCATGCACATCAAATCAAATTCAACTCGTAATATTAATTGATAATAATTTATGGCATAAACTTTTTAGCACTGCCTTTTTTAAGACAATCATAAATTAGTATCTGGATGCTATCCCTTGCTGATTGTGTTCCTAAACGCGAACTGGTAATTCTCGTGGAGAAGACTATTTTTATAGCGGAAACATCCCTAAAAAAGCAGTTAATTGATACTCGAAGGGCCTCGTTAACCGCAAACTTTTATTGCCTTTCGTAGCTTAACTGCGTCCGTCATGTTATATGGAGGTCGCTGTCAATACCATGGATTATTCAAAATAGCATTACGAGCTGTAAATGTTGCTTTAAATTTCGAAATAATGACCGTCGATGCTGCCGACTGCTATCTGCCTTCTTGTGGGATTTCTAAATAAATTATTTTTATGGGGAAACAGTTAAAAGTACTCATTCGATATCTGAAATATTTATTAAATTTTTATTGAGTCTAGGAACGATATTACTTCACATGTTAACCTCTTTTATCCCTAGAGCCTATTGAATCGGTGTTATTACGGTTTTATTGTTGATTGGATGTAGAAAAAGGTTCATATCAAAACATAATTAATAAATAATAGAATGACCTAAAAATAAAAAAGCAACACTATATCAAAGAAATTTTTTCTTCAGTTTGTTCGACGTAGTCCAGGTTGAGAATTATTCTACGTTTGACTTTATTATGATTTTTAGACGAAAAGCACGGACCAATATAGGCAAAAAGATCTTAACCTAAACTGAACTGAACAACCAGTAGCGCACCCAGAATTAGCCTGAGGAGGTTTTTGAATTTTTTTATGCTACCTCCATATTGAGTCTCTAAAATTTAGTAAGTTAAATTTTAGTTTAATTTAATGTACTAAAGATAGCTGAAAAGCTATGATAAACTGAAAGAATGGGAAAACTATATTAAAATTTTTTTTCACGACATACGAGAAGAACCAAGCTTGGAAAATAACAACGAAGGGCCAGCAATTCTGAAATCTGAAATCATAAATGCAATTAATCATCTCAAAACAAATAAAAGCCCAGGTCCAGACGGAATATACCCAGAAACGTTAAAATTAATCAGCGAAGAAAATATATATATATATATATATATATATATATATATAGCGAGTGTTTGCAACTTTAATTTTGTCGCTTCTCGCATCCCAATCGCCATAATTTCTTATCGGCCCAGTCTCCTTCTTGAAGACCTCTATTTTCCATTTCTATATGAATATTGGATATCCATTTCTTTCTTGGCCTTCCCCTTTTATTTCTCTGTGTAGGTCTCCAGTTCTAAACCTTTCGTGGTATCCTTTCTTCATTCATCCGTCTCAGGTGTCCATACCATTTTAATTGTTTTTCGGCTATCGTATCCATTATTGTGTTCTTTACTTTCATTCTCTCTCTTATGTTTTCATTTCTTATGTGGTCAAACAAAGTTAACCCGGAACATCTTCTCCAGTACATCATTTCCGTTGAGAGGAGTTTTTGTGACATATTCTTGTTAAAGACCCACACTTCTGACCCATACGTCAGCACCGGCTGAATCATAGCCTGATATATATTTTTCTTTGTTTTCTTAGTTAAAGTTTTATTCCACAGGATCGGATGTAGTGTTTTTATCATGTTTTTTCCTTTTCCTATTTTTCTTGTTATATCTTTGTCGTTTCTCCCGTCTTCGCTTAGTGTAACTCCGAGATATTCGTACTGATCAACGTTTTTAATTAATCCGCTTTCTGTTTCCATGTCTTGACCGATGCCTCCTATATTCATTTATTGTGTCTTTTCGGTATTAACCTCTAATCCCCATTTTTTGAATTCGTCTATTAGTTTGTTTATCATGTACGTCATATCTTGTAGGTCCTCGGCAAGAACTACCTGGTCGTCTGCGAAGAGGATTGTGTATATAGGAGTGTCATTTACCCATATGCCCATTGGGCTGCATTTTCTCATCCAATATTTTAAAGCATTACCAAGATATATTTTAAATAGGGTTGGGGAGAGGCAAGAGCCCTGTTTGACACCCTTTGTTTGGGTGAAACCCTTGGAAATTTGGTTTCCAACCTTAATATAAGCTTGGTTATCTTGATATAGCTTTTTCACGGCATTTATATATACTGCATTTATACCTGCGTTTTCCAATGTTGTCCATAGTCTCTGCAGTGGTACGGAGTCAAACGCTTTACGGAGATCTATAAAAGTGGCATGAAGTTCTAGTCCTCTTGCTAATCTCTTTTCTATTAGATGTTTGAGAGTAAATACATTGTCGACACAAGATCTCCCTGGTCGGAATCCACTTTGTTCTTCGATATCTGTGGCTTCTTTTTCTATTCTGGCTTTCAGAACTCTTTCATACAGTTTGCCAGTGGATGACGTAATGCTGATACCTCGGTAATTACTGCAGTCATTCCTGTTTCCCTTTTTGTAAATGGAGTTTATGTACGAGACTTTCCAATCTCTTGGGATACTTTCTCCTTGTAGGCACTTGTTAAACATTTTACAAAGCAATTCTAATGTTATTGCAGTGGCATGTTTGAATAACTCGATAGGTAAATCACCCGGCTCAGGAGATTTATTATTTTTCATTTTTTGTAATGCGTTTTTTATTTCTTCTACGGTAATCATCGCCACTTCATTTAACCCCGTTTCAACTATATCTATATGTGTGTCTAGAAACTGTGTACGTTGTTCATTTAATAGATTTTCGTAATAATTTTTCCATCTTTCTATGTCTATGGGGTTTATTTTTTTTGTTTCTTTGGATTTTTTCTAAGACTGTTGATAGTTTTCCAAGCTTGTCTGGACCTAGATCCTCCTACCATTGAGCTTATTTCTGCACACTTGTTGTCCCAGGTTATGTTTTTTGTTTTTTTAATTTCCTTTTTTACTATATATTTGTATCTGTTATAGTTCTTTCGGTCTTCCTCATCTTTTGTCGCTAACCATTTGAGATACAGTTTTTTCTTTTCTTCTACCAGTTCTAATAAACCTTCTGTCCACCAATAATTTTTCCGTTTTACTTTTTCTTTCGTACCTAGAGCTTCTAATGCTGCTTCATGAATTTTGATTTTCAAAGTCTCATACATTTCTTCCGCTGTTCCGTTTATTTCTTCGTCTAATTTTTGTGCCAAACGTAGTTTATAGAGAAAACTTGTGGACTCATTTTTTAAGCTGTCTATGTTATAGAGCCGTATGGATTCTTTGTTTGTCTGTTCTTGGGATTTATGTTGTTTAATATATCTTATTTCCACGGGTGCCTTTACTAGTAGGTGATCCGATCCACATTCTGCCCCTCTCCAAACTTTTACATCGTAGGGTCTTAAAGATGTCTCTTGTTTAACTACTATATAGTCTATAATTGACTGCAGTTTTCTTGTCTTTTGAGTCCATGTATATTTATTTATGTCTCTATGTTTGTAAAATCCATTCAGTATTTTTAACGAATGTTGTTCGCATACCTCCAACCATCTTGTTCCGTTCTCATTTACTATATCTTCTCCGTGTTGTCCAATTATTTTGTTGTCAAGAGCTTTACCTACTCTTCCGTTCAGGTCCCCTAGCAGGACTATTTCTTGTCTTTTTTTTATTTTATTTAACTCTTCTGAGAGTTTGTCGAAGAACATATCTTTAGTGTTTGTATCTGAGTCGTCCGTGGGTGCATAGATGCCAATTATTTTTATGTCTCTCCCCTTTGTTGTAAGGTCTACTGTTATAATTCTTTCGTCTATCGGGTTCCAGTTGGTAATACATTTTTCCATGTTTTTTCTTATCACGACCGCTACTCCAGCTTTGGCTCTTTTTGATTTTTCTACTCCGCTCCAGAAGTATATATAATTGTCTTTGTAGTGGTTCCCCTGTCCTTTCTTTTTTGTTTCGCTGAGTACTGCGATGTCAATTCGGTATGTACTGAGTTCCTTAAATACTTGATCTTCTTTTGTATTCAGTCCTTGTATGTTCCAACATCCAAAATTCGTTAGCCTTTTTCTTTGCCTATGTCGTTTTCCTTTGAAGCCATCCGAGTTCCGAGGCTGTTCCTTGGGATTTTTAGCAATATTCCTTTTACGCAGGGCGGGGAGCTAACCTACCGCTGTAAATATCAAAATATTTTATTCAATCGCATTTATGATACAGATAAAATACCCCAAGATTGGCTGGAGTCAATATTCATCCCACTACCAAAAAAGCCAAACCCACAACACTGCAATGAGTTCCGTCTGATAAGCCTTATGAGTCATGCAGTTAAAGTCCTACTAAAAATCGTACATAATCGTATCTATAGAAAGTGCGAAACAATCATCGGAAATGATCAGTTTGGATTCAGAGCCGGCATGCGGCATGGGAACGAGAGAAGCCCTGTTCAGTTTACTAGTTCTCGCCCAAAAATGCTACGATCAACAGAAAGATATATTTATATGCTTTATAGACTTCGAAATAGCATTTGATAGAGTAAGACACGACCTACTATTAGAACGTTTGCAAGAAGTCGGTTTAGATGGAAAAGATATGAAATACTTAAAAAACTTGTATTGGAACCACAACGCCAGAGTTAGGATCGAAAGTTCCACATCCGCAGAAGTAGAAATTAGAAGGGGAGTTAGACAAGGATGTGTTCTGTCTAATGTCTATAATGTCTTTTTCTTGCTCCATTCTACGTTTTATTTCTTCATTGCGGATTCTGTCCATCCTTGTCAATCTACAGCTTCTTCTCATAAAATCCATCTCGGTAGCTTGTAATTTTTTCCTGTTTCTTTTACTAGTGTCCTATATCTCTGCTCCGTATGTTACCACCGGCTCAACCATCGTCTTATATATTCGTGTTTTCGTCGTTCTTGTGATTTTTTATCCCAGAGAATGGAGTTTAGGTATTTGGTAATGTTTCTGCCTTTGTTTATTCTTGTATTTATTTCTTCATGCCTATTTCCGTCTTTTGTAAACACTACTCCTAGGTATTTTACTCTATTTGTTCCTTTGATTTTGTCACTCTCCAATGTCAGGTCTTCGACTGTATTTTTCCCCACTAAAAGATATTCGCATTTTTGTAAGTTCATTGTCAGTCTACATTCTTCGTACGTTGTTTGTAGTTTCCTAACATTATAGCTGAGGTCGTCTATATCTTCTGCTACGCATCTGAATTAATAACTAAATATAAGTAAGCAGAAAACGCAGACAATAGTATTTAGTTCCGATAGATGAGTTAAATCATATGAACCAGTAGAGTTACTAGATATTAAGGAAGAACAAGATTGGCTACTTCTGTAAGTCGAAATATTCTTAGGTCAGTTTATTTTGGAATGGTTCATAGTATCCTGACATATTGCATAATTCTTTGGGGAAACTTGTCCTATGCACATAAAATTTTCACTTTTAAAAAAGCAGCAATTCGAATTATTGACTCAGCAGAATATTGCGCCAGCTGCAAACCCTTGTTTAAAAAGTATGGAATTCCTCCTTTACCTTCATACCTTTATTAGATATATTTGAAAATTAAATACCTGTTAATAATAATACAAGGTGTAAAAACATATGATGATCAACATCAGTACAATACAAGAAACAAAAGTCATATCAATATACCATATTCCAGATTGTATGTTACACAACTTAATATAATAGATTATAATCTATATAATTGTTTTTTAAATCTTAACAAAAATATTGATATTAAGGCAATGTCAATAAACGTATTTTTCTATCTAGCTATCTATCTATCTATTTACTGCTAGTTTATGGTAGTAAAATGGTAAGTGAAGACGAATAAATAAGGGAAATATAAACCTTTTACACAATAGTGTAACGATAATTGAACCTGGATGGGAAGAAGGATGCTTAAGGGGAAGTTTAACAATGAAAGATATGTTGGGCGAAGAATTCCAGGTCCAGATACGTTCACTAGGCAAACCGGCACTCAGTAGTTTTGGAGAAGACAAGGGCGATCTTTACTAAAATTTAATCAAATAAAAAGGAAAAACTATATCAAGCAAAGAAGGGAGATCCAAAGGAAGATCCAGTCGAACGGAAGACCTTCAAGGACAAAGTTCTTCGGAATAAAATAAGTAATACAGAGCATAATAATTACCGTCTAGATATTTTACAAAAAAGTCATTTGGGATAGATGAAATTTTAACAGAACAGATAAAACACTTCGGACCAAAAGCTAACGTCAAAAGACTCTGAACTATCGAGTAGCTGCCGTCCGATGTCCCTGCCATTTCACCGGTATAAACTATATCAAAGCTTTATTTTTAATCGAATTCAGAAACCACTAGATACAAAACTAATTCTACAACAGGCTTCAGGCCAGGCAATAAACCATAGAACTCTCCTAAGATCTATAACACTGTGCTTGACTGCGATCTAGTAGAGATCATTATGTCTATTTGGCTATATAATAAACGCTTTTCCTCCTCCTCCATCCTTTAGCCCTTGTCAGGGCGTAGTGACACCCTAAATATTATTAGTCTGCCGTCTCCATTGACTGCGATCTTGTGCCATATGGACGGCTTCATGTAGGGATTTTCCCACCAAACTCTTCATTTGGTCCACCCATCGTATTGGAGATCTTCCTCTTGGTCTTCGGCCTTCTACCTTACCTTCTACTACCAATAGTTCCATGGTGCCCGTTCTTCTAGCTATGTGGCCGAAGTAAGTTAGGTATGCTTGGTTTACTTTTTTTAGTAGCCTGTCTTTTATATGAAGCTCTTCCAGAATTGACAGGTTGGTTCTATGTTCTGTCCAGGACACGCGTAGAATTCTTTTATATACCCAATGGTGCACTAAATGGAAAGAAGAGCAGATGCCAAACTTAGAAAAAGTTCTACCTTGAGAAAACGTTTTGTTGTATCAGCGGTTTTAAAATGCCTGTGTCAATAGTTTAGTCAAATAATTGTGTTAAACGAATATTTTATGAAAGTGAATCCCGTACACAGTTGGTTTAATATTATTAGTAACTTTATCTATCTCTGAAGCTTTTATTTAATTTAACTCTTATGCATGAAAGGAAAAAATCTTGCACTGACAACGCCATGATGTAAATTGTGATATAGATAATATACAGCGATTTTAAATGTAGTTCTATAGGTATAGCAAGCTTTCTATCAAAAGTCCTCTATCCTTAAGGATCACTGAAACATATTCAACGTCAATGCTCGAGAGAATACAGAATGAGATAACTTACATAACAAAAGAGCCGGTTAATGGAATCGTATAGGATGAAAATTAGATATCCCGAAGTTTTACTTGGAATCTAACTTTGAACAAAAACTTCTCCTAATTCCCCAAAACAAAAGCTGAAGTCGAAAGCTATATATGTAAATTCAATTTTGTAAATGTAATGAAAAGTTGGAAAAGTTTATATTTTGCTTTTACTTAAGCCTGGAATCGTTAGGGAATATTGTTTCGCAGAGGTTTTTGGAAAGTTGTGTACTAACTGTATTGTTGTAACTAATTCTTAAATATTGGCGATGGCGAATATCCTGCCTAGTTTTGGTACCTGCTTTAACAGTTGTAGAAGTATTATATGCATATCGATAATAGATTTCTATCAAGGAAATTCGTCAAAAAGAAAGTAGGGAAAATTGAACTTAAGCTCAGAAAACAGTCAAAGCGATACATTGATATCGGGTAGACGTGTTTATCGATAAAGTCATTAAGCTCCCAGTTTTGTGACAATTAGATTATTTTAATTTCGTCAAAAATTAACTCAAAAAATTACTGAAATTAAAGGCCAAACACAGTAGGGTTGAATGGTGTTCAAAATTAAATAAATAAACTCCATCCAGTCTTATTTATAACCAAGCAAGGAAAATTGGGACCATTCCATAGAAATCAAATGTAGAATAGAGAAAGCAAGATCTGCATTTCAAAAAATGGCTAAGTTATTCAAATGTCATGATTTATCAATGCCCAAAATGGGAAAACCCTCTTAAAAACCAAATGGGAAAGATATTGACTCATCCCTCCGATATTGCAAATGAATTTAATAAGACGTTTTCGGAGATGGGCAAAATATTGGCTGAACAAATCATTAGCAACTCCCGCCAGGTATATGATAATACCTCCTTGGCAAACTCAATGGTTTTACTACCTACAAATACATTTGAAATGAAAACAATAATAAATCAACTGAAAAGTAAAAAAGCAACTGGCATTGACGATATTAATTCAGAATGTCTGAAAACAATTTCACCATACATACTCGAACCATTGGTTCACATTTTCAATATATGTTTGGAAGAAGGAATATGGCCCAAAGCCTTCAAAACAGCAGTAGTCATACCAATATACAAAAGTGAAGACAAAACTCTTGCTTTAAACTACCGACCTATATCGCTTATTCCACACATGTCTAAAATATTTGAATTATTACTTAATAATAGACTTACAGCATACATCAAAAAGTATAATTTAATTTCTGCTAACCAATTTGGTTTTAAGCTAAATACTTCCACACAAGATGCCGTCTTGAATTTAACATCAAAAGTGTATGAAGCTCTCAACAATAATAAAGTTTGCTTATGTGTATTTCTAGATTTGGCCAAAGCTTTTGATACTGTCAGTCATAGTAAACTCTTACAAACCTTAGAGAAAGTTGGTATAAGAGGCAACTGTCTTTAACTATTCAGAAGTTACCTATCTGAAAGGCAGCAGGTAGTAAGGGTTTCCGAAACAATAAGCGGACAAAGAGGTATAACGTATGGAGTGAATCAGGGAACAGTGTTAGGACCTGTCTTATTTAATCTATATATAAATGGTTTATTTTCATTGCAAAGTACAGGGCATATAATTGGGTTTGCTGATGACACGGCTATTGTTTATGAAGCTGATAACTGGTATGACTTAAAAATAAAAGCAGAAACTGATCTACAATTCATAAAAGACTGGTTTGATTATAAAATACTTACAATCAATTTTAAAAAAAACTGTTTATTTACCAATTTCTAACTATACTCCGAATATTGATCTATTCGAACCTCTTCGAATAACACATAATCAACACAATTCTTGCATCAAACCAGTAACGAATGTTAAATATTTAGGTGTTATAATAGATACACACCTAAAATGGGATTGTCACATTAAATACGTTATTAAAAAGTTACAGTTTATCCTCTATAAATTTAAGCACCTAAAAAAACACATACCGGATATATACCTTCGCACACTATATTATGGATTAGTAGAAAGTCATCTCCGTTATGGTATACTGGCTTGGGGAAGCGCCCTAAAAACTCACATTCTCCCACTAGAAATCATGCAAAGAAGATTTCTGAGGATAATTAAGGCTAAACCCTACACTTGTTCTACAGATAGACTATATAAGGAGAGCAAAATATTTGACTTAAAGCAGTTATACTTTCTTTGTATATCTGTAAAATTTCACACCATGAAAGTTAAAACCAACTTACCTTCACATGGATATCATACTAGAAGCAAGCACCTCTATATGGCTCCAAAAATGACGAAATCTTTATGTCAACGATCTTTCTTATTTTTAGCCCCTAAAATATACAATCATATTCCCCCTGATATTAAAAATACGAAGAATGTCTTTCTCTTTAAAAATAAATTAAGATTATATCTCATGGAACAGACAAGACATTTTTGTAATATCATTATAGTAGCATAAGTTATAAAGCCATATTCACTTAAACTTTCTTAAAGAAAAAACTTTAATTTTTTAACTACTCCTTTCAAAGATAAAAAAAATAAAAAATAAAAAATAAAAATATATATATATATATATATATATATATATATATATATATATATGTATATATGTATATTTAATATATCGTGGTGTTTGTATTGTTTTATTTAATGTGTTTATCATATTTATATTGAAGCATGTGTGTTTACACTTTTGTCCTTTCAAAAATCTTGTTAACTAATTGATTCATACATAAGTGCTGTATTCATATCAAAGGTTTCTACTAAAATTTTAATTATAGTTATTTTATGATCCAAAAGCAGTATATATTATTGTATTGTATACATTGTATTGTTTATTTTATTTAGCATATTTACCAGAACATAATTTGTGTATTTGCAGGTCTCGTTAAAAACTTATTAGTATCTAAGTTTAATTTTATTATACATCTTTGATTATTGTATCTAAATTTTCAATCTGCTTGTTTTTTTATGGTTATATTTATATTATATATATATATGTGTATGTGTGTGTATGTATGTATATATGTGTGCATATATATGTGTATATATGTGTATATATGTATATATGTGTGTATATATTTATACTTTAGTATATTATATTGTATTTTTATTTATTGTATGTTACATTTACCGAAACAGGTGTCCCCACACCTCTCGGAGACCTACGGGTTAATTTATTCACATATTGTTAATTATTGAAACAAATTTTGTATGATTGTTGAATAAATTATTATTATTATTATTATTATTATTATCAATGCCCATAAAAATCAGGTTATACGATGTTACATCTTTCCTATACTGTTGTACGGAGTTGAGTCATGGACTCTCACAGACGCCACCTGCAAGAAAATTGAGGCTTTTGAAATGTGGCTTTATCGTCGCATCCTGAAGATATCGTATACCGACCACGTTACTAATGAGGGTGTTCTGTTGAGAATGAAAAAAGAAACAGAGCTATTAACCACAATAAAAACAGCCAAAATCGAATACCTCGGTCACATCATGAGGAACAGCGAAAGATATGGACTGCTGCAACTAATCTTGCAGGGAAAATTAGAAGGAAAACGGGGACCAGGAAGGCAAAGGAATTCCTGGCTGAAAAATCTACGAACGTAGTTCAACACAACCACAAATCTTTTTAGAACAGCAGTGTGCATTGCGCAGATTGCCATGATGGTCGCCAACATCCGAAACGGATAGGCAATACAAGAAGAAGAATCCGTTTTGAGTCCTAATTTGTTTAATATTTACACAGCAGATCTACACAATATCACTATTACTAATATTGCATTTAATATTGTACAATATGCTGAGGATTTCTGTATGTATATAGAACACAAAAAATATCAGCAATCCATTGAAAACCTAATTAAAGTGTATGTATTCCATCAAAAATGGTTTATAGAAAATGGATTTGAATTATCTTGCAATAAATCTCAAGTTTGTTTATTTACCAGACATAACTTTTCTAATGCCAGTGAATCAATTTAGGTGGGCACCAATTTTCCTTTTAAAACACAACTAAATATCTGGGAATGATACTCGACCAGAAATTGACCTGGAAGGTACATATTGATGATGTTCATATGTTGAACAGACGCAATAAGGGATTAAACTTTCTTAAATCAATTAATAAATCATATATTTATAGAATTAAACATATTAGTTAATAGTATATTACTTTATGAGCCGGAGAAGCATAACTTTTCTTGACGCGCCCGATTTTCATGACGCGAGGCAAGTCAAAAAAAGTAGCTTCTTTGCCGAAAAAAGTATACTATTTTTTCTTCAAACGTAGCAATTTTTAACCATAAATAGTACAATTCATACGCTATTTACACTCGAAATTAACTGTAACAACTATCAAAGTCGTCTAGATGTTAGAAATTAAAATAATTAAGTCGTCGGTGGGATTTGCGTCTCCCTGGTTACAGTTGTTTGACAGTTGTTTGTAATTATTAAAGACAGCTTACTGTTGTTGCAACCGCAAGCGCAAATTTAGTGCACAGACCACTAATAACTAGACGTTTCACGTAGGTAGCTCAAGGTCAAACTAAACTTAATGTCATTTGTAGTACCGATACTAATCTTCAGATGTCGCTTTACTCTGTCTCTACTTTTACTCTGCAGTTTAGGTTTAGAACACAACTAAGAAAAGAATTATAATTGTCAATCGCCAATTGTCATATTAGCGTCTATATTTTGATTGTTAGTTTGTAAATTACAAATCACCTACCTCAGTGATCTATGTTTTAAATGTTCCTGGCGGTGTTCAAATAGTATTTTGCAGATTAATAATAATCAGTTAAATATGGTTTTTCACAATAAATGTTGTATCCTACACTGTACTAGGTGGTACTAGTTCGTCATACCTTTCCAAATCCTGATGAAGACATTACACGATTTAGGAAGTGGCTTAGTGTTATAAATAATCCTAATTTAGATATGATGAATGCTAGTACAGTTTATAAAACAAAACGAATCTGCCAGACACTTTGAAGATAAGTTTGTTTCTTCATGGAGTCATAAATTGTATAAAAATGCAATTCCTAGCTTACATTTGTATGGTGAGTCCAATAAATATTTGATATTAGAGAACAAATAACTGATTGATGAACTTAAATCTGCAACTTCTTTCCTTGAGTTCCGTGAAAGAACAAAATCCTATCTATCTGAAAGATCATATTATTCAGTAGAAGAGTTTCTTAACGAATAGTGTTATGTACAAGTAACTAAACAATTTGTATAAATATATATTTGAGTATCACATGCAGAAACTTGTATTAAAATGTATTAGTTCGTAAGGATTTATTATGCAATTTATTTAAATTTTGCAATACATTGTGTATTTTATTATTTTTTATTTTGTAATATTGACGATTTATGTAATTTCAGTAAATTTTCAATTGCTATTTTTCTGACTTTTTTGTAAGCTTTTTCCATAAAATTATACAATTTTCAGTGATAATAGCATATTTTTATTCTATATTAAATTACAAAGTTGTTTTACAAGTATTAAATAAATAAATAAATTACATTTTGTTTTATTTTTCCTAAATTGTATTGTGTATATTTGAAATTAAAAATGTCATCCATTTTTTTTTCAAATATACCAAATTATATTTAAAAATTTTAAACTTTATTTAAATTTTCCCACCAAAATTAAAATTTGAATTTCCCGCGTAATTTCTCGCTTGAATTAGTTCCGATACTAATCTTATGGAGCGCTGAATTTCATATCCAACTAAAGTATTGTCGTGGAACATCTAGGGAGGTAGGTGATCTGTGATTTAGTGCGAAAATGGAAAACCTAAACGAAGTTGAGTCCGCGGCTAATGATGCAGTAGCACGTTTGGGGACTCCCAAATCCGTAATAAAGTATCGGTTAGCGTACAAGCACTTCCAAGAGTGGTGCGATACAAGAGGAGTACGGCAAGTTACCGAAGACGTTTTACTGGCATATTTTAATATAATGGAAAATGAAAATAAATGGAAATCTTCTACAATGTGGTCACAATACTTTATGATAAAATCCGAGTTAGTTATTAGAAAAAATGTGGATATAAGCAAATTTTTAAAGTCACGTGCCTTTCTGAAAAAAAACAAGCGAAGGATATACTACAAAGAAGTCTAAAGTTTTCACTAAAGACGAGCTTGATAAATTTTTGTTTGAAGCGCCAGATAAGTTGTATTTAGGATTAAAGGTGAAAAAAATTATATAGCAAAGCATGTAGTATACTCTACTAAATTATAAAAATATTTCAGATTGTTTTGTTAATTGGGGTTACCGGCGCCTGTCGATGCGACGAAATGGTAAAAATGAAGACTGTGGACATTGAGGATAAAGAAAATGTAATAATTATCAAAATCCCAGACAGTAAAACATGACAAATTAGATCTTTTACGATAATTGGTCAAAACTACATTAAACTGTATAAAAAGTATGCTTTCCCTCTTAAAATAGATGTTAAATATTAAGTAGAAGCATAAAACGATGTAATAAAATTATAGATAAACTTTTAGTTTATCTATACAGTCTATTAATAAATTTAATAAATAGATAAACAGTCTTTTAGAATGAATGCTAGTCTTTCGTTGTTATTTTCTGCATCTAATTTGTAGTTGCGATCCACACAGAACATCATAAATTGTCTCCATATATAAGATTTAGATTTTCTTGTGCTACTCGGTATATTTTCTTTAATGTTTTGGTTTATAACTTGGTTTGAAGTACCACCGAAACGACTCATTTTGACGTATACAGCTACAATAATTTTTTTGGCAAACGTCAAACTTTGCTTTGCGATCGGTAGCCATGGTTACGTCGTTGAAAACACGAAGTTGATAGACCAATCAGAATTGAAAGACAGTTTCGTGATACCACAAGGTGTCTTTGGTTTGTGATCGGTCAGATTATGTGAAAATTTTAAGATGAGTGAAATAGTCCTATAAATATGTTGCTTTGCAAGCAAATAGTTGTTTTCTTATATATCTAAGTGTACTGTTAAATCAATGAATAGCAGAATTTTTCTTTTTTCCATGTTTTTATAGGAAAACAACTGCTATATTCCTCGCATATATCTCTCATCAAGAATTCTGTCAAGTTTATTGAATTTATGTATGGGATTAAATAAAAATAAAAATTATTTATTTTATCCCTTAAAACTACAAATAATATCATAATCATACGTAAAATTATAGAATTATACTATATAAAGACGGGCATTTCCTTTACGAATATAATTGGCCACAGAAGTGTTACCAACACCAACCCGTTTAATAAGTAAGCCAAGGAGAGATTTCACCCCAGCGAGTTATTAAAGAAACACATTTACAAGGAGAACTGGCGGAATGTGCACATAAACCAGGAAAGATGGTAATTCAGCCACCAGAATGCTGGTGTTCTGTTATTAAAACATCGTTTTCGGTTGTTGTTTTTAAGTTTCAAGTGCCGCATTGTTACAATCTACCGTATATAACACGGTTCATTAAAAGTTGGTGGACTTTAAATATTGTAATAAGAAAATTATTATATAAGAGACGGAATACACCGAGAATCAATATTGTTATAATTAATGTATTGCAAAAATAGGAAATTTAAATTATATTTTAAATCAATTACCGTACCTATAACTCGATTTGTTTCAAGTACTTTCGTGGCTCAGTATCTTTATTTTTGTATTTGCAATAATGAGGACCAAAAGCAATAATAAAAACACACAAAAATATCAAATGTAGAATTCATCAATAATATGTATCACCATTAGATTAATATACCTGCTATATAGAAACATAAAATTTTATACCAGAACAAAGTTATACCATAAATTTTCAACATCTACAACAAATATGATGTTCCTAACGTGCTATCCGGTTCTAGAAATTCATGAAAAAACTGTTTCTATTTAATCACCGATAAAATATTTCTAATCCACTCTATACTCCATGCGAATCTGTCTTGAAAATTAAAAAAAACTTCTTCTTTTTAGGCTTCAACTCATCCTGGTTCAGGTACTCTCCTCCTAAGTCGATCTTTGCCCAAAAAAAATTATTTCTAATCCAAATTAAAATTCATAATCTGCTGCTGCTTTTAACTCTTCGAATCTAGTGTCCTGTAAAAAAAAGACAGACTGCCTAATAATTTTTATTTAAAGAAACTTACAATTGTGAGCTTTGGAGATCTCTGCTTGCACTGCTTGGCTGCTACCACAAAACCTAACAAACTTTTATCCACTACTCAATCCTTAATAACATAACATAATTTGATTATTACTATTTAATAGATTAAATAGTAGTCAATGTAGTTTTTTTCAAAGTAGTATCAAATATTTAGAGCATATCAGAAGGGTTAAAGAACAGTGAAGGGAAAGTGAAAGCAATAGTAAAAATTATTACAGTAAGTAACTAAAACTATTACAGAAGTAAGAGCTTTTGCAGGAATGACAAATACAATGAGGCATTCAAGGCTGCAAAGGGACATTTAGTATCTGATAGAATTCTAATTTATTTTGATCCATTTAAAAAATTAAGGCTAGTGTGTGATAACAGGAATATGGATTAGGTGCAGTGCTTTTGCACGTGATGGAGTTGGCGAACAAGACTTATCTTAAAACTATACTGGCATCAAACGACAACAATTGAAATAAAGTACACAACATCCGAAGATATACAAATCTGACAAGGAGTGAGACAGATTCTTAGCGTCTTATCACTGCTACTGTTTAATTTGTATTCGGAGTCTATATTCAGAGTAGCATTAGACGAGGTCCAAGGCGAAATTAAGATGCTGATGATACCGTCTTAACAGCAAGCAACGCACAAAAACTACAAAATATAATAACTGCGGTAGTTAACCACAGCGAAATATTCGGTTTACATCTAAACATTTTCAAAACTAAAACTTTAGTATTTTCAAAGACACCAATCAACGTACCTGTGTCTGCCAAGGTAGTGAATTTAATTCAGATGGGGTTTCCTGAAAAGCGGTCTGAGGAATTGTTAAAGCATTTTTTTAACCGTAGAAATGAGTTCATATTCAGGACTAGTAATGAGGGGCTATCGAGTGGTGGTTCCTATAAAATTAAAAATGCAATTTCTTAATGAGTTACACAGTACCCATGGTGAAGTCAAACGCTCGAGAATATTTTTGGTGGCCATCGTTAGATAGGGACATTGAGAAAATTATTAATAATTGCAAAGTTTATTGTCCTTTAAGAGCAGAACCTATTCAGGTAACAGTCATACCATGTGGCAAGGGGAATAATTTCTTTGAAAGGGGTCATGTTGATTTTTTGGGTCCACTTAGAGGGAAAATGATATTAATAATTTTAAATTCTTATACAAAATAGCCAGAAGCATTTATAATGAATTTAACAGAGTCCTTGGTAACAATAAGTCAATTTAGGGAAGTATTCGTTAGGTTTGGTCTGTACAGATAACGGACCTCAATTCACTTCGGTGGAATTTTCACAATATTTGTCTAATAATTTGTTTAAATAGATAACTTCTCCACCTTATCACCCCTAAACAAATGGTTTTGCTAAAAATGCAGTTAAGACATTAAAGAGTAGTATTACAAAGATTATTAAGGAGGACACTGGTGATAACATGGCATTGCAAGTTGCATTACAAAGATATTTATTTCACTATAAAAACTTCATACATGTTTCCACAGGTGTTACCCCTTCAGATGTTATTTTTAAACGTAAAATTAAAAACCGTTTTGATTTGTTATTGGAAAATAAAGCTTAGAAATTGTTACATGTTAAAATGAAAAGGGAAGAAAAATTTGTAAAAGAGGATATAATGCTAGTAAGAGATTATAGGTATCCTAATAAGAGGAAATGGGCAAAAGGAGTTATAAATGAGGTTTTAGGAGATATTATATTTGTGAAATTGTTAATGAAAATATATTTTGGAACCGTCATGTCGATAGGAGCTGTAAACCGAGCTGTTGAAAATAAATTAAGTTTAGATGAGTTTGAAGTATCTGTTCCTATGACGCCTCTTTATGATAATAAGATACCTGAATTAGTTGTATCTGATTGTATTGGAGATATAATATCATGAATGATTAATGTAGGAGATAACAGTGTGAGTAATAAAAAACCAGATAGTAGTGAAAGTGTGGAGGAAGAAACTTTAGATAAAGTTAATGCTTTGTCAGTGCGATCAAAAAGTCTTATTAAAGCTCCCGATCGTTTAAATATTTAGAGGGTAGGTATTGTAGTATCTTAAGAAATACTTCGTGTAAACTTAGCTTTAAGGAATATGACAGAATTGGAGGTTAGATTGGCTCCTTATGTAGAAGCTTAGATCGTAGTCAGATGCGTATTTTACATTTACTAATAAAGTGCCAAACGCTAATTTAGAGCTGATTTGATATCTGCTCCTCGGTCATAACAGTTAGTTTTATAGATCTATCAGCAAGACTTATAATTACACACTTCTTATGGGAAAATGGATGATAAGATTTATAGTTGAGCTATCGTAAAGACCATGTTTCTTTTGTAAATCAAATAGTTTTAACTGTGTTATTAATATATATATATATATATATATATATATATATATTTATATATATATATATATATATATATATATATATATATATATTGGTATGATGTTTTATTTGTATATGAGCAATAAGTGTTTAAAATAAAATATATGAGTATAGGGTTTTTATCGCGGTTCTCAAAGAATTACTTTGTAAGTACTTTTTTAAATTATCTTTATTATACCTATTATGAAACAGACATATATATCTAATATAGACAATATAAATTTAAAACAACCTATCTAAAACTTGAAATTCTTACAATTATTAAATTATATTAACAAAATTTGGTACCTTTCTTAATCAGCCTCGGTTATCATTGTATTTGTGAAATTTCATATAGATATTATAATTTAAAATTCTTGTAATTTTTTCATATAATATACTATCCTCCTGTATTGAACTATTGAATTAATTTACTCTCATACTCTCCAACTGCTTCTGACTTAATGAATTCTTCCAAGTTAATCCTTTCTTCTAATTTAAATTAATTATAACTGTCTTGAACTAACTTTCTTGATAAATCTAATTTAATAACTTAATTGTAACTGACTGACTTCATCTCACTTAATCCTTTTTTCTAACTTAATTTAACTTAATCACTTCATGAATTCTTCTCACTTAATCAATTGTAACTGACTGACTTCTTCTTACTTAACTTATGCCTTCTACTATCTTAATAATTGACTGTAACTGACTTAGTAACTGTAACTTAATTTCTGACTGACTTAATGTAACTTAATTCTTGAATTCTTCTAACTAACTCACTGCCTGCTCCAAATTACCTGGTATTTATATTATTTTATGGTTCCAGACTTTTCTAGCAATAAGCCATGTTCGAAACTTTTCATCTCATCCATAGATGAAAGTTCTGGAATCATCGACTATGCAAATAGGGCTAACTGGCTTGTATATTGACGTTTTCCAGAAAATTTTAGTGAGAAACTTATGGACATTTTTCCAGATCAGAATTCACTATTATATAATATATAAACTAAATGTCTTTAATTTAAATGAATTTAAATGTCTATAATTTAAAAAAAAAAAAATTTTAACATTTATTATTATGCTAACTTCTTAAAAATACCCTCCTATAATTATTTTTTAATAATATTCGCTAGTATATAACTTATAAATTATTTCTTTAACCACTATTTAAATAAGTTTATTAATTAAACATCATAATATTACTATACTAATTTCTTGTATATGTATTATTATTCCAATATATATATATATATATATATATATATATATATATATATATATATATATATATATTTAATAGCGATATGTGTTCTCCGTAATGTAAAAATAGTTGCATGTATATCGATCTTAAAGAAAAAACCACTCTCATGTATTTTTGATAACCGATTCAGCTAAAAAGACCATCCCGACTTCGAAGAAACTCCAAAGTGAATACCTCCGAGTATTGGAACATTCATAATAAGTGTATATACACATCTTGACATATTTTCAGAGTTGAAATATTTTGAATTATCAAAGTGTGGTGCCGTAATACGGACAGAAGTCCAAACGGTTTCCACGGAACGCTTTAAAGTCCCCACGGAGATTTTGTCACGTTCCAAGGGGCTCAAACGAAAATCAACTGGGGTCATTTTTGCGTCGAGGGGCACGTGGTGTAATGTCGGACTACGAATATGCAGACTGACTGTCCGTTCTTAAATATATTATGAGACGCTATTTTCCAAATGGAAATTTTATATATTTATATATGAATATCTACGGTTTGCTCGGTTTTGTTCTGAGCACATATTTGCCTTGTTGTTCTTTTTGACTTTGACTGGCTTCAGAAAATCTAATTCTATCGTGCGGGCGAGCAATGAAGCGGCCGGGGATCCCTCTGAGGTTTTATCTTTTACATTTACAAATATTTACCTACCTATATAACATTCACTTTTAATTATAATAACGAAATTTCTGCTTGTACTAGAAGACTTAAAATTAATAAATAGACAAACATATATTCTGCGTATAAAGTTTGTTTTTCACCAAAAACATAATCTATAGATAAAAAATTACGTTAAATAGCAAATTTTAACGCCAAAATTCCATTTGGGGTTTAAGACTAACTAATATAAAATGTATAGAACTTCATGCAGCAACTGGAGAAAACTTTACAAATAAAAAAATAGAAAATTTCCCAGTTAGAATAAATGATACCCGAATTCCTTATGCAACATCAGCAAAATACTTGGGCACCATCCTAGACGCGAAGCTGCGCTGGAAAGTCCATGTCAAAAAGAAAAGAGCGGAGCTTGATATTAGATATAAGAAATTGTATTGGCTGATTGGAAAAAATTCAACATTATCAATTCATAATAAATTATCCATCTACAAGCCAGTACTGAGGCCAGTATGGGTATATAGGTGCCAACTCTGGGGCTGTACCAAAGCTAGTAATCTACATATTATCCAGAGATTTCAAAACAAAGTACTGAAAAACATTGTTGATGCTCCTTGGTATATTCGTAACAGCAACCTCCACCAGGACCTGGGTATGGAAACTGTGATCGAAATAATCAAGAGAACAGCAGCAAGTCACGAGCAGAGGCTGCATAGTCATGTGAATGTCGAGGCCATCCAGCTTCTTGACAACACTGAACTAAAGAGAGAACTCATAAGAACAAAACCATTTGAGCTAGTGTAAATGTGTAACAGTTTAGTGTAAAAAGCAGAGTATAGTGCTGTGAAGTTATTGCATGTTAGTTGTAGTGCATTCGTTAATAGATAAAATAAGAGTAAGCCATAGGGTAAGCCCTTAGATTTAAGTATTTGCTGTTATTGTGTAAGGTCAGAAAATATCTGATAATAGGTTATTTGTGACCCATTGGTCAGAGAAGAAGAGAAAGACCCAGAACAAGGTTTCTTGATAACATCGATGAAGACATGAGAAATATGTGAATACGTGCTTGGCGGAGGAAGGCGATGGATAGGTACGACTGGAGAGAAATTCTTGAGGAGGCTAGAACCGATGCATGCTTGTGAAGCCAGAATGATGATGATGATATAATAGTTTTGAAACTTTCTGCCAGGCCTATTTTATTGAAACTATTTACACAGCTTTTTCTTCTCCACACTTCTGCAATAATTTGTATAATAAAACTTAATTTAGATCGCAAATGTTCTGTTGTTAATGAAATAATAAAAAAACTCCTTTGTTGCTGTATTGTTTTAAAATTAAATGAACAGGAATTGCAAAAAATTGGTAATATAATTGAAAAAAAGTGATTTGGTCGATCACAAAAGCTTGATTTTGTTGTTTAAATATTGTTTTAAAATACCCAATTATCGGTTTATACGAAATTATTTTTTGTAAATGCTCACATTGTTGTTCCACAATAAATTTGAAAAACTCATTACGCCCACTGGACAATTAAAAACTAATCAGTCTAAAATTATTTATATCAAATCCAGCGGCATGACAGCTTTTTGCTTATATAGGAGTTCGAGAGTATATTATTCAGCCAGGGTGTTATTCAACGCCTCTGGATTAAAAAAATTAACTCTTAGATATTTTTTTTACATATATAAGAGGATTATGAAGACGCCTTGTTTTACAAAATCATCTACATCAAAAAAATTATTCCTATCCCACTGGCACTATTATATTTAATAGATTGTAGATGTATTAACTTTCTTTTGCATTTTCTGTTGTACTTCTTGTTAAAATTATTGTAGCATTTTTTCCTTCATTCTGACAAGGTTTTAAGTTGCATCTTAAAAATATTCGAATAGCAATAGTTAAGAATTGCATCTCAAAATCTTCGAAAAAAAAAACACTTTAGTATTTCTTCGAGTAGAATAAACAAAATACAATTGTTTATTTCTTCTTCTTAACGTGCCCTATCAAGTCCCCTTGACGTTGGCGATTAACATGGCGAAACTGTCTCTGTCTCGAGCTATTCTAAAGAGTGGCTCAGCTTTCTTTATTCCTGTCCACTCTCTGATATTCTTCAACCAAGAGGCCTGCTTTCTACCAATTCCTCTGCGTCCTTCGATTTTATCAAGCAGCTCGCGAGCAGCATTTGCTCTCTCAAGGACTGCCACATTTGTCAGCATAGCCGTCCATGGAATTTTTAGTATACGTCTGTCCAGCCACATTTCAAAGGCCTCCAGACGATTAATGGTGGATATTTTTAATGTCCATGCTTCGACACCAGAGGACTGGCCAAATGTAGCATTTAACCATACGCTTTCGAAGTTGAAGTTTCAAGTTATCATTACAGAAGAATGACCTCATTTTTAAAAATGTCGTGCGGGCTATCTCGATTCTACATTTTAAATTTTGATCTGGATCTAGTTGTTTAGTAATATGGCAACCAAGATATTTAAAACTGGACACTCTTTGAATTATATGACCATCAACATATAATCGTGTATCTTGATGTGCTAAACGGCTAAACACCATGTGTTTTGTTTTTGAACAGTTTATGTTTAGGCCAAACTCTCTTCCCACTTTATCAATGGCATTTAAAAGGCATTGTAATCCATTCATGTCATCACTTAAAATAACTGTATCGTCTGCATATCTGATTGTATTTATCAGAATTCCATTAACTTTTACGCCCCATTCCAAATTATGCAGCGCTTCTTTAAATATTCTATATGAATATAAATTAAATAACAGTGGGGATATTATACAACCCTGTCTGATACCTCTTTGTATTTTACATATTTCTGTTGATGTTCCGTTTATGCAAGCTGTCGCTGTTTGACGCCAGTATAACTTTTCTATGAATCGTATGTCTTGACTATCCACTCCTTTATCTTTTAATATTGTAATTAATTTGTAATGCTGTACTCGATCAAAGGCCTTTTCATAGTAAATAAATACAGCAAAGACGTCTTTCCTTTGATCTCGACATTTCTGCAGTAATACATTTAGTGTAAAGAGGGCGTCCCGAGTTCCCAGTCCATTTCTGAAGCCAAATTGTGTTTCATCCTGATCTTCTTCACATGTATCTCTGATTCTACTGTGGATGATGCGTAGAAATATTTTCAAAGTGTGGCTCATAAGGCTTATCATTCTATAATCGCTACAGTTTTTCGGACGTTGTTTTTTTGGTAGTGTTATGAATTCGGATTTTAACCAATCTTCAGGGATATCACCAGTGGAATAAACATCATTGAAAAATTTGACCAGTATTCCAATGTTCTCCTCATTTATAAGCTTTAACATCTCTGTCGGTATGTTATCAGGGCCAACGGCTTTCTTGTTCTTTGCCAACTTTATAGTATGCAGTATTTCTGATTTTAGTATTTCTGGTCCTTCACCTTCAACTAAAGTCTCCGGTTCTTCAGGTCTATCATCATTATACAGTTCATTGTTTATTTACATTAAGAAAAGTTGTCGATGCAACTTGAGATTCAAGGTTAGGAGAATTAGCATCGCAGCGATGAATTTTTCATAGTAGTCCCATTTACACCGTTAGGATCTGAAGTCTTGTCCTTGCATTTCGCCAGTCAAGTGCTGCTGGTATTAACCCAGTACTATCAATTCTTGCTTAGCCTATCTCAGAGTCCAGTAAGAATTTTGGTCTTTGTTCGCCTGTCAGAAATAGAAATGGAATTAGAAATTATGATTTTATTTTTTTTTTACTAAATTTCCAAGTTATCTCTCGAACACACACTCACTGTTGTGTTCTTCAGAACATCTGAGAGCCTGTTAGCATAGTTAACGTCTGTAAACCTGGACTTCTATGTCTAATTTAAATTCCAAGACAAAAGTTCTTCCACTTGGGTTAATTTTTCAATACCCAAAACAATCCAACTTCTGAGACATAAAAAAGAATGTTAAAAACTCCGTGGACTATCAGAAAACCGAGCAAATATCGGCTCATCACAGCTCAAGAATTCGAAGCTCAAGAATCTGCAGCAGCAGTAGCAGTACACAAAATGAAGATCATGCAACATTCAAGTTGTCAACATTTTCGCAGACCATACTATTCGAAGAAGCAGAAGAAGAAGAATGTTTATCCTGAAATCGTAACATCGTAGTCCTGGTCAGTTCGGCGGCGAAAATAAGATCACAATTGACAATCCTTCCTCTGGCTGCGTCAATCTGGTGCGTTGAACGAGATAGACATCCTTATCCCTGTCCATTCCTTTCGGCTTCATTAACGCAGTGGGTACCAGAGAGGCACTTTTCGGAGTACAGGTACTGATTTAAAGATGCAGGGACGTTAACTGCGACGTATACGCGTACTTGATCGACTATGAGAAGGCATTTGACAGAGTTCAACATCAAAAGATGATAAACATTTTAAAAGAGGTAGACCTGGATGACAAAGATCTCAGAATAATTTCAGAACTCTACTGGAATCAGACCGCATACATGAAAATTAACGGAGAAGAAACAAATCACATAAAAATACTACGTGGAGTTAGACAGGGATGTATCCTATCGCCGTTGATATTTAATATGTACTCAGAGAAAATTTTTAACGAGGCTCTTTACGGAATAGACGAAGGCATCCTTCTAAATGGTGAAAGAGTAAACAATGTTAGATATGCCGACGACACCATGGTGATAGCAGATAGTTTAAAGGGACTTCAGAGGCTAATGGACAGAATAAACGAGTACAGTCAACAGTACGGACTAAACATTAATACTCACAAAACGAAACAAATGATTATCAGCAAGTAGAATATAAACGGGGCTCATCTATACATTAATGGGCCGGAGATCATCATCATCATCATCATCATTCAGCCCATACTCGTCCACTGCTGAACATAGGCCTCCCGTAGTTCACCCCACAAATTTCTGTCCTGAGCCGCCTGCATCCAATTTTGATGTGTCCGTTTCAGGTCATCCGTCCATCTTGTTGGTGGTCGTCCTCTATTTCTAAAGGCATCTTGTCTGGGTCTCCACTCAAGAATGCGTTTTGTCCATCTGCCGTCCTTCGTTCTCGCGACGTGCCCTGCCCAGTTCCATTTTAAGGTTGATATTCTTTTGATTGCGTCGGTTACTCCCGATCTACGGCGCAATTCTGTGTTGGGTATTCGGTCTCTCAGGGTTAATCCCAACATGGACCGTTCCATTGCCCTCTGTGTTGTTCGAATTTTGTTTGCGGACGTCTTAGTAAGTGTTAGCGTCTCCGCACCATAGGTTAGAACTGGCAGCACACATTGATCGAAGACTTTTCTCTTCAAGCAGATGGGAAGGGCTGATTGGAAAACATCTCTTAGCTTTCCATAAGCTGCCCATGTCAACCCTATTCTACGTATTAGTTCATTGGTCTGGTTATCTCTACTTAAGCGAATTTCGTGTCCCAGATATTTGTATGCTGATGTTTGTTCTATACTTGTTCCAGCTATGTTGATGTTCTCACTCAGAACAAGGTTTGTCATCACTTGTGTTTTTGAGTTATTGATCTTTAAACCCACTTGTGTAGAGGCATGGTAGAGTCTTTCGCACATTTCGATGGCATGATCTATGCGGTCTGTTATCAGGACTATATCGTCCGCGAACCTGAGGTGACTAAGCTGCTCTCCATTTATGTTTATGCCCTTCTCGTCTAGGTTTGCACGCTTACACATGTATTCCAATAATGTTGTAAACAGTTTTGGCGAAATGGTGTCGCCCTGGCGAACTCCGCGATGAATTTTGAACTTGTGTGTATCTTCATGGAGTCTGACGCATGCCGTGGCATTATCATAGATATTTTTGATGACAGTGGTGTAGCGGTGATCTATTCGGCACTCTTTTAAAGCTTCTAGCATTTTCTGGTGGTTTACTGTGTCGAATGCTTTCTCATAATCCACAAATACTAGGACGAGGGGTTTATTGTACTCTATACATTTTTCGATGAGGCTTTTAATAACTTGTAGATGGTCGTTTGTGCCGAAGCCTGACCTGAATCCTGCCTGTTCGCATGATTGGTAAAAGTCCATTTTGTTCGAAAGTCTGTTTGTTATGACTTTTGTAAAAAGCTTGTATATGTGTAGCCTTGGCCGGAGATAGAGCGAGTAAAACAGTATTGTTACCTGGGAACTGTTATTAACGAACAGTGGAGCAATTTACAGGAAATAAAGTGCCGCATAGGAAAGGCAAGAACGGTCTTTAATAAAATGAGCGCCACCTTCAAAAGTCACAACATATCCCTTGATACAAAAATAAGATATTTGAGATGCTATGTTTTCTCTGTGTTGTTGTACGGGGCGGAGGCATGGACGCTTACAGACACCACTATTAAAAAACTTGAAGCATTTGAGAAATGATGCTTTATAGAAGAATGCTGAGAATATCATGGACAGCAAGGATCACGAACAAGGAAGTTCTAGGAAAAATGAAGAAGGAACCAGAGATTGTGTTTACCATCAAACGCATAAAATTGCAATATCTGGGACACGTTATGAGAAATCAGCACCGTTACTCCCTGCTACAGTCTACATTGCAAGGTAAAGTCAAAGGTAAGCGAGGACCAGGTAGAAGGAGAATATCATGGCTGCGGAATTTAAGAACATGGTTTAAGAAAACCTCAACGGAGCTGTTTCGAGCCGCAGCGAGCAAGGTTATGATTGCCAATATGATTTCCAACATCCGAAACAGATAGGAACCAGAAGAAGAAGAAGAATCCCTGTCCAACTACTCGTTTTGCATTGAGGAATGAGTACGACCTCAATTCCTCGATCGCTGTATTTTAGTTTACCATATCGAATATCGTCACACCCATCTACCGAAATAAATAAACAGTACGTTTTTGTATTCAAGCATTATATTCAGTAGACACTTAACGATAATTACTTTTTCATGTTTCATGTTAATTTGAAATAAATGCCTATACGAACGAATCCTGTTTCTCTGGCTGAATTACACTACCCGACCTCACAGCTTTCTTTTTGATAGATCTATAAGTATTATTTTCGAGATTAACTAAATGCCAGTCTTTTAGCAGTGACGTTTTCTATGTTTGAATTGAAAGGTAATTATTTGGTTTTTCAATTTAGTCAATTTTATGCCTCACCAGAATCCATAGCGCTGCAAGGTTTTACAGTGAACAGTTTTAATTTCACTTCTTTACCCATGACGAGTAAGCTGATATATTTAATATTTATTCAGAAGAAATGGTAACAATAACAAATATCCACACAGTTGAATGCCTGGATAATGTAGAAGATGGTGACAATAAAAGAAACAAAAAGGGGCCTGGAAATAGAAGGATAAGCAACGAATGCATATCGTCACAACAACTAAGTCAATAAAAATATAGAGAAGTAAATCATCAAATAAGAGTTGCTAAATATTAAAACTGTTCAAGTCAGATTGGTATATGACTTTTAGTATATTTTATGTATTGTTGTACCAGCCTTCCGTTGGTGCCGCCATTTGATTTCTGATCCCGTGTTTATTCAAATCGATAAAATTCAATTAAAATCCCAAATAAAACAGAGTGTGTTGTGTATTTATTATCAACACATCCTCTGGGATAAAATATATAAAACGAGAGTGGATATATAAAAATTTCAACGATTAATGACATGCTCGTTAGTTCTGGAAGGGTTGCATATGCCATAAATTATCGGTCCGGGCCGGACACACGAATTTGTCAGGATTTTACAGAATTTAAAATTTTCAGTTTGCCCACTGATAATATAGAATCATTGAAAAAATCGTAATTTGAAAGATTATGAAAGCATTTATTTATACGGCTTATTGGTAATTTAGTCACAACGCTTAATGACATAGCATGACAGCTATAGGTTGACAATGTCAATATAGTTGGATCTATCTGGATATGTACGTTTATAGAATATGATAGAATGGTCATGTAAAAACCTTTATTTTTTGTTTAAAGATCATTACATTCACAAAATGTTGGATGATCATCATCTGTTTCTCATTGTAGTTTCTTATTTAGTCTTTGTTTGAGTCATACCCATAACTCTATGGGTATGATTTTTTTATTTTACTGATATCATATCGATGAGCACGCCAGAGAATATCAAACATAGTATACTTGTCTTAACGTACACTCTAATGATAATGTTTTCAGAATTATAAACTTTGTCATGTCTAAGAATATGGTAATAGTTGGGATACGATTTCCCCATAAAGATATACATACCTTTAACGATTTCAAAACTATGACAATTAACAACACATTCTTTTTTTCTGAAATCTCACCGTTTGATATTAAGAATGCTATATCTTCCTTAAACTATACCAGCTCAGTAGGTATTGATCAAATCCCCACTAAAATAATTAAATACATTTCTTCATATATATCTTCTGTTTTGTCTCACATCATCAACCTATCTGTCAAGGATGGCAAGTTTCCAAGTGACCTTAAAACGGGAGTAGTCACTACAATTTTCAAAAAGGGAGATCCATGTTTGGTTGATAATTACAGACCAATCACCGTAACAAGTGTACTCTCTTAGATTATCGAAAAGTGTATTTATAGTAAAATGTTAAATTTTCTGAATAAATATGATATCTTAAATAAATGCCAGCATGGGTTTCTTCCTAATAAATCTACAGAGAGTGCTTCTATTTCATTATTTAATTATATCCACGCTGCTTTGGATCGAAAAAGGTATGTGGGTGCACTCTTTTTTGACTTAACTAAGGCTTTTGACTCTATTGACATTGAAATTATACTGCATAAATTAGAAGCCCTTGGTTTTCGGGGTTATTTCTTGAACTGGTTAAGGTCATACTTACAACATCGTAAATTTCTTGTAAAAGTCGATAATAAGAAGTTATCTGTTTTTAATCTTGATCAAGGTGTACCGCAAGGCTCCGTATTGGGACCCTTAATATTTCTTTTATATTTCAATGATTTGACACATTTTTTAACTGCAGACCATACAGTTCTTTATGTAGATGATTCAACAATTGTAGTTGACGAGTCAAATGAAGTTGAACTCATATCAAAAATGAACTTAGTAGCACAGGAATTTACAACCTGGTGTAAAAAAACTCTTTAATGGTAAATGCAAAGAAAACTATTTGTATGCAGTTCTACTCGCGCTTTAAGCCATCCCATTGTTATAAAATCACAGTTAGTTCTGAGGAAATACCTTTTAGTGATACAACATTATTTCTTGGTAGCATTCTAGAAAGTAATATGACATGGGATGAAAATGTCACTAAAGTCTGCAAAACAACGAATAAGGGTTACTATGCGATCCTTTAGTTGAAAACTCTATTTAACACCAATCAATTGATAAGTGTGTATTATGCATTAGTTTATTCATATATGGCCTATAACGTTATCTTGTGGGGAAACTCTAAAAACTCTTCTAGAGTTTTATTACTCAAAAGAGAATTCTTAGATTGATAATTCAATATTGATAATAGACAATCATGTCGAAAATATTTTATTGAACACAGGCTGTTGACTTTTCATGCTTTATATATTTATAAGTGTATTATTCACGTCAAAACTAAATCTCAAAATTTTACCCTCAACTCTGACTTTCATAATTACCCGACAAGACACGGGAGGTTGATAAGCGTGTGTAAACACTCCACAACTCTCTTTGAAACTAGTCCTGATTTTGCAGGATCTAAATTTTATAATTGTTTGCCACTTAATATAAGAAATGAAAACAATATTCAAAAATTCAAAAATAAATTAAAAGCATGCTTGATCCAATTATGTGTTTACAACCTAAATGAATATTTTGACTTAATAAAAGACTATAGAGAATGAGGACCGACGGGTTCAGAGACGCTCTATATTGCATATCTTTGTTTTTTATTTTTATATTAATATATATTTTATTAAGTTTGTTTTATGTAATTGTCCTATATAACTTTTTGATCATGCTTTATGTACTATATGACTTGTCTTGTATCACAATGTGATCTGATGGGATTAATAAAGAATATTCTATTCTATTCTATTCTATTCATAAGAGAACTTGTAAACCTCCTGATAATGCAACGATTAATCAAATATATCATATAATCATCGATGCAAGATACTGCTCTAACTTATTAGATGTTAGGTCTAAAGTTGAGGTTGGGTTAATTGGGTAGACAGCTGACAGAAAGCACATCATCGTACTTGATTTTATTAAACATCATATTGCTGTTCAATTAAGTAAGATATACACTAACAAATAATTATCATATTGTACCATGTTTTAAATGATTGTAGCTTTTATCCAATGGTGCCAATAATGAATTGTTGAACAAAGTACACTTGGCTTCCAATCAGCTGTATACCCAATTAACCTCAACCTCCTTTTTATCTGTTTTTATTTCCTATTTCTATAATTTTTGATCTTTCGTCCTTAATTAAATCATAAGTTAGGATCGTGCTGTTGATAGAAATATAATTTCAGTTACATTCTATATTTTCAATAAACAGAGCGAAATTACTTACAGCTATGGGAGAAATGAGAATACACAACAAATTAAAACGTATAATAAAAATGACAATGAGCAAAACCGTAGTAACTGTAAAAACACAAGAAGGAGACACAGAAGAATTTGTTATAAATAAAGGTGTACGTCAAGGAGATTCATTATCTGCAACTCTGTTTAATCTTGCCCTGGAATATATAGTCAGAAAAATCAACAAAGCTACACTTAAAATGAGAGAGGGACAAATGATAGCATATGCCGAGGATATTGTGATTATAATACAGAACAGAAAAAAATGGAAAGTATGTTAAAATAATTGGTAGCAGAAGGGAAAGTAATGGGATTAGTAATAAATCAAGAAAAAACAAAAATAATGAGATTTGACAAAAAATATGAAAACAAAAAGGTTAGACTGGGAGAATATATATTTGAAGAAGTAGAAAAGTTTAAGTATTTGGGAATATTATTAGCAAACAATGGAGAAAGGGAAACAGAAATTAAAGAAAGGATAATTACAGCAAATAAGACATACTAGGCAAATAAAAAGCTTCTAAAAAATAAATTACTGAGCAAAAAATCGAAAATGAAAATATATAAAACAATAATTCGACCGACTATGATGTATGCTGCCGAAACCCTTAGCATGACAAAAAAACAAGAGGAAGACCTTAGAATACTAGAAAGGAAAATACTAAGAGCAATATTAGGACCAATAAAAATTAATAAAAATCAATATAGACAAAGAACGAATCATGAACTACTAAACGAAATTAAAGAGGATATAGTTTGTAAAATAAAACAGCAAAGGGCAAAATGGCTAGGACATATATGGAGATCAGGACCATCTACGACAATATTCTCAATATTGGAATGGACACCAGCTGGTAAACGAAGACGTGGAAGACCAAGATCTACATGGCTACAAGAAGTAACAAACGATCTCAACAGGGTGGGCGTACGACAATGGAGAGAAAAAACCAGAGATAGGAAACAGGCTGTTTTCGCAGTTATAGCATACTGCGATTTGAAGTGGGCGTATCACTTACTTTTCTACACTGCTATGTCAGACCCTACGTGACTTCCTAATAGTTTGGATGTTTATTCAGTGGCGCCGGCCCACGGGTTGTTTAAAATAAATGCATTATTCTCCATTCAAATAAGTTTTGTCGGAATACATTTTAATTTATATGTCTTAGCTAAACATAGTATTAAATAAAAATGTGTGAAACGTGACTGCAAAAAACACCATGGTGTTTATTTATAATAAATTTAAATTTTGTTATATTAATATTAATATATAATTAATATTTTGTTAATATTTGTTAGAAAAAACTGATATTAGCGTAGTAAAAATTAAACAAAAAATATTTTTATTTATCTATAAAAAATTGGTACCTGCGAAACCATCATAATAGTAAATGTATTTATCTGGCAAGTATTTCGAGGCGACGCACTGCGAGGAAAATGTTCTCTGAATAGAATATACATTATTTTAATATATTTATAGGTTGCAGTTACATAAGAAAAGTATCCAATTGATGAATAAAACACAAATCGTGGATAGTTATTTCATCATATCAGTGGCATTAAAGCTCGTCATGAGTCAAAGGCTTCTTCAGAACAATCTTCCATTCGCCCCTGCCTCTGGCAACTTTCTCCATGCTTTAACTCCGATGGATTTTAGATCATCCTCTATGTTATCTTGATACCTAAGTTTTGGTCTTCCTCTGGATCGTCTTCCCACTGGTCCTCTTCGGTCGAAAATTTTTCTGATCGTTTCATCTTCATCTCGCCTAATTACATGTCCTATCCATCAAAGGCGTACTAATTTAATAAATTTTACAACGTCAGGTACTACACCTGAAGAAGCATCGTAGTTTACTTTATACGATCTTTTTGACCAAGCACCATCAGTTATAACGGTTATTAACCCATTTCCGTCGGAATCTACTTCACCAATTTCTTTGGCTAAAGCTAATTCCTCCCGTCCAGCCTCTTCTAAGGAATCACAAAGTGTTTGGCCGATGATATCTGCAACTGTTTCCGTATGTTTTGCATACTGCCTGTAGGAAATCACAGGTATATTTAATGCAGCGTGCTGCTGCTGTATGTCTGAATAACCAGAACCATTCAAGTTCAGTGAATTGTTACCAGAATCCTATGTTGCTATCTCCTTTTCAATATTCCACATTTGACATTTAAAAGTCAATGTACTTATCAATCCGTCCATTTTTTCTTTGATAATCTCCATATTAGAAAAGTTGCATGAAAATGGAGAAAGTTAAATAAAAGCTTTTAAAAACGGTTGTAATATAAATAATAAATACTAAAGCAGTGCAATTGCTCTCCTTTTCCTTGACATAGGACGTTTACTGGGACTCATTTTTTATCTTGTCTCTTATAACTTATATCACTAACCTAATGTAATACTTAAAAATACGCGTAAACTAAAGAACTTTTAACTTATACCACTAAACTAATAATGTATTACTTAACATACACGTAAACTAAATAATTTCAATGTTTTTAAAATAAATAAGAATACTGTAAACTGTAAAAACTAAGCAAGTTGACAAAGAAAATACAAGAATGAAAGAACTAAAATGGATTCTAATTCAAGCGAACTAACTGACCGTACCCATAGAGAAATAAAAATAAGACCGTACCGTACGCTCATGTGATTTGACGTCACTAATGCGATAACGATCAAGCTCAGCGACAATGATGAGGAACACGTTTCACTATTAGATTTCAGTATTTTTTAGCAATTTTCTTCAAAGTTTGAATACGCTTTTCTCGATTATTACTGGACACAGAAAGGTGAAAAAAGAATCAACGATTACAGAAAAAAAAACTCTTTCAACTGATGGGCGTGAAAAGTTTGGTTATAATAGAACGTTAAACAGTATAATCCAATTTTTCAACAGAAAATTCAAAAAAATAAAAAAAGTAAAACCATCAGTTTAAAGGCAACATAATTTCGTATAACATGTCCAAATTTCGAGACATTTCGTCGGTAAATAACACAGAAAAAATTTTGGTGCACCGATAAAACAGCCTTAAATAAAGAAAATGAGGACTGATTTACCTCGTAAAATAGATCTAGAGAGCTTAAGCGGCGTAACCCCGTACGGGGTGTTTAGCCTCAATATATACATTGCATTATATATTAAAGCTTGCATTGTTTACTAATTTTGTAAATTATAAATACTCTCTAAATAACTGTGAAGAAAATAAAGAGGGATACATATATTTGTTGGTAGAAGTGCAAAGTTGCATTTCATGAACCGGCAATTTATCACGAAACCTTTTTTAGCGAGTTTTAAACCGGATGAAAACGTATAAAAGAAAAAAGGAAATGTTCAGCGATTGATGACATGCCGCTAACCAAAAACCGACGGGGTGCGGAAAATAACATAAATCGACGGGATGAGGAGAGACTCTAATTCGTCAGGATTTTCCAAATCATATCATCCGAGGGCCGCTTTGTGTTCTGGTAGAGTGGCCAGTGGCCGACACTCTCCAGGGAAATTCAATCAACGAGTCGCCGGCCGAACGTTCGGTCAATCTGCAACGATGACGAGTGGATGGGATGCAGGCCCGGCATTGGTAGTGGCTCTAATTACAGGTTACGATGACCCTTCATTATGCTACCATCTAAATTCAGCTGTAAACGGCATTGGAAAGGTATATTGCAATTAAAATAGGCAAATCCACCCCACTATGCAGTTATTTTCTCTTTCCTTAACATTACCTAATGTTACTACGTTATTCTAAAAGACCAAAATAAGTTGTTTATAATAGGATATAAAAAATATATAATTCCGATAATAGTTTTCTGCATATTAAGTTGATATTAAATTCTATGATGAGATACAAATATTAGTGGAAAGAGAAGTGAAGCAAAATGAATTACATACTTATATTATTGGAAGATTTCAATGCCAGAAGAAGTACTACCAGGAATAAAACAATTAACGAAAGAGTTATCAATGAAAATGGAAAAAGAATGGCGGAATTCTGCACATCAAACGAACTGAAAATAACCAACACATTTTTTGATCATAAATTTCAACTATTATCCATTATGGATGACTCCATAAAATCATTATATTAAAAATGAAAGCAATGTAGAGACTAGCTGGAGAAAACTTAAGAATAATATTCTGGATGCTACCTGAGAAGCCCTTGGAACGAAAATAATAAAGAAAAAGTGGTCAACGAAAACACCATGGTTAACACTAAAGGGGTTAAACAAAAATGTCACCAAAAAAGAAAGCTTTCCTAAAATATAAGTTAGAAAAAACAAATGACTCTTATGAAGAATATAAAAGAATAAGAACTGAAACTCATCAATTGGTAAGAAAAACAAAAACAGAATACTGGGAAAGATTCACAAAAGGACTAGAGATGAATTTCTATGGACAACAGAAACAAGTATGGCGCTTCATAAGACAACAACGATCTGAAATTAAAGAACTAGTTGAAATAGAACACATACAAGAGGATACATGGGTGACCTTCCTGACAGAAATGTTTAAAAAACAAAACGAAGATCCTTTACCAGAAACGCCAAATTTTATAACTGAGGAAAAGATCGAAATCTCCCAAAACGATGTGAAAGAAGGAATAAACAAATTTAAAAACAGAAAGTCGCCAGGAGAAGATCAAATACCAAATGAACTCTTAAAATATGAAGGTGATTACATTGTACAACAACTGCAACTTCTTATTAATCAAATAATCACCACGAACAGAATACCAGGATGGAGGAGAGCGATCATGATAATGTTTTTCAAAAAAGGAGATAAAAAATATCGAGCAATAAATCTATTAAATACAACACTCAAATTGACAACAAGTAAAATAGCTACAAAAATAAACGAACGAATATCTCTGCAAGAGAAACAGCAAAAATTTCGGACAGGAAGAATATGCACGGATGCAGTTTTTGTAATAAGACAAAAGAAAAGTCGCTGAAATACAACAAATCAGCATATATGAGTCTGATAGATCTGAAGAAAGCGTTTGATAGAGTGATAATTCGGGACGCGATACATTTATTATATGAAAAGGGAATATCACTGGATTTAATAAAAACCATTGAGAATATTTATAAAGATATCACAGCTATGGTAAGATGTAAAGGAAAACTATCGCAACCTATCAAATATGAAACTGGCATTAGACAAGAAGAATCGCTGAGCCCAGTAATATTTAATCTGATAATGGATGAAATCATAAAGAAAGTTAAAAAAAGAAGAGGATACAGAATGGGAGAAAATGAAATAAGGATAATTGCTATGCTGACGAGACCATAATAACAGCCGAAAATGAAGATGACCTTCTTCTTAACGTGCCCTATCAAGTCCCCTTGACGTTGGCGATTAACATGGCGAAACTGTCTCTGTCTCGAGCTATTCTAAATAGTTGCTCAGCTTTCTTTATTCCTGTCCACTCCCTGATATTCTTCAACCAATAGGCCTGCTTTCTACCAATTCCTCTGCGTCCTTCGATTTTACCCATCATAATAAGTTGAAGAATATTATATCTTCTTCTTCTTCACGTGCCATCTCCTCTACGAAGGTTGGCTATCATCATGGCAATTTTAACCCTGGAGGCTGCCGCTCGGAACAATTGTATGGAAGTGCAAGCAAACCACTCCCTGAGGTTTCTCAACCATGACATTCTTCTCCTACCTATGCTGCGCCTACCTTCAATCTTTACTTGCATAATTAGTTGTAACAGTTGATATTTATTCCCACGGGTAACATGTCCCAGGTATTGTAGTTTCCTCATTTTAACACTCAATACGACCTCCTTTTGTTAGTTCATCCGGTCTAATACAACTTGGTTGGTTATCTTATCCTTCCAGGAGATTTTTAACATTCTTCGGTACGCCCACATCTCAAAATGCCTTCAGCTTACCCATACATTGCTTATTTAGTGTCCACGCCTCCACCCCATATAACAGGACCGAGAAAACATAAAATTTAAGCATCCGTATTTTCAGCTTTAGGCTTAGGTTTCGGCTACACAATATTTGTTTCATATTGTTAAAGGCACTGTGGGCTTTCTCTATTCTTATTCTTATTTCTCTGGTGTATTCGTTTGACTCGTTAATATTTGTTCTGAGGTAATTGTAATTTTGTACTCGTTCAATGAGATTCTGTCCTACCTGTAAGTTGATATTATTATTGTAAGTTACTTGATTGTAATTATCATGAATTTGGTCTTCTTTGTATTCAGTGACAGACCAAATTCTTCACTTGCTTCTACCACTTTGTTTAGTAATCTCTGTAGGTCGTCAATATTTTCTGCTATGAGCGCGGTATCATCAGCATATCGGATATTGCAAATGGGGTGACCGTTGATCTTTACTCCGGCTTTTTCATTCATAAGAGCTTTTTTAATAGCTTCTTCCGCGTAGACATTGAGCAAGGTTGGAGACAACACACAGCCCTGCCGAACACCTCTTTTGATCTGTATTCTATCTGATATTGAGCTGTTAATTCGTACTGTAGCTTCTTGTTTGTAGTATAGATTCCTTATCACTCGCATGTCCCTTGTATCAATATTTTTATTTTCCAGTATTTGCATCAGTGGCCTATGTTTTACTGTATCAAATGCTTTGTTATAGTCTAGGAAACACACAAATATGTCCTGATTTACGTCTAAGCATCGTTGTGTTAGAACATTAAAAGCAAACAGTGCCTCTCTAGTTCCTAGTCCGTCTCTAAAGCCAAATTGAGAGGGTCCGATGTCAACTTCCAATTTTTTATATATTCTCCGATGAATGATTTTTAAGAAGACCTTTAATATATGACACATGAGACTGATGGTGCGATGTTGTGATGGTGAGACAGATTTGTAAATGCTGTTAAATAGTTCCACGATCTTTATTAAGTTGTTGCCTTTGATGAGTTTAATTATGTCTATTGGTAGTTCATCTGGGCCTGTAGCCTTCCCCGATCTCATTTCTTTAATCGTGTATTCCACTTCATCTCTTTTTATATCTGGTCCTGTGTCACTGTTTATGTATTCGTTATCTACATTGTTTCTTTGATCTTTAAACAGTTGTTCTATGTATTGTTTCCAGACTCTTAATTTTTCTTCTGTGTCCATAATAATGTTTCCACTCTCGTCTACTGATATGTTGTGTCTGTTACTTTGTCTCCTTGTCAACTCTTTGATCTTCCGATGTGCATTAAAGCTGTCTGTTTATTTTGTAGTTGTTCGATTTCTTCGCATTTTGCCCCGTACCAGTTTTCTTTAGCTGTGCGTATTTTTAGACGAATTTCTTTTTGTATCTCTTTATACTTCTGGTTCTTTTTGTTTTTCTGTTTTCTTCTTTCATCCATTAAGTTCAGTATCTCATCTGTCATCCATTCTGGTCTCCAGATTATATCGGTCTCCCCTTACTACATGTCCAAAATAGGCCATCTTTCTACATTTGATGTTATCAAGCAGCTCGCGAGCAGCATTTTCTCTTTCAAGGACTGCCACATTTGTCAGCATAGCCGTCCATGAAATTTTTAGTATACGTCTGTGCAGCCACATCTCAAAGGCCTCCAGACAATTAATCGTGGATATTTTTAATGTCCATGCTTCGACACGGTATAAGAGGACTGACCAAATGTAGCATTTAACCATGCGATTACCAAGGCAACCAAGATATTTAAAACTAGACACTCTTTGAATTATATGACCATCAACATGACAAAGGACAAAAATGACAAAAAAAATTGTTCTTTTCAAAGAGAGACTCAACCCCGTTGTTATGTCTGCACTTTCATTTGTTTGTCATATTATATCTGCAAAGGTCTATGTGATTACTCGAAGGATTTTAAAGCAGCAATTTTTTTGTCAGCGTCCATGTTTCGCTTCCATCTCTGAAATCTGTCCTGCTTTTTTCTGTCGATTTCCTTTAAGTGTCCTTATTATTTTGCTCTTACTGATTTCTGATATCAGTCTGAATTATTGATCTTTATTTTTATTTGTAATTGACCTAAAATTTCTTTTGTTGGTTTCTCTTTCATGTTATAGAAATATCTATAGTATCCTTGCGTTATTATATAATTTCGTTTATGTTTTATCTCTATATTATTCTCCATTTTACATAAATTTCCCGACTATGGCAACCGGTTCATCGATTTAAAATTTAATTCAAACTTTGTAAAAGTATTTAAGCAAACGAATTGGCAATTTAGAAGTAGTTCTTGCCTTTGAAAGCCATCTCTCCGGCCAGAAGCTGCACGACATTTCGCGTGTCAGTTTTACTTGTGGCTCTCGGCGACTGCCTCCCCGGAGTGCTATAACCGAGAGACCGTTGAGTGATAATTATAGGTCACGTGATGAGTAATTGTCATCGTTATTCCACTTTAAAGGCACTTCCGAAGGTCTGGCTGTCTTCTTCCATAAACGGCTTTCTTACTAACACTCCTGAATAATGGATCAGATAAGCTGAATTAAATATGGGGTGAGATATGTTTTGGTAACGATTCGCCTTAATGTGGATAAAGAGAATTGGTTTTATTTTGTTAAAAAAGGGCTTAAAGACCCGTTTACACGGGTAGAGTAATGAAGCAAGTACTTGGTAGAGTAGAGTAACTCTACCCGTAAAAACCCGAAAAAACGTTCAGCAAAGTAGAGTAGCAAGTAGAGTGCATAGTAGGTAGTAGAGTCGAGTGACTAGCAACATGTGGCAAAGTAACTCTACTCTACTACCACCACCACCGCTAAAATTTCCACTCGCCCGCGCACTCTACTCATGGAACGCGGTGAATTCTGGTAGAGTAGAGTAGGTAGAAGAGTGCATAGGGACGCTGTCATTCCAGATGGAGTTGTGTTTTATGTAAAAATTAAAAATGAAGTTCACCGAAGATGAAACTTTAAAACTTGTAGAGATGTATGGAGAATACCAGTGTTTATGGAATTTAGGTAGTGTACACTACAGAAATAAAAGTATGAGGCAAGCTGCGGAGGATGAAATCGTCGAAAGAATGGCAAAAGAGGGTTTTGGAGTAAACGAGCTCAAGCAAAAAATTAAGAATATAAGGTGCACCTATAATCAAGAGTGTTTAAAAATACAAAAATCAAAAAAATCGGGTTCAGGTTCAGCCGATGTATACGTTCCGAACGTGAAATGGTTTACTCCTATGGAAGCAATCATGAAAGGTGCAAAAGGAAACAAGAAAACTGAAGGCTCACGGGTAAGTTACAGGTTTTTATTACTTGTTAATGAAAAATACAATAAGAAATAAAAAATGTATTCTTATCAAGATAAAAGTGAACGATTGTATATCAGATTTGACAGTAAACCGGTTGGCTGCCATATAAACTTGTCCACCAATAATTACAAATTTAATGCAACGTTGATTTTGTTTGTTCATAGAGTTAAAAAACGGACACTGAGCATTATACCCGTTCCCACCTGTCGTGTGTCGGATCCGTATATTAATCGGATGTCAGCATTTCTATCCTATTATTATATTATCGGAAGCTGGCAAATTTTTACAATATACGCGAGAGAACTGTGAGAGAGTACATAATAAACGAAATTGTATGTATAAGAAAATCAGCATTTTTAAAAGTGCCGATAAGATCATTATGTTTACCCATTACTTTTTAATCTTCTCAGATATGGTACTTGGAAATTTGTAAATTTATACTACAAACGATATTTAAAAACTAGACTAAACATACATAATAGCATTCATATAAAAGTGTGTAGGTTATTTATTTTTCCCAACTCACGACAAGTGGGAACGGGCTATAGTTCCGAAATTTTATGACAAATCTTGTTAAATACAAATTACAAAAAGTTGTACAATTCTTCATAAGGTTGTTCTAGTTAATAAATGTCATACACAATACAAAGTAATATCTCAAGTCAAAACACATTCTTATATTGCCATGGAACAGCTCCTTCATTGTTAAAATAGGTCATTAAGCGATCTCTCACTTTCTTAGCCATGGCTGTTGACTGAGAGCCACCATATGGTTCAAGATTTCTTAGTTCATTGATTTCGTTTCGCCATTGCCCTGGAATGACAGATCCGTTGTCAGTAATTTCCTTATCGACACAGCCATTGACAAAATATGATTCTGGGGATGTTTCTCTTAGCCAGTTGTGAAGGCTACAGGCTGCGGTAACTACTTTATTTACTGTTGTTAGCTGTACGGCTAAGTGTCTTTCGAAAATCCGGAAACGACTAACTAATATTCCAAATGCATTCTCCGAAATTCTTCTTGCCCTGCTCAAGCGGTAATTGAAGACTTGTTCATTTACGGTAAGACGTCTTCGGTACCCACTGTATGGCTTCATCAGGTACATTTTAAGCGGAAATGCATCGTCCCCAACAAGGAATAGACCATCGGGTAGAAGACTGTTCTCTAATGCTTCATATATATTGCAATTTTGAAATACACCTCCATCTGAATTAGATCCTTTGAAACCAACATTGATATAACTGAAGCAGTATTTATGATCAACAACAGCCATAAGTACCACGCTGTGCTGCCCTTTATAATTATAATATTCACTGCCAGAGTTGGGAGGTGCCTTAATTAAAACGTGTTTGCCGTCTATAGCCCCACAGCAATTTGGAAAGTTCCAATGCTCCTTAAAACCCTCAGCCACAGTGTTCCATTCGTCTCTGGAAGGAACCTGAAACCAAAATTTAAAATTCCCTCTTAACATTTACTAATTTAGTTTTTGTTTTATTTTTTGTTTGTTTTAGGAAACAACCATTTCACACAATACAGAGTCGAAATATCCACTCAACACAGAATCACAGGAAGAGGAAGGGACTATCGATGATCCAGATCAATCAGTGGAAAATATAACTCTACCACAAACATCGAGCTGCCAACAAACACCATCTCGTAAGCAATCGGCATCGGAAACATTTAAACGACGGCCTGCAGGCAAAAAGAAGAGACTTGACAATCTAACACAAGCAGTGAAGGACCTTCAACAGGTTAGTCAAAATATCCATGACGACCGGATGGACAGCAATGAGAACGAAGCGTTTGGAAATTTTGTTTCAGCGAGCTTGAATAATTTACCACCGGAACAAGCTGTGGTGGCCCAACATGAGATTCAGGGAATTCTGATGAAGCACAAACTAAGCGTTTTATCCTCAGCAAACTGCTCAGTACTCCAACTCAACACACCACCAAGTTTACCAGTGCACATGTCTCACAGCACCCCTGCATACTCCGTTTCATCAGGATGCAACTCCCACCAGTCATTTTACACCAATTCTCCACTTGGCAGTCCTACGAGTAGCAGTGCTCAGCAAATGGCGTCTTCGTCACTCGTTACTCAACAGCAACAGTATCCAGATGGTAACAGTATCCATCTACAAGATGCAGCTGTGAATCCTGAAGATTCAGATATTCTGACACGTGCTATGCAAATGACTTATACACAGGTTTAATATTTAAACGGGACTTGCTTCACCGAAGTTTCTGTGGTGTACCTTTTTCAACATTTATCTGAAGTACTATTTTGTTATTTTACGAATTTTCAATTAAAACTATTTTTTGTAATGCGTGTACCTGTTTATTCACCCTGTTATTGAAACTTACCTTTATTGACTCCTCCAATACTTCGGAGATGGCATCACACACCTCGGGGACCAACTTTGAAATTGCAGGTCTTGAAACCCTAAAAAAATGAGAAAGGCTTCGATAGCTGTTGCCTGTAGCTAAAAAATTCAATGTAATCTCAAGCTTCACTCTTGGTTTTATTGCATCCCTCATAAACGTGTCTTGTCGTTCGATTTTGTCATGCACCATATTCAGAAGTTCTTCGAATTTTCCTGGGGTCATCCTTAGACACATCTTATATTCCAACTCATCCTCTAAGGCTAGTTCTCTTAACAGAAGAGCTGAGGCCCCGTGTGTATTCCTTCTTTTAAGCCACTCTCTCATCCACTCCTTTCTTTGTTTATTTACCTCATCATCGATAGCTTCAGCGACTTCAGTTACAAATGCATTTGCAACTGTAGCTAAACAATTTTGAATCAATTTTCTTTTTCTTGAATTCATTTTGCACTAAACAAACACCCACTCCACACTATACTAGCATCAGTACTATACTTGTAACTCTCCTCGTGTGAACGGTATCAAGCCATTTTTGGTAGAGTAGCGAGTAGAGTCGACTCTACTAGCTATTCTACTCTCCTCACAACTCTACCCGTGTAAACAATAGAGGAAGCGGATTAGGTTAGTTTACCGTGTTAATTAACCAGTTCAATGATTTCCTTACGTATTTTACGGTTTTTTAATATTTGAAACGATGTAAATAATGTATCAATTGATACAATCAACAATAAATGTATACAGTACTAAATTTAGATTCTGAAAAAATACCCAAGTGTGACATGAGGATAGCGTTGGGCGACACAAACTGAAAAATATAAATGAACGAATGGTAATAATAAAATTAGTAAAAAATAGGGATTAACCCTTAACCACTGGCATGCGGTATATCATACGGCGCCGAAAATATACAGGGTGAGTCATGAGGAACTTTACATCCTTCTACCATAAGTAGAGTTCCTCAGGGAGCATATCATGTGGCCACTAAAAAATGTCAACTCCTTTTCGTTCTTAATTAACAGGGTGATTTGTGTAATTGACCATTTATTTCATTTTACTGTAGTGTTTATACAGCTCATTTGATTTTTTTAATTTTTGAATGATACAGTACACTACTATCAAGCATTCGTCTGGTATTAGGTAAACTAAAAAATTCCAGGACTGACTTTGGAAAAATTTATTTAGGGATTCGTATTAAATATTACACCCTGTATATATATTTTTTTAAAATGCAATAAGTGATTTTCAAACTACATAAATAGCCAATGAAAACGACATATGCGACAATGTTGTCGCACTTTTATTAAATTTTTAGTGAACGATCAAATCTTACCAAAAATAGAACAACCATAATGAAGTATCAAATTATAAGGTAATTAATTTAAACAAATGTTATAAATTTCAAACATTTTAATTGAAATGATAAACTGAGTCATTTTACAACAAAAAACAGTAACTACTAACTATAACGAAGAACAATTAAAAAAAAACTAAAAATATGTACATAGTTATGATAAACTCATAAATTAGAACTGGCAAAGATACAATAATGGTAACAAAATAAAAATAATTCAAAATAGATTTTCGAAATAGAACCCTGCAGCTTGCATACATTTTTGTTGCCGAATTGTTAATTGACGTATTGAATTACGGATACTCTGGGAATCGTTTCTAATCGTATTACAACAATGTATAATTCTATCAATTAATTGTTGTCGGTTATTAATATTCACTGAGTAAACTAGTTGCTTCAATCGTCCCGAAATATGGTAATCAACGGGATTGAAATCAGGGGATCTTGAAGGCCACGAAATAGGACCTGCACGTCCTATCCACCTGTTGCCATAAACATTATTGAGATGTTGTCTCACTGCCAGTAAAAAGTGTGGGGGTGCCCCATCATGCTGAAAATACATCCCTCGGATAGCAACGTTCGCGTTGGCAAGCAAATTCGGCAAAATATTTTGTAGAAAGTTCAAATAGACCTGCCCTGTTAAAGGACCATCAAAAAATTGAGAAACTACTAATTGGTTATTTATGACACCAATCCACACGTTAACCGAAAACCTTAACTGAGAACGACGTTCTCGAATAGCATGGGGATTTTCTTCTGCCCACACATGTGAATTTCGTGAATTATTTATCCCGTCTCTGGTAAATTGGGCTTCATCTGTAAATAGTGTCCTGTATAGCGTTGGTCGATTATTGTAAATCCATCTACAAAATTCCAACCTATCGCTCTCATCTCCAGCATGTAGTCGCTGAACCATTTGAATGTGATATGGGTATAGATTATTTTTTTGTAAGACTCTACTTACTTTTGATTCAGTAACATTGAGTTCTCTCCTTACTTGTCTAGTGCTTATTGTAGGGTTCATAGTAACGGCGTCCATAATGTCATCTTCCTGAGCTTCATCTACATGTCGCTCTGTTGTTCCATTAGAAAAAGTGCCATTTTCTTGCAAATAATTAAAAACTGAAACAAATGTTGGATGACTGGGAGTTCGACGATTAGGAAATCTCCTGCGATATTCTCTACTAGCAGCCCTACAATTCCCATTACAGAATCCATAAACAAATATTATGTCTGCATATTCTGTGGTCGAAAACTGATGAGGCATTTTGAACGAAAGTAACAAAAGCTCTACCAAAACTAACACAATGTACTGAACGTAGATATGACAGAAGAAATATGTATTCTTCAACGCCAACCTTCATTTTAAACTTTTTTAGATTTATTTTTATTTAGTACAGTTGATGTAATGTATTATTATTTGACATAAAATTTTAATCATTTACAATCAACAAAAACTAACACATACAAGAGGTTTGACTTTTTAATCAATTTAATTTATTATTTATCGAAAATAATGCCCCAATACGATCTATGAGTAAAAATTTAAAATTGAAAAACAATTGATTCTATCGTAGAGATAATACAAAGTAACAGTAAAGATGTTAATTTTCTACGTATTAGATTATGTTGTAGGAACTCATTTTAATTAAAATGTTTGAAATTTATAACATTTGTTTCAGCAAGGGTTCCATTTCATAAATCTATTTTGAATTATTTTTATTTTGTTACCATTATTGTATCTTTTCCAGTTCTAATTTATGGGTTTATCATAACTATATACATATTTTTAGTTTTTTTTTTAATTGTTCTTCGTTATTGTTAGTAGTTACTGTTTTTTGTTGTGAAGTGACTCAGTTTATCATTTCAATTAAAATGTTTGAAATTTATAACATTTGTTTAAATTAATTACCTTATAATTTGATACTTCATTATGGTTGTTCTATTTTTGGTAAGATTTGATCGTTCACTAAAAATTTAATAAAAGTGCGACAACATTGTCGCATATGTCGTTTTCATGGGCTATTTATGTACTTTGAAAATCACTTATTGCATTTAAAAAAAAATATATATACAGGGTGTAATATTTAATACGAATCCCTAAATTAATTTTTCCAAAGCCAGTCCTGGACTTTTTTAGTTTAGCTAATACCAGTCGAATGCTTGATAGTAGTGTACTGTATCATGCAAAAATTAAAAAAATCAAATGAGCCGTATAAACAGTACAGTAAAATGTAATAAATTGTAAATTACACAAATCACCCTGTTAATTAATAAAGAAGAGGAGTTGACATTTTTTAGTGGCCACATTATATGCTCCCTGAGGGACTCTACATATGGTAGAAGTATGTAAAGTTCCTCATGACTCACCCTGTATTTTGTTGTAAAACGTGTTTTATAAAAGATTGCTAGAAAACCATTTGTGTACCTTCAAGTGGTGTGTAATTATACTCAAATTTTTTTGTAACTCAATTTTTAAAGGATTTTGTAACAACGTCCACCATTTTTTTTTAATTTATGCAAGCGCTCATAATTTTTTTGAAAAAATAAAGTTTATTTTATTTGGAGCAGTATTTTATTCTACAGGAGTATGAAGAATGACTCCGTAGTTGATGTAAAAAACAAATACAGTGATATGAGACAAATTCATATTGAAAACAAAGGAGCATAAGCAGGGGTATGACATACCCCATGTGAGTGTCTACGTTCTGAAACATCGACGTCAGTAGTTAAGGATTAAAAATAAAATAGTTAATGTTTCAAGATGAAGGAAATTAACATAGTTGCTTCACTTTTGCCTAGTACTTTTGTATTCTTGTTAGTAGTAGATCAGATAACAAAGAAACCGCAGGGTAACATTCTCTGGGTTTATTCTTATAGTGAGTTGGCGAATTATCTCAAAAGCTCACCAGTGTTATTTATGCCTGTCCAGTTTTTATATTCCGTAACCACGACATTTGTTTGCCACCTACTCCGCTCTTGTCCTCACTCTTTTCTTGGATAATTAGTTAATAGATTGCGTTTTTTTCCTCCCAGGATATGGTCCAAATTTTTTGTAACTTGATCAAATTGAGTAATTCTCATTCCCTCTTTTTAAGACTTTCTTGTTTCGCAATCTAATAATAATGGATATAACGGACTTCGTCACAAAATTCGATCATTCTGTATAGTATTTTTTTATTGTATCGTACTTTTGTTCTGCAGTTTTGATTCGCTGATTTCTAACGATATTAAACCGGCTGATTTGAATAACATATTGCCCAATTTTTTCTGTTAACTCGTCTACTTTTCCGCTTAATGTCGATTGGCCTTGTAGTCAACTAGCTAAATTCGGCGGGCGAACTTTCGACACCAAATTGTCTTTGTACTTGGGGTAATCGAAGGGTCAAATATTATTATAGGAAATTTCGACACCGAGGCATAAAGCAGGTAGGTAGGTAATTAGCGGCGATGGACATTTGCACCCAAGCAGGACAAGTGGGTTTTCCCAATATTTATTGTCACGGCGGGGGGCGTGGCACTTGTGTACTTGTGACTAAATTATTTCAGTTGTAATTTATTTCTTGTTTGACGTTGACTTGTGCACGTATACAAATATTTAAAAAATGAGTTTGATAAAAAGTTCCCGTGGTCGAGATTTATTAGTGGTGGAGCATCATTCGTTCTCGAAACAGAAAGTGTTAAAAAGCGGCGAGATATTTTGGCGCTGCATCCAAAGAAACACTAAGTGTTCCGCAAAAGTGTTTACAATAGGCTGTGAGGACCTCACCATCACAAGAAGTGATTTGGTATATAATCATGAAGCCGATCCAAAAAAAGCTTGAAGTAAAGATGGTAACCAATGCATGTAAAAGAAAAGCCCAAGAGAACATATCGGAAAAGCCTGCCAAAATTACAAGAACGGCTGTTGCTGAGTGTGATGCCAATTTGCTGACGGTTCCTAAAATAGCTAGCATAAGAAAGAACATTTACAACTGTCGTCGTAAACTGTTACCAGGTCCGTTACCAAGAAGCATTATCAGAAGTCCATAACGCGGTTAGTAATTATTCTCCTAAAACCTGTCGCAATGAAAGTTTTTTGTTTTTAAATCATCCTGAATTAAATGTAATTGTATTTGATTGCGAGACAAATATTCGTTTGTTGTGTAAATTAAAAACTTTGTAGGTATATGGATGGTACATTTTCATACAGTACCAAATATTTTCTACAATTGTTTACTATACATGGCTTGGAAAATGGACATTATGTTCCTTTAGCATACTGTTTGTTAAAGGACAAATTGTCAATGACATACAAAAATTTATTTTCTTTATTAAGGTCTAAGATTTTTGAAACATTTCAATTATCATTAGAGCCAACTGAAATATTTGTGGACTTTGACTAAGCAATTCACTGTGCTTTATTGTATATGTGGCCCAATGCAAAAATTAGTGGATGCCGTTTTCACTTACACCAAAACTGGTTTAAAAAATTCAATCTTTGGGTTTGGTACAAGAATATAAGGATACAAATTCAGAAATTGGAAAATGGTTAAGGCATACGTTTGGTTTAACTTATTTAAATCCAGCAGAAGTTGAAGAATGATTTCTTTATGATTTAATGTCATATAAACCTATAAACGCAACATTTGATATATATGCAGATTATTTACTGGAAAATTACATTTTCGATAGCGCTCTATTTCCACCACACATATGGTCTAATCAGAATCTGTCTATTGCGAGGACCACAAATGCCTGTGAATCCTTTCATTCGAGATTTAATTCTTCTTTTTATTCAACACATCCTTCTATTTTTATTTTTATTGAAAAGTTAAAAGAATTTCAAGTAGACACTTATGTCAAAATAAATAGTTTACATATATGTACCAGCAAAAATCAAAGATACTACTGTTAAGGCTAAATTGGCATTTTTGGAGAAAATGATGGATACACTACGATCCCAACAAATACGTAGGTTAGATTTTATAAAAGCTGTATCTTATCATTCCTATAACAGCAAATAAATCATTGTATACAAGTATATTAACGGTTAAATGTACAAAAATTAGGTACTAGTTGTATTATATTTAGATATTATTACAATTATAAAGAAATAAAATGCACATTACTTTTATTAAAATAAATAAATTAATTAATTATGGTATTTTATTTATGTCGCAGCTATATTTATTTGGTGTCGAATATACCTGTAAGATAAAAACGGGAATTGGGGCTGGTGTCGAAAATTGCCATTAAATTTTAGTCGCTACCTGCTTAGTGTCGAAATTTCCTACGTCCGCTAAAGTGTACCTTTGTGGCACTCCGCTACAAGTAAATATTCCAAGATTTATATTTTTAAAACTTTTATATACAAATACCCTAGTATAGTATAAAGAAGAGGATTACGCCTGTGATTTGATTTTTTACGTAGACAGACCAAAATGTTTTTTCCAATTCCAAACAAATTTAAGTGATTGTACATATTTTATTTCTTAAGGTCTAATTAAAAATGTACAGATAATTCTGGTACCAGGTTCTCTGACTATAAATTTCAGGACTACCCCAGCTAATAACACGAAAAACTTTTATAAAAATGCACATCATCGCGATAAATAGAAGATACCGAAATTTTTTAAACAATGTACATGCTTTGTATATAATCACCAATGAAGAAGAGCTATCTAAAATAATACTGGAATTTAAGACTTCTATTTCTGAACCCACCTCAACCCTTTCAACACTTTTAAGACTATCTTCTCTATCTTGAACTTGAGATGCAATGTTTTTTCTGTTAATCGAGGTGAAATATGCAAAAGCAGCTAACGTTGCTTGGTAAATGTAATCACATTGGGCTGTAGTGAAACAGTAAAACTTTATGCTATCTTCGGTAGTTAAATTTAGTACTAATCTATCGTCTTCTTGAGTAACATTTAATATAGACATCCAGTCGAACTTGTGCACTTCCCTTCCTCCTTTATAAGCTGCTACTCCTTTATAATTAATCCACAAAGTCATTTTGTCGCTGTAAATATTTTCTACGAGATACGGTTCCACACCATAAGTCTCCAGTTGACAAGCCATACGCAGGAAAAGGTCTTCTGCTTGATATATGGTAATACCTTTCAAATAGTTTTTATGTATTTCTATAGCTTTCATTTCTATACTGAAAGTTTGGTTCATGACAATTTTTTCTTGAACATAATTGCCCAAATGCACTTCGTCGTCAAAGTCTCCACAAGAGTATTGTAGTATTAACGCAATCAGCATAACTGCATCGCAGGACTTACATCCTAGTTTGCCACTAACTAAATCTAGTCTAAGCTGCATGAATATTTGGTACTTGGCCTCATCATCAGAAACTTTATATGGATCAGGCGGATATATTTTAACTCTAAAATAGAAATGCATCAAACTTGTGTTCTTCACCTGAGAATGGATTAGTTTATTTTCGTCCAACCAATGTTTTTGTCCATATTCATCTACGTACCTCAGCCCCCAGTAACACTTTTGTTCTACATGCAGATACTCACAAATATAATCTAATAGATCGTTGCCTATGTTCTCCAATTTGTATTCGCAATCTACGACTGATCCATTGGTGAGCAAATGCACCGAACATGGGTAAAATATGTCCACTTTTCTTTTGGATGTTTCAGTTTTCATTACAAATTTCGATAAACATAAATGTATTTAATAATTTGACAGAACATCGATTTGACGTCTTCAATGAAAACATAATGCCTTTATTATATATACCCAATCTGTTGGTTTTTTGAACAAATATAATACGAGCTGTGAGATAAACCAAAACGTTTGTGATGTAAGATTTATGGAATGGCTAATATTCCGGAGAACGTTTTTGAAATTTTTTTTATTTAATTAATCACAACAACTATGCAGGTCATTAGTGAAGGAATAGTAACAATACATGAATAACAAATTTAAATATTTTTGTACCATTTAATGAGTTTCTAAAGTTTCATAACACTTTTGGGGTGCGGCGCATTACTTAAGTTTATTTATAAAAGGGGAAATTATTGCATCAATTATAAATTTTATGATAACCCCTATTATGTCGCCAGATCCACAAGATATGATAGTTTTCATTTTTATAATTAACAATTTAGATATTTCTTTCTGACTAAACGGTTATAAAGCAATTTTTGTCAAGTTATGGTTATAAGAATTGAATATTATTTGGCTTTGCAATATTCTTCTATTTATTTTAACACAATTTTTTCTAAGTTATAACCCAAACCAGGTGGATTAGAATGAATAAAAAATTTATGATAATTTCTTAACATAAAACTATAATAAACTAAATTCTAATTGAAAGAAAGATTAAAAATTAAATCTGTGTCCCTATGTTAATTTTATTAACAATAGATAATTTTTTATTGATTAACCATTTATTGATTTTTTTAGTGTATAATAATATATATTGTACTGAATAAGCTTCTTTGAGTGAATTTTTACTTTATCTTTAAATGAAGAAATTCATAGGTCAGATTCATTAGTCACTTCCACAAACAGAAAAACTTTGTCCAATACCATTAAACTGTTTATTTCATCGTTAGTTGGTAATGAATCATGTCAATCGCTACTATCGGATATTTTTGACGAATTATGAGTTGTGGGTAGTACTACTACATTTATCAGTACCACCTACTAATTAGAGGTTACTAATTAGAACATTCGTACACAAAAATAGGTGGATTTAAAACAATTCATTCTTGATCATAAATAAATGTGTTCTTTATTGTAGTACTGTTTTTATGAAAAATATATTTTTTAATATCTTGGAGGTTTTATAAAATAAGTAGATGAATTGCAATTAAAACTAGATTGGAACAGGAAAACTATATCAGTAAATTATTATTTTCTTTGCTTTTAACCCTAAGCATTCTGATTTCGGCTACATGTATTCATTGTTTTAAAAATTTATTTCAAAATTACCTTTCTACCTTGCATTAACTCAAACTGATTTTAGGAAATTTCGGTTTCTTATCATGTACCTTTATCAATTAGCCTCTTACAGATTTCAAGATGTGACTAAGTAGTTTTATTGACTATAGTTTGTGCATTGTTATATAGAGCCCTTGTCTTTGTAAACAGGTAGTACCTCCATTCGTCTGTTATTTGAACCACTTCCATAATTCTATTAATAAACCTATTAACCAACTTGTTTCTATCTCTTCTTAAGCTGTTCATATTTCCCCAGAAATATCATATGGTTTAACTCCTTTACATTTCTTTATTTTTTGAAGTACTTCAACTATTTCCTTGTTTGTTGTTGACAATTGCTGTTCCTGTCCCTGTTAGCTCAACAATAGACCAAATACATTACATGACAAATATTTGGTTTTAGGTGCTGCTGATTTCTTTTCAACTTTCTTGGCTTTGGCCAGTTTTTCTTTCTTAACGTGCGTAATTTTCTTTACAGATTTTGCCTGTTTACCAATAATAGAAGTTTGTTTCGGTTTTTTGTTTCCTCCATTTTCTTTTTTCCTCCCGAACTAGGCTTTGGAAATCCAGTAGACGACGACGAGGTAGAAGCTAACTTAAAAGTTCCTGAAACTGATTTTCCTTTTGTTTTCTTTTGTTTGCACTAACGATCTTAACGCAGGCGGCTCAGGACAGAAATTTGTGGGGTGAAATACGGAAGGCCTATGCTCAGCAGTGGACGAGTATGGGCTGAATGATGATGATGATGAACGATCTTAACGATTAAATATTTCTTGACGAACGGTGCAACTTGTTCCGCATCTATTTTAATTAGTCGTGATATTTCGTAGAAATTTCTTTTATATTATAGTTTATTTTTATGAACGAGAGAGTAATTAGCATAATTTTAACTGGTACCTTCGACCACTCGATGGGCGTGCTCAAGATTAATTGAAAAATTACTTTGAATAATTGTAAAAAATAAATGAATTATTTCAGTGTTATAAAGTGTTATGTGTATGGAAACAAAAGTGACCTCTTTTATCACACACTATATTAGAACTGACTGACTACATTAAAAAGGGTTTTAAAAAATTCACATTTTTTTTTATTTTTAAAAATTACAAAAGAGAAAAAGAGTTTTTAAAACCGTCTAAGGTATATTAAATAGATGAATAAAAATATTAATATAAAACTTACAGCTACTTGTTACAAATCCAAATCAGATTCAGAAGATGAACTTTCAGAACCAAGATTTATAATAATTGGCTCGTTCATTTTATCAGTAATATTGTCCAGCTTCCACATTTTTTCCTCTTCTTTAATAGTGTGATTTACTGCCTTTTCCCTGTTTTCAGGTTTTACATTATTTACGGCCTCCTAAAACAATTGTTTAACATCATGAATTTTAAAAGTGGTATTTTTTCTTGAAACTTCACTCTTTATCTGTGCCCATACCAGTTCAATCGGGTTTAATTCACAATGATATGGTGGGGATCTAAGTACTGTCATTCCACGATTTTTGGCAATTTCATCAATTTCGTATTTTTTAAATTTTTCTTTACGAAGGGCACACAACGAATAAAGTTCCTTTCTTATAGATCCGGGATGTTACGTAATATTTTTTGAACTCAGCCAATTCTGCAAGTCTTTTTTTAACCACTTGGTTGTGGGCAGTCCTTCTATAAGTCTGGAGTGATAACTTGCATTATCCATTACTATTACACAGTTCTTAGGAAGAAGATCTATCATTTGTTCGAACCATTCTTGAAAGACATCAGCGTTCATGTCTTCATGGTAGTCTACGAGTTGATTCAAAAGTTAATAAACCACCTTCAACAAAACCGTCTGAACTGCCAATGTGTACTATTATCAGCCTGCGTCCCTTTCCTGATGGTGGGTTTAAACCAGTAGATAAGTTATTTACAAAAGCGTGCCTTTGACTTGTAACAGTTTCATCCTGCCAAAATTTATTTGGTGTATGACCCTCGTTGATCCATGTTTCATCAAGATAAAATATTTTTCTTTTTTGGTTTCTCATTTCCTTTATGGTTCTTAGAAAATGTCTTCTCCATATGACAATATCGCATCTTTCTAATAAAATAGACTTTCTGGGATTCTTTTTCCAGCGGAAGCCTATTTCTTTTAAAAGTTTCCATAACATACTTCGACTCATTTCTGGATCCTCCTTATCATCTCGAACTCAGACAAGAACTTTATCCAATGTTGGAGATTCTTGTCTAAAGAAGAATTCATGCACTTTCCGTCGAAGTCCTTCTTTAAAATGATATTCTATTTGAAATTTTGGTTTCCCTGGAGCATTACGTGGCATTTGAAAACTACAACATTTCTCTTCTTTAATAACTCTGTAAATCGTAGATTTCCCAACACCAAGTGTACTGCTAACTAACTCAACGGTCTCATCAACACTTTCACATAAACGTTTGTCTGTAAATGATTTAAAACAATTAAATATTAATGTTTTTTCATTAACTGTTAAAGGACCAATTTTTCGGCGTTTACAGGGCACTTCCAAATTTTCCATAACACTAGTATACACAATAAACTGCACCTTGCAACTGAATTACCTACTTTTAGTGAACTGTTAAGAATTTTCAATACGCCACTTGGACCTTCCTACAAAATGGAAAAACCCACTATCACATTTTCTGTGGAATAAGTTTAGAAGGTAATTATCTAATCAATTACTGTCGTAGATTCCTGGAATTAAAGAATTAAATGTTTGATTGTTGAAACCCTTACTTCGTGGAATGCACTCATTTCAGATAAAATAAAACGTTTTATTTTATGTAAAGAATTAAACTTTATTTTGCAAATAGGTAGGTACTTATTAAACTTTTATTGGTTATATATAACCAATAAAATAAACATCTTACATTTCTTGTAAATTCATTAGTAGCTGTTAACCTCCATCACTCCGAAACTGGCAACCTTATTTAGGGATTAGTAACCCTCACAACTATTGTATTCTATTCTGCTCCAAATTTTATACCTGGTGGTCATACTCAATTTAAAATTGTTTTCCTATATACTTCTGTAAACTTGTTGACAAATATCTGTTTTTCATTGAACACCCGTATCAACAGTTTAGGGATTGCATACATAATTTATTGTTTTATTACTCTCTCATACATAAAAATACACTATAAGAGTTGTTCAAAATGTTACTTTCGATTTAATAAATTATACCGAAAGTTTTATTTTCGGGACGGCTGCAGAAAAAATATTTTCCATAGTAATCGGAAATTTTGCCGATAGAGCATATCCTTGTCTCATTCTTAATTGTATTTATATCCATTCGGTGTTTATAGGAAAAGTATGTAAATAAAACAATAAAATCGATCACAAATTCTTTTATTTGGTTGGTTGAGTGATAAAGAATAAGTTTTTGTGTGACAAAACATTCACAAAGCCTGTAAGTAAATAATTTACAGAAAAGTGTGCTATACAAATAGTTTAACTACATAAAATAATTTACAAATATTTCATCATATACATTCAACATTTACTTATATTAGATACAGATAAAAAAAAGTAACAGTAATCACTATTTACAAAACTAAAAAAACAGTTCGATCGATAACAGTCAAGTAACTATCATCTGTGGAATATACAATTAGAGGAACAGTAAACAATATCGTATTGATTTTATTAGAGATAAATAATTTGTAAATGTTTGACAGCAAGTTGAAGTGTCATGCGTCAAAATGTTCTTCGGGTTCTATGTAAGTACCTTCTCGATCGGCAATACAATAAAATAAAACCCAATGACTTAAAAGATCATTTTGAGTGCACTTTCAGTCATCTTTCTGGCATCTCTCTTTCATTGATCATATAATGATGCCATCAATATTATTTGTATTTATTTGATTTATTTCTGCTCTATTTCATTCTTCCATTGCTGTTCTACAATTTTAATTATAAAAATTTATCTCCTCTATTAATTGGGAAGAAGCTACTAAAATTAAATTACTAAATAGATACCTACTTGGTTACTGAATGTAATGGAAAAACAATATTAAGTTTACAAGTTATTATCAATATTCTCATGGGGTAGCTTCAAAATTTGCATTAGCTTTTATACGCCATTCTGTCAAGCCAAAGTATCCAAGCCCAAAGAAATGGAAAGATCAAATGATATAAAATATATCTCTATCATAATTAAGTATTTTAATTATCTCTAAAAAAGATCAGCCTGCAGATGCTAAAATTATTTGAATGCCGTAAATATTGTTTACTATTCTATCGTAGAAATATTTTTAAATGTATGCATGAAGTAACTTTTATCAGTATATCAAATTTATAATTTGTTGAAATTTCGAAAAAAAAGTAAGAGTTTTGACATATTTTCCGTTTTTGTTTTTGTTTTGTTCAGTTCAATAATATTATAAATACCAATGTGGATTCCGAAAATAAAGGTCAACAATTGATGAAATTTCCCTTCTCAGACAAACCTTAGAAAAGACATATGAATATGGAATTGATACCCATCACCTGTTCATAGATTTTAAAAGTGCTTATGATAGTATAGACAGAAGCGCACTTTATAATGCCATGGCAGAGATATTTCGTCGCATCTAATAACATTGGTAAAGGCAACTCTTTCGAAAGTTGGGTGCAAAGTCAAGGTACAAGACAGAGTGTCAAGGTCTTTTCAAACACATACTGGATTACGCCAGGGAGACAATCTATGGTGCCTATTGTTTAACATCGCGCTAGAAAGAGCCATAGAAAAATCGGGCATAACAACCAGAGGTACGATCATCAATAAAAGTGTACAGATATTGGCCTACACTGATGATGAGTAAGAGTTTTCTATTTGCAACTGACAATCAGATAATTCCAATCAAACACTGCCTCAAATATGTTAAGCCCAAGAAAATATATAACATATTACTGAGGTTTTCCAGTAAGAAATATATTTCATTAGGAACTAACAAACAAATGGAAACTTCTCTAAACTAACCATCTATATTGTGGTATGTATTAATTTCCATTGCAGCACTGGGATGTAAAGCTGTCTCGCTTCTTCATGATGTACCCTGTGTAAACTAAATGAGAAACAACGTCGAACCGCCAGACCATGGCGCACCCAGGGGTTTTGGGGGTCAAAACCCCCCCAGTACCCTATTCCAACACTGTTATTTACAAATTTTAAGGACTTAAAATGGTGGAGGTAGCATTAAAAAATTACGGTGCCCAACCAAAACCCCCTCCAGAGGACAATTCTAGGTGCGCTACTGTGTCTCACAATCAGATCAGCATTTCCGAGTGCGCCAAATACACATAAAGGTATTAGCCGAAGCAAAAGCGAATACATCATCAAGCTTCTTGCAGAAAGCAACATTGAGATATCCACAGTTCAGGAAATACGCACTGCTGGCTACTTCCAACTTAACCACCAATGTCAAATTCTGGAATATAAATTAGTAGCCTCATCTAATCACCCACAATGGGATGGTATTACTACCTACTGTAGAACAGACAAAAAAAAATTAGCACTATACGCTCCCACTCATCTCAAGAACTCTTCATACGGGTAACCGTAATAGACAAAATCTCAATAGTTTATATATTCAAACCACGTAACGCAATGCGGCCACCAGATGTACTTCTTTAATTCCCGCACAGAAAACTTGAATATTCATCATACCGCATTGGGCAACAACGAATACAACCTGCGATCGAAGAAGTAATTACATGGGCGAAGCTCAAGCATCTTAGAGTTTAACACGATGCAAAATCAGAAGCCTACGTTTTTTTCGCCAGATGGTACCAAGGCTACAACCTAGATCAAATAATTTTATCCACCAAAAACGATTGCTATAACTATGCCACAGAGAAGCTCTTTATAATTTCGTAATATCGCAGCATTACGAATATAAGCGCAGCATTTGAAGCTGTCGCATATAAGCAACAGCTTCAAAGATACGAATAGCAATAATGATTGCCAAACTCAGTAGCAGAGAGGGTACTTGAAGAAGAAGAATATCGCAGCATAGGTCAGTATTGGAAACTATGGGCATTATTATTCCCATTATAATAATGGCAGAATAATTAAATCATATATTACATGCTGGACCAAAGAATGTATGATCATATTAGCAAACCAGAAACCCAAACGTAGAAACAATTTCCATAGTCTCTGAATTCTGCAAGAACCACCAGGTGGAAAGAAGCTTTTGGAAACCTTAACTTGTCCGGCCTTCCAAATGAGTCATAAAAATATGTATAACAGGAAAGTACTGAATTAGTTTAAAAAGATCAAAACTGCACATCAGCAAAACCTGCCAACCATAAGGTAAATAGAGACTGAGGAACTTTTTAATACACTAGACTTAATTAACTGTCGCAAAACTGAGATAGTTGACAAAATATTCCCTGAGTTTATAAAACACTTTGGTCCAAAAACTCGAAAGGATTGCTTCAACCAGGCACTGACAACGGAAAAGCTTCCTAAACTATTCAAACAAAGCAAAGTCATTACAATATGTAAACCAGGCGATGACATTTTACTACCAGATAGTTACAGGCTAATCGTCATTTTAAACGTTTGCTACAATGTTTTCTAAGAAGATAATCCACAGAAGGCTTTTGTAATATGTCAGTTGAAAGATTCCCGTTGAACAAGCTGGATTTATGCCAGGAAGAAATTGCAATGATCAAGTTTTTTTCTAACAACATTTATTAAAAATAGCTTCTAAGGAAAAATCAAAACAACAGTAGCTTTCAACGATCTGACTTTGAAAGTCAGAAGTTTACAGAACGGCTTACCCCAAGCTGATAGCTCTTTTATTTTATTATTATCCCGGTTTTTTATAGCATTCTCCGCCTTCCGTTTCGGAGTTTCTAGCTACGTCGGTCATTCCATTCGCCAGGGTGAAGATTTCTTTCCGACATTGCCTTCTGAATGCCGCCCAGCCAGGATTGTTTTGGCCTTCCTCTCTTCCTTCTTTCCCTTGGCGTCCATTATAAAATTTGGTTTGGCAGCCTGTCGTCGTCCATTCTTTTCACATGATCATACATGACATACCAGATCAGTTGTCTCCTTTGAATTTCGTCAATGATAGTTGACTTGACTCCCATTATATTTCTGAATGGTCATTTTGTATTCTATCAAGCCTTTATTTTCTAGCTGATCTTCTCCAGAAGTCCATTTCCAATGCAAGTAGGCGTCGCTCAAGGGATTTAGTAAGTTGCCATGTTTCGCATCCATAGAGCACTATACTTTTAAAGATGGAGTTAAAGAGGATATGCTTTCTTTGATTTGATAATTATTTTAACCATAGCATCGGGTTTAAGCATCCTATCACCCTTTTTCCTTTCACGATTCTTTGCTCAATGTCTTTTTCGGTGCGCCCACTCTTGTTGATTGTTGTTCCCAATTATATATATTCCTCACAGTTCTTGATTGTTTCATGTTCGTTGACCATTAGATCTTCTACTTTATTCCCGATGCATAAGTATTGCGTTTTGTTTCTATTTACAGAGAGGCCCCATTCTTCATATGGTTTAAACAACCGTCTCGTCATGAATTCTAAATCTTCCTTGTCTGCTGACACTACTACGTGATCGTCCGAAAAATGTAGAGTGTATAATATTGTATCGTTGTCAAGTTGGATCCCCATTCCTGAACAGGATCTTCTCCAGTGTTTTAGTGCTTCATTTAAATAGGTCTTAAATAGTATTGGAGAGAGGCAGCATCCTTGTCGTAAGCCTTTTGTTACTGGAAATTCTTCTGATAAGGTGTTGTTTGGTTTGATTTTTGATGATGCTTTATTGTATAATTGTTTGACTGCGACCTCTTTTATTGAACAGTATATTTAAAATACACTTATACACTTACATAAAACTATACCTAAGCAAAAACCAACAACAACATCATTCAGAAGTGTGCAAACACTTTTTATGGAGCCCCTGTAGACATAATCAGGGCAAGTTTAACCGGATTTAATTTTTTCGTCTATTATGTTGTCGATCTATGCACTTGATAATGATGACAGTATTATCTGCATATCGCAAAGAGTAAAGATTAAAAACCATGGTTTTAAAAACTCTATTTATAAAGCTAAAATTTCAGTACCGAGCTGACAGCCAACAGGGCGCCCCTTAGCCAAAGAGAAGTAAACGTATCGACACTGTTCCGCCTCCTATTGTTTTATCCACACTCTCTTCCAAGATTAGCAGGCTAGATTAAACGAAATTAAATTACATGGAAAGCCGTGTTGTCAGCTCGTGTAATTCCATACTCCCATAGCTCCACCACCGAGGAAGATCACGACAGTGGAAAGCTCGGTTTCAGTTTTCACTCCGACTTGTCAACACATCCCCTCACCTTCAGCTTTCAGCCTTCAGCCACCGAATTTACTTTCAGCTTGAAACTTTCAGGTGTCAAGTTTAATTCTCGGGTGTGTCTACGATTTTCGGAGAGAGATTTATATATTTTGCACTGAGATACAATCTTGAAACAAAGTACAATTCGGCGATGAAAAGAATACTTGATTTACTTGGAAATTTTTCGTAAAAGCTGTTTGAAAAATGATGCATTACTGACACCGGTGGACAAGAATAAATGAAAACGAATAAGAGAAATAATATAGAATAATAATATAAATTAATAATATACAGAGAGGCAGATAGAGAGAGAGAGAGAGAGAGAGAGAGAGAGAGAGAGAGAAATTTGTTGTTTTCAGGACCACATAAACACTTTTTGCAAACTTGAAATCTAAATGGTGAGCAACTTATTTGTCAGCAAAGTAACCCAATGATATCATTCTGCTTAAACATACAGTGTGTTGCTCAAATTTAAGTTTATTATCAATATAATTACCACCATTCTAAGATTTTTAGCATATCACTAATAATAATCTTGTTCAGTACCCTGTAAAGGGGCTAAAAAGTGCGAAGAATATCTAACAATCAGCCTAATGAGCCACATGTTGAAATTGTTTCTTAGAGTCATCCATGGAAGAATTTATAAGAAGTGCGAGGAACAAATATCGGACAGACAGTTCAGTTTCATTAACGCAGTGGGTACCAGAGAGGCACTTTTCGGAGTACAGGTACTGATTCAAAGATGCAGGGACGTTAACTGCGACGTATACGCGTGCTTGATCGACTATGAAAAGGCATTTGACAGAGTTCAATATCAAAAGATGATAAACATTTTAAAAGAGGCAGACCTGGATGACAAAGACCTCAGAATAATTTCAGAACTCTACTGGAATCAGACCGCATGCATGAAAATTAACGTAGAGGAAACAGATCACATAAAAATACTACGTGGAGTTAGACAGGGATGTATCCTATCGCCGTTGATATTTAATATATGTAATATGAAAATTTTTAACGAGGCTCTTTACGGAATAGACGAAGGCATCCTTCTAAATGGTGAAAGAGTAAACAATGTTAGATATGCCGACGACACCATGGTGATAGCAGATAGTTTAGAGGGACTTCAGAGGCTAATGGACAGAATAAACGAGTACAGTTAACAGTACGGACTAAACATTAATACCCACAAAACGAAACAAATGATTATCAGGAAGAAGAATATAAACGGGGCTCATCTATACATTAATGGGACGCAAATAGAGCGAGTAAAACAGTATTGCTACCTGGGAACTATTATAACCGAACAGTGGAGCAATGTACAGGAAATAAAGTGCCGCATAGGAAAGGCAAGAACGGTCTTTAACAAAATGAGCGCCATCTTCAAAAGTCACAACATATCCCTTGATATAAAAATGAGACATTTGAGATGCTATGTTTTCTCTGTGTTGTTGTACGGGGCGGAGGCATGGACGCTTACAGACACCACTATTAAAAAACTTAAAGCATTTGAGGTGTGGCTTTATAGATGAATGCTGAGAATATCATGGACAGCAAGGATCACGAACAAGGAAGTTCTAGGGAAAATGAAGAAGGAACCAAAGATTGTGTTTACGATCAAACGCATAAAATTGCAATATCTGGGACACGTTATGAGAAATCAGCACCGTTACTCCCTGCTACAGTCTATATTGCAAGGTAAAGTCAAAGGTAAGCGAGGACCCGGTAGAAGGAGAATATCATGGCTGCGGAATTTAAGAACATGGTTTAAAAAAAACCTCAATGGAGCTGTTTCGAGCAGCAGCGAGCAAGGTTATGATTGCCAATATGATTTCCAACATCCGAAACGGATAGGAACCAGAAGAAGAAGAACCCTGTAAAGGGACCCGTGTCAGGACCCTGGACCCATGACATTTGCTAATATATTAAACCGGCCATTAATGTCGAGGTTAGTTAAATATCTCAAGAAAAAGATATGATCCAAGACAGAGCCTTGAGGTACTCCACAATTAATAAAGACATTATTAGAGTAGCGCTCATTAATTGACACAGACTGGCATCTGTCTTCCAAGTATGAAATAAACCACTTTAGAGCAGTGCCTCTAAAACCATATCTTTACAGTTTATTAAGAAGTACTTTCTGATTGACACAGCCAAAGGCTTTAGCTAGATCATAGAAAACTGCGGCAGGAACATCCAATCGTTAAGTCCAAGTATAGTTTTTCCATGAATTCGAAGATGGTATCATAATATACTTTTTAAGGACTGGAAACTAAAATGGAAGGAAGAACGTAAATTGTGTTTTTGTAAGAAAGTCATCATTCTGATTTTTACCAATTTTTCTACAACCTTCGAAAGACGGTAAGAAATAAATAGGATGATAATTAGCAGGTAAATCGTAGTCACCATCTTTATACAGAGGAATAACCTTAGCACATTTTAAACAATTGCTAAAGTGACCCGTTCAAAATTATGTGTTAATTTCCTCCACTAAAATTCTCAGAAGATCAATATCTCTCAGGAAGAAGGGATAAAACTTTAGATGGGATATCATCCCAGCCTGCAGCTATAGGATTTTTAATGCCTTGTATAATATTTTTAATTTCAGCCGAGTCAATGGGAAAAAGATAAAAGGAATCTGTAACGTTAACTCCATTTAAAAAATGCATTGGATAAGAAAAAGAATTAATTTTTCCAGAGAGGATCAAAAGTTTAAAAACTCCTAATTATCTCTTAGATACTTAATAAAAGTTCGTTAATTCAAAAAGATGGAAAGTGCTTTCAACAGATGAAAAAACCCGAGGGAGACCTATGTCCAGCAGTGGACGCATACAGGTTGATTATGATGATGATGATGATGATGATGATGATAATGATGATGAATTAAAAGTGATCTTGAATCTCTTTGGCCTACCGAACAAAACAATGACTATTTTATCAAAAGATTCTTGACAGTTGTGTAGTGGATCTAAATTATATTGCAATATCTTGAACAAACCTACGGTAATAATGTATTTTTCCTAGGAATTGACGTACATTCTTTCTTGTTTTCGGAACAAGGAGCATTTTCACTTCAATCAGATAATCACATAATGATCGGCATCACATAATGATTGAAATCTATATATTGCAATATAGGCGTATCTCGGATTTTGTGCAATTCGAACCATCCATTTAAGAGATAATTAGGCATGTTCAAACTTCTGGTCCACATTACGTATCTATCTATGAATTACAGGTCTTAAAATTTGAGGTATTTGACGGTCAAAGTAGTCTTTAGGCTAGTGTGGGAGTACTAAGAAGAACTTACCAAACTTGCCAAGCATAATGGTGTCACTGATATAGGTGTCACGGTGTCACTGGCTTAACTCATTAACGAAAGAGCTAATGAAGTTGCTTATAGAGGATTAGCTACAAAACACTTTGGTCCAAAGACGATCTAAACAGAACATTACCTGTACAAGCTAGTACATATTTCCACAATTCTGGAACAAGTATCATAAATAAATCGGAGATATACAAGAACTCAATTAGCAGAAGAACAACCTATCAATAAAAAGAAACTTTCAAGAAAAAAACCTTCTTTTATATCATAATTTTACAATCAAACTTACTATATGCAAGCATTTTTTGTAGCCGACCATCTCGTTATTTTTTTACAATCTTCTTCGGGATTTCTACCAACTTGGAAATCTAAAGTCCCAAAAGCGATAAAATAACGATCATTTAAATTGATAAAAAGCACCGACTGAAGTCCGAGGCAGTCTCTCATTCATTTCGAATGCGGAATGTAAAAGGCATATCTAAATTTACTGCAATGCTGCGGGAAAAATCTCGCAATTTCTAGAGACTCAGAAAAGAGATGCTACGATTTCAATCGTGTTTCCAGTTGCAGAAGTCAGAGAAGCTTACTAATAAAGGTAACGAGAGAAGAATGTTGTGTGTATAAAAAAAACATAAACAATATAATAATAAAATGACACTTTTTTGACCAATAGTTTGACATTTCTTTTCATTTGTCGCTCTTTAATCTAAATATCTTTTTCTTTTAGGACCTTTTATGGTCTATTTAACTATTTTTTTCTAAGTAGACCAGATAACAAAAGAAACATTCCCTGGTGCTTAATATAGTGTTACTAGTGTGAAGTATACATGTGATTTTCTTTTAAGGGGTCAGTCAATCTGATGATTAGATCGAAATGAATGATCGAGTTATTTGATATAAAATGGAATTCACATGTGAAGCATTTATTATTATGGCTGTGTTCATATCTTATTGCATTAAGATGTTTCAATCTCTCTAGTACCAATATCATAGTTAAAACTCAAAAAGGGATTTAGAAGAAAAACTGGAAAAGTGAAGACAAGTTTTGAAGAAAAAAGATTTAAAATTAAGTAGGACAGGACAGTTATCGGTAGTAAAAGTAATCCCCCAGAGTAATGGGGAAATTGATGGAGATGCTTGCAGTAGAATTGAGGAGGATGGATAAAGTGGAGGGAAGCGAGTGGTATATTGTATAACAGAAGTATTTCAATGTAACTAAAGGTAAAATTCTGTAAGCCATGCTATGATGTACAAAACTTAATGTTAAACAGTTTTAAAAAACGAGTGATACCGAATGCATGTGGCGGAAATAAGAATGTATGTATGTACATGTACAGCGTTAACAAGCCTTTTAGGCCCATTGCTGGATGGATAATTTCCATCGTTTTCTGTTCTTAGGTATCAGCTAATCTCTGATACCCATCTCTCTGACATCTTTCATCACTACATTTCATTCTTGGTCTTCCCCTCTTTTTTGCCCAACCAAAGTACTCTTCAACCAATATTCTTAACTTATCTGTTACCTTGCATTCTTTCTAGATATCCGAGTCATTCTAGTCTATGTTTTAACACCACTTTTGTCATTGTACGCTTACCATATAAATAGTATACTTCTGCATTAGTTCGTCTTCTCCATTCTTTCTCTATTACTTTTCCACCAAACATTCTACGATGTACCTATCTTTCCCATGCTGCCAATCTGTTCTGTATGGTTTTGTTCACAGTCCATGTCTTGACAGCATATAGCATTGTGATTCTATACTCTTATTTTTGTTTTGCTCATGGCTAAAGCACACTTGTTGCTCTTGGTAAGTCTCAGATTAATTTCAGTTTCTTCCTTACATGTCTAATCAATAAGAGTACCTAAGTACGTATATTCATACACCTTCTCGAATTCTACAACTGATCCATCCTCCACCTCCAATTTAAAGGATCCCCTGGTGTTTATTCCTTTTTTGCTCGAGATTTCCATGTACTTCGATTTATCATTTATCATATAATTTATATGATAAATATATAAGATATAGATATATTTATCAGCTCTTTTTTATTTCTTGCAATGATCACCACATCATCAGGGCATGCTAAGCATTGGTGCTCCTTTTATAAAATAGTGCCGGACTTATTTATCCCATTAACCCTTACAATTTTTTCTAGAACTATATTGCATAGCAATGTAGACAATGGGTCTTCTTGGCGAATACCTTTTTTTACTTCGAATTCTTCTGAGACTGTACCGTTGCATTTCACAACACAAATGGTTTGTCCAATTGTCATTTTTACCAATCTTGGAACCAATAAATCATTTGGAATTCTTTTAGCGTTTTTATTAATCTATTTCTGTCTATTTTATCATAAGCGGCTTTGTAATCAATGAAAAATAGTTGTGCTTAAATGTTGCATTCAGAGCAATTGATCAGGATTTATTTAAGCATAAAAATTTAATCACCTAGTCGAATCGTTACAACGGTTTAGTTCCAATCTCTCATGCCTGATAAAATTGACTTTCACAACTGTTAATGCTGATGTTTACCTAACCAATTAAAAATGACTCCAACAATCACTTCACCCTCTACTGTTCTTCTTAAACTACCAGCTATTATACGAAAACTAAGCGACATTCATGCAAAAGGAAAAATACCACAACGATACCAAGTGCGCAACCTTTGTCGGTTATAATAGCTAATGCGTTCGGGATCCTCAAATCTTGTGTAGTTCACGGAAAGACCGGTCGGAAAATCAAGTTGCTCAATCAAGGGAGGCTGCTTTATATTCTCGTGATGTAGCTGCTCTGTTGTAAATAAAGATATGGGCTCTGTGCGACGACTATCGCCCTAGGTGATATCGTACTAGCTCTTCAGTTCCACACTGCTTTATCTGTATGGAGTTTTTCATAGCAATAACTCCAGCTCGAGGCCGTCTTCGTCTGAAAACGGGTAATTCGGGAAACAAGGCTTAATAATCAGTAAGAGAATGATAGAGAACGGAGCATTTCTGGAATAATAAATTACATTTTCTGGATTTTGATATTATAAGCTTTGATGAGGTATAAAAAATTAAACTGGTGAAAAATGTGGTTTTACTTAAAAGGTTATTATGTTTTCAGATAAAATAAATATAATAGGCACTTCGGTTAATGATTGTGTCAAATGAAAGTTAACAATCAATGGATTCGTTTAAAAATAATCACAGCACAATTGCAAGGGAATTATTTAAGAACTTTGATGGTACACAAGGCAAATATTGAACACAGTAGTTAATCAAATCTTGCCCAAGTACTTTCGATCACCAGATCATCCTCAGTCGCAAGTGTCGCAATTAAGGCGTAGATTAAATTGCATTATAAGCAAAAGCTAGGTGGTGTGAATGAACGAAGCAATGACCTAAGGTGCTTATGTATCTATTATGTGTGAGATTATAAATTGGGGATTTGAGTTCAAATGAACACAGTCAATATTGAGTAGTTACCGAACGAACACCATATTGTGTAATTACGAGTTGCTGTCAATAAATCAATCACTTTTACTCCACAACTTCAACATTTATTAACCCTACCAGCATCGATCGACGAGAAGCGGACAAAGGGGCATTACGAACCGAACCGAACTTCACTACTAAGTTCGATATATTTTTACATTGGTCCATATTGGGACATATTTACATTGGACAGAATGTCTGTCTGTCTCCGGCTTCTATATAAAATGTAGCTTCTCCAATTATTAAATTTTAAAGTGTTTGTTTGTCTTTGTTTAGTGTATTTGTTATGTCCCAATTTACATTTATGACATTCTGTTATTGCTGGATAGGCCACAACTGACGAAATGCCCCTGAGGATGATCTTGTGATCGAAAGTACTTGGGCAAGATTTGATTAACTACTGTGTTCGATATTTGCCATGTGTACCATCAAAGTTCATTTATTCGAACATTCAACCTTATATTGAATTATTTAAGAAACAATCTTTTTTAAAATAGAAACAGATAAGTAGGTATCTTGTTCAAAATGTTTGAGTTATTTGTATTATTTGAAGTAATGATCTAATGCATCTAATTTGACAACAAAATCAAAGCAATTATTTCATATACTCTATTCAGAATTTAAAGAAGATAATATTATGGACAACAAATTCAAATCGAACTAGTGGCGGCCATATCTGTGGCTAGGTACTGACTTAGGGAGACCACGAAGAAACCATTTTAAATTGTTGAACCTAGAATTTGGTGTCACTAACAGAGACATTTAAAAAAAAACTCATATTTAATTATACATAATCTGTAATCGATAAACTAGTAATTTTGATAATAAATATGATATACTGACATCAGGAAATATTAAAATGTGAGCAGACCAATAATTTGGTACCAATATTCACTATGTAAGATAAACATTGATGTTCAAAAAATACTTCAGACAAATTTTTGTACAAAAAAAAAACATTTAAAATTCACATTTTGATACCTCCAACATTACTTCCATATTTCTTGATATGTATGATTTAAAAACTAAAAATATCTTTGGCAAATTGCACAAAAAGGTACTTTGGAGAATTGCACATTAATAACATAGTATGACCAGTTTGAGTAATTTAGTGCAGCATGTTCCTATTATCACCATATTGTATAAATAAAAAATTACAATTGATCTAATATTTACAAAAATACTCTATTATCCTTTGTTTTTCGTTTGCTTGACTGGCTTGTTTCGTTTAAAAAAACATAATATGAACGAGACATCAAAAGGTGTGGGTCAGTTATCAGTAAATGCCATCTTAGTGAGTCAGAGTTAAAGAGACTGTGTTTTCAAATAATACTTTATGTATTCCATTGACCTAAAAGTCTAAGATTTAATGGTTGTAAAAGTATGAGAAAATCTTCTAAAAGTAACAAAGCTGAAATAACCAGCACTTTGGCCTGATCTGACATTATTTGATTTTTTGTGGATATTTATATAAAATAGTATATGAATACCAGCAAGAATTTAATGTTTATAAACGATTGATTTACGATTTGCAGCTATTTAGATTTGTTTGGAATGGATTATTCACTGTCTCGAGTTCAAATAATATCCTGCTATTATCTTTTGTGATCCTAGAATGACGTTTGGTTATATAAATCACAAAATTCTTATAAATACCATTGACTGGTAGTCCTCTATTGTTCAACCTGATCATGGATGAAATAATAAAAAAGTAAGAACTAAAAAAGGATACCAAATGGGAGAAAAACTACTTAAAATACTACTCTCCTCAAAGTGAACATGATTTAAAACGTACGCTGCGCCAATTTAATATAACCCCCAGAAAATTTAACATGTAAATTTTCCCAAAAAAGACAAAATGCATGGTTACAACAGCAAATTTAGTAAGATGTAAATTGAAGCTTCAAGGTCAGATAATAGAAAAAGTGATGGACTTTAAATATCTAGGAAGTGGAAGATAAAGTAAATAGAGCAAACAGAGCCGCAGGTTGCAGTTTAAACCAGAATCCTCCTGCATAGATCACATTAATACCGTGAGGGTAATAATGGAATAATCGGTTGAATGGAACACATCCCTGGTTTTTGTTGACTTCAAGCGTGCCTTTGACAGCTTATTTCATGCTGCTTTATGGAAAATTTTACAGCTAAAAAACATCTCGCATAAAATAATTTCCATTATAAAATCACTGTACACTGAGACGAAATGCAGCGTGACATACAGTGGAACCAACAGCGACGAATTTGACTTTTTAACTGGAGTCAGGGATGCGTGCTTTCTCCGTTTCCTTTTTACATAGCTGTAGACTATGTTCTCCCCAAACTAGACTCTGACACAAGAGGGATACACTGGACGTTAACCACAAGTCTAAGCGATCTGAAATACGCCCACGATATCTGCCTGTTAGGACAAAGGTTCCAAGATGTGGCTGATGAAATACTTTCCACTAAAGCCAATAAAGTAGGTTTGAAAATCAATATTAGTAAAACCAAATCCATAAGAGTAAATCCAAGAAACAACACGCTATTTACTATTAACAACATGCAGATTGAAAATGTGGAAAACTTTACGTATCTTGGAAGTGTCATAACAGAAAGCGGAGGTAGAGAGGTCGATATTCATATGAGGATACGAAAAGCTCAACAAGCATTCAGCATGCTCAAACCTGTTTGGAGATCTGGCGGTTATACTACAAGGACAAAGATCTGCATATTCCAGACAAATGTCATGTCTACTCTACGGATGTGAAAGCTTGAAAGTAACAAAAACCCTTACAGGTAAACTGCAGATCTTTATTAATAAATGTCTACGACGAATTGTTCATATTTTCTGCCCTAACATCATTAGAAACAAAGATCTACTACACCTGACCAAACAAAAAGAGTAGAACATCAAATAAAGTTCAGAAAGTGGGGTTGGATTGGTCATACAGTCAGAAAAAATAATTCCAGTATTGCAAAGATTGCCCTAGAGTGGAGTTCCCAAGAGAACAAGAAAAAGAGGTCGCCCAGCACAAACTTGGAGAAGATCCATCATGAACGAAATAAGAGGTCAAGGAAAGACTTGGAATGAGGTGAAGGCCTTAGCGTAAAATAGAAACCGATGGCGCGTTTTCACTGAAGCTCTATACTTCACCTAAGAGTTCAAGAACCTTATATAAAGAAGTAAAATGTTTTGTAACTTTTATTGATGGTTTTTTTGTTGTTTATATTATTAAAGGTAAAAATAAGTTTGTGAAATATAAACATTAATATTTAACAATTTAATTTTGGACATATTTTAAAATCCAGGTTAAGAAAAACAGATTTTCATCATTATAAAACTTGAAATAAAGGCGGTTTTGTCTATGGCTCAATACGACTATTTATTTATAGATAATAATTTGGTTCATTAAAAAACTAATTTGAGTAATACGGAACATACTGCACGTACCTAATAACCCTTTGGTCACGATCGTGTAAGTCCCTATTTAAAAATCCATGGAAATCTGTACACATTTACACAAAGCTAACGTTGAGACCTACAGATATTACAGATTTTAATCCTACATTCACCACCATATCTCATATGATGGTCATAATCACAGATTAAACATCTAAAACGACTGACAACGTACCGTAATGTTTGTTGAATTACTTTTCAAATATACATAGGGAATTTAGACCAATTTAAACGAACTAGATGATAAATATTCAACGCTGGCTGACAAAACAGTTTTTCAATTAAAATTAAACTTTTATTTAATATTATTTTGTGAATAATTGCTGGGAAGTATTAAAAACTCTCTAAATGATGCTAAAATTGTTTTCCTTGTGGCATTTCTATATTATCCATTGTATTCAACGAGAATAAACTAAAATTTTAATTAAAAATACGTCATTATTTGATATCCAACTCAAAAATAAATCTCAAACTACATAGGATTTCGAACGAGTAAATCTGTTTTTGGAACAATAATCAACAAAATATATTGTGGGAGAATTTGGGAGAAAAAAAAATATATGACTTAACTCGAAAAAATGAAGCGAATTTTGATGCCGTAACTAAAGCTTGAAAGCTGTAATGAATAATAAGATTGTTTAATATATTCTTCATTCTATGCTATTGCCTGTGTCCTTCTTTTACCATCAAATAATATTTCTATACTTTCTTAGTATTATTCGTGCCACTTTCTCATTTTTTTCTTCATATTTTCTAGTACATTTTTAACTCCGTTCCCTTTTGATATTTCCTACTGATATCTGCTACCTGCTATCTGCTACTTTCACTAGTGGTGGTTAATTATCACAACAGCAAATTGGCCCCTGGTCTCAACAGTTTTTATTAATTTGTTAGTTTTTGTTAAGCAATTAATATAACCTGTTTGTATACATCTGGTTCAGGTTTATTGTATGTCATTTATTTGAGATATGTTATGCAAGGGGCTTAGCATTGACCTTAGAGTTCGTATGATATCTTGCTACATCTTTCCTGTCCTGCTGTATGGAGTAGAAGCGTGGACCCTAACTGAAGCTATGCTTAAACGCTTGACAGCCTTTGAGATGTGGGTATACAGACGACTACTGAAAATAAGCTGGGTCGACAGAATTAGAAATGAGGAGGTCCTTAGACGGCTGAACCAAACAACACAACTGGTCAATATAATAAAGAAACGCAAGCTGGAATACTTCGGTCATATTATGAGACACCCTGAAAAATATGATCTTTTACATCTGATCATTCAGGGAAAGATCCAAGGTAATCGTGGTCCTGGTAGAAGAAGAACATCATGGCTAAAAAATCTAAGGAAATGGTATGGAAAATCAACTACATCGTTATTTAGAGCTGCTGTCAATAAAGTCACGATAGCGAATATGGTAGCCAACATGATATCCAACGATCGATAACGGTAATGGAACTAGAAGAAGAAGATGCAAGGGGCGACGTATTTTCTTTCCTTTGGATGTGCGTCTCTTCTAATATGTATTATTCGTTTCTTCTGTCCGATGAACGATTTGTTACAGTCTCCAGATGAAATCTCGTATACTTCTTGATTTTTCAACCATCTATTTGTTTTTGCGGATGTAAAATATTTAAGATTTTTCTGTCTAATTCTGCCTAAACACTCTTTTTAATTTCTGTATCAAACCCTTAAGACATAGTAGCCTGGTTTTTGGTCTTCCATTGGGTCCTTAAATCTTTGAGTATTCTGGGCCTTTTCCATGTTAAGAGGCGGTTTTTTCCTAACGCTGTTTCCACATTATGCATTTCTTTACTGTTATGTTCTTCGTTTGACAGACTTTTGTGTCTTGTAATCAGGGTTTTAATAACTGAAGACCATTTTCTTCCAAACTTTCAAAGTAAGCCACCAAAAAAATTAACAAAACCTAAAAACTCGGGCACGTAGGGATCAAACGCTTGAGCACCAAGTAACAGAATTAAAGAGCTTAACGCTAGCCTGAATTTGAACCATGTTGGAGTTCTATTACCCAGAATACCCACATGAATCCAATGTGGATGGTAGTTGTGTCACTATCGCTCATCAGAGTGCTATAGATGGGAAAGAGATAGTCTGGAGCATTAGAGCGCGGTGTGGAGTGATTCCTGTTTACACACAAATTAATACCCGTTGCTCCAATAAATTGTTATACCCGAACGTAATTGTATGTGGTGAACAAGTATCACAGGTTGAGTTTTATTAAATTGCTAGCTTGATTAAGAGCTAGTTTACTTTAACAACAAACAGACAATATTTCGGCAATTCGGCAAGAAAACAGGAAAAACGATTTTAAATTGCTGGATTCAACTGGATCATAATAATGCTAGGTGGAGGAAAGTAGATGAAACAAGGGAAAACCTATGTGTAGAAAGGCAAATCAGTAGCTAGTAGCTCCCCACAATATTCAAATTATGGTACTATTGAAACTATTTCTAAATAACTGCCACAAGAAAATTGTTTTAGAACCATGTTGATTAATTTAATCGAATTGGTGCAATTTTAACCTTAAACCAGCGATTTCGAGATTAAATTTTAGTATAGACTAGAAATAATCGGTCCAATTTCTATTAAGATAAATTATTTACACTTTTAAATGGATTCAACGAAGATTACGGTACAAAACAGTTGATTGGAAAACGTGCAAGCAAACTATTTGTTTTATTTAAGTTGTTTGTTAAAGCCTATCAATCATACTGAGTTTGTTTAATTGTTTCATAATTGACACGTAACAAACTGATATCATAAATCATTGCCACAAGTATTATTACATTAGGAATGTTTATAAAACTGTCGTAAGATTTGCCTGCAAGTTCTCCTATTTTGTTAGTAAACAGTTCACCTAAGTCCAACTCATGTTGGACAACACCGTCCTCATCGGCAGTAAACCTTCGCTGGGCATTATTGGTTGACTATGCCTCATCATCTGCGAACTACCTTGCTCGCTAGCGATGCCTACTTGAGTATGGAATGGTTGTAGAAGTTTGTTCTCTTCGATTTGTACATTTTTGGAATTGTAAGAGACCGGGAGCGTGGTGGTGCTCCCGGTGGTTTGGCACTATGTAACGATAGGCCTTAGCTCTGTGTGTTGGGTCTCTTTGTGTCTCCTTAAGTCTACTTTGCGTTGGAATGCTCGCCCACAGAGATCGCAAGCGAAGGGTTTGAAGCCTGTGTGCTTTCTGGAATGTGTGATGAGGTTGGAGGATTGACTGAAAGCTTTGCCACACACTGTGCATTTGTGAGGTTTTTCACCTGGAACAAAAAAAAAACGTTTTTAAAATTTACTACTTGACTTAATTTATCGAATAAGTGATAACAAGAGATATAAAAGTATACTGCGCGGCATATAAACTATAATCAACTAATAAGTTTAATCATTATTTTTTAAATTAAATATATTTTATAGTTGTTATTTATAAAAAATATTTTTCCCTCCAAAAAAATATATAAAAGACAATAATTGTCCATGAAAAATAAAAATTAAACTTTGCTTAATAAGCATTGTGTAATAATAAATCATATATGAACCATTGGCATCAATTATTGCTTGACTTCTACTATCTGCTAAATTATCAAGAGATACTTGAGCAATTTTGCCCCATAACCTTAATAACAATTCTCGAAGTTGCTGAAGGGTCTGCGGAAAGGTACGTGATCTGTAAGTTTTCTTTGTACCATGCCCCAAGCATGTTTAATGGGATTGCAGTCTGGAGAGCATGGAGGTAGTGCCAAATGAGGAATTCCATGCAAATCCCTTCTTTCTTCTACAAATGCAGATTTATGTGGTCGAACATTACCGTTGAGAAAAAAATGGTCCATAATGGCTGCATGACAATTAACGATAATATGCTCAATAATGTCCCGTGTACATCTTACCAGTGATAATGTCCTGGTAAAGGTAGAGATCTGTTCTTTCACCGAAACATATTTCAGCCTAAACCATAACACCACCACCTCCAAATAGATAAACCATCTGACACGGTACTTGATTACTTGCTATCCTTGGTCCATACACGTACTCTATCTGACAATTAGGCTTCAAGCCTCAAGACATATCTCTTCTTTCCCAAAATGATATGACTGGATATCAATTCTGGTAACTTAAGAAGCTATGAAGATATTTCTTTGCCTGGATCGTCTAAACAATACGATAATGAACCTATAGGTCTATTTGAAAGTATAACCTTCTCTAAGTTATGGAATAAAATACATCCAGTGTCTTGTGTCAATACAGTTCAGACTTTGAAAAGAAAATCTAAAGTTATTGCAACAGTTTTAAACCCACCAGAAAATGTAAATGCTCTTTAAAAGGAGAAAAGATGAAAAAGAATCAAGCATTAAGATACGACAAGAAAAGAAGATCGAAAAAAAAAGAAAAAAGGTAGGTAAAGGTAGAAGATAAGAAGAAAGGTACGCAAAAAAGCAGTCAGAGATAGAACATAAACAAGAAAGGTTCAAAATAAAGAAAAGGTCAGTCCACTTAAATGAAGTACTAGGAAAACCCTCAAGTGCATCTCCATTTATCATCTGTATAAACCACATATTTAGCCTTAAGTTTGATGACAATTCTTCCAATAAATCAATAAAATCATTTTATAAAAAATGTAAATAAATCTCACCATTCAAATTGCAAGGTAATTCGCATATCCGTAAAATACCATTCAAAATTCATAGGTATATATAATGCATGTCGTATGGTTTGGAACCATTGGTAATTATTTTTTACAAAATAGTTAAGTGCAAATGTATGCCACATATGTGGCATGTGTGGCTCCCTCTATCAGCTACATCTGAGTATACATCAAATTATAATTTCTGATATTCAATAGTACCCAGTTGTAAATTTTTATACATAAATGTTGACATATATGAAAGTTATAGCAACAAATATAATTTTTAATTTCCACTTTAACACCTTGTATCTTTCTTAATATCAACATTATATTAAAGCAGATTGATTTAAATCGTAATATTTTAAAGTGTTGAATCTACGGTTTCTTTTTGTACAAATACTTAAGGACCACCCTGTATATAAATGCAGTATTTCAATAAAAAAAGATTATCCTAACAGAACATTACTTTTCATAAGAATTGGCCCAATAGGTAACCACCAAGTAAAGTCAAAATAAAAAAAAGTGATCCAAATGTACTAAAATGTTAAACTAAATGTACCTGTGTCTATTGAATAAATATCTGAATATGTATTAACAATAAGTTTTATTGTTTTACCTATTAATGGACTAGATTTCTTTTTTGAAAAGTTATGCTTAGTGGTACTATCTGAAATTATACTTAAGCCGAAAAGCCTTTAACTGGTTTATTAAAATAATAAACAAAATATTTATAAAATAAGCATTACTTAGCTGATCACTACTGACATACGAATAGAACGAATTACATTTGTTACAACACATTGTCACCGAAACCGCTCTCGCGATTAAATACTGTGAATATTTAGGAATAATATTTATAATATAATAACCATAAGTTCTCGTCAAACTAACAAGAATTTATGTTTGCCGTATGATATATGATACTGGAAGATTCCTAACAAAATCCTCGTAAGAAAACCTCTCAGTCTATACATCCATCTATCCATCTACTATCTATAACTTAGGTATTATCGATTACTATCACAGTTTGCGGCAGCCGTGATTCGTGCCATTATTTCGGCACAGGCCCCGCCCGTGCCCTCCCGTTGCCGTGGCAACGAAGCCCTCGCTTTCGCGAGCAAGATAAAAAACGGCCGATATCGCGGGCCAGATAAAGAAGCACGAACTGATTCGCGAATCCTGAGGGAGATGAACTGATGAGGCCATTTCATGAATAGCAGAAAGATAAAGTCAGCACGATCGTAAAGATCCTTATGCTGATTGATAACGAATGGATTGCTTAAGATTTGCGCTTACGTCTTCATGGGCAAAGATTCTCAACTTTTTTTATTATCTGAACTTTGGGCCTTAATGTCGAATGGGTTTATTAAGAAAATAAAGGGGACGATGTTTATTAAACTATGTCTGGGTGAAACTTCATGTAGGTAATATAAAAGTACACACAAATTAAAGTTGGTATTAAAATTTAGTTTTATCAAATAAGCGCTTTTTGCTTCTTCTTTACTCCAGTGTTTAGTATTTTTTTTTATATTCTGGCATTTAATTTCTTTTTTAGTACTTTTCATATTAATAGAAACATTAAATTTGTCAGGCCCTACTCGTCTATTCGGTTTGCACTTTTGTTTCTTTTTGGTTCTATATTATTTTATTTTCTCATTTCTCTCTTTTATGATGCTGGCAATGACAATAAGTACCTATTGGCGACGTGCAAGTAGGTACTTGGATGTGATACGAGAAACGATCGTGAGCGAGTAGCGGAGAAATCTTGCATTTTTTACTGCAAATTTCATAGATTTCATAAATTCATATTGTCAATTGTCATATTTTATATTCGTTTGTTTATTTACACCTTCTGTCACTAAAGAAAATGGGATTTAGGAAATGCTGCGTTATAAATTGTAAAAATACAACAAAAATTGTCAATTTAAGTTTTATTCGTTTCGAAGCCTCGAAGCACAAATTACTACAAAGAGAAAAGTGGATTTATATCATAAAAAAGCATAAGTAACATAACCTAAATTTTGCATTATTCTTGCGCCCGATTTTAAAGTCAGTTTGAAATAAATAAAAGTTCACTTTTAAGTGTAAATTTTAGTTTCATAACACTCACTTAGAGTTCATTTTAACCCAAAACTCAAGATTAATGATTAAATTTTATTTTTTTGAAATTTACAAAAAGTTCAAGTTTTTCTGAAGATGCATTAAGATATATTCGCTGTCCAAAAGTTTACAAGGAAAGAATTAATTGTTTAAACCAATATGATGATATCATGGGCTTAACCTGCTAATTAATGCATTATTTATGGTAATTTATTTTTCTTAATTCTTCCACATAATTCTTCCATTCTTTTTTGACATTTGCCACTACTAAAGCTTTTCCATTTGACTCAGTGCTTGGTTGAAAAGTTATTTGGTGATTTACTTTCTCAAATCCAGTTTTTATTATTGCATCCATATTAACAGTAATGCTGTAATTTAATAATATATTTATTTGTATTTACACTACATATAACGTTTACCTTTTAATATCATACCGACATAACCTCAATCTTACGTTTTCTTCTTATTCTTTTTTGGGGCTACGTCCATGACAGTTTTCCGGTAACCTCGATCTAACATGAAAGCGCAGTAAGTTTTGCTGATTTACGACACCAGGTGTCGCTGTTCCGAACTTGCACGGTCCCAATATTATATTAAGGCGTTGGTGATATACCTACTACTCTTATGTCACCTTATTTCAATTATTGACTTTAGGATTTTAATCTTCATATTTATAGTAATTACTATTTAAATGAGAGTACGCCACAATTACAGATTAAAGTTAGTTTATTGACGTTTCAATTTACACTTCGGAAATCGTTCTCAAAATATAACAGTAGTAAATTAAATAAATTTTGTTTTTTTTTTTTGTTACTTAGTGAAAAATTCTTCTAATAATTTAATTTTATCTGACTCATTTATATTGACAATTCAGACATACATTATGCATTTTAAAGTAGACGACTTTAAAATGATATTGCCAATATTGTTCAGTTAAGTTCCCTGGACGATTTTATTATAAGACAGCTCATTCGATTACATGAAATCAACTTTAACTTAAGAGTATCCGCCAGAAAAAAAGCATAGCATGTAATTCGCCTTTAAAAAGACAAACACATGCCATGATGTTGCGTAGAAAATTGCTGCTTCCCATTTTGTAATTACGGGCTCTCGAGGAAAGCTTAGAACAGTTTTGCCTTTGGATTTGTACACGTAAAGGTGCTTTCAAAATACATTTCTAATGTTTCAAATTATTTTATTGACTAAATCAAATTCACTACTAAGAACTTCTGCTACTCTGTTTATGCCATATAAAAGACAAGTGACAAATGCCATATTTGTATAAAATATTTTCAAATTTTGTGGTACTTTAATTTACATATTTTTAAATGCCATTTGAAAATGACATTTAAAAATATTAAAACAATTTTACTTTTTATTTCTTTTGAAAAAAAGAAAGCAGAGTGTTTGCGGAAATGAACGACTTACAGTCATATTAGAATAGAATAGAAGATAAATATGCTTTATTGTCACTGAAAATTATTGAACAATTTTATGGACAAAGCTAAAAAAAATGAGTCATAATATCAGTCATAATAGTACAAAAAGTATAAAACAAATACAAATTTAATAAAAAAAACAAAACAATACAATTTAAAATTAGTAAAATTATTGTATAACTTACATAATTTGTACAGACAACAGCAAAATGAAACAAATTGTAGCCACTGCTTGAGACACCCTAATTTAATTATAAACAATACTAATTTTGTTTCTTTGTTATACATTAAGAAACTCGTCAACTGAATAATATGGTCTTTCGGACAGATAGATTTTTGTCATCTTACGAAACTTAATGAAGGATGTTGCGGATTTAATCTCTCTTGGACGGTGATTACATAGTTTTTTTGCACTATATAGAATAGAATTCTTTACTAACTGAGTGGACGAAATCGGTAAATAAACGTTACAATCCGAATTTCTAATGGAGTAGCCATGATCAGGTCTATCGGGAAAAATGTTTAGATGCTTGCGAATCAAACAAACCGTTTCCAAAATAAATAAAGAGGGAAGCGTCATAATTCCGTGATTTTTGAAGTAGGTCTTCCAATGAGTTGTTTGTTTGAGACCAAATAGATAACGAATTGCTCTTTTTTGCAACTTAAAAATAGTATCAAATTGGGCCGCTATACTAGAACCCCAAAATGGAAGCCCATATCGAAGATGGGACTCGAACAATGAGAAATATGCCATTTTGACAGAAGATAAATTTAGTTTCTTCAAAACAGATCTTATTGCAAAGCAAGCTGAGGCCTCTGAGACTCCTTCCCTAAGGAGTCAGTATGCAAGAACCATTTAAGATCACTGTCGATAAGAATATCTAGAAATTTTACGGAATTACTCTTCTCCATGCTTTTACTCTGATGGATTTTAGTTCATCCTCTATATTATCTTGACACGTAAGTTTTGGTCTTCCTCTGGATCGTCTTCCCACTGATCAAAAGTACAAAAGTACAGTACAAAACTTCTGTATAACTCAAAGTTGTAGCGCCTAGGCCACAAACCCTGTTCTTGGACTCCTCCTTATATTTTCCTTAGAATTTTTCTCTCGAAACGTTTAAGTAGTTCTTGGTCGTTCTGTGTAAGTGACCACGTTTCTGACCCGTATGTTAACACTGGCCTTATTAGTTTTTTTTTATATGGTAATTTTAATTTTTCTGGGTAGTTTTGGGGCCATCTGTTTCCTCAAGCCATAATAGCACTTATTGGCAAGCACTATTCGTCTTTTAATTTCTTCGCTGACATTGTTGTCTTTGGTCAGCAGCGTAAGCAGGTAAGAGACACGACAGTCCATCTCCCTGTCTAAGTCCATTTTTACAATGGAAGGGTCTTTAAAATTCGTTTTGGATTGTGACTACACTCTCTACTAGGGATGGAAAAAACCTACCGGTTTTAACCGAAAACCGGTTTTTTTACTTCGCAATAACCGGTTTTATCGGTTGTTTTTGTGTCCCGGTTATAACCGGTTTTTTATTTTTAAAGTAAAAACCGGTTATTAGGTTATTAGGTTTGTTTCCATTCGGAAATCTACCGTTTAAATTTGTTATCATCACAAAAAATTTGATATTATTTTCAATACGTTTGTATTAAAATTTATTTGATACTTCCCTGTACTGTTTAAAAATTAAATACAAAGAATGAGAAATCCCGGAAATTCGTAATTGTAATTTGATCCCTAAACCATAACAATTAACATCATTGGGTATCGGCACGTATTGGTAACCATAAATCATTCACCCACTCTTAAAATTTTATGTATATATGGTAAATATTATGACCTAAACTAAATTCTGATCTGATGTGAGCCGCCTTTGGTCCCATAAAATTTGAATTATGGGTGTTTGGAATAATACGACCTAATTATTTAAGGTCTTTATCTTTTAAACAGCGTTTCTGCGATTGCCATACCAATAATCACTCTATAGTTTCATTTTCATTCTTTCGTTAGTAAACATTTTAAAATTTAAACCGCATATTTATAATAGAAGGCGATACTGTTGGTTCTTACGTCACATATTTAAAGCATAAACGTGTTTTATTTATATAGGTTATAATGTTCTTTCGATAGTATCTACTAATTTTGATCATATTGAAATCGAGTCGAATGAAGTATCGCAAGCTAAAGTTCATTGTTAATGTAACTTTGTAACCTATTGGATTAAAAAAACCGAAAACCGGTTTTTGGAAAAACCGGTTTTTTTTGGCCGGTTATAACCGCCAGGTTAAACCGTAAGCAAAAAAAACCGGTATAACCGAAAACCGGTGTTTTGCCAAAAACCGCCATCCCTACTCTCTACGCCTGTGAGTGTAAATTCCGGCAGAGTCAAGTAGCCAGACTTATTTGGGTTTATTGTTAAAATCGACTGAATTTTAATTATCATTGATTGCAGATTCATAGTCAAAATTTTCTTGTTATCGGTTATCAATGTTAGTACTACCTAATATTTTTATGTATACATAAATTTTGTTTTGATATATTTTTATTTTATTTTTTTATTCTTTTGTTTTCTTGTTTTTTTTTGTTTTGTTTTTGCTTTTTTTGTTTTTTTGTGTTTTTTTTTCAAACCATATTAACAAATTACGCCTATATACTATTTACAACTTGTATTGACATATTTTAACATGTTTGTAAATGCAATGAAAATTTCCATATGATTTGAAAATATTAAAAGATTAAGGTTTATTGGAAAACAACGCTTGGAATTTATTAATTTCTTATACACTTCGTTTATACTATTAATTTGTAAATCAAATTCTAATATAATATGTGTTAGATCGCCCATTTTGCAACAAATACAATTGGGAGTATTTGATAAGCCGATTTGATGCATCTAAGAAGCCGATTAATGGTCTTTATAAAATGTCGAATAGATTCTGTGTAGAACCATGTTCTTGAGGGTATCCGGGTGTTACAATGATAAAAGTTTAAGCCAATCTTACATTTTCTGTAATGTAAATGCCAATTATTTCTAAGTTTTTGTTTACTAACGGTGTCAATATCTGTCGCTGGAATTAAAGTTTTGTTTACTTTTTCTCCAAGACTTTATGCTGATTTAGCCAAATTCATACAGAATTTTAAGAGTTTTCAGTTCTATGTGGTTTATGTGTTTGACTGTTTGAGTGTGGTTAAATATGTCGACCACGCTTTTACTGTCAGTAAATATAACATAGTTGCTAGTCGGATTCAGTACTACATACTGAAGAGCAAACATTATTGCCATCATTTCTGCTGTGTATATTGAGCATTCACTGGGTAAGCTATACTGATAATTTCTACATTTTTCTTTACTATAGTTTATTTTTATGAACGAGAGAGTAATTAGCATAATTTTAACTGGTACTTCCGACCACTCCATGGGCGTGCTCAAGATTAATTGAAAAATTACTTTGAATAATTGTAAAAAAAATGAATTATTTCAGTGTTATAAAGTGTTATGTGTATGTAAACAAAAGTGACCTCTTTTATCACACACTATATTAGAACTGACTGGCCTACATTAAAAAGGGTTTTAAAAAATTCAAATTTTTTTTAATTTTTAAAAATTACAAAAGAGAAAAAGAGTTTTTAAAACCGTCTTACTATACTAAAACTTACAGCTACTTGTTACAAATCCAAATCAGATACAGAAGATGAACTTTCAGAAGAGCTTTCACATTTTTTCCTCTTCTTTAATAGTGTGATTTACTGCCTTTTCCCAGTTTTCAGGTTTTACATTATTTACGGCCTCCAAAAACAACTGTTTAACATTATGAATTTTAAAAGTGGTATTTTTTCTTGAAACTTCACTCTTTATCTGTGCCCATACCAGTTCAATCGGGTTTAATTCACAATGATATGGTGGGGATCTAAGTACTGTCATTCCACGATTTTTGACAATTTCATCAATTTCGTATTTTTAAAATTTTTCTTTATGAAGGGCACACAACGAATAAAGTTCCTTTCTTATAGATCGGGGATGGTACGTAATATTTTTTGAACTCAGCCAATTCTGCAAGTCTTTTTTTAACCACTTGGTTGTGGGCAGTCCTTCTATAAATCTGGAGTGATAACTTGCATTATCCATTACTATTACACAGTTCTTAGGAAGAAGATCTATCATTTGTTCGAACCATTCTTGAAAGACATCAGCGTTCATGTCTTCATGGTAGTCACCGGTATGAGTTGATTCAAAAGTTAATAAACCACCTTCAACAAAACCGTCTGAACTACCAATGTGTACTATTATCAGCCTGCGTCCCTTTCCTGATGGTGGGTTTAAACCAGTAGATAAGTTATTTACAAAAGCGTGCCTTTGACTTGTAACAGTTTCATCCTGCCAAAATTTATTTGGTGTATTACCCTCGTTGATCCATGTTTCATCAAGATAAAATATTTTTTTTTTGGTTTCTCATTTCCTTTATGGTTCTTAGAAAATGTCTTCTCCATATGACAATATCGCTTCTTTCTAATAAAATAGACTTTCTGATGGTCATACTCAATTTAAAATTGTTTTCCTATATACTTCTGTAAACTTGTTGACAAATATCTGTTTTTCATTGAGTCACCTGTATCAACAGTTTAGGGATTTGCATACATAATTTATTGTTTTATTACTCTCTCATACATAAAAATACACTATAATTATATCAAACACATTTGGGAGTAAATGTAAGTTTAAGTAACATATTTTAACCTTTCTAGAAAATAGTTTTTTTGCCATTTCACCGTATTAGGGCGGAATTTGGCATTTATAGAGAATATCATTATATTTTACCGTACTCAGATAGCTTTCTACCAAAGGTATAGATTTTTCTCCACTATCGATGGATTAAAATTAATAACTCATTAAGACCTTGAAGGTATTTACAATTTTTGGACATAATTCGGACTGTAAATTTGTCGCTAAGGAATTGGCGGCGTAAATGCAATGGAGGTTCCACCGCTTCATTTTCCATTATTTGGACTGGAGTGGATTTTAAATAACCTAGGCATAATCTCAGGCATTTATTTCTTTACGCTTCAAGTTTGCTTAGATGTGTATTGGTTGCTGATACAAATAAATGACAGTTATAGTCGAAAATCGGCCTGATCATGTTACAGTAAAACATCAAAGCAATATTTGGGTCTGCTCCCCAATTTGTTTTACAAAAAGCTCTTAAAATGTTTATTGGGTTTTTTCTGATTTTTTAACAATTTGATGAATATGACATTTCTATAATAATTTAATGTCTAGATAGGTACCAATATACTTAATACAGTTTTTTTTAGGGAAATTAAATTTTCCCACACTAAGATTGCCTTGTGGAACTCTATGTTTCTGTGAAAAGTAACACACCTCAGTTTTTGTGCCAGAAATTGATCATCCTATTTCTTCATAGTAATGATTTACGATTTCTAATCTGACTTTCAAATTATCCTCACAGATACTTAACAATTTTTCTTCTTCTCTTCTTCAGATGCAAATCCACTAATGGATGTTAGCGATCACATTTTCCATTAATTCTCTATTTCTTGCAATATGTATCAGAGATTGTATGTCGTTAATCCCTGTCCATTGCCTTATGTTTCGGAGCCAGGACATTTTCTTGCAACAATTTTTCTGCTCTACATAAAACAACATCATCAGCATATTGAAGAATTTTTGTATGGTTGGGTATACTAACTTCAAGATCTATGTTGTACAGGATATATAAAATCGGGATTAAAATATTCCTTTGTGGCAATACGATATTAGTTAATAGGGGGTATGAAAATTCCTTATTATTACTTTTTTGAAAAGTTAGTCTGTTAGAATATAAAGATTTTAAAAAGAGAGCAAATGATTTAGCGATTCCAATATACAACATTTTTTGGTAAAGAATGTCTAAATTGACATTATCAAAAGCAGAAGAAATGTCAAGGAACGCAGCTGCTGTAGACTTATTTGATGTAATATTAAGCTGAATTGAAGTAACTAGAGCTGTAGTTGCATCTTGAGTGGACCTAGCCTTGCGAAAACCATATTGGGAACTTGGAAGTATAACATCGTGTTCTAGCCAATGTTCAAATCTATTTTTAATTATTTTTTCAACTGAATTTTCATAAGGAGATAGCTTGGATCTCTGGAAGAACTTGGATTACGTTCTGGTCTGCCAGATTTTTTAATCGGAATTACCAGGTACGCTTTCCAACTATTTGGTACTGGTGTCTTATTTGTCCAAATATTGTTGAAAATGTTTATTAGTAAAATTTTGCATTCTATCGGTAAGTATCGGTAAGTTGTATAACAGCGAATGTCACGTTAATTTTTTAACAATTTTGTTATGAAAGTGTCTTTATTTTCAAGGTCAAAATGAAATTTTAAATAAAAATTTTTAGTGTTATTTGTCGTTAATTTCCAAAGAAATTATTTAAAGTCTGGTTAGAAGTTTAAGTCTAAGCCTGTTCCACAACAGAAACTTTCCGATGCTTTCATCGATTTCCATTTGCTAAATGAGTTTCCATCGGCACTCCGCAATTAAAAATAAAATAAAAAAAGTTAATCGTAGCCGGAGAAGGGTACTCCGAATCAGAATTTATAGGTCGGTTATCTGGGCTCGCGCGTGCAGAGGCATTATTAACAGCGATATTGCAGCGAGGCCTGGAATTCCAATTTGACTCTCTGAAATCCGGCAGAGAGTCAGTTAATGACTGCTTTTGATTTATCGTTTGCAATTCGGCTCGTTCTTTATTACGAGTTTAATGCTAATGCCGCTAAACTGTCTGATTGGTCGTTCGACATTCAAATAAGGCTTTAACATATTCGGGTGTATTCCTACATGTGTGCCGTACGTGCACGTGAATTTTGATTATAGCTAAGAAAATACCAGGCACTAATAAAGCGGCAACAAATTTTGTGGAGATAATACTATCAAATTCTAAGAAATGATTTATACTGTAGACATTGGATAACTACGATATCAATCATAGTAATGGAGTTCTAAGAAATACTAAAGTTTGCATTAAAATTATTTCACAATCTAAACAAACGTAGAGTCTCTGGACTGGATGCTTCCAAACTTGTGGCCACATGTTGCCTAGCTAAATCTCAAAATATTTGATATTCAAAGAATTTAACTATTGATCGGTTATATCTACCAGTATATTACAAATTCTCTTACTAATATCAATTTAAATAAATTATTCTGCAATTGTATGAGGCTTTTTCTGACTCTACAATGGAACTACAGCCCAGATAGGACCATGGCCTCCTCCGGCATTCACCTCTAAGCATTCCTTTCCTTTCTCCTCCAGCACATTTGATAACCTTCTTAATATTTTTCTTTCCAAGGTATTGATAATGATTAGAGTTTTATTTGTAGCTACTGGTTGTGTTTGTTTTATAAACTTTGAACTTTACTTTCCTGAAGGATGTTTTTGGATATACCTACGATAAAACGTAGTCTGCTCTGTTAGCTAGCACAATCGTTTTCTGTATTTCTTCTTTATTCTTCTTTCTCTTTTACTTATTAATGTTTGCATCGTTGATTATCAAATCTTGTATGCTTTGTTATTTTCTTATTTGTACTGTGTACCTACTATATTTCTGTCGCATTTTCATCAGGTGCCAGGCGAACTGCTTTGATATCTTCTACAAATTGACCTATCATTTTACATCGTTTGTGTAATCTACAGTCACTCCACTTACTTTTTTTGACTGCCTCCAATTTTATCGTATCTTCCTTTAATTTTCCTGACATCCTACAATTATTCTAGTCTTCTTCTTCTTATAGTGCCGTGCACCTAGAGTGCGTTGGCGAATTATCTTAAGGCAAGATGCCTAGGCAAAAGATCGCTAGTGTTATTTATACCTTTCCAGTTCTTTATGTTTCGTAGCCACGACATTTGTTTGCGACCTACTCCTCTCTTGACTTCAATCTTTCCCTGGATGATTAGTTGAGGGATTGCATATTTTTTCCTCTCAGAATATGACCGAGGTATCCAATTTTTCGTACCTTGATCAAATTAGGTAGTTCTCTCTCAGTATTTGCCTTTCTTAAGACTTTCTCGTTTCTCACCCTATCTGTCTATGGTATGCGGAACATTCTTCGCAACGTGCACATTTCGAAGGCCTCCAACTTATTAATGGAAGGAACTCTTAACGTCCATGTTTCCATGCCGTATAACAATATGGACCATTCATAGCATTTAACCTGTAGCGGAGATTAATAGAAAGCTTGCGGCTACATAGTAGCAGTTTAAATTTGATAAAAGCTTTTCTTGCTTGTTCGGTACGGCATTTAATTTCTTGTTGAGGATCTCATTGGCCATTTATCATCATTCCCAAGTATTTAAACGTTTTCACTTTGGATTGGAACGATCGGAACGCTTGGAGCATTATCTACTTGCAGTTGTATTCTTAAAAGTGCACATTTTTCTAGTAAACGAGTATAAATTCCTCATATATTTCTTTAATAATTTCCTAATCTAGGAGTAAACCTAAAAAATTTAATTTTCAATTTAATTTCTTCCTGCAAACGATTTTGTGCAACACGTACCCTTTGGCTGCGTATATTTTTTTGGGAAGCAAGTTGTTGTTGTTTTCGTTGTTATTACTGTTCAAGTGTCTCTCTTTTTAGGTCTTACCATATTCGCAGTCAAAATTTTAGGACCATTGGATCTGTTGGGATTGGTAAAGCTACATATCCCAGAATTTTCTCAAACATTTGTCTGCCAAACAGCTACAAGATCCAATTTAGGGCTGGGTCCAAGTTGGGTCACAAGAGGGATATGAATGATAATGAATGATTTCATAAAGACTTTTTTTTCAGAACTGAAAAAGTTTATGAAAAGATTCAACTTGTCCATAAAAATTTTAATCGTACTTGGCAACGCTTCAGGTCACTCAAATAACTAAAAATTTAGATGAAGTAAGGGAAATATTTAAACCACCTCTTTACTACCAAACTGTACACCTTTATTAAAACGTACTACTCATGTATAAAAATATAATTTCTTGCTCACGCATGAAGCCCTGATTCACTTGACCCTATCCAATCATCATTGAAAAATCTATGGCTACAACGAATACTGTATCACAAGAAAGAGAAAAATGTGATTCTAAAGATAATCTACCTATTACTGATTGCTTTCAAAATTAATCAGAAATAGGATTTAAGACAAGTGACGAATTAAATTCCTAATTTGAAGGGACCGAAGAATCACAACAAATTATGAGGCAGGGAGAAATATGTGATGTAGTACAAGAAGAAAAAAGCTATTAGACAAATTGACACCACCAACTACTCCTCCTCCTAAGTGCCTTTTTTGTTGAGATTGGCGATCAATATGGCAAATTTCTGTCTGTTTTGGGCTAGATAAATTAATTTATTTCGTCTTGTGTGGGTCCAATCTCTGATGTTTTGTAGCCAAGATTTTTTTCTTTCGTCCTATGCCCCTTTTGCATTCAATCGTAGCTTCTAATATTACCTGGAACTGCTCAAATTCCCTATGGCGCATTATGTGTCCTAAATCTGACGTCTTTCTAATTTTGATAGTATTGACTAGACAAGGGCGTGTGTTCATTACCCTCAATACTTCTTCATTCGTAGTTCTGCTGGTCCAGCTTATTCTTAATATTCAGCGATACATTCACATTTCAAATGAATTTAATTTGTTGACGTCATATTGTTTTAATGTCCAGGTCTTACAGCCATATAGTAATAAAGACCATACATAACACTTTAGTGTTATAAATCTTATTGAGACTGAAAGCTTTGAGTTTCAGAGCATTTTACACATATTCATGACACCAGATTCTACTATTTCATTGCGTCTTCTAATTTCTTTTAAGTGGTCTAGTTGACTATTTAGCTCTCTGCGATGTATATAAAGCTTTGGGAACTCTGAAGGGTGATATCATTAGGTGTAACTTGTTCATGGAGTTTTTGTGGAATACCAACTACTACAATTGTAAAAGTAAAATCAGATAAAGCATTTAAGTTGTATCTTATCCCTTTATAAAATGCTTTGTTTCGTTTATTATAATTTTTCTATACAATCCAGTAATACAAACTTTCTAACGATCAGACATCCCTGGTTCTAAATGTATGCAATAAATAAATAAGGACTTATTCAATATATAGCTTGTTAATAAACATTTAATGCCAAAATAATTGTGAACTACTCCAGCGACTATCAAATTCGTATTAAGCTCTAAGACTTTTATTGAACCCTTAGTATTATATTTGTAAATATGATTTATAAATCCGTTTCCCTATACGTCCTCCTTCTCTGTACAAGCGACGCAACTATATCCATTCATATTAAATTTGCTCTATTCCTCTCAATACAAAATATCGTTTAAGTTATTTTTAAAAACACGTGAAATAAATACAAACGTTAAAAGATATTTTTAATGTAGAGTATTATATCCAAGTATAATTGAGACAGCTTCAATACAGTTATTTTTATACGGCAAGTAAACTACTTGCAGTGTTTCCTTCTTCTTATATCGGCATGTACATCAGCCGGGATTCCACTTACTTATCTCCTAATGATTGACGTTTCCACGAACCAATCACTGGTAACACAAAATCGATAATCTATCAGGACTCCAATTCGTCCTGAGTAAATTACCAGGAATCCGGTCGGCACTCTTTCCGAGCCCGTCGAAATTTAATGAAAAATCCATTTCCGTCCATCGGGCTGGCAAAAAGCAATCGACTAAAGACAATACTTAAAACGACTGTTCTCGATACGACCAATCACAATCCGCACTTGGCTCGCCAAATTTAGATTGGCCGCTGGCTAAATATTTTCTTTGCTAACACGGTGCCGGATTAAAGTTTGTATAACGCTCGAGCTTTCGCCCCCGCTGCCGTTGGATTTGTTGTTTTTGGCTGCAATTCCGTTCCACTGCAAGTGTTTAGCGTTTGGAGTTATTGCTCTTTCTGAGCCACCCCTTCGTGTTTCGCAATTTTCCAATCAATCGTTTATTTGCCGAACTTTACAGCAGGTATTACACATTTTGAATTTGTTTTCTTTTCAAAACGAAAACATTCCGTCCTTTCGTTTTAGGTTAGCAATTCAGTTTTGCTCTAAGTAAAATTTAAAACCTAATAGAGCAACATAACCTAATTTGACTACAACCGTGACCACACATTTGTTTGTTTTTTTTTTATTTTCAAATAATATCTACAATAGGTATATATATTATAAATCAAAACTATAATGGGAGTTAGTAAAAGTACGATGACTACCGTTTTCATAAAAAATATCGATAATACAGTGCCCACAAAAAAAACGTGTGAAGATTAGGCCATGAATTTCCTTTTTTCTATGGCTTTATAATAGCTTTTTAATTACGTTGATTGTAATGTATATTATGGCTTTTAATTGTCAATATCGAATTCGGTTATACTGTTGTAAAAAGAAAATAGGAAAAATTCTTGCTTTCGTCCATTTTTTTTCTCTCCTTTCGAGTATATTTGCCAGGTGCTTCAGCACATGTTTTTTATGGTCCGTCTCTTTTCATTACCTCTTTTTTGGGCCGCCTTTTCATTGTCTTTTTTTAATTTTTGCTTGCCATATTTCCTTCCTTCTATAATGGCCTTCGAAATGTGGGTATATCGTAGAATGATGCGCATACCCTGGACAGCACATCGCACAAATGTCTCAATATTGACAAAACTCGACATCAATCTAGGCTACCACAATCATCAACCAAAATATATTGAGGTACTTTGGACACAACATCAGACGAATGAAAAGCATGGAGAAGTTAGTGGTCGAAGGCAAGGTGTAACGACAATATTTTGCCTACCACAGGGGGCATTAATACGGGAGATAGAAAATTGGGGGAAAAAACTATTGGGAGTGGAGATAGGGCAAGCAAAATAATCGCTACTGATCCGAACGGCACTCAGGGTTTCGTAGGAGAGCTGGGGTCGTGGATAAGTAAAAGATAAAGGGGTTAGAATGGGGCAACTACAAGAAAATGAAATAAAGGGGTCATTAATCTCTTGGAACAAACACAATAAAAATAAACAAGAAACACCTCAAGGAATTTAATATAGGGCGCCACTTGAGGTGCCTATTATGCCTATTACAACCACTAGTTGTAACTAGGGAAATAATTAGAAAACAAAATCAAAACATAAAAAACATATCTTTTTCAAATAAACTCAAAAAGGGTTAGCTCAAAAAAAAATAAATAAAAAGTTAAGAAAATAAAATTTAACCTTTATTTATGTGTCACCACAAACAGTTACAAATTGGAGAAATACAAAATACAAAACTTACGGGTCATCCGCTTACAAACTCCAGGAGTTGGAGATACTACATAAAACTACAAATTTATATGGAGGTTAACCTTGTCTAAGAATAAAACAAACTAATAACCAAAAAAATAATAAAAAACGAGCTGTCATAAGTTAACATTAAATTTCAAAAAAAAACTAAACACACAAATTGACAGCTCAACTCAAAATCTAAAATTTACAATTTTAAATGTCAACGAAAGCAATTATTTAATTTAAAACAAATTGTCTGTCTTTACTTTAAAATTTGATCAAAAAGTTACCTGGATTTTCACTAACAAAATGCACTAGAATTTGTGGAACCAGACGCCACTGGAATACCCGAAACCATAACTGGAACTGAGGACTTTACTCTCTGTGCAATGAACACAACTATCTATCTCCATATCTTCATATCTCGAACAAATCTATCTCCATACTGCCAAAAGCCTTGGATGATAACCAGGGAGAAACAAAACGAGTATGGAATCGATGATTCTTCCATTCCTCACTCAAACATTTACTGAACCATTAACCTTACACTGCTACACATTTTCTTCATAAAAAAAGACGAACAAACGTCTTCATAAAAAAACACAAACAACGAGGAACATTTCGAATTTGAAGTCAAATTCGGACATAACGTTGACCGATTTTCACCGCGGCTCCAACGATAGTGAAGAAATTCTATTAAAATTGAACGCATAAATACAAACGCTGACATAACAAGACACCACGAAACGACGTACATATCCTTTTGCGACGCATTAAAATTGCGGCTTCTAATAAAACAAGAATTTGCCGAGGAAGTTAAAATAAATAAACAACTCTAAAATGGTTTATTTCAACTTGGCCGACCTAAGAAAGAAATGAAAAGATATTTGGGTTTAAATACGTACGAAATATTTTTAGATCTATCAAAAATATATAAGGTGATTTAATATTTCGTATACGAGGGGACTTCAATATACTTCAAAGAATCAATGAGATTGAAAATGCTAAAAGATGGTAAAAGAACTCTAGGAAGATCGCCAGTCCGATATTCAGACCAAAAATTAAGTGCGGTACCGATTACTCTCTGTCTGAGGCAGCGCACTGCGCTCAGAAGAGAGAATAATGGATAGCAACCATTCGGAAAATACCATAACGTCACCACATCCTTACGAAAAATAAAGAATAGAGGAGGAGGAGGATATTTCCTTCATTAACAATTTTTGTTTTTCAATAAATTCTAATATCGATTACATCTGTAGGTCCTCTTTTATCTTGGTGTTTCGTATTTTGTATATCTTAATTACCCATCTGACTTTTTTAAAATACTTCATTTCTACAGCCCTATTTTTGCTTTTTTGCCTGTATGTAAATACTCTCGCGTTCAAAAGTTAATACAGGTAATCCACTTACTTATTTTCTTTTCTTGAAAATTCCTCTCTTAGTTATAAATTTCGTATTCATTGCATGATAAAAGTTTAGAGTTTTTTGTATCCTCTCGTCGATCTTTATAATATCTGTTTTTTTATTCTCTTTTATCTTCTTCATTTATTTTATTTTTGGTTATTGTCAGTCCATATTCGTTTAAAATCTCGTTTCGTGTATTCAAATTTTTCTGTAATTGCTTCTTGTTATCTGATAGAAGTAATGCTTAACGTTAAAAAAGAAAGAATGAAGCTTGTTCCTAAACCAAATGTTAGAAGATGGGTACCACCTGAAAATGCAAAACTGTTTGAACGTACGGTCGAAGAAAAATTACAAAATGAAGAAACAGAAAACATAAACATCGAACAACTAAACCAGAAAATAGTCAAAGCTCTGAAGCAAGCACAAGAAAAATGTTGCCCAAAAAACCAAAAAGACGAAGAAAAACTAAGACTAAGTACGAAAACTCTATTAGAGGAAAGAAGACAACTAACAGTTACATACAGAACCAATCTAACAAAAATGAGACAACTAAACAAACAAATCACTAAGAACATCAGAAAAGATATAAGAGACTACAACACTAGAGAGATATCAAAAGTCATAGAAGAGAACAAAAGTTTAAAAGTCTTCAGAAGGAAACAGCAAATAGGAAAGAAAAATATTTACAAACTGAAAAACACAAAGGGCGAAATAATAACAGATAAACAGGAAATTCTACAAACTGCGGACAATTTTACAGCGAACTCTACAGCAAAACAGAAGAAAATGTTCCAACTGACAACATACCAAAGGTTCTAAACCAGGGCTCGGAAGACATACCAGATGTTACTGTTGATGAAATCAAAAAAGCTCTCCTACAAATGATAAGTCACCTGGCGACGACGGGGTCGTTGCCGAGGCCATAAAATTAGGAGGCGAGAAACTGATACAAATGCTTTCCATACTTTTCACAGAATGCCTTGAAAGAGGAACAACACCATCACAATGGCAAAATGCAGTGATCATTCTAATGTTTAAGAAAGGAGATTTAACAAATCTCGTAAACTATAGACCAATCAGCCTCATCTCACACATATACAAGCTTTTTACAAAAGTAATAACAAACAGACTTTCGAACAAAATGGTCTTTTACCAATCATGCGAACAGGCAGGATTCAGGTCAGGCTTCGGCACAAACGACCATCTACAAGTTATTAAAAGCCTCATCGAAAAATGTATAGAGTACAATAAACCCCTCGTTCTAATATTTGTGGATTATGAGAAAGCATTCGACACAGTAAACCACCAAAAAATGCTAGAAGCTTTAAAAGAGTGCCGAATAGATCACCGCTACACCACTTTCATCAAAAATATCTATGATAATGCCACGGCATGCGTCAGACTCCATGAAGATACACACAAGTTCAACATTTATCGTTGAGTTCGTCAGGGCGACACCATTTCACCAAAACTGTTTACAACATTATTGGAATACATGTGTAAGCGTGCAAACCTAGACGAAAAGGGCATAAACATAAATGCAGAGCAGCTTAGTCACCTCAGGTTCGCGGACGATATAGTCCTGATAACAGACCGCATAGATCATGCCATCGAAATGTGCGACAGACTCTACCATGCCTCTACACAAGTGGGTTTAAAGATCAATAACTCAAAAATACAAGTGATGATAAACCTTGTTCTGAGTGAGAACATCAACATAGCTGGGACAAGTATAGAACAAACATCAGCATACAAATATCTGGGACACGAAATTCGCTTAAGTAGAGATAACCAGACCAATGAACTAATACGTAGAATAGGGTTGACATGGGCAGGTTATGGAAAGCTAAGAGATGTTTTCCAATCAGCTCTTCCCATTTGCTTGAAGAGAAAAGTCTTCGATCAATGTATGCTGCCGGTTCTAACCTATGGTGCGGAGTCGCTAACACTTACTAAGACGTCCGCAAACAAAATTCGAACAACACAGAGGGCAATGGAACGGTTCATGTTGGGATTAACCCTGAGAGACCGAATACCCAACACAGAATTGCGCCGTAGATCGGGAGTAACCGACGCAATCAAAAGAATATCAACCTTAAAATGGAACTGGGCAGAGCACGTCGCGAGAACGATGGACGGCAGATGGACAAACGCATTCTTGAGTGGAGACCCAGACAAGATGCCTTTAGGAATAGAGGACGACCACCAAGAAGATGGACGGATGACCTGAAACAAACACATCAAAATTGGATGCAGGCGGCTCAGGACAGAAATTTGTGGGGTGAACTACGGGAGGCCTATGTTCAGCAGTGGACGAGTATGGGCTGAATGATGATGATGATCTGATAGAATGACCAAATTATCTGCAAACACTTTTTCCGAAATATCTACTCTTTTTAAGTTTCTATATCCTACATGCATATTTCTAGTTCTTTTCTAGAATATTACCATATTATCCGTGTGAAGTTACTGCTGGATAATATCACAATAATATATAAAGTTTATTCATAAATCAACTTAATCATAAAGAATTGCAAAAGGGTATTAATAGTTTTAGATAAATGATCAAATGTTATATTTGATCAAATCACTCAGAGGCGAGTTATTAAAAACCAAATAAGAAAAATTTGATACCAATATAATTGCCAACTTTAGAGGGACCTAATATGGTCCCGAAAGAAGAAAAACAATTGCATGATCATTGAGTTTTGCGATTTGGGCCAAAAATATATGCAACTTATATTATAATAATCGATTTTATGCTACCAAGTTAGAATTCCTTAATCTAAAAAGCCTGCCATCATAAGATTTGTTTGACAAAAGTGTTGATTTTTAATAGCACCCTGTATACGTTGCAAACACTCAAAAGTTTGTAGGACTGCATATTTTATTCGCAGGGGAAAGAAGAAAAATGCAATAAAGATCCAAGCCTACTCTTTAAAATTCAGTTAGAGTAAATCGGGAGTTTCATATGTTTGAATAATGTTCTGGTCTAATATTACAGAACACATTCCAGGGTGGTTCGTAAGCGAACATAGTTTTAGGATTGCGGGCGACGGACAGGCCATCCTGGAATGTCCCGGATTCTCGGGATATTGGTCTCGGCAACCTCTGCCACCAAAGGGATATTAATATTGTGTTTTGAATCTTTCTGGCATTCTTCGCCTATTTCCGGAATTTTTCCGTTTCGTAGTGGAAGATTGAGTCCGGCACAAGGAAAACCGTATTCCGGTATTTTGGGACAAATTCTATTATTTGATTCTTTGAAAATCATTTGCAGATCTTTTTCTTAATGTTTTAAACACACTTTTTTTACTATAAAAAACTATGAACAAATAAACATAGTAGCAACAAAAATTCGAGTGGGTTCGGTGCAATTAAGTTTTTACCAATGTTGTTTTTTCCATTTTTTGTTATTGGCGACATGCAAGTACTTGGATGTGATACGAGAAACGATCGTGCGCGAGTAGCGGAGAAATCTTGCATTTTCTACTGCATATTTCATAGATTTCATAAATTCATATTGTCAAGTATCATATTTCATATTCGTTTGTTTATTTACACCTTCTGCATCGAGCAAAAAGATAAAAGAGGGAATGTAAAGGTAGTGGGGACAAAAATATTGTTAGACAGGAAGTGCTATCTTGAGAGGCCACTTTAAACAAGGAAAGACAGTCTCTTTCCTTGTTTAAGAAGTCAAATTTAGTTTGGTTATGTCATTGTTTGTCCCAACTGTCACATGAAATTTTATTTATATTGAAGTTTTTTACCAATTGTGTCACTTTTTAGACTATTATCGTTAATATTTAATTAAAACTTTCTTGTCTGAAAAATATTTTACAGCTATTGTTAACAAGTGTTGGAAAATTTAAATTTAGCGCCTTTGCATTTCCGGATATGTCCGCCATCAGAGGCCACTTTTTTGGTCTCCTTTTCATAACATTAGATTCCCTCTTTTATCTTTTTGCTCGATGACCTTCTGTCACTGAAGAAAATGGGATTTAGTAAATGCTGTGTTAAAAATTGTAAAAATACAACAAAAAATTGTCAATTTAAGTTTTATTTGTTTGTAAACGTTTGTATGTACGAACATACTCTAGGAAAAAGAGTTATATTGAATTAAATTAAAGTGTTGGAAACAGTGCTTGTACTTTGACAATCTTTTTACCACACTTTCTCTTATAAATAAGTTATCAGAACTAGGTCATTTTGGTTATGGAACACTAAGACAAACACGAAAATATTTTCCAAAAGCACATTTAACAGATTATAGAAAAATGAAAATGGTTGAAATTGCTGGAGTTGTCTGCAATGATATTACTATGAGTGAGTGGAAGGATCGTGGCTCAAAATCTGTGACCGCATGCAGCAATATGCATAATCATGCAGAAACTGGTTTGGTTTTAATAGCATCAAAAACTGGAGAGCAAGAAAACATCCGCTGTCCTCAACCCAATGTAGACTACAATATGTATATGGGTGGTATTGATCGGTTTGACAAACGAATACGAAAAGTCATCGATGGTGGATGAAGTTATTTTATTACCTTTTTGACGCATCTATAGCAAGTTCTTACATACTTTATAAAGAATCCCTTAAGCAAAGTAACAGTTGAAAAAAAGCAATCTCTCACCTTGAATGTAGATCCAAATCACTATTATAAAAGATTTTTCTGCGATAGAAAAAATTTGGAGGCCATTCAACATGGAGTGTTTACAAAATGTTAGTTATTTGCCGCAGAAAACCACGAGAAAACGATGCCAGCAATGCTCAAAAACAGGATTACAGAAACGCAGTTGTTTAGAGTGTGTAGACTCTAAATTGGCTTTGTGCTTGGAATATTTTAAACCATATCATTCAAGTGCCTAAACTAATATTTTTATTATTATATTTTTGTTTGTTCATTACAATATTGTGCAGTATTTTTGTATTGTTTAAAGTCCTATACCTATTACTGATACACTTTTTATCACTTGGTACACCCTATGTACCAGAGAAACTAGCATGAAAATTATTCCTTGATTGAACTCTGGTACAACGGTGGACCAGCATTTTTTTCATAAAAAAAACAAAAATCTATTTAAAATCTACATAGTAACTGATGTACTAACTATAGTATTCCAAACTAGTATCTGAAAAAACTTAAAAAAAAAATTATCATAATAAACTTGTAACGTACGTAAATGCGTACCTTTTTTGTAAAGAAGATAATTTTGTGCATTTGTTCTTCAACAGCATTAATTAATAAAAACTGAACAAATGTCAGAAACTTTAGTTGGTTTATTTTATACAGCAATTTCTTAACCCTTCTGAAGAAAACATACGTGTAACGCCGATGTTATAATTAATCTTTTGAAGATTCACCCGGATTGATGTTTATTAAATAGTCCGTCTTCAATATACACACAGCAGTAACGTAGCTCTGCTATCGAAACAAACTTTCGCAATATCGTATTCACCCCTGAACAGCGCTTTCGTGTTGCAGTATCTTAGCCGAAAGACCATTATTAATTGCTGACGTGGCTCTCCAGTAAATTATTTACTAATTAGACAAGGAGTAGGGTTATAACTTTGTACTGTTAGCAACTTTGCGGCTTGAGTACAACTCCAAATCCAGTCGAATCGAATTACACAGCTTAACAGCAATTTACGTGAAGTTTGGGAATGAAGAAGAATTAAAAGTTGCTGCTTGCCCTATATATTTCTTTACTTTAACTACCAACTTTTTAAATTGCGTTTTAACTAGATCTGAAATATTTGTTAAGTGTCGACAGTTGTTACTGTCTCTTTTTTATGTATATTTTTATAAATTTTTCTGTACAAAAAAAAGGAGAATTGGCAGCTTTTCTCCAAGAGGTTTGATTCTTTCTATTTTATCGCGAATGATACATTGAGTTGTCCAATAGCTCGATCATTTAAATGAAATATCCTTAAAATATATTTGCATTCGGCTTTTTATGGTAGTCTTTGGTTAATCTCGACTGAAAGTCCAGTAACCTTCAACGAACACTTCAAAGCATTGGCCCTAACCGACAGGAATTTTTAATCCCGCAGATCTGTTTGCTGTCAAAGCTAGAAGACATGGTTTAAATACGTTTGTCCTGCTATAGTTTTTAAACTGAATGTTTTTCATTGAGCCACTTTCCATCTAGATTTTTTCATTGTCGATTAGCACTGATCTACGATTTTGCTTCTCCCAAAAAAAATATATTTTGCGTAATATTTTTCACAAGGTTTTTCGTCCTATGTGAAGCAAATTGTTGAACTAAAAGCCATGTATTTCTTATCTTGCACACGTTTACCAGTTTTAAGTAGTTTTTTCCCTATTGATTTTTTAGGTCCTGCTAAATTTTCGTTTTTGCTCTTCCTAACAAACCTATAAGTAGATTCGCTTACTTCTGTAATATTTGCACATATTCAGGCTATAGTTAAAAGTACGCAGTGATATTTGCTGTACGTGTTTGTCTTTGTAAATTGAGCACACAACCTAAATTACTGCTGATTACATTTTTCATAATACAGTTTTAAAGCATTAACAGCTCAAGGCAACAAAAATCACGTCTCTAAATTTGTATTGAGGTATATTGTAATATTTGTAGAAATTGTAATTCCAAAATTTCGAAAAAAATTCAGTTGCATTATAAGGAATATCGTTTTATATTGAGTCGAAATGAATCGTTGTCAATGAACAAGACAAACTGTAGAGGTGGAAGGAATATATGGAGAAACTGTTTGATGACGAAATAACAGAACTTCAAATGGAAAATATATCGACTGGTTCAAACATATCTTTCCATGAAATGGAACGATATAAAAAATATCAAATAATTATAAAGCAACCGAACCAGATGAAATTCTCAGCCAAATTATCAAAATACTCGAATATAAAGGTAAATATTCTCTTTTAAACCTCTTCAAGTAAATATACGAAATAGGGCATATACAAACGCAGTAGCTACTGTCAAAATTTATAATGATACCAAAATAAATAAACGCTAAACAATGTAGCGATCGTCGCATTATCAGTCTGATGAACAACATTTTTTAAGAATTTCAACTAAGTGAAACACAATTTAGTTTCAGAAACAATCTTGGAACCAGAGAAGCATTATTCAGTTTGTGTGTGTGTTTGTGTTTTATAAACCATTTTCTAAACTTGGAAAGGGCTTTTGACCGGGACACCTACGACATAATCACGGTGTCATCTGCATATCTTATGTTGTTAACAGATCTTCCGTTAATTATTATTCTTTCACTTTTAGATAGTAATGTTTCTTCAAAAATGGCTTCACTATATACATTAAATAGTAATGGGGACATAATACATCCCTGTCTAACTTCTCTCCTGATTTCAATTTTTGGAATGGGTTCGTTATCTATTTTGATTTGTGCTCTTTGATTCCAGTAGAGATTTGTTATTATTCATATTCGTAAGTCCCTGTGGTCTATTTACGTTTACAGTTTTTTATATAATATGTATTATTTTTTATATAATTGATGTATTCGACGGTTACTTGATGGAAATTCATTTTACGTAACAATAAAACACTGAAAACTTTGTTTTCAAACTTCCACAAAATTTATTTTAAATATTATTGCTACAGCTGTTTCGGCTGATTGCCTTTCTCAAGTGATATATTTTGGCTTGGGTTTACAAATTTATAGTCTTTAATGAAATAGGTTGAGGAGGGGAGAACTGTTTGTCTCAAGTTGGTCATTCAGAATTATATCTGTGTTTTTTAATTTGTTGATTTCCATAGATTCTAACAAAGATAGCTTAAGGCCTTTATTTTGAATGTGAAGAATTTTAAATTTGTCATTAAAAGAATGATTATGATCTAGAAGGTGAAGTGCGTATGTCGAATCTGTTTTTCTATTCTTGAAAGCCCTTTTATGTTCTGCTATTCGTTTATCAAAGTTTCTACCAGTTTGACCGATGTAAGTTTTTGGGCAGTCGCCACATTGAAGTTTGTAAACACCACTATTTAAGTGTTTTTTATTTTGGCTCTTGTTATTTTTAATATATTTGCCTAGGTTGTTATTTGTTCGGAAAGCTGGTGTTACTCCTTTCTTTTTTATGTGTTTGGCAATTTTTGTTGTTATTTTGCCTGCATATGTAATCGAGCAGAAGGTACTGGGTTTTTTCTCTGGTGGTGGAAATACTAATTTCAGAGCTTTCTTGTGTAGTTTTTGATTTAACATTTTATTAATTGTTTGTTCGTTGTATCCGTTGTTTACTGCTTTCTGCTTAATTACATTTAATTCTGTCTCAAAGTTGTATTTTGACATCGGAATTTCTGTTAATCTATGTAACATACTATGATAAGCTGCCAGTTTATGTTGTGTTGGATGGGATGACGAATTGTGTATAGTCGTGTCAGTATGGGTAGGTTTATGAAATATGGAGAAGTCATGTTTGTTTTGAAGTCTGCTAATTTTTAAATCTAAAAAATTTATGGATTGATTTTGTTCTGTATCTATTGTAAATTCAATATGACTATGAAGTGAATTAATATATGATAAAAATTGGTCGAGTTGCCTGTTACTTCCTGTGAAACATACAAGTACGTCGTCTACGTATCTCCACCAATATAAAAACTGTTTGAATACGGGATGTTTTGAAATTTTTGTCTCTAGATGATCCATAAAAATATCTGATAGCAATGGGCTTAGAGGATTACCCATTATAAGTCCTGCACTGTTATTTGTATAAATTTTATGATTAAATTCAAAGTAGTCCTGGTTTATGCAAACTTCAAGAAGATGTCTAAAAGGTTTTTTACTAGAATAAAAGTTTCTGTAGGAGGGATACTAGGAAAAAGATTTTTTACGTCAAATCAAATTAATCTGGAGTTGTTAGGTAATTGAAAATGTTGTATTTTATTAACTAGTTCTATTGTATTTTTTATGGTAAATTTAGGTGAAAATTTAGTGTGGTCTAAAATAATCTCTAACAGTTTTTTTGAAATTTTATATGACGGAGCTGTATAAAAAGAAACTACAGATTTTATTGGGTGATCCGGTTTGTGTAGTTTAATGAAAGAATATAATTTAGGAGGCTGTGGGTTCATGATACTGAGGTATTTCTGTCCTATTGGATTTAGTATTGATTTTGAATTTTCTAACGCTAGCTTAATTTGTTTTTGATATTTTTCTGTCGGATCTTTGTGTAAAGTTTCAATATTTTGATTATTTAAGAATTCTATTGTTTTGTTATTATATTCTATTTTATCTATAGCAATAGTAGTGTTACCTTTGTCTGCTTTTGTAAACACAATGTTGTTTTCTACTGATTTATTTTTAATTGAAATTGCTGTTTTATTCTCTTTGTAACAGGATTTCTTAGTTTCACTACACACATCTGTAATAGATTTGGCAATTATACTTTTTTCGATATTGTTAGCAGTTTTGTTTAACGCTACTTCACATTCTACACCTAAATATTCTAAAGTTCTCTCATTATTATGTTGGGGCAAGTTGTGTTTAAATCCTTTCTCTAAAAGTTGTATCTCGCTGTTACTAAATTTAGTATCTGTTAAATTTAAAATTTATTGAAAAAAGTATGGTTCGAAAAACTTTTTGTATAATGAATATTGGGTTTTATACTATTGGAAATTAGATTATTTAGTTTTTTACACTGTGTATTGAATTTTTTATCTATTGTATTATCTATATTAATTCTCACGTTAGAATCTAGGATGTCAAATTCTATATTATTTAATCTATAATTTAATTCTGAATGACATACCTTATACCATAATAGCTGTTTATCTTATTAAACATAACAAGAGCCAAAATAAAAAACACTTAAATAGTGGTGTGTACAAACTTCAATGTGGCGACTGCCCAAAAACTTACATCGGTCAAACTGGTAGAAACTTTGATAAACGAATAGCAGAACATAAAAGGGCTTTCAAGAATAGAAAAACAGATTCGACATACGCCCTTCACCTTCTAGATCATAATCATTCTTTTACTGACAAATTTAAAATTCTTCACATTCAAAATAAAGGCCTTAAGCTATCTTTGTTAGAATCTATGGAAATCAACAAATTAAAAAACACAGATATAATTCTGAATGACCAACTTGAAACAAACAGTTTTCCCCTCCTCAACCTATTTCATTAGAGACTATAAATTTGTAAACCCAAGCCAAAATAGATCACTTGAGAAAGGCAATCAGCCGAAACAGCTGTAGTGATAATATTTAAGATAAATTTTGTGGAAGTTTGAAAACAAAGTTTTCAGTGTTTTATTGTTACATATTATTTTTTTATTTATTTGTATTCTGTTCTATTCTCTGTGCTTAGTTGAAGATGAAATAAAAATGATTTACGTAAATAAACACGCTTTCCGATTAGATTTTCAATTAATATCCACCCAATCTACACCAGTTTTCTTGATTATAAATAAAACAGTCCATGTCCAATTTTTGATAAACCGTTCCGCACATATGCTCTCCGAAAATCACATGTTATCCAAGAATCATGGGGGATCCGGTAGCATGTGGTAGGATGTTGGTACAAAGGCCATTTGTTGTCTTAATTTTATTAGCACCCTAATAATGCCCCAGCCCTTGTCCCTTCCCAGTCGATATAAACGGATCGCCTCAGTATCAAATAGCAAATCGCTAAAGAGGAAACGTAACGAGATTTCAGAAATGAGCAACTTCGTATGCGGGGTGTATATTTTAGCTTATATCGTGTAACATGTATTATATAAGGAGTGTGTATTTTTTGAGATGCTGGCTGACAGATTTAAAGTTTCGATTTATCTATTTTTAATATAATTTAATTTCCAAAATCTTGAATAAAAAAATTATATCCTTTTTGGGAATAATGTAAAAAAACTAAAATTTGTATACCTTTCATTTTAAATTTATAATCTTTTATTTATTCTTTAATATTCAGTGAGCAAAAATTTTTTTAAATAATCGAAATTCTCTTCTCTATAATTTTAGCTGCAGAAGATATAGTTCTTTAACTTCAACTTCGTCGAGGGACTCCTTTTTTAATTGGATAAGTTATATTATAATTATCTCTGTTTTATTTTTACAACTTTTGTTTCGTCAAAAATGTTTTTATTTGCTATAGTCCATTTCCATCATATTGATAGCACATTATGAATGCAAATCCCTAAACTGTTGATACGGGTGACTCAATAAAAAATAGATATTTGTCAAAAAGTTTACAGAAGTATGTAGAAAACAATTTTAAATTGAGATGACCACCAGGCATAAAGGTTGAAGCAGAATATAATACAATAGTTTTGAGGGTTATTTATCCCTAAATAAAGTTGTCAGTGTCGGAGTGATGGAGATTAACATGTAATAATGAATTTGGTAAAGGTAACAGGGGCCGATTTGTAAAAAAATGAATATTATTTTAATCAAATTCCATTTCGGATTCACTGCTTTCTGTGAGCTCATTGTAACCATGACTACAGCATCTTTCCAATTTTCTGGAATTACTTTTGATAAGGAATGTTCTAATAATTGTTGTAAGTCTTCTAATTTAAAAGTTTTGTTAAACAATATTTACTGTTTGAATTTTGAGAACGATTTCCGAAGTGGAAATTAAAACGTCAATCAAAGTTTTGTTACTGCGTCCGACTTCACCCTTTACTTGAGACCATATATTTTCTATCGGATTCAGATCACAGTGGTATGGGGGTAAACGTAAAATAATTACATCACGGTTTAATGCCATTTCATCAATTGCCAAATCCAACATTTGCTCAAAATATTTGTCAAAAACGTCAGCAGTCATTTTCTCGTGGTAATCTTTGGTTGATTTTGAGGCAAAACTTAATAATCCACCATTGACAAAACCGTATTCGTTTCCAATATGGGTTATTATGAGTTTGCTCTTCCCATCTGCTTGAAAGGAAAAGTCTTCGATCAATGTGTGCTGCCGGTTCTAACCTATGGTGCGGAGATGCTAACACTTACTAAGATGGCCGCAAACAAAATTCGAACAACACAGAGGGCAATGGAACGGTCCATGTTGGGATTAACCCTGAGAGACCGAATACCCAACACAGAATTGCGCCGTAGATCGGGAATAACCGACGCAATCAAAAGAATATCAACCTTAAAATGGAACTGGGCAGAGCACGTCGCGAGAACGAAGAACGGCAGATGGACAAAACGCATTCTTGAGTGGAGACCCAGACAAGATGCCTTAAGGAATAGAGGACGACCACCAACAAGATGGACGGATGACCTGAAACGGACACATCAAAATTGGATGCAGGCGGCTCAGGACAGAAATTTGTGGGGTGAACTACGGGAGGCCTATGTTCAGCAGTGGATGAGTATGGGCTGAATAATGATGATGAGTCTGCGTCCTTTTCCAACAGGAATATTGTTTATTCCAGTAGATACACCTTCGATGAATGCCTGACGGCATAGTCTCGTCTCGTCCAAATAAAAAATTGTTTTCCCTTCTCGGTACTTTTTAATAGTTCTTAGATAATCTCGTCTCCAACATAAAATGTAATCTTTTCAATTAAAACGGATTTTTTTCTATTCTTTTGCCAACGAAATCCAATCTCTCTCAATAGTGCCCATAATTTCTTGTTGCTTATGAGTGGTAACTCTTTGTTTTCTCCAATTAATGTTTGGATTTTGTCCAATGTTGGAAATTCTTTGTTAAAAAAAAAATGAGTGGACGCTGCGTCCTATCATGTTTTTATGTATTTCTTCAATTTCCAAGGGTTTACTCTCTCCACTCTTCTTGGGAGATGAAACAGTTCCCTCTTTTCTTTCTTTTAGAAATCTATAAATTGTTGCTTCTCCAACCCCTGTCATATTTGAATACATGTTAACGATTTCACGAACATTACTTAAAGGGCGTTGATGTACAAGTGCATCGTGTACATTTGATATTATATTTTTCTCTCTTAGACTGAAGGCACCTTTAAAACTACACTTAACCGGGATAAAACCTGTTGTCGACACCATTTTTAAATGCAAATAACAAAATATCGACACCAAAAACGTAGGTAGGTAAGACATGAACAATGTACATCTACAAACTAAATGGCAGATGCAAACAATTTCTAATTTATATTATTGGCATAAGCTGTAATGTGGCATAAAAACAACTTAAACTAACACTAGTGAAGCCTTATCAGTAATTCCAAGTAATCGTTCAAAGAAGGTATTCTTTTTGTGTCAGGCGATAACTTTTATAGAAAACAATAATCACCTTTAAAATACTGTTTACATTAATCTATTTCGTAAAACATTAAATTCTCTCGTTAATCACCCGTGTAATATTAACAATAATCGTGTGGCATATATACCGACGTTTTTTACGCACAAAAAAGGTATAGTGAGATTAGTGGACACTTATTTTACAGAAGATTTTTTAAAAGGTAATGAATTCTTGACGGCATCTTAAAATATTATTTTTTTTATGTATTTCTAAACACGTATAGGGTAACGCCTATTGTTTTTTGACCTGTTGAGGATTTGCATACATAGTGCTATCAATATGATGGAAAAGGACTATACCGGTACCGGTACATGAATTTTAACCTGGTAAATTTTAATCAGATTTCAGGCTACGCTAATCCAATAGCCATGAATTTGTGGACTTTGATGCTAAATAATATTCAAAAATAAAAAAATATATCTTCTTCTAAATGTACCTATCTTCTATCTCTTCTAAAGATGTTGGCAATCACATTGGCCCATCTTATTTTATTCACAGCAGCTCGAAATAGATCTGTTAACGTTAGACCAGTCCACTTCCTAAGATTGATCAGCCATAATATACGTCTACGTCCAGAGCTTCTCTTATCCTCAATATCTTGCCTTGTAGAATCAACTGTATAGAAGTCGGTATTTATTATTACGCATAATGTGGACAATTTTCTGTTATTTACAGTGTTATTCATTTCTTGGTCTTTTCGTGGCCTCTGGAGAATCGTTATGTTACTTGTGTGGTATATATATGAGACCCTCAACATACGTCGGTAGCACCACATTTCAAATGCCTCCAATCGTTTTGTGGTATCTTCTGTAAGGCTTCAGCTTTCTACTCCATAGAGGAGGACATTAAAGACGTAAAATCTAAAAAAATTTATGCGTATATTGATACTTAAAAATAAGTTGTAGAGAATCTTCCTTAGGCTGTTGAAAGAGTTTCTGGTTTTTTCAACACAAGTTTTTATTTCTTAGCTGTGATCCCAAGTATCCTAAATATTGCAGCCCAAATAGTATAATTTTTCTACTCTCTCTAACCGTGTATGGCCTATTGTAATTGGCGTTTGTGTTGGTGTTGGTCTTCTTGCAATTTAGTTGTAGGCCTGTTTCTACAACGTTATCCATTATTCTTTGGAGACCCTGCGCACTATCTGCTAGCAACACTGTATCGTCTGAATATCTAATATAGTTTATAAGTTGGACATGTACAGCAATAATATCTTCTAATTCGTCCAAGGCCTCTCTAAACATGTTTTCAGTTATGTTAAATAATGCCAGTGACAACTCTGTCTGTCTAACTCCTTTTTTGACTGTGAAGATCTTGGACAGTTCATTTTCTAATCCCAATAATGCTTTTTGTTGAAGATATAAGTTTGAGATCAGTCTTATATCATTACCATCGCGTCCTGATGCTTTAGGATATCGATTAGTTTTGTATGTAGGACTTTATCAAATGCCTTCTCGAAATGAATAAAACATGCAGTTGACAGCTGACATCCCTGGCTCTCTGCATTAGAACTAGCAAAATAAAAAGTGCTTCCCTTGTTTCGAGTTCTGCTCTGAATCCAAATTGAACTTCACTCATGTGTTGTTTTAATTTGGTGTATATGCGCGAGTAAATGATAGTAAGAAGTACTTTAAGAACATGGTGTTCAATTTTTTCGCATTCGAAAAATCATGTCATTTTTTCGCTGTATTACTAACTATTATTCTACCACAATTTTACCAACATTACCCTACTCCACACCTTTCTATTCTATTTTGACCCCTCCTCCTTTAGAAATACAGACAGTTGTACGATAGCAAACAAGAAAACGATTTCTCTTGCCTGTTGCCTATTATTAGGAACAGTCGCTCTCTCTTACCTGTTATCTTTCGTTAGGAACGAAACTCTCTTCCCTGTTGACTGTCATTGGTAACACAGGTGTTCTCTCTACCGTTGACTGCCGCTAACTAATTATCTCTCTCCCACTTTTAGTTACGCAAAAAATACCGCAAATACTATTTTAAATCGCGTACAGATGCAAATATGCTCTATCTCGTGATCTCAGTGTTAGTACCGCGAGACACGTGATCAGAAACCGGTAGCCGGATAGATTCCCTGTATGAAGAACAATTGCAAGTGAAAGCCTGTAAATACCGCGATGTGTGTGCAGCAGAACTATTGATAAGACTTTGTATAAACTTAATTTGCTATAATTTGTATAACCGTTTTACTATACATCGTAATTTATTTGAACCTTTGTAATACAGTCCTCATACAATGAAATTATAGTCATAATTTCGCATATGTACACCCTTTTTAATATATGTTCTTCATATTTTCTAGCGTTGACTTTTTTAGAAAGTGGGATGAATATTGATAGTAGTCTTTTGGTAAATAACCAGTCTCGTAGATGTTGTTGAATAGCTTCGTTAGAGCTGTGATTTGGTGTGCCTCTAATAGCTTTAAAATTTCATCATCCACCTCATCAGGTCCTGGTGATTTCCCATCTTTATGCCGCTTAATGGCCATAGTTACTTTTTAGTTTGTTATTTCTGGGCTGTAGGGATTATTGAATTCTTGCATTTATTCTTTCTATCTTCATAAATTATTTTCAATGGTAGTCAAAATCTGGCCTTTAATGTCTACAATTATGCCTGTATTGCATTGTGTTTTGGTGTTCTGTAACTCATTAATTGTTTTGTGCATATGGAAATCGTCATGTTTGCGTTGTAGTGTTTCAATTTTCGTACATTTCTCCGTCAGCTATGCTTCTTTTGCCCCTTTTATCTCCTTTAGTATAGTCTTATGCAACATTTTGTATTCGTTGTCATTTCTACCTTTTAATTTTCTTTGAAATTCCATCACCTGCATTATTTTATCTGTCATCCATTCTTGCTTCTTTTCTCTATTTGATTTTAGATATTCATGCAAAATTGTGGTAATAGATGTTTTTATTTTCAAAAAAAATATATATGGTATAGATAAGACTGCATATATCGTGTCAGTAAATATAAACTAAAAACCTTGTTGGATACCCAAATTGGTTTACATATAATGTAAACTAAAAATCCAAGAGACTTTCACTTTCCATTTCATTAAGAGATTCCCTAAACTGAGCAAACAACAAAGCGACGGTTACCCCATTAAAGTTAACTAAAAAGAGCAGCTCAAGCTGCGCTGCACCGGCAACGACAACGGCGGCTTGTAAGACGAGAAAATCATCACGTAAAGTGCATAGCAATAATCGCTTAAAACGAGCTAAAATCTGCCGCCCTTTCCGACGTTCAACCCTCTTTGCAGTAATAACCGTAAATTCTATTAAAACATAACCACGGCGCGAAATCTGCCGCCATTACAGCGATGCCTCCACGACCGTCTGTTTTATCTCTGCCCAGGAAAAATACAAGAATCAGAACCGAACCAACCCCCAAGTCCGTTTTTATGTTGTTAGTTAGATAATAAGCCAAATAACGCTCCCTTATCCATTTATAATGAAGTAAAATATGGTAGAATAATCAGCGAAGAAAATATCGAATTATTTGTCCTTTTATTCAATCGCATTTATGATACAGGTAAAATACCCCAAGATTGGCTGAAGTCAATATTCATCCCACTACCAAAAAAAGCCAAACCCACAACACTGCAATGAGTTCCGTCTGATAAGCCTTATGAGTCATGCAGTAAAAGTCCTACTAAAAATCGTACATAATCGTATCTATAGAAAGTGCGAAACAATCATCGGAGACGATCAGTTTGGATTCAGAGCCGGCATGGGAACGAGAGAAGCCCTGTTCAGTTTACTAGTTCTCGCCCAAAAATGCGACGACCAACAGAAAGATATATTTATATGCTTTATAGACTTCGAAAAACTACTATTAGAACGTTTGCAAGAAGTCGGTTTAGATGGAAAAGACAAACTCTTAAAAAACTTGTACTGGAATCAAAAAGCCAGAGTTAGGATCGAACGTTCCACATCCGCAGAAGTAGAAATTAGGAGGAGAGTTAGACAGGGATGTGTTCTGTCGCCTCTGCTGTTTAATCTTTACTCCGAGTTTCTATTTAAAGAAGCATTGGAGGATTCCAAGGATGGAGTCAAGGTGAATGGCGTAAATATCAACAGTATCAGATACGCCGATGATACAGTGTTTATTGCGGATTCCGACTCAGGTCTACAACGACTCATCGACAAGACCAACTCGACCTGTAAGCAATTTGGTATGAAAATAAACATTAAAAAAACCAAAGTGATGTCAATCCGAAAAAACCAAAACGTACCTCAACCTTGCACAATAAATGGGCACATCTTAGAACAGGTCAATAGATTTAAGTACCTGGATGTTGGATCGATAGCAGCCTAAATCCTGATCAAGAAATAAGATCGAGAATAGAACAGGCTAGAAAATCTTTCGAAAAAATAAAAAAACTGCTTTGTGATTCTCGAATAAAACTCGAAATTCGACTACGTTTATCAAAATGCTACGTCTGGTCGACTCTTCTATATGCAGTGGAAACGTGGACCCTTAAAACATCAACCGTAAATAAATTGGAGGCCTTTGAAATGTGGATCTACCGGATAATACTCAAAATTTCATGGACATCGCATACCTCAAACGAAGAAGTGTTGCATAGAATAGGCAAGGAAAGAGAACTTTTTAACACAGCTAAAGTAAGAAAAACATCATACCTAGGCCACATACTGAGAAATAATAAGTACCAATATGCCCAACTTATAGTGAAAGGAAAAATCGAGGGAAAGAGAGGCCTAGGAAGGAAAAGACTATCATGGCTCAGAAACATCCGATAATGGACAGGGCTAAATTTTGAACAGCTAATAAGAACAGCTGAAGATAGAGAAGAGTTTAAAATTGTAGTAGCCAACCTCCATTGAGGAGAGGGCACTTTAAGAAGAAGAAGAATATGGTGACTCAATAATTTAGAACCAGAAACTTTAATGAAACTGGCAATAAACCATGTAACATGGCCATAATCCAAGTATAGGAGCTCACATCAGCAAAAGCAAATCAACAAACTGAAGACTTTTATGAAATACTACAAAAACTTCTACTAATATTTAAATGGAAGCAGATATAGATAATAATAAAAGATTTTAATGCAAAAGAAAAAGTAGAAAATATGGTATCAAATTTGAAGAAAAATAACAAATAGAAAAAACTTCCAGAAGAAGCTGAAATTGTTTTCACTTGAAGATCCTTTTTGTGTGGGGGATCATCTCATCATTCTGGGTTTAAATAGGTAAAGAAATAATAAATAAGACTTACAATATGGAAAGCATCCTCAGGTCTCGATACAAAGTTAAACAAATGCTGAAATAATAAAAACCCATATTAGGGTGTTGTCTAATAGCGATAAATAAAGTAGGTGTTGTAAATTCCAATAATTATGCCAATATTACATGTCTGTGGTTTTATTTAAATAAGTAAGTTGAATAAAAGTTATAAAATTTTTAAAAAAGGTTAAACAGACAAGGTAAGGCCCACAAAATGTTATAAAATAGTCTCTTCGATTGTAATAAATTAATAAATGAGCAAATAAATAAATAAAATAAACATTACTTACATGCCGGTACTCTATTAATAGATGGATGGTAGAACATGTTTGAAACTACTTTATATTGTTGAATGGAGAACTCAATACTATTATTGCAGTTGTTTGACAGTAAACGGGAAGTTCTTGAGGAGATAGACTTGATCCAATGAATTTGAGATATGTATGAGATTGTTTGTTAAATGTAAGTGATGTAATATACTATTGTGTTATTAAAGGCTATTTATACTTATTCCAGAGATATATTTTTGAAATGTTTGTTATTTATTGAGTAATTGTTTTATGAAGGTGACAGTTTATGACAATGAATAAGTGTAGATGTAAAAATTGTGTGGGTGTGCAATTATTTTCATTTGGCAATGAGTTAATTATTGGAATAGTCAAGTAAATAAAATGTTAAAATACAAACAATTAAGGATAACTTAAACACACTAAAACAGAAAACACTTAGAAGGGACGAAATAAACATTGAATTTAAAAGGGGGAAGGACTTTAATGCACTACATCATAGTCTTGGGCACAATGAGTTTTTTATGTTGTATCTATTAGATTTTACTGTCAAACAACTGCAATAATAGTATTGAGTTCTCCATTCAACAATATAAAGTAGTTTCAAAAATGTTCTACCATCCATCTATTAATAGAGTACCGGCATGTAAGTAATGTTTATTTTATTTATTTATTTGCTCATTTATTAATTTATTACAATCGAAGAGACTATTTTATAACAATTTGTGGGCCTTACCTTGTCTGTTTAACCTTTTTTAAAAATTTTATACCTTTTATTCAACTTACTCATTTAAATAAAACCACAGACATGTAATATTGGCATAATTATTGTAATTTACAACACCTACTTTATTTATCGCTATTAGACAACACCCTAATATGGGTTTTTATTATTTCAGCATTTGTTTACCTTTGTATCGAGACCTGAGGATGCTTTGCATATTGTAGAAAGCGAAACCGGTCGTCTGATAGTTAAATTAAATTGATTGTGAGTAAGTCTTATTTATTATTTCTTTACCTATTTGAAATGGACTCACACAAGCAACACATTCATGATTCTGGGTTTAATTTGACAGTTTCTGGTGTGACTTCGGTGTTGCTACTACTTTTCTCCATTCTTTTCTCTCTTTGATTGTGCTTTCTATATTTCTAATTTCCTTACTTCTTAAGTCTTCTTTCAGTTGTTGTCTTCATCTCAGTTTAGGTCTGGCTTTGGTTTTTTTTGTCTGAAAGTAACCACTCCATTATAAAAAATAACAGTATGACATAATGAATGGGGATAGATGAATTAAAACAAAGTAACGAACAGATAAGTGGCTAAAAGAGCAAAGTCAAGAGACAGGAAAGTTATATGAGTAACATGATTTATTTATATTCCATAAGAAATTAGAAGAAAACCTGGACAAAATATATAAACATTAAGTATCTTGATGATCGACAAACTATATGAAATACAACTGACTTTCTGGATTCTTCAGGACTATCTGTACTAGTTTCGAAAGTGGAGAATGACATCAAAATATAGAAAGTCAAAGTCACGTTTATACTGAGATGTTAAAATGCAAGATATTATGTACCGAACATCAATATAGGCTATTATAGATGAGAAACATAATTTAAATGACTTAAATCTACGTTTACGGCTTCACCAAAAAGGCCAATGATAACAAATATGAAGACTAGCTATTTACAAGTAACATCATCATTATCATCATAATCATCATCATCATCATCATCATCATCATCATCATCACAGGCACAGGCACTGTGTTTCACACCAAACAAGTTGATACTGCGTTAAATGAGACATGCAACATAGTAATGGGGTGCATGAAACCAACGCCACTTTCAAATCTATATAGAGCAGCGGGTTTTGCAGAACCCTCAACACGCAGAGGCGCTACAGAACACACAGAGAAAATTAAACAGATTGCGGATGATCGGCAAGCCCTATACAAAGCTCGAACACCACGAAAGCAACTAAAATCCAGGAAAAGCTTCCTTGGAACAGTGCAGAATGAACCGCCTGAGTATTTTCCACTTCCCCAGGATCAATAGACCGGCCAGACCCTAGACTTTAAAACGTGGAAAACCTTGAATCGGATAAGAACGGGGGTTGCTGCAGTAAAATCAAACATGGCAAAATGGGGAAAAATAAACCAAGATGATGTGAACTGTGACTGTGGAGAAACACAGATTATGGAACATATTAAATGCAGAAACTGTCCTCATCGGTGTACCCTTGAAGATTTGTGTCTCGCCAACAAAGATGGAACCGACGTAGCCCGATACTGGGCCGAAATTTTATGAATGGCATGTTCGGACACGATAAAGTAAGTATCATCATCATCATCATCATCATAATCATCATCATCATCATCATTCTCATCATTAACCTATACGCGTCCACTGCTGGATATAGATTTTCCTTAGCTCTTCTCATCTGCCTCTGTCTTATGCGGCTTGCATCCAATTACTGCTAACAGAAACTTAGCAGAAGTTAGCTCGTTAATTTTTTCGTCAACTTTTGGTTGCTGAACGTCCTCTTCTCCGTAGTGTTTTTTTCTTGGGCTGATAATCAGGCGATGTGTCTTGCTGCGTTCCTATTTAGCATTTTTTCGATAGCGCCTGATTTTTTTGTTCTACGGCGTATAAGTTCTTTTAAGTGATTCGGTATCTCAGAGTGTTAATGGATAAGTGAGTACAGGTAACATTTACTGGTCAAAGATTTTTCTTTTGAGGCATATGAGTAGGTTTAATTTAAATACATAGTTTATTTTCCAATCGCTGCCCAGGCCAATACTACGCTAAGGTGGCCTTAGCCCAATCTGGAATAAAAGGGGGCTTCCGTACAAATTGAGATACAAAAGTGGGCTTCAAAAACGGAAAATAAAAAATAAATTGAGAAAGATATCCCTTTTTATAAAAAAATATTTAAATAGATAAAGGTACCGTTAGTTATCGTTCTAGGTGGGCTAAATCAAGCTTTTGTAATAAAACTTTTTCAACTTCAAAACACTCTTTGAAACGGCTATAAAAAAACCACCAAATGGGAGAAGAATTTGAACCGAAATTGGAAGACAGTTCACTAGTATGGTATACTCATAGATTTAAAATAAATGAAAGGGCAGGAGTGGGAGTTACTGGACCCAATTTGAGACTATCCTTAGACTGTCCTCTTAAAAATGCCCGAACTATCTTTCAGTGCGCCATTAGTGCCAAAGACATTAATGCCCAAGAATGTGTTAACCAAGATACTCGTAGGGCAAAAGTCTTTATTTTATCAAACAGCCAAGTTGCCTTAAAGGCTTCAAAGTCATTTCCTTGTTAGTAAAACTTAGTTTGCGATAGTAAAACAATCCCTCAAGAAACTGGCGAAATGCAACCAATTAACTTTGGTTTTGGTAAAGAAGGGGCTAATATCCAATTCCAGGGTGCCAAATCCTTCCATGGACTATCGAAAGCCACATCAGAGGAACTGCGGACCTGAAAACTTAATCAATTAAGATTACATTGGTCTAAAACACCAGGACAAAGGCAAGCAAAGACGCTCATAAAAGTGTTGCCTACTGCAATAAACCTTCTTTTCAAAATGAGTACAAAAGATATCAAAATGGTTACTAGCATTCTCATCGGTCACTGCAATCTGAGAGAGCATCTTAAAAAAATGGGCAAATTAGAAGTGAGAACTGTCGTTTCTGTGATAACGAAAAAGAAATGGTAGAACTTATACTATGCAACTGCATAACACTGTTCTGCAAACGATTAAAATTCCTAGAAGATATCAGTCTAGTGCCACCTGACATAGAAAAGTCACCTAGGAAGATAGAAGTAAATTATACCACAAACTTCCTCAACTGCGGTACAAATAACTCAATAAAATGCATTAAGGAAAAAATAAAAATGATTGAATTGAACTGTACGTGACTGCAATCAGAAACAAGAAAAACCTTTGTAATCTATTGAAATCACTTTTGCTTTTCACTGATGGAAAAATAAGTTTAGACAAGATTCATTACAGAGTTTATGAAAGATTTGTGCCCCAAATATTTTATTTATGCCGCAACAACCGTTATGGAAAATTAAAGAACAAAAAATTTACTGGTTAGTTCAACCATTTCTATTTAAACATGTTAGATAGATATGTAACATAGAGACGTATGTAACATATGTGTTAGATGATAACATAGAGACTGCACAAAAGTATAATTAACATTAAACCTTTAATAAGGAATACTGAAATGTACACTATAATAATATATAACAAAAGATTTTCTTCTTCTTTTTCTTAACGTGCTCCATCCCTAAGAAGATTGGTGATCATCATGGCCCATTTGACTCTATCTGCAGCCGTTTTGAAAAGTTCTATTGACGTTTTCACACTCCCTTGTCTCAGATTCTTCAAGCAGGACGTGCGTCTTCTTCTTGGTCCTCTTTTGACTTCCACCTTTCCTTGTATGACCAGCCGCATCAATTCGTGTGTCTGTAGTTCTGCTGTTCGCAAGGAGTATTGTGTCATCTGTGTATCTAAGATTATTCAGAAGTGCTCCGTTAATAAATATGCCTTCATTTACGTCTTCTTATGCCTTTGTAAACAAGTTTTTTCTAATTTAATGCCAATTCGAAACAAAAAAAGAAAATGGAAAATGTATCGAAACTAGATATGGAAAAACTTAAGCAATCAAAAGACGAATATAAACAAAAAATAAGGGAAAGTATACCGGTCACTAGAGATGTTGAAAACAAAAATATCGATGAAACAAATCAGCTATTCAACGATACATTAACAAAGGCGGGAAAAAAGGTAGCACAAACAAGAATAAAAAAGGAAAACTATGTATCCCAGGAAAAAAAAATCTCATGAGTAAAAGAAAAACATTACTGAAACAAGATAAGAGAAACACAGTAGATTACAAAGAGGTAAACAAAGCTATCAGAAGGAATATTAAGGAATATAAAAGGAGCGTACAGGAAGAAAAAATAGAAAAAGCAATTGAACAAAATAAAAACATGTAGTGCTTAAAACCACAGCGTGGAACCATACAAATTAATGATATAAAGAACAAAGAAGGTACAGAGACCAATAATATAGAAGAAATCATACAGATAATACAAGAATATTATAAAAACTTATACAATACAAAACAGAAACCAACCCAAGAAATCCTTAAGCAACTACAAATAAAAAATGTTAATTCCGACTTACAACCAGAAATCAGTACGAACGAGATAAGAAGAGCACTTAAAGAGATGAAGAATGATAAATCGCCAGGAAAAGACGGGGTGACTGTAGAAATGCTAAAACGCTAAAACATGGTGGAAAACAACTAGAGAAGTTTTGTACATACTTATGAATAAAATACTAATGACAAAACAAATACCCAACGGTTGGAACGAAGCAATAACACTGTTACTATTTAAGAAAGGAGATAAAAAGGATTTAAAGAATTACAGACCCATAACTTTACTAAATGTGATGTACAAACTATTAACCAAAATATTAACAAATAGATTAACAACTAAATTAGATGGATACCAGGCAAGAGAACAAGCCGGATTTAGAAAGAGCTTCAGTACAAGTGACCACCTTTTAACAATAAAGATTTTAATCGAAAAAAACTAACGAATATCATATCCCGCTATACATGTCATTTACTGACTTCGAGAAGGCATTTGATAGTGTGGAACACTGGGCAGAATTCCCTACAAAAAAGCAGAATAGACTACCGATATACCGACTTAATTACAAATATATACAACAAGGCAACAACAACTATTAAGCTAATGAAACAAACGGAGCTTATTAAAATAAACCGAAGAGTAAGACAAGGAGATACCATCTCGCCCAAGCTATTCAACCAAGCGCTAGAAGATGGTTTCAAACGACTACAGTGGGATGGCTTGGGAATTAACATAAACGGGCAAAATCTGAATCATTTACGATATGCTGATGATATTGTATTATTAACAGAAAAAAGTGAAGAATTACAAAGAATGATGGAAGAACTAGATAGAGAATCGACAAAAATTGGACTGAAGATGAATTACAGTAAAACCAAACCATGACTAATCAATCAACCAGAAGAACTAATAATTACAGTGGCACAAACAAGAATAGAACAAGTAAAAGAGTATATATATATATATATATATATATATATATATAGGCCAAATCGCTAAATTAAATACAGAAAATCAGGCCGAATAAATAAAAAGAATAAGATTGGCCTGGGCATCATTCGGAAAACTGTCTCTCTAAAGAATTCAAAATACCCATAATACCTAAAAACGAGAGTCTTCAATCAATGTATACTCCCTGTTTTCACATATGGCTCTCAGACATGGGCGTTTACAAAGGAAAATATGGAAAAAATAGCAAAGACAGAAAGATCCATGGAAAGACAAGTACTGAACATTATACTATCAGACAGAAAAAGAAACGAATGGATCCGTAATAAAACAAAAGTGACAGATGTCTCAACCCAAGTAGCAAAGCTTAAATGGAAGTTCGCCGGACACACCCTAAGGCAGAAAGATGAAAGATGGACTAAGACAATTATACATTGGAGACCATGGAATCACAAACAAAAAAGGGGAAGGCCACAAATGCGATGGTCAGATGACCTGAAGAAACACGCCGAGTCAAAATGGATGCAAATTGCCCAAGATAGAGAGGCATGGAAGAAGGAGGAGGAGGCCCATATCCAAGAATGGATGTTTAGGGGTGTATAGATAGATAGATTAAAAAGTAAAGACAAAAGCACACATCCTTGTCATCCTTGATTTTTGTTGGTCTCTCGTATTATGGCTTTCTGATATCGGTATAGATTGGCATGATTCTCACGTCTTGATGGCAAGACCAATTGGTAGTCAATATTACAAATATGAGTATGGTCAGAATATTGAACAAGAACGTACTTAGGGCCCAATGAATAAACAAGAATATTTTTTTGACCATCACGAGATCTCCTTATTCTCGTATTTCTTTTCGAAGAGTTTTCCAAGACTTTCAATTGCCACTATCTCCAAAAGTACTATAGATTATATTGTAATGTGTTAGAATATCGTCGTAATAAGTCTAATAATATTAAATTAAAAGCGCTGTGTACAATTTTGTGGTGGTAATACGACCCTGGTCGCCATATATAGCAAGAGTTAATACAGACTATTATGTGGGGCAACTAGAACGCTCAATCTCTCTAAGAGCTTCTCCAAAAGCCATAATGTTCAATTATTAAAGCATATTGCTCATATAAGTCGTTTTAAGAAATGATTGCCTCGCTATTATCTCTGTGACCCCGAATGTATTTTTGATTTTTTCTTTTTTATGCTCCCTTGTTCGTGAAGATTTATTATCTGCTGTTTTGCGGGCGAGCAATAAAACAAATTGAAAACACAGATATAAGCGAGATACCGACTTTAATTATTGCCTCTAAAAAATATGATTTTCCGCGTTGGAGGGAATAAGATTTTTCTCCATAACGTGAAATACTTTTATGGATATTTCCGAAAATAAGCCATGAATTGGAAAATAAACTCTTTATTGTTAATGTCTTGACTTGCAGATGGAAACCAATTTTTAAAACTACATTTTTTTATTATCTTGATTTTCTGGTTTAGTAATTTGTTGTCTCTTTTGCAAAGAGAAAAAAATGTTCTCTTTAAAAGTAATACGTATGTCACAAATCACAAGCACTGGTTCATTATATAATAAAACAGTGCAAATCCTGGCTTATGCTGATAATATCAATATTGTTGGGAGAACGGAAAACGTATGTAGCGTTAAAAGATTCGAAAAGGTGAAGGACATAGATGGAAAGTTTCGAAAACGCAACATCGGAAAAATAACAGATGATGAAGGCAATCTTGCCATAACCAAAGAATATAAAAAGAAAGTATGGGAAGAATACTTGGGGAAACTTTTCCATGACCTTAGAACAATACAAGAGCCCACCAATGAAGAAAATTCAGGTCCCAAAATCCTACCAGAAGAAATAACGGCAGCCGTCAGACAAATGAAGAAGGGAAAGGCACCACTTGATGAGATTCCTGCAGAACTGTTAAAGTTATTAGATGCAGAACAAATAAAATAATATCTGTAATATTTAATGAAATATACAAGGCAGGAAAAATACCAGTAGAGTGGCTCAAATCAGAGTTCGTAACTCAAACTAGGAGCATTAGTTACCGACTAAAACCACATCTCCCTTTGCTTTGCCGGCCTTTGTTTCCTCCACCGTACTACCGTAAGGTATAATTTCACGGGGGGAAAATTTAGCTATTGCTTTTCTTTCATGTTTCAGAAAGTCATTACTTCTCTTTTTCTAATCATAAGTTATTACTTCACGGGCAGGTGGATCTAGCTATTGCTCTTCCTTCATGTTGTTAAAGTCATTGCTTCCCTCCTTCTAATCGGCTCTATTTTTAGCTCAGCTCCTTTCAAGGTGGCGAAGATCCTGGAGAACTTCCATCGCAAATATGCTAATTGCATTTCAAGTGGGCTTTGATAAAAACATTTTTTTAACTCTGATCTCTGGTCGAATTTTCTGTTTGATAACTGCTTTTAGAGTATACCACAGCAAGCATCTTTACGTGTTCATCACTGAACCCGAAACAGGATAGGCACTCTGGAGAATCGTCTTATTTAAAGCAATAAAGATATGCTCGAAAACAGCCATGTCCTGAGAGCAGAAGCATCATATAGTAGTTGATCTCGCCATGTTTTCGGTTCAGCCAAATATTCACCTGTGGTATACGACAATACGTTCATCTGCCTACTTCTAAGAAAAGCAAATGGGTGATGTTTATGGGAGTCTGAATTTTAAAACCTGATAGTTTTGAATACAGCTCATCTGTTTCATACTTATGTTTATCGCACTTGAAAAGAATATGGTTGACGTCACATTGTGATATACTATCACATGAGGGTACCCCAGAAGGTATAATATTTAACTTGACAAGTGAGCTGGAAAAGCACCATGATTTGTTTTCAGACCTATAATCGTCGCTGTCAAGTTCGTGGGCATTGCGTATTTAAACATATAGGCAATATCTTGGAGTACGGTAGGGAGGACAGTATAATACTGATTATTTGAGTTCGTTAGTATGTTTTTTCATTTTCTCTTCATTTTAGTAAAACCTACATACTTCGTTGGTTCTATTGATAACTTATGGTATGTACGTTTTTTTTAGAACCTGCAAACTTGAATGTTATTTTTGTAATTTTTGGTATACAACCATTTCAGAGTCTGTGCTGTTTTTCATGTGTTTGCCAATTTTGCAAAACCCTTTTACATATTTTCATATTGACATCATGCTACAGTTTATTAGGCTTTTTTATACCTTCTTCAATATTATTTATTTGCTTGAAAATTTTTTTAACTGCTCTCTTGATTATACCAACTGGTTTTGCAACCCTTTCCTTTATTTTTACCGAAAGAATATCTCTCAATGTTATGTTTCCAACGTCATAAATTTTAATACATACATTGAAGACAATTTCACGACTGTACACTTACAATCTTTTGTTGTACTGACGTTAAATTCACGTTAAGTGAAATTTGTCGGACAATACTAAAGTACAATGAATCATGCTACAAATTTTTGAGGAATGGCAAGGTGAAGCAATGATAGGAGGAAGAGGAATCAAAAACCTATGTTATCCTGATGACACTGTTATATTGGCGATATCACCAGAAGAACTAGAACAAATTATGAATAGGCTAGGCACGGTGAGTACGGAATATAGTTATGGGAAACCAAAGTGATGATCATTGATCATAAAGCAACCAAGCTTTAAAGAACAACCAAGCAGAGATAAGAAACATGGCAGGTTACGAAGTGGTCAGGTAATTTAATTACTTAGGCTCCGTTATTACTAACAGCACAGGATGCAAAGACGCAATCCGTCGACACATCACAATAGCCAGATCGGTAACAGTCAAACTCCAAACAAAAATTTGGAAGAACACTGACTTCACAATAAAACAAGCCGACTCAAAGCATATAATGGCATTTGAAATGTGGGTCTACCGTATAATTTTGCGCATACCATGGACCGCTCCTCGCACAAATAACTCAATTCTAGCAGAACTTAACATGAAAACTAGACTCATCACAACTATTAACCAAAATATACTGAGATATTTTGGACATGTAACTAGAAGAATAGAAGGCATGGAGATCTCTAATACGATGGTCGGACCACATAAAGGACATGATTGGTTACTCATTCTCACGGGAGAGAAATAATTGGGCAGAAAGGGTATAGTCAAACAAATTACATGGTCCCACTACATCTTTACGAAGGAGAAAAAAGAGATGAATATATGATACAAACAGAATGATACAAACCGATTTTGACATAACGAAAATATATAACTATTTTAATACTTATGTAATAGTCTTCGAGATAATACTCGCTTCTGGTTGTCTAAATTAATATTTTAACTTAAAAAAACCTTACGTTTCTTAAAGTTTTGTTGTAATCGATATAACCGATCTATTCCACAATCTCTAATATTTGACAATTATCTTATTAAACCGTTACCCTTACCGTCAATTTCCGCCGAAAACACCACCCTCATACATCGAAACTAGCAAAGCGTTCTATCAATATTTACAGACCAACACGCACCTTCTTCTAACAACCCGTCAAAATGTTAAAACACCACCGCACGCCAAACTCCAGACATCCATGGCCCACCAGCCGCCCACCGAGCGCCTCTTCAGTCCATTAGTGGCACACTCTCGAACAAAAGAGCATCGCGTGGTAGCCGGGGATCCCGCGGTGTCGAGTTACGCGATAGGATCACCCCTTGATCTTTAATAAAATAGTTCGGTCCGAACTATAAATTGGTTGGTCATAAAAATGCGTCACTGTTTCTTTTGTGGTCCATATGAGATCTGACAATTAAGTTAAGACTTTTGTTATAACATCTTTATTAAACATATTTTTATTTTTCCTCTTGAATATATTCTCCTTCTACATATCTATACTGCTTTGTGCAAACTTTCCAGTTTATAAAGAGTAAAGTAAAGACAACGAGACACTCCATATTAATAATATCCAGATAGAAAGGGTAGATAAATACAAATATCTAGGAACATTGGTTAGTCAAAACGCAGAACAAACGCAAGAGATTAAAAGCCGTATAGAAATAGCAAGGGCAAAATTTGTAAAAATGAAACATCTATTGTGTAGTAGAGACCTAAGAATGGATCTAAGGATAAGGTTATTGCGCTGCTACATTTTTACAACCTTGCTCTACGGATCTGAGGCATGGACATTGAAACAACTGGAGATTAAGAAATTGGAAGCTTTGAGCGTTGGTGTTATCGAAGGATGCTACGAATAGCATGGGTAGACAAGGTTACCAATATTGAAGTCCTTGATAGGGTTAATAAGAGGGAAGAAATTGTACAGACAATTAAGAGGCGGAAACTTGAATATTTCGGTCATATATTAAGAGGTCCTCGTTATGGGCTACTACGTTTGATTATAGAGGGCAAAATAAAAGGTAAAAGAGATGTAGGAAGAAGACGAACCTCCTGGCTACGAAATCTAAGGGAGTGGTTTGGTCTGAGCTCTAGCCAACTATTTAGAGCTGCTGTAAGTAAAGTAAGAATTGCCATGTTGATATCCAACCTTCGTTAGAAGATGGAACCTTAAGAAGAAGAAAAGCAGTACTGTAGGTCATCTTTCAACAGTCTGTTGAATAGTTTAGTTCATTTTTGCTTTACGTCCTCTAACAACTAGTGACAAGGTTTTCTTAAGCAAAATTTGGTTTTTAGGAATAGGTAAAAGTGAAAGTGTGCTAAATCTGGCGAATAGGGTGGGCGTTGTATGACTTTGATCTGGTTTTGGCCAAATGGCACTTTATAAAGTGCGCGTTGTGAACCGGAGCGTCATCGGGATGAATGATCCAGGAGTTTTCCTTCCACATTCCTCTTTTTGTGAATGTTTTCTCGTAGTCTTCGTAAAACCTTTATATAATAATTAACTGTCTAATGTTGTGGTATTGATTCAATGTAAAACATACTCCGTATATCGAAGAAAACAATCAACATCGCCTTGAAATTGGATTTTCCCATTGTCGCTTGACTCTTAGAAAGTTTGAAGTCTTCCACTGCATGAATTGCCGCTTGATTTCAGAATAATATTAAAAAAATTATGTTTCGTTACAATTTATAACTCTTGACAAAAAGTTTGTGCCTCTTTCGATGCATGCTATGGTGTTTTTTACGATGCATCTTCTGGTCCGCTGTTAGGAGACTGACTACAAGCTCACCACACACTTTTTAATTTTTGGTTCCCAATGCAAAACTTGCATATTTTTTTAATAATATTCACGTATTTATCAACTACCATCTATACTTAATCGACGGTGTAAATACTCTACCTAACTGCCCGCCATTACAAGAACGTTAGATAGTAATGTTAGTCGCTCTTTGCTTTATCTTGTCTTAATTGTAGATATGTCTTATTCCGTGTATCTACATAATTATAATTAATGTTCATATGAAGTCCTTGGTAGCTGTAAGTGCTTCCATGTTATCTTAGTATTTACTTAGTAAATTATTAGACGAATATGTTCTTAAGTCAAAAAAATATTCATAAATAGAGATGGAGTGATCAATGTTGGAGATCTATAACAGACCAAATATTAGTAATTGACAAATTACAAAGACAAGTAGAATATAATCAGATATACTGTGCAAGTGACATATATTCCGATTACAATCTAGTAATTTGAATACTGACTAGACAGAAGAACTGCTCTTTTCTTTATTATGACGCAGTTAAAACGAATTTGCTATAAAAAGGGCAAAAGATGCCTAGACGTTACTCACTCCTTCTCACACAAATATGCCTAGACGTTAATCAGGAGGTACATACGTGTTTTATCGATTTTGAAAAAGCGTTTGACAGAGTATGCCATGATAAGCTTAGAGAGATTCTTGAAAGGAACGACATAGATAATAAAGATCTGCGAATAATTCTCAATCTATATTGGAATCAGAAAGCTAACATCAAAATAGAAACTGAAACATCACAAGCAATAGAAATACGTAGAGGAGTACGACAGGGTTGCATTTTGTCACCTATGTTATTTAATGTATATAGTGAAAGCATCTGTCAGGAAGCCCTACAAGCAAACGGAGGAATCGTAATTAATGGAGAGATTGTAAATAATATTCGATACGCGGACGACACTGTACTAGTTGCAAGAACAGTAGAAGAATTACAAAGATTACTTACAGACATAAATATTACTTGCAACAATTATGGTATAAATATCAATATTAAAAAAACCAAGTATATGGTCTTCAGTAAAAACATGACACAACCAGCGTATATTAGTATAAACGGCACTCAAGTTGAAAAAGTATCAAACTTCAAATACTTGGGAACTTTAATAAACGAAACTGGAGACCAAAACAGTGAAATAAAAAGACGTATCGAAATTGCCAGGGCCACCTTCATAAAGATGAGAAAATTCTTCTGCAACAGAAATATAAGCATTCCTCTACGATTAAGAATGCTGAGAGGCTATGTATTTAACACGCTATTATACGGTGTAGAGGCCTGGACTCTCAAACAGAACAACATGAAAAATATTGAAAGTTTCGAGATGTGGTGCTACCGTCGAATGCTGAAGATTAGTTGGGTTGAAAGAATAACAAACTGTGAAGTAATACGAAGAATAGGAAAAGACCCAGAGATTTTGTTAATGCTAAAGCGAAGAAAACTCAAATATTTTGGTCACCTGATGAGAGGACATAAATACGCATTACTTCAAAATATAATGCAGGGAAAAATAGAAGGAAAACGGAATCCAGGCCGTAGAATAATGTCATGGTTGCGTAATTTGAGAGAGTGGTTTGGCTGCACCACTAATGAACTCTTTAGGTCAGCCGTAAACAAGTTCAGAATAGCCTTGATGATTTCCAATCTCCGATAGGAGTGGCACAAAAAGAAGAGAAGGGCAAAAGATCTTTATCAAAGCCGCTTCATCTCTCATTTTCTTTCTACTTACTATTCCTAACTTAAAGTAGTTACATTAAGGCTTGTAAGATACCAACACAAGAGTAACATATAACATTTGCAATGGTAACACTAGAAAAAGCATTGAGAAAAATCCTCGTAGATGGTTTAGAAATGATGCAGACGAGACAGTGGAGAGGAGTAGCAATCAAGATGGCCACTGGCACCCTATAAATTGCTGCAGAAAGCAGTTGGGAAGAGGAATACAAGAAAAACTGTAAGAATCATTAACTGTAGTGGAAATAACACTTAACTCTTATTTTTCTTCTTCCTTGTATCGATGGATCTACGTAAATAGCATATTATCCTCAGTGATAGGTTATACCTATTTCCATATAGGACCCTATTTCCATACATCATGCGAGGCCTCTTCTTCTTAGCTACTGCTGCCATTATTAACAACCAAAGGAAAGTAGTTTGTGATGTCGGGTAGTGTATTTCAGCCAGAAAAACAGGATTTGTTCGTATAGACATTTATTTCGAACTAACATACAAAAAAAGGTAATTACCGTTAAGTGTTTACTGAATATAATGCTTAAATACAAGAACGTACTGTTTATTTACTTCGGTAGATGGGTGTGACGATATTCGATATGATAAACTAAGATATGGCGATCGAGGAATTGAGGTCGTACTCGTTCCTCAACGCAGAACGAGTACTCGGACGGGGATAAGGATGTCTATCTAGTTCAACACACTAGATGGAAAGAATACGTCAATCTCGTTCAACGCACCAGATTGACGCGGTCAGAGGAAGGATTGTCAATCTCGCTCAGCGCGTCAGATCGACTGGGTTCGGAATGATTTGGGACACGTTCAACTCACCTGTCCCCAAGGTCGGATATTCTCAACTCAATGCGTCGAGAATGGTTAGCTGTCTTTCAGTTTCGACTTTTATACTATTCGAGACGGAACAAAAACCTGTTTTGTTTAACACATAGGTATACTCTAGACGATAAAATATATTATCGTCACAAGTTTCTCTTTTTTACTGATAATAGTTTACTAGTTGTGCCAATTGATTGTTTTTATATTTACAACCATATGTATTTCATTTTTGTTGCTTTAATTAATTAACCTGCTAATTCTATATTTTCTACACAATTAGTAGTCGTATAGTAAGTTTCTTGTCTCCTTTCTTCAACACTTATGTGTGATATGTTTGTCAAGACAAATCAAGTCTCTTTTTTTTTAACTTAGGTCCTTTAACATTTTCCGACGCTCTTGCCTTCCTATATAAGTTTTCAAGTTTAAAATAGATTTGCTAAAACGAAACTTTGACTTTTAACTAACAACTGGCCTAATAGATCACCCTTCACGGTTCCGTGCAACATAAAAATGACAGGCCGCCTATACAACCGCCACGCAATAAACCCCTTAAAATAAAAGAGTATAAGTGTCACAATCGCTCGGTAACCGGATACTTCCGAAGACTGTTATACCGTTAGGAAAAATCGTGGAATTAGCTGGCGGGATTAGGAAAAGGCAATAATGGTAATTATATTAGTATTGAATTGTAATCCACCACTCGGCAGCTGATTCTCACGCTTCGTTCCAATTATTATTATTGCTTCTCGGATGTCAATCGAAATCATTTTATCCAATCCCAGTATCCTAAAATTTAATTTAATATCGCCCAGAGATGTCTAATCAATTTACGAAGATATCGGAGATAATAGAGATGATAAGAGTATTGACTATATAGTAATGCTATACAAGAGTAATATATTTGATTAGATTTTTCACATATATAGTAAATTATGCAACAGGTATCTAAAGTGGTATTTGTTTGACGAATGAAATAATAGTTGCTTTAAACTCTACGAGTAATTATTCCAATTTACTACAGTTTAATCCTACAGTTTAGAAGTGATTCCAATTGTTTTTAAGTTGAAAAAAAAAACATAACTTTGCAAAACAATATTTGATAATAAAAATATTTTTTTTGAACTAATTTTACTAGCTCACTAAATCATATAGCAGCCTACTACTACATAAGAGTCGTCTTCTTTGTGATTTAACTTTCCTTAAAGCCTGCCAAAACCATAAAGTTATTCCCAAATTTCTGAAACTCAAACACCATACTTCTTCTTCTTCTATCTCGCAAATTCTTGCTAATTCTTGCCCTAGGAAGGCTAATTTTGCGCTTCTCCGTGAAGTTATTCATTCCATTAGACGAAAACTGGATGTCACAAATAGCAAGATTTTTAATATCTGGTCATTTATTCATTCTTTCAATGTATATTTTATATTATGGGACAGTTTCGACCGTATCAATACATAGACAGCCCTAAACATTTTCGGATCTTAGAGTGAAACTCTTATAAAACTTTTTATTTAACTGATAATCCTATTTCGACCATTGCCGCTCAAGCTTTAGCAAAAGGTTTCAATTACTCTGTTGTATCACTTAAACATATAAAAGGTCTAAATTTGCAAATCAAAATATATAAACTCTTGGACAAAGTTAAAGCACCACTCATATTTTTCTCAATAATCTTTATTTGTTGATAATTTACTGTAAAAGTTGCCAATTTGCCAATATTAAACTTCGTTTTAGACTAAAAATGAGTTAAATTTTTCATAAAAAGTGCCGATTAAAGCAAAGTGTTTGTGAGAAACAAGCTTTTTATTGTAACATTTTTCATTGCATGCATGTTTGGAAGTTCGTTTGCATAAAAATCAAATAAAATAATGAACCGCCAAAGAAGTTTGTCAATGGAGGAGGCAGTGCGAGCATAGACTCTCCTAGATGAAGGATATTATGCGATACGTTGCAGGTTTGTTAGGAAGACATCATTCCAGCATCAGTCACAAGGTGAGGCGATATAAGGAAACGTATCACAAAGGTCGTATCACCGAAGACCAGAGCAAGGGCGAAAATATTGCACTAATCAAATTGATTATCGTTTTTTGAGACAACGTGCTCTTAGAGATAGAAGAATCACCAGCAATTTGCTAAAAAGTAAACTAGCAGATGTTCGAAATGTCGCGATATCAATTCAAACAGTTAAAAGAACTTTACATGAAGCAGAATTGTGCAACAGGAAACCGGCCAAAAAACCCTTGCTTACCAGAGAACACAGGGTTCAGAGATTGAGTTTTGTAAGATTGCATGAAAATTGGACCATCGATGATTGGAAATGAGTTCTTTTCTCCGATAAGATTAAAGTAAGCTAAAAGCTCCAGATGGTGGTTAGCGTGTCTGGCGAAGGCGAGGAGAAAGGTTTGCCAGCTGCAATATCTCTCCTAAAGTACCTTTTGGTGGTGGCTCTAAAATGTTTTGGGGGGAATTTGTTTTGAAGCTCGTACCCATACGTGCGAGGTCTATAAATGCCCATTATTACTTAGACAACATTATTGTCAAACATGTAATGCTCAGTTTGTTGGACCTAATTTTTTATTCATGCAAGACAATGCTCGTCCTCATGTGGCTCGACAGGTTATTGGCTACCTAAATGATGTTGATATTCCATTATTAGAGTGGCCACCTATCAGTCTGGACATGAATCCTATAGAGCATCTGTGGGACTATCTCAAAATAAAAGATTCGAAGTGGTAGACCCCCTATTCCCAATCACAACCAACTCATTGAGGCCGTTTTTTGAAGAATGGGAGAATATTCCGCAAGCTTTTTTTGAACATTTGATATCAAGCATGCCTCGACACATAAATGCAGTCATAAGAAGTAGAGGAGTCATGATAAAGTCATTTTGGACTTATTTGTAGATGTTTATTATTATTTCAATGTAACTTAGTTTTATTTTGTGTTCATATTGTAAATATTTAGATTAATTAAAGTGGTGCGTTAATTTTGTCCAGGAGTTTATATTAGTGTTTCTTGGGTTTAGGTTCAATAAGTAATATTAAATTTGGAACTAGATTTTATTGTCCATTTAAATTAACGTTTCGGCAGGAAACCCTGGCCTTTGTCAAGATTTTAAAATGTACAAGTTTAGGAAGAAAAGGTTATTGTAAAATATACAAAAAACTTACCAAAAAGTAAAACATGACACTGACATAAATGTATTGATGGAAGTAAAAATTGATATCTGATATATCATGGTTTACTGTCATTATTATATAATTATTTTTAGATGGACGTATCGTTGATGTTTTCGAAAAAGGTAAAGTGGAGATATGTTATGACTTTAAGAGTTTTTCATGGTGTTATATTTATTATTATACAGATTGAACGAAATACATTCGGAACATATGCAATATTATGTATTTCGGCTCAATTCTGCTATAGCTGGTTGACCAACAAAAGGTTGTCAAATAATTATATTATAAAAATCCAATACTTGAGCGGGCTGCTGGATTCTGAAATCATAAAAATTGAAAACTACACATAAATCTACGATTTTATTATGCTGTTAAACCACTTATAGTCCAGGAAATGAAGCATTTCACCTCGCAATTTTTTCGTCCTGCGTGGATTGACTTGAAATTTTAACAGTAGGTAGGTAATAGCCAAGGATCAAAATCTATATCGAACCAAAGTGCGCCAAAGCCTTGGGGGTGGTCGCCACCCCATCTCGGGGGTGAAATTTTTTTTTACGTTTTAACTACAGGTTTTGATTCGAAAAGTGATACTAAACAAAAAATGTTTTATATATTTTTTTTGTAAAACTGATATTTTTCAAGTTATTCGCGATTGAAAGTAACAACTTTTAGATGAAAAAATCCACGTTTTCAATCGATTTTTTGCGAATAACTCGAAAATGGTGCATTTTATCAAAAAAATTGTAGAGAACAAATGTGTTGCTTTTAAAAAGACAAATACAATTCATTTTTTAAAACGCGATATAACAGGAATCGAAATACGGCCTATCAATGTCAGCGGTTTTCTTCAAATGCCAAATTTGAAAGATTCAAAGTCAAATATCGAGAAAGTGATGCATTTTTGGAAGAAAACTCACAGAAACTTTTTTTAAAGAGCATAAATAGACCTATCATAAAAAAAGACTCTAGCTCAAAAATTGAGTGAGTTATGATAAAAATGAGGTCAATACCTCATATTTTTACGAAAAAATCGATGAAAACAACCCCCTAACCACCCCCATAATTAAAATCGATCTTCACCCTTCTGCAATTCTCTTTTTTACATGTATTGTTAATACGTCCAAGAAGTTTGACCCATTTAAAATGCTTAGTTTTAGAAAAAGTACAGCATAAAGCGAGAAACGATTTACAATTTCATATTTTTTACCCTTCTTTTTTTAAATATCCCTGAAAATACTGAATATATGAAAAAAATAAAAATGAACTAAATTGAGATTTAGATTTATTATAAATTTATTATAAATTTAGATTTCTTGTACAATGAATATTTGGCGAGATATAGCCGTTTAAAGCATCGATTTACGATCAAGCACCATCTTTTTCGAGCCCTTTAAACTCACCCCATTTAAAAACCAAGGGTTCCAAAAATATTTAATTCACAGATTCTTGTAGCTCTTAAAAACCTCTTCAAAACCGTTTTTGAAGAAACAATCTATCGTTAAAAATGAAGGAAATACGTAAAAAAAAAGCAAATCATTTTTTTTTCCGGAAAATTCCATTAGTATAGTACAGTACATTGCGGAGCATAATAATCTACAAAACCGGTATATTAGGTATTGGGGCGTTATACATTCGAAATTTTAAGCGTTCTTATTTTGAAATTCCATACAACAGAATAAAACATCTGCTCATATGTCTATGGCTTGGCAGTGAAAATATCTGAGCAACAGATTGGGGATGGTATTCCAAAGATGGTTTGTTATTACCCGTACGCATGAACAAACAACCTGCACCCGATGAACTTTTGTTGTTGTTGTTATAAATGTAAATATTTTCAACTATTTATGTAAATGTATAAGAATATATGGTGCCTTTTTATGTTGATAAATTTTTTTGTATTTAATTCTACTTTTTTTAATTTATATCTATTAAATTAGTTTATAAAAACTGCAATGTTATAAAGGGTAATATTCAAAAGTTGAAAAGTTGCAAAATTTTGGCAAAAAATTGTTTTCACCTATAGCACTCATAACAATTGATTTTTAAGGGTTGAAAATGTATAAAATTGTATTTTAAAGTATAAAAAATCACTATTTAACTAATCCAAACCAAATTTCACTCATCTTAAGATTTGTAATGTTATTTTAGAATTTTTGAAAATTAGGGGTTGTTTTCACCCCTAAGAACAATAAGGGTTCATCGGCATAACATAAACTATAAAGCAGAGGGTGAGTTGAGCTTAATTCCAAATTTTTATCCAAATCGTTCCAAGGCGAAATGATTTTCTTCGCATTACTACTTTTTTTTTACATTAACCTCTAACAAGGGTCGCTTTTTAAGGGTTGAAATATGATGGAACTTTATTCAAAGGCACGAAACTATCATTATTTAATTAATTCAAACCAAATTTTACCCATATTCAGGTTTAATATGTTATTTTATAATTTTTGACAATTAGGGGTAGTTTTCACCCCTAAAAACAATCAGGGTTCGTCGACATGACATAAACTATAAAGCAGTGGGTGAATTGAGCTTAAATTCAAATTTTTATCCAAATCGATCCAATGCGAAATCATTTTTTAGAATTAGTAATTTTTTACATTATTCTCTAACAAGGGTTGCTTTTTAAGGGTTGAAATATTATGGAACTCTATTCAAAGGTATAAAATAATCATTATTTAACTAATTCAAACAAAATCATATCCATATTCAGGTTTAATATGTTATGTTATAATTTTTGACAATTCGGGGTAGTTTTCACCCCTAAAACCCTTCAGCGCACTTCGGTTCGATATAGATTTTGATCCTTGGGCTATCACCTACCTTCTGTTAAAATTTCAACTCAATGCATGCAGGACGAAAAAATTGCGAAGTTTTAATTTTTTTCGAGTTTCATTTCCTGAGCTATTATCGCTTCCTTTACGCAAACAACATTGTTCCGGGACAGATAGTTGAACGATATTTTATACAATGTCTATACCCAGGTATGGATTTATTTTTGTCCAAGTTTTATATTGGTCCACTATTTCAAATGCAGTTCAAACAGACATATATTAAATTGTATGTTCCGTTTTAAATTCGTTCTATCTGTATAAACTTTTTAATTTTGAGGTTGCAGTAATTAATTGTAAGATGTAGGATAAGTAACACTTTTTGTTAATATCTCAAGCTTTCGCAAAATTTATTTGCTTCTTCAAGATATGCTATTATCTATTTATATGAAATTAAAATTTTATTAAATTATAAAGAACATTTTATTAAAGAAGCAAAAGAATTTACAACATGTGGTTAGTCTATAAAATTTTTCACACAATCACGAAGCATTGAATTTAAAATCCTTAATATATTAACAATTACTATGCTTTAATTGTATGTAAGTTTAGGAGGTACACTTCATCTAATTTATATAGATGCGTCATCGGCGTCATAGGCCTGTGACGTCACATGATACCAACACAAAATATTTAGGGTGTAGGGTGTTCTTTTTTAGAATCACTTTACCGAGTACACTGGCATTACAGCCACTAGACATATTTTATTATATACGCGTAGAAATAATATTTAAAAATTTCTATTAATGTTAACTTAAAGAAATACACAATAATATGTTTCATTTAATTTGTATAAATGCATTATAAATCGTTTTTATCAAGAGCATTTGTTCGGAACACACTGTAACTGTAATCGAACGAAGGTAAAATTTTGGCATAAAATTGGTAACACTTATTTGACAGTTGCGGTGTTGACACTTTTTGTACTTCATTATTTTGAATTTTAAATTGAATATCTCTTGTTTTATCTTTTTAACTATTTAATAAAATCTGTTCTTTTTAGAACAAAATTAGTGTGTTTTATTTCAAAAATGTCACGTAAGAATTTAAATAGTCGTTGTAAAGAGATGGTAATACTTTGCAATAATTATGTAATACTATTTGATTTAAAATAGGAAGTACAGAGTCATTTTTTATTATTTTGGCAACTATGTCAACTTCAATCTCTGACGTAGATAATGACGTAAGTCGTTATCTAAATTAGATGAAGTATACATAAATATAAAGTTTGATTGAGGCATAATTTGAATTCGTATCACAGAACAAAATGAATCTCTTCCATTCAGCTTTTATCGCATTTCTCTCCGTTTTGTTCTTTTTAAATAAAACATATATTTCTGTAATACGTTGACTTTCGCACAGAATACACAACAGCCAAGTCCTTCATAATCCATACCCCACACTTTCCGTATCCCGAGAGACCGCCGGGCCCCAATTAGAATATTTTCCTTCTGGGACAGCTCCGAAAAATTTATGGAAGACAGAACGTGAGAATAGTGTCCCAAAAAAATCTCTTCGGCCTCGCCATTATTAATAATTCCCTCATATTATTTCGACGGCACTTGGCGTATTTTGTGAGCACTTGACCAACCTGTTTAAAGCAAACACGAGTCGGTGAAGAGTGTGAAGAGCCACCACCGCGCCGGATGGCGAGGAAAGTGCAGTGCACATCTGGGCCGTGCGTGGAGTGGAGGGGTCGAAAGAACAAAGCACTTCACCTTTCACCCTCGAATATATGTGCTAATAGGGATAATGTTATTATTTCATTTCGGTGTTATTTTGTCTTTTACTTATTGTTATTCTTGTCCGGCGTTTGGAAGTTAAGTTTGTTTTTGTAAAGCGGTTACACTTCCTCGAAAAATTTACATGGAAAACATTTAAAATTTTGTTTGCTTGAATATTACACTTATATAAGCTGGTAGCATGTACACCAAGTGTAATAATGTTTAATACGAACTATTGTACAAAAGCATCATCTCTCCTTTTTTCCTCCAAAAAATTTCGAGACAACAAATCAGCTATTACACAGCTTTTCCTTCTTCTTCTTACGGTGCCTATCCGTTCCGGATTGTTGGCGAATCAACATGGCTATCTTAACTTTGCTTGCTGCTATTCTGAATAGTCCGGTTGTCGATGTTTTAAACCACTTTCTTAGGTTTTGAAGCCAAGATATTCTTCTTCTCCCTGGTCCTCTCTTTCCAAATACCTTGCCCTGAAGAATGAGTTGCAACAAGCCGTATCTCTGTTCATTACTCCTTAACATGGCCAAGATATTCTAGTTTGCGCTCTTTGATGGTGTTAATAATCTCGCATTCCTTGCCTACCTATCTACGTAGGATCTCAACATTAGTCACACGATTCCTCCATGAAATTCTTAAGATACGTCTGTGAACATCACATCTCGAATGCCTCGAGTTTTTTTAAGGAACGCTTCGGAAAGTGTCCTGGCCTCTACTCCGTATAATAAGTAGAAAAATACATAGCATATATGAGAGAGATTTTGGTAGCAAGTGGTAAATCACGAACTTCTGAAAATGCTTTCCTTGCCTGGCTTATATTCTTTAGTTGTAATATTTTAATAATTTCACCTTCATACGTTGTAGTCTAGGAGAGTCTACTTCTGCTACGCCTTTCTGCATTATCGAATATCAATGGTTATGATCTGTGAAAAACCTTAAACTGCTCTACCGTAATATAATTATGAGAAATTTAGTTCAAGAAAATAGGATTGCATTTCGTTCCTTTTCAATCTGACTAAATCTGGTTTCACACTAGGTTAAGGATCTAGAAGCAAAAGATACATGGTTTAAAATTTTGTATAACCCGACAGCGAGAGCTGGCGGTTGCGTGTAGAACAAATTGAAAAGTGGAAGCGATTGCTCATAATACACATTCAACACCATTTTGACTTGAATCTGTTTGTAATCATTATTGGAATATTTTCATCAAAATTTGCAAGAACTGGTGTGAGTTCTAGTAAACATTAAAACTGTATTCTTTCTTAACAATTCTCTTATTGGGACTAATACATCAAATAAATTTGGTATAAAATTGCGATGTTAATCATGCCCAGTACTCTTTTCAACTCTTATTATTATGTTCTTTCAAATTTATAATAACTTATAATAGCTTTAACTTTATCTAAGTTATGTCTAATTTCATTTACCTTAATTAATGTTGCTATAAATGCTTCCTGTTTACTGTCCATATATACTTCTTGGATCTCCTGAACTTCTCTTACGATCCTGTTGTTACACAGTTTCTCTAAATGGTTGTAATACAAACACTTATTACACATTTTACCAAATAATGAACACCTTTGGACTCATGAGCATGACCACATTTTCTGCACTGACCAGTTTTCTTTGATTCTTTGAGTTTTTCTTCTGTTTTTATCTTTTGCTTCTTCCAGTAATAATGTTGTTATTCGCAGCTTTGCTCCTTGCTGTTTATTACTATTTCCCCCTTTTACAGAATAAATATTAATTGTTTTTACTTGACTGAACTTCTTTAAACTGTATTTTTGAAATTTAATATGCTCTATACATGTCTATTGCCTTTTGTATGGTTAACTCATGATTCTGCAAATTTTTTTTTGTAAATCTGTATTTATTTTTCACATCTCATCATAGAACATCTCCAAATTCACAATTTTTTGTCAATTTGCGCAAGTCAGTTATAGTTTATTTTTGGGACGAGAGAGTAATTAGCATAATTTTAACTGGTACCTCCGACCACTCCATGGGCGTGCTCAAGATTAATTGAAAAATTACTTTGAATAATTGTAAAAAATAAATGAATTATTTCAGTGTTATAAAGTGTTATGTGTATGTAAACAAAAGTGACCTCTTTTATCACACACTATATTAGAACTGACTGGCCTACATTAAAAAGGGTTTTAAAAAATTCACATTTTTTTTAATTTTTAAAAATTACAAAAGAGAAAAAGAGTTTTTAAAACCGTCTAAGGTATGTTAAATAGATGAATAAAAATATTAATATAAAACTTACAGCTACTTGTTACAAATCCAAATCAGATTCAGAAGATGAACTTTCAGAACCAAGATTTATAATAACTGGCTCGATCATTTTATCAGTAATATTGTCCAGCTTCCACATTTTTTCCTCTTCTTTAATAGTGTGATTTACTGCCTTTTCCCAGTTTTCAGGTTTTACATTATTTACGGCCTCCAAAAAACAACTGTTTAACATCATGAATTTTAAAAGTGGTATTTTTTCTTGAAACTTCACTCTTTATCTGTGCCCATACCAGTTCAATCGGGTTTAATTCACAATGATATGGTGGGGATCTAAGTACTGTCATTCCACGATTTTTGGCAATTTCATCAATTTGTATTTTTAAATTTTTCTTTATGAAGGGCACACAACGAATAAAGTTCCTTTCTTATAGATCCGGGATGGTACGTAATATTTTTTGAACTCAGCCAATTCTGCAAGTCTTTTTTTAACCACTTGGTTGTGGGCAGTCCTTCTATAAGTCTGGAGTGATAACTTGCATTATCCATTACTATTACACAGTTCTTAGGAAGAAGATCTATCATTTGTTCGAACCATTCTTGAAAGACATCAGCGTTCATGTCTTCATGGTAGTCACCGGTACGAGTTGATTCAAAAGTTAATAAACCACCTTCAACAAAACCGTCTGAACTGCCAATGTGTACTATTATCAGCCTGCGTCCCTTTCCTGATGGTGGGTTTAAACCAGTAGATAAGTTATTTACAAAAGCGTGCCTTTGACTTGTAACAGTTTCATCCTGCCAAAATTTATTTGGTGTATGACCCTCGTTGATCCATGTTTCATCAAGATAAAATATTTTTCTTTTTTGGTTTCTCATTTCCTTTATGGTTCTTAGAAAATGTCTTCTCCATATGACAATATCGCTTCTTTCTAATAAAATAGACTTTCTGTGATTCTTTTTCCAGCGGAAGCCTATTTCTTTTAAAAGTTTCCATAACGTACTTCGACTCATTTCTGGGTAATCCTTATCATCTCGAACTGAGACAAGAACTTTATCCAATGTTGGAATTCTTGTCTAAAGAAGGAATTCATGCACTTCCGTCGAAGTCCTTCTTTAAAATGATATTCTATTTGAAATTTTGGTTTCCCCTGGAGCTTACGTTGGCATTTGAAAACTACCACATTTCTCTTCTTTAATAACTCTGTAAATCGTAAGATTTCCCAACACCAAGTGTACTGCTAACTAACTCAACGGTCTCATTAACACTTTCACATACGTTTGTCTGAAATGATTTAAAACAATTAAATATTATGTTTTTTCATTAACTGTTAAAGACCAATTTTTCGGGCGTTTAACGGCACTTCCAAATTTTCCTAACATAGTATACACAATAAATGCACTTGCACATATGACAATATTGCTTCTTTCTAATTAAATAGACTTTCTTTGATTCTTTTTCCAGCGAAGCCTATTTCTTTTAAAAGTTTCCATAACGTACTTCGACTCATTTCTGGGTAATCCTTATCATCTCGAACTGAGACAAGAACTTTATCCAATGTTGGAAATTCTTGTCTAAAGAAGAATTCATGCACTTCCGTCGAAGTCCTTCTTTAAAATGATATTCTATTTGAAATTTTGGTTTCCTGGAGCATTACGTGGCATTTGAAAACTACCACATTTCTCTTCTTTAATAACTCTGTAAATCGTAGATTTCCCAACACCAAGTGTACTGCTAACTAACTCAACGGTCTCATCAACACTTTCACATAAACGTTTGTCTGTAAATGATTTAAAACAATTAAATATTAATGTTTTTTCATTAACTGTTAAAGGACCAATTTTTCGGCGTTTACACGGCACTTCCAAATTTTCCATAACACTAGTATACACAATAAACTGCACCTTGCAACTGAAGTACCTACTTTTAGTGAACTGTTAAGAATTTTGAATACGCCACTTGGACCTTCCTACAAAATGGAAAAACCCACTATCACATTTTCTGTGGAATAAGTTTAGAAGGTAATTATTAGTCAATTACTGTCGTAGATTCCTGGAATTAAAGAATTAAATGTTTGATTGTTGAAACCCTTACTTCGTGGAATGCACTCATTTCAGATAAAATAAAACGTTTTATTTTATCTAAAGAATTAAACTTTATTTTGCAAATAGGTAGGTACTTATTAAACTTTTATTGGTTATATATAACCAATAAAATAAACATCTTACATTTCTTGCAAATTCATTAGTACCTGTTAACCTCCATCACTCCGACACTGGCAACCTTATTTAGGGATTAGTAACCCTCACAACTATTGTATTCTATTCTGCTCCAACCTTTATACCTGGTGGTCATACTCAATTTAAAATTGTTTTCCTATATACTTCTGTAAACTTGTTGACAAATATCTGTTTTTCATTGAGTCACCCGTATCAACAGTTTAGGGATTTTGCCATACATAATGTATTGTTTTATTACTCTCTCATACATAAAAAAAATACATATACTGTAGCAAAATATATATACTGCAGTATATATCCAACTCTTCCATCTAATCCCCCAAATGACAGAAACTCCATTTCTCGGAAAATTTATACTATGTACGTTAGATGCCTTTTTGGACTTGTTACAGTAAAAGCTTACCTATATAAAATAAAACTGATATATGTGAATGTAATGGCAGTTATGACGACCTAAACCACTGGATTTTTCAATGTCGGTAATCAAGAAGCCATTACATTTTTATTTCAATCTGTCTTCCAACAAAAAATCGTACTGCAACAGAACGTTGCTTCTATTCTATATCTAGGTAGTCGAAATTAAACTATTAGATCGATTTTATGGGAATTTTTTAAAACGTACCAAACGGAAAATCTAAATTGTATTTACCATTGTCTTTCCTTTTATGTCATTTACCTTTAACCGTTGCCTATATTGTTTGTGGGTCATATATTTCGAAATTCCAATACAGAAGGAAAACGAGGCATCGAAAGAAAGAAATACTCATGGCTTAAAAACATAAGGGATTGGACAAACCTCGATGCCCATGTACTTTTTAGAGCCACACAAGATTGAGAGGAGTATGCCAGAATTGTCGCCAACATCCACTATTTGGATAGGGCACCATAAGAAGAAGTATTGTTTGTGTTGCTAAAAAAGTTACTATAAAGGGCATTTTAGCGTGAAGCATGTGTTCCTGTTCAATCCTTTTTGTATAGTCACTCAATAGTGTTTTCATTGGGAAGGTTAGGAAATTGAGTGAATGAACGAACGGTTAGGAAATCGTCATGAATTTAAAGGAAGTGTAGGAGATTGATTTTACGTATTCGACCAATTGTCTGGCTAAATAGGTCTTGAACCTAAGGCCAAAAAAAAAAACAAAAAAAGCTAACAGTCACCAAAGCCACCTCGTTGCATTACAAAATAACTCCAAAATAATCATAAAGTCATAAATTGTGGGTGGTAAATTCACTTGGCTCTAAAAAATGGATAAACAAGGGCATATTTTGACATGAAACAACACAATGCTTAATAGACATGGTTGCAACCGAAAAATAAGGTTTTATGAAAATTTGCAAACGGAATTATTCCACAGGATGCTTTAACAGGACGTTTTAATTAACTCCTTACAATAAGTCAATATAAAATTTTGTTTAAAAACTGACTATACCAAATTAACATTTATAAATTTTTACACACTGTGCTACAAAATCATCTAAATAGGACAAAAAATAAAAAAATTGAGATACTTTGAATTTGACCAAAATTTTCTACGTTGCGTTTTTTTTTGCTTCTGAGTGTATTTTTGAAATAATTGTAAACGTTAAAAATTACTTCACGAGATTTTTATTTACAGCAATATAAATAAGTGGTATATAACAAATAAAATAATACATATTTTAATAATGATATCAAATATCTAAAGGTTACCGCGGCGATATGATGGAGCGGATTTTTGCGTTATTTTTGTAAAAAAATTTCATTACGTTTACATTGAAAAATACATGTTTGATTCTTAATATAATATTTAAAAGTTGCTCACGTTAGAGAGTGTTAACAATTAAAAACTCCCCTAAAGGAATGATTTGTGGGAGTCGTAAAAAAAGCGACAAATATTTAATTAGAGCTTTTCTAATTTTTGCGCCCGCATGTCGCGAAAAATAAACAGAGCCACGTAATTTCCATCAAAATAATAAATAAGGCCGAAGCTTGCGCTTCAAATAATAATTATTTTAAAGCAGAACATTCTTTCCTTGTTACCAAATCAATTAACGTCGGGATGTTTCTTATAATTGGACTTTTTTCGCAATTAAGAAAAAGTCCATTTTTAAAATTGCCATCGCACTGGCATTTCTCGAAGGGTAATTTTGATTGTGTCTCAAAAAACAGCTTTTTTCTTAGATGATACGAAATGGAGCAGATTCCGCGTTTTCTGGGTAGTCTGGGGGCTTCGGAAACGAATTGTTTCTTAAAAATTATTTATAGGTTAAGTCAGTAAAAACATTTAATCGGTCAATATATACTTAAAGAAGGATATTTTTCTCGTTTTGTAAAAATAGATATTGAATATCTGACGTCTATGGTGTTTTTTATTTTGAACATAAGATTCTTGCTCTCTTATCATAATGCTTAGTATTCTTGAAGTTTCACCTAAGTAAAAATTGTCACATTCAAAATGTATTTAGCAAATAAAATGATTTGATCCTTCTTTTTCATTGTTTCGTTTTGGGAGAAGATAGATCTCAGTGTGTTGGTTGTTTTTAATGTTATTATTAAACACTCTATCTAGAGTTTGCATTATTTCTCATATTTCAACCTTCTTTTCTTTTATATTTGTTCACTCCCACAGTTTGCTTTGGGATTTGCTCTTTGATTTTTCGTGAGACTAATATTTTTTTTTTTAGTTTTGTGTGAATATTTTGTGTGTGAGAAAATTCTAATATGCGCGGAGGTGAATGATAGTATTATCAGTACTTTAAATAGATGGCTCATCCAACTAATTAATTTCACATAATCCTAACATTGGCTTTTTTGGGAAATGGAATAAATTCTGATAGTAGAAGTCTTTTGCTAAGTGACCGTCTCAAATCTTCTAAGAGCTGTGATTTGGTGTGCCTCTGATAGCTTTAAAATTTTACAAGCATTTCATCAGGTTCTTGGTGGTTCAAGCATTTCTAACTCGCTGAATGGCCGTAGTTACTTCTTGTTTGTTATTTCTGGGCCATACGGATTGTCTATTTCAGTCGGCCTTCTTGCTGTATCTTCGAATAATTCTTGCAGGTTTTTTTTCCATCTTCCTAATTTATCTTCAATTGTAGTCCAAATTTACCCTTGAAGATCTACAACCATGCCTGTATTGTTTTGTCTGATGTTGTTTTGTATTTCTTTAATCTGTTTGTGCATATGGAAATCGTCATATTTGTATTGTAGTGTTTCAATTTCCATACTATTTCCCAATCAGCCATATACGTAGACGTTATTTTCCCACGTTATTCCAGTTCCCAATTTACATTATAAGTTAAGTTGAGTGTTCACTGTTTCCATATTTGTTGATCGGTGTACAATCATTAAATTGGGTAGGTTATCTTCTATTTATTTTAAAATAATATTTTTTAGTTATGTTTTTCTTCGCTTGTCACATATCTTATTGTTCATACTTACAGGGTTTCTTTACGAAGGGCTGTCAAACTTTTTGATGACCGCTGGATTATCCCAATCACCAAACTCGCTGTAATAAATAGTACTGTGCGAAAATATTCAAAGTTGGAATCTGATTTCATATCATAAAAACAGTTGTGAATAATTTTCTTTCATTAACCTATTCTAAAGAAAACCAGGTTACATTTTCAGTACATTTCATTCTTTTGTTTTAAGAAAAAAATTGCCCAATATACCTCCAAAAAAAAAAAAAGGTTAGTCTTCGTAAATGGGTATATTTAATTTAAAAATTCCTTAAAAGGGCTACATCAATAAAAAAAAACAAACGTTTTCGGACCACACAGTCCATCATCAGGTTTTAAAATCAAAAAAATGCCTAAAAATAAGTATAAACCATTTAGTTAAAACAAACGTGATTATGAAATTTTGACTATGGTTGAAAAGCAAAAGATGGTTATACTTACTAGGTCACAATGCCTGAGCCACCAAAATACTAGGGTAAAAACCCTTTAAATTACATTTAGTTATAAAAGATTATACATTGTGTTGTAAAATAACTGTGATGTTCAGTATTAAATTAAATTTGGCTAGAGGTAACACATGGCTGAAGCGAGTTCCAGAGCCGGTGAGAGAACCTCTACACGCGGAGAACAGCTGGGAACTGATTGACAAGATACTTATGAACGATGTCGAAAACAAAATGTCAATGTAACAAAAAACTATATTAGTTGTACATAGTATTACTACAGCCAAAAGATTCAACAAGTTTTGATGATTTTAAAAAATAACAGCAATCTAGGTGTTGGGATTTAAAAAAACTTTTTTATTTATTAATTTAGGGTATAAAAGATGTGAAATCAATGATGGTTTTATAGTCATGATTAATAGAATGACCTGTGTCTTAGGCAACTTATATTGCTTTTTGTCATATGGAATGTGGTCTAGAAGTGTATTTTATGTTGGAATTAGCTTATATATATAGAAAAATTATCCTTTTATGTTTATCACATCTAGGACAAGGTAAAAAAATTAAATAACAAATATTTGAAGCTAATATCAGACCTCATATTTAAATGACTTTATTTAAGACTGCTCCTATGTGAAAAAAATTAATAAAATTAAGTTTAGTAAAATGGAAATCTACAGGCTGAAGAAATTAAAGTAATAACCTATGTGATTGAATTTAAAATTGAAGAGGCTGGGTTCCTCAGAGACTTAATGAGAATAAAAGTAAAGGAAATGACTGAAGAAAAGGAGGGGGGGCGGTTAAAGGAGAAAAGGAGTTAATCAACAATTAGAGATAATAGGGGTCCTTTATACTTAAAGTATCTAGCACCCTGAACAAAATCTATTTTGGTGGTATTAAATTCAGTTTGTAGAAACCTGAAATTTGTTGTATAAGTGTGCTACTAAGTTGTTGACCGAGAGAAGGTGGACAATGGTAGATAAGGATTCTTTGTAATATGGTAGATTATGAATTTTGATAAATTGTTAGATAATGTTTGAATGATTACTAAGTTACAACTATTGGATACATGTTTGATATATGAATTGACCAGAAATAATGAAAGAGAAAATAATTGACAGGAATGTGACGTAGAAGTGAAGAGTGGATAAGATGATGATATGTTGGTATGATACTGATATGTGATATATATATGATATTTTCCTTGTGGATACCTCCAATTCTATGCATTTCTCTGGTTATGTCATCTCTATTATTGATGTTAAAAATAAAATTAAATCTCCGTCAAAGCCTTGAGCACCCATTTAGAATTATATATTTAGTTTTGGTTGAGTTTATTGAAAGTACAACCTGATTATAGCCGCAAATGTCAAACATGAAACAAAAAATTTTGGTTTCGCAGGGTTGGCATGTTATGCTGTATGCTTCAAATATAAAGAGATAATCTTTAGAAAAGTACATTTTGATTAGGTGTATTATATTATGAATTCTGTAATTCTTTTTAATTTATATAAATCAAAAATGAGTAAATATTTGTTTTTTTGGAGATTAATTGCAGTTAATTATTAGAAATTTTTTTTGCAATTGTCCTTTGATAGATTAGGAAATAGTGTCAGTTAGTAGTTAAGAAATTTGTCAATCGTCAAATCAACAGTTGCCAGATTGCAACAGATGTTTGCAGTTATTATCGAAAGAGACAAATATTTACTCAATATTGTTTTACATAAATTAAAAATTGCAGAATTCATAAAATAGTATAATCAAATTGTACTTTTTAAAAGCTTTCTCACTTTATATTTGAAGCATACAACATATGCAATGTAAAAACATCCCAACACTATGGGTTTTGATCTTTCTCGGGTGCTATATCAAATTTTCTGGTTACGTTTTTTAGATTTTTTAAATCTTGTTCGGAGGTTAAGGTCATTTGCCAAAGTTAAGCAGTGGTGTTTTAGAGATTAGAAAAAATGGGGATTAGAGGTAAATACCGAAAAGACACAATACATGAATATAGGAGGCATCGGTCAAGACATGGAAACAGAAAGCGGATTAATTAAAAACGTTGATCAGTACGAATATCCGGAGTTACACTAAGCGAAGACGGGAGAGACGACAAAGATATAACAAGAAAAATAGGAAAAGGAAAAAACATGATAAAAACACTACACTCCGATCCTGTGGAATAAAACTTTAACTAAGAAAACAAAGAAAAATATATATCAGGCTAATGATTCAGCCGTTGCTGACGTATGGGTCAGAAGTGTGTGGGTCTTTTAACAAGATAATATGTCACAAAAACTCCTCTCAACGGAAATGATGTACTGGAGAAGATGTTCCGGGTTAACTTTGTTTGACCACATAAGAAATGAAAACATAAGAGAGAGAATTAAAGTAAAGAACACAATAATGGATACGATAGCCGAAAAACATTAAAATCGTATGGACACCTGAGACGGATGAACGAAGAAAGAATACCACGAAAGGTTTGGAACTGGAGACCTACACAGAGAAATAAAAGGGGAAGGCCAAGAAAGAAATGGATATCCAATATTCATATAGAAATGGAAAATAGAGGTCTTCAAGAAGGAGACTGGGCCGATAAGAAATTATGGCGATTGGGATGCGAGAAGCGACAAAATTAAAGTTGCAAACACTCGCTATATATAATATTATATATATATATATATATATATATATATATATATATATATATATATATATATATAATGAACTAGAAGTATTTGCTGACAACAAGGAAGAGTAATTATAGTTTATTCGTCTTCCGGGTTTGGACCGTGTCATTTTGTGATGTGACCCAAAAGTGGGTTCATTGAGATGAACCCACTTTTGGGTCTCACTCACAAATGACACGGTCCAAACCCGGAAGACGAATAAACTATAATTCTGACTCTGGCCGTGGAAGCCTACGATTTCATTTAACAAGGAAGTAAATTTTCAATATTGGGTTTGGAGCAATAAAAATTATACGGTGTACTCTTTTAAATTTTTATTCCGAGCTTTCGGACATGGTTATGTCCTTCATCAGGGAGCTTCATCGGGGTAGCTCCCTGATGAAGGACATAACCATGTCCGAAAAGCTCGGAATAAAAATTTTAAAAGAGTACACGTATCATTTTTATTGCTGCAAAACCCAAAATTGAAAATTTACTTAATATAAATATATATATATATATATAATATATATATTATATATATACTATATATATATATTGTACCATTCCCGTGGATATTATCTTCGCTTCTTAAAATATTTTCGAAAACTAATATTTACAGGTACCATATATGTCATTTGCGGATATCGAAATGTCAAATAAAATTTATTTTCGATTAAAATTATGGTTTATTTTCATTAAATATAGTAAAAAATGTATAAAAAATTAATAACCTTCGGATATTTAATTTTAACTTCTCTTATTGAGTGTTTCTCTCCTGTGATATGTTTGCTTATATTTTATACTATTAAATATAATATTTTTATGATCGTTCCGTAAGCTGCTCGACTAAAGGAAAACGAGAAGATTCCCTTTTTTTAATTGTGAAAGCCCTGCATGCGGAGTGTCACTTTTTTCAGTTCCAGTTCCCCGGACCAATTAGGAAGGGCGGGCACGGTCGCACTTTCATTTGTTTTTAAGTCTCGACGGATTTTTATATCACTAATTAGTTTTCGGGCACGTAGCAGGGCTTTAAGTGGATCTGAAGCTTTTCCGGCCTCTTTTCGCCTTTGCCGTTCGCTGTTTTGCCATTTGTTCGAGATAATTAGAACGATCTGCGCCGTTGACATCGTTTTGGAAATCTCTTCTTGGCTTATCTTTGGAGTAGAAGTTACTAGAGCGGAGAGGTCGAATTATCGATTGTGAAAAAATTGAAATGTTTCGTCGTAAATTTTGTTTTCTGTAATTTTTTCTATCCTAATTTCTAATTTCATCTTGTAGCGTTCTAGTTTCTTAAAGGTTAAACATTTTTGACGGTACTATACCAAGCCACGCCGTTTTATAAGTTCCCATAACATTAACCCGTATTTGTCCCTGAATTATTTATAAAAATACATAATATTGCCGATGACTATGCTTTATTTTAAAGATTCTTACTTTAATCGATTTTGTCTGAGGATACATGTGTTAAAAGTGTGTGAAATCAAGCCGCTATATAAACAACTGCAACCGCTGGACAAAACTTGCATGGGAACTCTCAAAGCATCCTATAGCGAAGAAATCAGGTAATGGTTACGTTATAGTAACAGCGCTGTCTCTCAGTACAATATTGGAGAATTTTTTGGCAAAGCCAAACTAGAGAAATTGCTGTAAATGGATTCCGCGCCACTGGAATTTATCCATTGAATAAGACTGTGTTCTTAGATTCAGATTTTATTGCAGCAGAAATTGAGAGTTACAACCACAGCCATGTAGAACCGCAAGCTATTGAACCTGCTATCATACCAAAAACACCAGAAGCCAGCAACATTAGTGAACCAGATCCTTCTGATTTGTAGAAGTTTGTAAGTCCGCAAACGATTGAACCTAATATCCTACTGAAAACACCAGAAGCCAGCAACATTAGTGAACCAGGTCCTTCTGATTTGCAAAAGTGTGTAAGTCCGCAAGCTATTGAATCTGATATCCTACCAAAAATGCCAGAAGCAAGCAACATCAGTGAACCAGATCCTTCTGGTTTGTGAAGTTTATAAGTGTATTTGAAATATCGCCAGTGCCGTCGATCAGGAAAAAATCTACAAATCGTGATAGAAAATCATCGAAATCAACGATAATAACTTCTGTACCTTACAAGGAAGCATTAGACCAGCAAAACAGCAAAAAGAAATAAATGTACAAGCAGTAAAAGGCATTATCTATTGCGGAAGCATTAGAAGATACGGAATTAAGCATTAAGGTGAACGGCATACCAATTAGCAACCTACGCTATGCGGACGACACAGTGATTATAACTGATAATTTGGAAGATCAGCAGTTATTACTTGATAGGGTGAATAGCATAGGTATAAAATATGACCTCAAAATCAACATTTTGAAAACGTAATATATGGTCATTAGCAGAAACCCTCCAGAAAACCCGATAATATGCAAAGGTGACAATCGTATAAATCGCGTGAAAACTTTTAAATATCGTCACCACATTCAATGACCAATAGGATCCACAACACGAGATAAAAACCCAAATACAAATGGCAAGACAAGCTTTTGTGAAATTCAGACCGCTCCTATGTAATCAACACCTAAACTTCGAAATACGCTACAGAATGGTCAAGTGCTACATATGGTCCATCTTGCTTTATGGCATGGAAACGTGGACTTTGAAAAAAACATCTATCAACAAACTTGAAGCATTTGAAATGTGGTCATTGAGAAGAATGATGCGCATACCTTGGGTGGATAGAGTTCGAAACGATGACTCCCTAATAGAGCCGGTGTGGAAAGAGAACTCTTTGAATTAATTAAAAAACGCAAGATTGGTTACCTTGGGCATATATTGAAAGGAGCAAAATATGAAATACCACAGGTAATCCTACAAGGGAAGATCGAAGGTAGGAGAGGAGCTGGCCGCAAACAATTATCCTGGTTAAGGAATATTAAAGAATGGACAGGAATACACAATGCAGGTGAGCTGTGTCACGCCACCAAGAACAGAATTCTAGTAATGAGATAGTCGACTACGCACTTTGGTGTATGGCATGTTAAGAAGAAGAAGCAGTAAAACGGCTAAGTCTACAAGGGAGGTGACTAAGAAAAAAATTAAAATCAAGTCAGAGGGGCGGCATAAAAAGGAAATCGAAAGATCTTCTGACAACGATAGTAAGCAGTAATTTCAACCAGCTGATGAAGATGTAAATTGTATTTTCTGTGATGGAAAATTTGGTGAGGATTATCGAGGTGAAAAATGGATTCAGTGCCTTATGTGCAACTTGTGGGCACATGTAGATTGTTCTGGTGTAGAAAGAGACGAATATATGTGGGCATATTGTACATAAAAAATTAGCCCATATTTACATCACCTTTCCGTTTTTTTCTTAAATGACACCGTGAGTGTTTTATGACATTACAGAGAAAAATATCTTACTAGGAAGAAAAACGGACTAGCACAAAAGAGCAAAACAATTCTACATGTCAATTATGTAATTTGAACTTTTTCGATGTAGGTAAAGATGGAATTCCAAATAAATTATTGAAATATGGTGGAGAAGTATTAACAGAACAGCTAACAGCGCTAATTAACAAAATCATCAAACATAACAAAATACCTGAAGAGTGGAAGAAAAGCGAGCTTATCCTACTATACAAAAAAGGAGATAAAAAACAACCTGAAAACTACAGAGGTATCAACTTATTAAACACCACTTTGAAGCTTACAACCAAAATATTGCAAGGCCAAATAAATCAGAGAATTACCTTAGCGGATGAACAGCAGGTTTTTGCACAGCAAGATCGTGCACAGATGCAGTATTCATCATAAAACAGATTACCGAGAAAGCACTAGAGTATAACAGACCAGCATTCATATGTCTAATAAACCTGAAGAAAGCGTTCGATAAAGTTAAGCTTAAAGATGTAATTCACCTTCTTTACGATAGAGAAATTCCACTAGATGTTATAAAAACAATAGAGAACATTTACCAGAACAACAATATGGAAGCCAGAATAGATGACCAGCTTACAGATGCAATAGATATGGGCAATGGAATAAGACAAGGAGACTCGCTTAGTCCAACGCTATTCAATCTAATCATGGATGAAATCATCAATACTATTAATAAAGGAAGAGGATACAAAATGGGGAACAAAGAAATCAGAATACTCTGCTATGCAGATGATGCGGCCCTAATTGCATCCAATGAAGACGATCTACAAAGACTAACCCATAGATTCAACACAAGGGCAAAGGACTTTAATATGGTGATATCTACACAGAAAACTAAAACAGTTGTAATCAGTAAAGAACCAATTAGATGTAAACTGGAAATCGACGGTATCAGCATTGAGCAAGTAATGGAGACAAATTACCTAGGAATTACACTGTCTAGCTACGGAGATGTGGAGAAGGAAGTGAAAAATCAAGTACAAAAGGCTAATAAAATAGCAAGTTGTCTTAATAACACGATATGGCGCAATACCCACATTAATACCGACGTGAAATCAAGAATCTACAAATTAACAATAAGACCAATAATAACATACACTTTAGAGACAAGACCGGATACCTCCAAAACTCAGCAACTACTAGAAACAGCGGAGATGCGTTTACTGAGGAGAATTACAGGAAACACACTAAGGGATCGAATGAGGAGTGAAGAGATCAGAAGAAAATGCAATATACCAGAAATAAATGAGTAGACACTGAACAGAAAAAAGGAATGGAACGAACACATAAACAGAATGGAAGAGACCCGATTAGTCAGAATAGCGAGGGACAAATCACCAAAAGGTAGAAGAAGTATCGGGCAACCACGCAAAAGATGGAGTGATAACCTCCAATAGAGGCATTAATCGACATTGAACAAGCATTTTGCTTATAAAAAAGAAGAAGAAGAAGAACTTTTTCGATCAAAAAATAGTCAAGATATCAGCAATAAACAAAATGGTAGCCCATCTTCTCGTCTATATGTGTAATTTTGTTTGTCTTATTTTATTAATTATGAACTAAAAAGCTTTTTCAATTTTTTTAAAAACGATTATAGTCCGAAGTATTTTATTTATCAGTTTTTTTGGAAATTTTGAGTAATAACTAAATTAATTTACAGATTATATCATTTGCAATGTGTTTAAAGACTGTAATCTGTTTAGCGATAAGTTTATTGAAAATAATATATGTCCTTTTATATTTTTGTTTCTAGGTTATTATTTTATTGTAGGTATAACTTTATTATTATATAGGTAAGTAAGTTAATGTTGATTTAAAGTTTGAATAGTTTAATTTGAGTCGTTTATAAGTCTCAGGTTTATGGAGTCATCCATTTTGGAGTTTCTAGAATTCAGTATCTGTTGATTTTTTTGTCAAATCGATAATCATATCCTTACGCGCCTCAATGAAGTTTTTGATTCTGAACAACGAAGCCTCTGCAACCATTGTAATCTATAAATATTCACGACACTGAACGGTGAACGACAATAGTTTTATGTGTTTTAAAACTGAGATTAAAATAGCTTAATAAAGACTTACCCGTATGGATATAGGTGTGCTTTTTCATATCAGACTTCTGATGGAACCTCTTGCCGCAATACTGGCAAGGGTAAGGCCTCGTATCAGAATGTATCAGCAAGTGCGTCGATAACGTCGAAGATCTTTTGAAAGACTTCCCACATTGTTTGCACTCGAAAACTTTTTCCACGTTATGAACAGCCCTGGAAAATTATATTTTACTTGTTTTTGGAATTTCATTATCAGAAAAATGATTATAATATATGGTAAACATTTTTTCTTAATTTTACGAAAAGAAGTTATTCATTACGGACTGGGGTGCGAACTGTAGAACTCTATTCATATTATATAAAAATCTGATCCACTCCAAGATCGATTATGGACACCACGCTTCCTTATCTGCTTCAACAACAACTCTAAAAGTTTTAGACACCATTCAAAATAATGCTCTTAGAATTATAAGCGGTGCATATAGAACAACCCCTATCTTAAGTCTTCAGGCCGAACCCGGTGAACTACCATTAGATTTAAGAAGACACTAATCAATGCTCCCATATGTATCGAAGCGGTACTCTTTACAGTATCACCAAACTATTCCCTTTTACGAAAAATGCAGACAAATAATAAATGATTTAAAGCTTAAAGTCCTCGAAATCTATCCTAGCAAGATGCCAACTTCCGCTCCTTGGCTAATATTTTCTCCTCATATAAAATTGGATCTATTATCAGAAAATAAGAAAAAAATCAATCGCCATCTAATTAATTCTAAATATCAAACCTTAATTTCTAAATTTTATTTCTTCAAACAGTTATTCACAGATGTATCTAAAACAGAGCGTTGTGTAGCATCTGACTTTGTAACAGAGGATGAAGTAAAGAAATATAAACTAGTGGAGACTAATACTATTTTAACAGGAGAACTCTGCAATATATAAAACCATATGTCATGTTACAAAATGTCCTGAAATTAACTATTTAATAACTACTGACTTACTAAGTTCTCTAGAAATCATCTCAAAAATCTTTTCTTCCGGTCCTGTGGCCAAAATCATTAGATACAACTATTGAGTTCTATCCAAAAACTCCAGTGACAGATCTGAAATCATATTTCCACAGCAAAATAGTTAACATATGGAATAGCAGATGGCACAAACAACAGGCAAAATTACTTGAGATAAAACCAATATTTCAACCAAGGTCTGATAGTTCCACCGATCGTTTTTCTCAGGTTATCATCACACGACTGCGGCTTGGTTATAGTCGCCATACGCATGGATATCTGATGACAAGATGACAATCTTTCTTTCTTGAAACTGGCGACCAAGAAATAGCGGATGAACTACTGTACAGCCTAAAAGCCGCTAGAAGCCAAAAGTGGACCGAAACAGTAGCAAGTCTAAACTTCCATAAATCAAGCAGGCAGGCATGGTCATTACTAAGAAAATTAGGGAGTGGTGTCCATACAAAACGCCGAGAGGTGTGCCAAAGTGTGCCATTCTTAAAGTGCGGTGCCAAAGTGATTATCCGATATCTAAATGCAATAAACTATTTATACAAAATTTAATTGTTACGCTATTCAAATATTGTTAATACTTTTTCATCTTACGCTAATAGCCTTACTGGCTTATGCGAGTTTGTAAATAAGAAATTTATTCACTAATAAATTAAACGAAAAAAGAAGAAGTTACCAGATATCAAATTTTATCGGTATTAAACAAGGTATGTCAAAAAAACCGAAGGCCTCCTAATTATTTAATAAGCACTTTTTTGGAGGTGAATGTTCTATGATCTATGTATTTCAAATATTCTCTTAAAAAAAACACTAAGAACAAAACATGAGAATTTAAAATGACATAGATGCAATATTTTTTACATTTAACCAATTTAATTGAAAAAAATTTCCTTTGCTTACCTGTGCTGACTTAAGCTGATCTCGTGTCCAAAAGTTTTATTACAAAGTTCACAGGCGAAAGGTCTTTTACCGTTGTGTGATCTCCTAGCATGTACTTCAAGACCGTGCGGTGTGGAAAACATCTTTTCGCACTTTATGCACGAGTAAACATCCCCTATGGGCATCAAACCTGGTCGCATAAGGAAGTGGTGGTGGTGAGGATGAACTCCAGAAGGGTTATTCATCAGGTGGTGCCTTAATCTATAGAGTTCTTCGGCCGTTGGAGGAGCTGGATAACTACCGGGTTGAGATTGTCCCGAGGCCATCGCTGCTGCCATCGCGCTGAAGTACAAGGAGGTGGGATTCGGCAGAAAACTTCTTTCTTCTCCGTCTTTTTGTGGGTATATATTGGAGGGGAAGAACCCCGAAGGAACTAAATGCCTCGGTAGAAATTGGGAGGTGTATTCTTGCGCTGATTTTAATTGGGCGTCTTTAACGAAATCCATAAACGGGGGATAGAAATATGATTTGGTAACTGAGATCGTTTCTTGAACACATCTATTGTCTACTTTTTTTGGGTTATCCGGTCGTAAAAGAGCACTCACTGAAAAGGCTTCGGATTTTTTACTGGAAGGATCGATTTTTTGAATTTCGGTCACTGATGACGGCCTAGGAAAAGGAGAATTCGATCTAGAGTGTACCGGAGAATCCACCTCCAGTTCGGGGGAAGTACTAGGCGAAGGTCTCGGTGAGGAATGTTGCTCCCACCTTTGGTTGCTATATTTAGGGGATGAGCGCTCATCGCCGCTATAATAACTGCCCTCTCTTTGGTAAGGTTTGGAATTGTTGTTATTATTTCCGTGGTCTTCTTCGTCATCTGATTTCGATACTAATCTGCTAATACCAAATTTGATGGGCTCTGAAACAAAATAATTTATAAATACTCAATGCCTAACGAACTTCGTCAGAAAATTATATAAATAAACGTACAAATTAAAATACATAACAAACAACCTTGACTGATTTTGGACACAAAAAAATTATGAAAGAAAAGATTTTATAAAGTCAAACTTTATTTGGTATTGAGAAAGTGAATAATTATTGTAATTGTATATTCCTTCATCGTGTCTGTTTATAGGACAACAGTTTATTACAAAATTATTTGCTATCTGTAATAGATAAGGTAATTAATTTAAAATTTCGATCTCCTTCCTTACTTCGTAATTATCGAGTCTGTCATAGTCTGTCAAGCCTGAGAACCTGAGAACATCATAGAAAAAATTCTTTTTTGTAGTATTTAAAATTACTTCTTTTTTGGAATTATTCCAGATTTTGGTGCGAATAAATCTTTATCTTTAAACGAAAAGAAAACGAATGCAACCTGTCAAACTGAATGAACTCAAATAACAGAAAAATGCGAAGATGATAACAGGCCAAATTTGCAAGTTTTGTTTATTGTATCTTCAGTATTTTGTATGTACAGTTTGAATCTTATTTGGCAATTAAAGGAATTATTTGTTTCTTTTTTATTATAATTTTTGAGTTTATAATTCATTACGATTTTTTCTTAAAAGCAAAAAGTTTAGGCATGAGTTCTCCATTTGCGTTGACATGGTTTTCATTAAATCTTTGTTTTACTCCTCATATTTATTTAATATTTTGTATTATATTAATATTGATTTTGATAAATAAATTTCGGTATTATTTGTTTCTGAAAGTTGCTGCTTTCCTAGTGTACATTTATACTGTATTAAAAACATATTACAAGAAAAATCCTTTAACCTACATCCTTTCCGTTCAGCTAACAACAACAAATCCCTAATTAGGAAACATAAAAAGCAAAAAAATACAAACGTACAACCCCGTAATCCCTTTGAGGCGTGTAATAAAGGGATTAAGATTTTTCTCTAACCCTTCATTCTCGAACTCAACTAATCTTAAAATGATAGCGTTCACCGCCATGCACTTTGCATTCAAAAGAGATAATAATGGACACACTCCTGTCTCTGTATTTAACATTTTATTTATTCTCATGAATAATTTCGTTCGCGAAGTCTTTGATTCCGATTCAGCGAGGAATTAGGCGAAGATTAGGTTAGATTATTATATGGTGGGACTCTTGCTACAAAACCTCTGCTAACAATGAAACGGTTTTATTTGATGATCATAATTGAGCAGCGATCATTTTAACACTAGCAGATCCTTTTTCTATGTATTAGGTAAAATATCGGAGGGTATTTTTTTAATACTAATATAACCAAAATTAAACCAACTAAACTTCAATTTATTTATACTATTTATTTAGAAGTTTCTTCGACCAAAAATTTTTCTTTCTAGAAACATCGATTTAACAGAAAAGATTTTCAAATATCTACTCGAACTATCAAGTAGCTTCATCGATTTTATTGGGATCATTTTCTAGTTACGAATTGATCCTTGCAGAAACTTCTACAGTTTTTTTAGAAAATGTTTTTATCATCTCCATAATTGATTTGTTTGCGGTGTCTAATTTGAATGTCTCTGTTCTTCAAGGACTTTTTTGTAACCACTGAAATCTTCATGACAGTCCTGTAATTCTTCACGCAATTGCTTCGAGGTAAAATGTTTTAGTAGGATCGTCTATTGAATACGCGAAGTGTTAGAAATTCTTTTTTAAAGACTTTAGCAGTAATAACAAAACTAAAATTAAAGTGAAGAAAGCTGCTCTTTCAGCTTACTAAAGCCCACGAAGATTTTTTCATCCTTCTCGTGACCTGAGCTTTCCTCCTTTGCCAGTACATTTTCATTTTAATTAAATGATCTTCCCTTTCTTGTAAACTCTTGTTAGCAAAGGGATGAGCTTGAGTAGAGAGAAGAATAATGTTCTTAGTAGATTTGACCTTATTTCTGAGATCTTGACAATCATAGTCATCAGATTGAATTTATGCCTGTTGCAAAATTATTTAACCTGGCTTGCTCATTTTGAATAAAATAATAATATTGATATTGAAAAATGAATGCGATGTGTTTCGTTCGTTTCAGACAACCATAAAATATCATTCTCCGTTTTCTTATGTTGGTAACAATGTCCTTTAAGCCTGTCTTAGGCGGAATTCTTCATTTTTTTAAATTGGTCCTAAGATTCTTCTCAAAATTTTCCTATATTTTGTTTAAAGTTTTCGTAATGGCACTTTTTTGACCATATTAAAACATTTGGATGCATACAGTGTTAATTGCCTCATCATTTTATTATGATCTAAGTTTAAAGATAAGCTTTTGTTTTTGTACTGGTATTTGCACAGATGGATTGTTTTTTCTAATTTTGAACATCTACTTTCAATGGTAGCATTATCTCATCCATCAGGTGTAATAAACTCCAAGGTATTTAAACCTTTTTTACTGTTTGACTTTTTTGTTGTATTTCCATATACAAGAATACATTTTTTATGTTTGTAATAAATTCAGTTCCATTGACGTTAGAAGGTAAAAGAGCCAGATCATCGTAATGATTCTAATAGTTAAATACCAATAATAGTAAAATAATAATAATAATAATAATAATGATAAAATACTAATAATAAAATAGTGATACTAAACAGAACTTTGAGAACTACTTGAGAATGACAACTACAAGTGATACTGAGACCACACTGTGCTCACAGACCAAAGAGTGGCACATAATAGACCAGATCTCGTATTAGTTAATAAACTAAAGAGACAAACAACATTAATTGATGTGGCGATACCCAACAACAATAATCTTCGTGTTAAACAGAACGAAAAAATCGGCAAATATAGGGATCTGGATATTCAAATACGAAGACAGTGGAGAATGGAAAGTCCCAGACAATATCTATTATTCTCTCTACTACTACAGTAATTCCAAAGAACCTTCTAGAAAACATAAAAAAAGTCAGTTCTAAATGAACATCTCTACAAGACTTTACAGAAAGCTGTATTACTCTCAACGTCTAGATTAGTAGTACGAACATTTTTGGGAGATACTCCAGCATACCAAGTCAACCAGCGCTTGATAATACAGAAAGAGTTCCACCAGAGCTCAATTAAGCAAAAATGGCAAGATATTTTGCCTTTTGCAAGCAAGGAATGTAAAGACCATAGGATTATTAGCCTGATGAATCATATGTTGAAGCTTTTCCTACGAGTAATACACAATAGAGTATACAATAAACTAGACGAACACACTGGTCAAACTCAGTTTGGTTTTAAGAATGGGTTCGGAACAAGAAAAGCACTTTTTTTAATACGTGTGCTAGTTGAAAGATGTAGAGATGTCGATTCTGATGTATACTTGTGTTTTATAGACTTTTAGAAGGCGTTTGACCTGGTGAAACATGATAAACTAATAGATATTTTAAGGTCATGTAATATCGACGATAATGACTTAAGGATCATTTCAAACTTCTACCAAGAACATAAGGCTAAAATTAGAATAAAAAGCGAAACATCTGGAAAAATCAATATCGAGAAGAGAGTAAGACAGGGACGTGTCCTATGATCTTTGCTGTTCAATGTTTACTTTGTGCAGAAATTGCAACTCCACCGTATTCCTTTTTGAAGATAAGGATGAGGAATTTACTTCCATAGGTTATCCAATATAGTTGTGAAAGTTTAGCACTCACAGCCGTAGAGAATAATTGGCGCAGTATTGACATTCGAAGTAATATATCTAGATCCCGCCTTATGAAGACATTTTTCTTGAAATTGGTAATGTGTTTAGATTGAAACAATTTTTTTTAATTCTGAACTACTCTTTTAATCTTTTTATTTGCTCTTTCTTATTTTGCAAGTGATTAACTGCTTAATATTCCAAATACTGACATACGGATGTGAATCTTGGACGCTACGACAAGCGGAAAGAAGAAAGATAGACGCCGCTTATATTCTGTTGGAGGAGAATGTTACGAAGTTTGTGGATCGACCACACGACAAATAATTCAATTCTAAATAAACCAAAAATCAGCAAACGCCTATCCAGCACAGTTCATCACCAACAATTAAAATACTTTGGACATGTTGAGATGTATTGCAAAATCTTATAAACTATTATTTAGGATATGATAATCATTGTGAAACACAATAATTAATATTCGATGTCTAGTTCTATCATGCCTACCCCTTGAAACCGTATCCGAAGCAAAACAGTAATTTCGTCAAATAAATCTAATCATCAAAGGGGTGTCGCCGAAAAAATAATTCCGATAAAGCCATTTAAACATATTAGTTTGTTTCCGAACATTTCCCCGGAGAGGAGCAGTTAATAATATATTCTTTTGATAGTTTCACGAATCATTAGCTAGCGACCGAATAGTTTAACGGGGGCTAATTCTTGAGGGGGCAGCCACCCCTACACCGCTGTTCTTGTAAATAGAGCCCCATTCATTTATTCCGATAAAGGCGCGCTACATAAAGAATGAGAGTGTAATGTGGACAAGGGGTGGCTTTTGAATATTTCATGACCTCTGCAGTGACAGCTGTTCCTCTGTATCAGCACTATTTGAGCAATACGACAGAGGCGCCCAGCCAAAGGTATCAGAATAAACAAACAAAAATGCGGCAATAAATTTCTCGTCCGAATAATATATAGAGAGTAATTTCTACGGGTTTTTATGTTTCTGTCGTTTTTTTGTATCCATTTGTGACAAGCTATTATTTTGATGTCATCAGTCCACCTGTTTTGAGGTCTGCTCTGGTTGTCTTATGTTTTCTTGCTCGCCATTTAACAATCAACGTGTAAAGCAATGCGCAATATTTTCAAAACTTTGTCACCTCAACTCCAATTTTTTGTCGATCCAACCAGGTAATGCAGCAAACCTAAAATGCCGATATAGTTTAGTGTTCCAGTAAAATTTCAGCAATGAGTTAATAAAGCAATGTAACAATGTGATTCATAAATTCATATAAGGATCAATACTGCTTGTCGGGTTATGCCATTATTTTTTTTCTTAGTGTGGAAGTTTCTAAAAACCGTACCATGTTAACCTATCTCTAGGTATGGCTGGCATGTGTTGGATTCAGAATAGGGGAGTACTTCTTCTTCTTAGGGTGCCTGTCCGTTCCGAAAGTTGGCGGTCATTCTGGCTATAATGATTTTATTGGTTGCTATACGAAACAGCTGTGTTGAGGTTTTTCTATACCATGCTCTCAGGTTAGCAAGCCAGGATATTCTTCTTCGTCCTGGGGGCCATTGAAGTAGCTCGTATCTGCCTTTATTTCTCATTATATGTCCGAAGTATTACAGCTCACGGTCCTTCACGATGTTGACCAAATTCGCAGTTATGTTTATCCTTCGCAGTACTTCTTCGTTGGTGACTTTGTATATCCATGGTATCTTCAGGATCCTTCTGTATAGCCACAGCTCAAAATCCTGAAGTTTTGATAGAGTTTCCACCTTTAATGTCCACGTTTCTACTCCGGACAGAAGCACTGAGTACACATAACATTTAACCTATGCAGAATGCACCTTTTGCCTTTCAGATGCGACATTTAATGTCTTGGATATTGTCACAACTCATTAATTATAGTTCCCAAGTAATTGTATTGTGAGACACGTTCAGTTCTTATTTGGTTCACATACAGATTTGCCCCAGTTATGTTTTCCTTGCTAATGATCATTAGCTTGGTTTTGCTGGTGTTTATGTGTTATCCAGTCCATATTTTCTACTTTTTCCGTTATTTTTTTCATTAAGTTTTGCAGCCCTTCTATGGTATTGGAAAACACAAGAGGAGTACATCCGAGCCCATTTCACCTTAGAAGGAGGTCTGCAATCGAATATCTTGTTATCCTGCCTACCAATTAAAACTACTCTATCTTACTTGTGCGCAGTGTACTGTTACCCGTACCGTACTCCGAAAGTCTCTCCACTATCCATCTATTACACTCCAGCATTGTGTGAGTAACACTGTCGGAGTATTCGCAGTATAAGTATTTATCTGTATTTATAAAAACACGCCCTAAAACTGCACTGTCCTGTGAGCACTTGCATGATGTAGTAAGCCAGTTGCCTGTAACCACAGTCCACCTAGTCCCTTTATGCTTAAAATCTTCTTCTTTCTTCTTTGGTATGGCTGTTGACAAATGCTCTCTTCTCTCATAGATATGTCTCTCTTCTACTGCTAACACATGAAGAGGAACACGCCCATGATAGTCCACAAGACTACTACAGATATAGTCCTGTAGGCGCATGCTACTTGCAACAGACTCCTTCTGTCTACTCGTATCATGAGCCCCTTGTAGGTCAATATCTTTACCGCCTCCCTCCAGACTGGTGTAAGGCCTACCTCCTTTCCGATTTGGGTCCTCCAAAGTTAGATATCCCCTTTATCATTACAGCTACACTCTTCGCTGCCTTTTGAACTACCACCAGTATATGCTCCCCCCAGCCCGCCATATTGATGTAGCGTTACTCACAGATATTTGACGCATCTCTTTGTTGTTGGCTGTGCCCCTGTACATTGGAGTTTCCTCCCTTTTCTTTTTCGTTTTCCCTTTGAAATGATGGCTTCGGTCTTCTCTGCTGCAAGTTTTAGTCCGTGATTTGTAATTCAGTCCTTTGCGACGTTTCCCGTGTCTTACCCGAAATCGAGACGAGTTAAGACGAGTTGGACATGGCAGAAAGCTTGTGAACACAATTAAAATAAGAAAAACATCGTATCTGGGCCACATCCTCCGAAACGATAAATACTCTCTGCTACAAGTCATCATGCAAGGTAGAGTAGAGGAAAGAAAAGGCTTGGAAAGAAAGAAGAAATCTTGGCTGAGGAATATCAGAGATTGGACTAACCTCAGTGTTAAACAGATATTTTACGTTGCAAAATATCGAGAAGTGTTTAAAGAAGTGATCGCCAACCTTTGTTAGAAGACGGCACAAGAAGAAGAAGAAGACCGGAAATCGGAGATCCGACTTGTCCCGCGACACTACCAGTACAATGAGATCATCCGCAAAAGCGATAAGGTTATGCCATAACTAAATACACAATCCTGCTCAAACTCTTTTGTAACCTCAGTTCTATGTATCACAACCATTTAGTCCTCACAAGAATTTAACCAGTTCGAGACACTATTGTGTAGACGGAATTCAGCTTTTGTGACGATTTTACGAAAAGCAGTAAGAGATCAACTTAAAAGAGCAATTTGATCAGCAGGATGCCTTAATAAGAATATATTGCGTAATCAACACAACATTGAGATGAAATCAAGAATCCATAAGACCAGTATAAGACCAATAATGACATACGCATCAGAAATAAGGCCTTACACAGCCAAAATATACAAAATACTGGAAACACCCAGAGGAATAGCAGGAAACACACTGAGATACTGAATCAGCAGTGACGAGATTAAAACAAAATGTAATGTACAGGCTATAAACAAGGCACTTAACAAAAAAAAAAGAAATCAAAGTGGCACTTTATTAGATGATCCTCTAGCTTCGATGGATTCATATCATGATTACTAAGAATTTTGTTACACAGAAGGTGGATGAGCAGATGTTAAATAAATCATTACGTTTACCTAGGTATTAAGGAATCACATATAACAGATAAATATTTTCATAAAATTATTATATAAGAGACGAGCAATTAAATCCATATGAAGCAGGGTAAGCTGAGTTCTATTTAAATAAAAAAGGCAAAGGTTTACATAGGATAGAAAAAATATTTAACATGGAAACTATAGGTAATGGATTTTGAGAACAGCTATGACCTTGAAAATGCCACAAAGAATATAACTAAATATCTCTTTTCTTACTCAGACTCTTTAAAGTCTTTTACAATATTTTAAAATCGAAGATATGTAATTATATTATTAATGTATTGGATTTTGACAAGAGCTATGCATTATGCCTATTTAGTACACAAGTTTATGTGAAATGTTCAAGGTCATAGCTGTTCCCAAAATCCATTACCTCTACATAGATAACTATAATACTAATAACTACATTATATACAAGTTTTATTTAAAAATCATTTATAAAAAGTTCATAATTAAAAGAAAGCATAAAGCTACATCACAGAACGTTTTAGGACTAACAAGTCCATCATCCGTACATTTACCAGGTGTACATGAGTCAAGCTACTAAATATTTGGGTAAAAACCCTTAAAATGGTACAACATTCGTTATGTATTACATCTTTATTGATAAATTGGTGTGATGTTAAAGTTTTTAACATATACTCTGCGCATGACAATATGGACGTTGTAACGATGTTCTCATCGTTGAACAGTTTGAACAGTTCACATCGTGGGAGTGTCATGTTTGCGCATCCACTTCCTCAGCGAGATGGCGAAGTGAGTGGGATTCGGAGCGGTTATTTAAGGCATGTGAGTAGCGGAATTAGTCAGTCTTGCAGCTAGCGCTCTAGGCTCCCCGACTCGCAAGTGTATTGAACCTGCGAGACAACCCGGACAGAGAGATTTCCGCATTGAGGATCATACTGTCCTTAACTAAGCGTAACTCATCGGCATTGTGTACTGAACCTTGCCGTGGGCCCGCACAGCCGAATATTTTTGTTTGCGAGTGTGATTGAAGCGGAAGCGAGTATAAGTCTGCGTGCGATTGAATTCACATATTTTATTTGTTGTTATTAATAATAACTCTTTCCCTGTCGTCCCGAAAGAGCTACCCGTTACAACGTTGCTGGTCCTGAGACGAAATCTCTGTAAGGACTCTTGGAGGCAACTCCAGTTTTTTTTCAGCAAAATTTCTTAGTTGTGTTTGAAATTTTTCTGATAGTTAGTAGTAGTAACGTTATAAACGTCACGTGTTTGTTATTTTTCTTTAAATATTTATTTTATTTAAATTTCTTGGCCATTTCAATTTATTTTATTGTTTTTATCCTAAAAATAGTTGGCGCTTAACCCTTCGATCAACTAAACATTATATTTAATCTTTATTTTTCATTTTCAATGTTAATTCAGTGTCTCTTTATAATTTCATATTTGACTTTGTATACATATTTATACATTATTATTAAAATAATGAGATCAAATATTTTATTCAACAATTTATTTACACAATTTAAACAGTTTATGTATATTAAAATCAGTTGTTCACACGGTTATCACAGTTTTGTTATAAAAAACGCTCCATTTTGTACTTCGTACATATCAAAATCTTATAATGTGTCAAACTATACTAAATCACTGATTTATTAAATACCTTCGGACCTCGACCTCCGCCACTGATCACAGTATTGCTCTATCTACACCGGATGATTTGCTCTTTTTGCTCCAACAATAACACCGGCTGATTGAAATTTTGATGGAACTTACACCTGCTGTTTTCAGATTTTCAGCGATTGTTTTCCCTCGAAATAGAAAATCGGTTTTGATTGCGATTTCATCCGTCCTGTCTGTCTGTCCGGTTTGATCCCGCGTGCGTGAACAGAGACAAAAATTAATGATTCAAACTAATCAAGCTCGCTCAACGATTCTCTTTTTATTGGTAAATGCGTGGAAAATAATGAAACAACAATTGAAATTTTCCTGCGGAGATGATTCCTGCTACGAATTATGCTGTGTATGATGAATGAGTTTTATGGAAAATCCATGAAAAATTATCTAATGAAATACGCGTAATGTAATTACTTTTGCAAATACTGTTGATTTGATGGGTGATTTTCAGATTTTCTGGCTTTAGTTGATTATTACATAAAAATCGATTTCATCGGAAGTATATAAAAAATATCGAAAAAAAATATGTAGGTGTGAATATATGAAAGAAGAAACAGTTTGTAGGAGACTAGAAATAGTGTAAATAGGTAAAACATGCGGTCATGAAGGATATTCTGTAAGAAAAGTTGACAAGATAACCAGGTTACAAATGCCTGGTTGGTAAAGTTTTCCCACAGAAATAACATTTACCTCTGATAAAGGATTTGTTGGTCATGTTGTTTATAATTTGTTTCAAACTATACTGCAAACTACCACGAAAGAAAAAATTCCGCTGTTTTCGAAAATTACTTTGGTTAAATTATAGTTTCTAATAGAACAATTGTTTTTTTCCAACAAAGCTTTTTCTTCGATTTTGCCACGAATATTCAACCAGAAAAAGGGATATTTAGGTCCTCTCATTGTGTTTTATAAATGCGACAATTATAGAACTATCACTCTTATATCCCATGCCAGCAAGATAATGCTACATATAATCAATGAGAGACTGAAAACATTCATCCAAAGAGAAATTCCACAAGAGTAAACTGGATTTACCAAAGGTAGAGGCACTCGAGAACACCTGCTGAATATAAGACAGATAATCGAGAAATCTAGGGAATTCAACATCCCACTATACATCTGTTTTATAGATTACCGTAAAGCGTTCGACAGGGTCAAGTGGAGACACTTATAGCGAATACTAAAAGAAGTAGGCGTACCACAACATCTAATTACGCTTATAACTGAACTATATGAACACACTACTGGATCAGTTAAAGTACTTGACACACTTTCGAACGAGTTTCATCCAGAACGGGGCGTCAGACAAGGATGTATAATATCTCCACAATTATTCAACATATATGGGGAGTATATTATGCGAAGAGCACTTGAAGGATGGGAAAAGGGCATCTCAATAAATGGTCATAAACTAAACAACCTACGTTTCGCAGATGACACAGCCCTTCTTGCAAATAGTCAAGCAGAGCTGATGGAACTTATACGACTGATCGAAAACGAAAGTCAAATATTTGGTCTGCAATTAAACATATCAAAGACAGAGATCATGATAGTGGATAGACCACACAACAATCATCCACACATAACCACAATTGACCGGTTCGAGGTTGTGAGCTCATACTTATATCTGGGATCATTAATCACAAACACAGGGTCATTCCAAGAAGAGATTAAACGTAGATGTGATGTAACAAAAGTTGCCACAGCAAAAATGACCAAAATATGGAAGGACTGTCAAATTTCAAGAGCGATAAAGATGAGGTTGATCAACTGCTTAATATTCCCAATACTGACCTACGGATGTGAATCTTGGACTCTGAGACAATCGAAGAGAAAAAAGATAGACGCCACTGAAATGTTCTGTTGGAGACGAATGTTACGAATTCCTTGGACCGACCGTAAAACAAATAATTCAATTTTAAGAGAGCTAAAAGTTAGCCAACGACTCTCTAGTAAAGTCCATCTCCAACAATTAAAATATTTTGGGCATGTTATGAGAGCAAACACAGAAAACATGGAAAGACTCATAATACAAGGAAAGTTAGAAGGCCGCAGATCACGAGGAAGATCCCCAAGAAGATGGATAGACCAAATTACAGGAATATGCCAAAGACTTATGCATGAATTAAAAGAAATGGCCAGAGACAGAGATCTCTGGAGACGGACAATACACGACATCACTTCGACCACTACACTCCCCCTGGGGGGTCAGGATTGGAGAGAGAGATTGTGTGACATAAGTTTTGGACCTCTCTCATTTTGTGATGTTGATCAATTCTGATCTTTGTGCATGATCTTCTTTTTTGTGCATTTTCATTAGGTATGTGTGCCGGTCAACGGGATTCTGATCTACAAGATAATGAAGGTCATACCATGCCTGAAAACCTGCCAACTAATCAATAACCTCCTAACCAACAGACTGTTGCAAGTATATATAAACGATACAAAGAGCAATGTCAGAAAGCTAAATAATGGCATCCCACAGGGTTCAGTGCTTGCTCCACTATTATTTAACATTTACACAGCCGATCTTCCAGAGACAAAATCAAAAAAATTCGCCCTAATGCAAACAAAACTAAGACAAGCCTCTTCCATTTCACAAATCAGCTTTCGGATGACACCCTTAGCATCACCTTCAATGGCGAGACTTTGAAACATAATAACAACCCTAAATACCTGGGTGTAACGCTCGACAGATCACTGACGTTCAAAACCCATCTTACGAATGTAGCTGCCAAAGTGAGAACCCGTAACAACATAATAACAAAGCTTGCTGGAACGACATGGTGTGCCACTGCGGATACACTTCGAACCTCCTCACTGATGTATTCTGTCGCTGAATACTGCACACCAGTATGGCTAAATAGCGCTCATGTCAACAAGATTGATGTTCAACTAAATTACACTATGAGAGTAATATCTGGTACTATTAAATCAACTCCACTAAGATGGCTTCCAATTCTGTGCAATATAGCACCTCCAGATATTCGACGAACGGCAGCACTTGTCAGAGAATATCAGAAAATCATGGCAAATAGTCGTCTGCCAATTCACCAGTATATTCCGCACGCCGCACGAGACCAACAAAGACTGAAGTCCAGACGATCCCCTGTCCAATCCGTTCAGGGAATGGGTGATAGCTACAATAAGCAAGAGCAGTGGACGAAAAGATGGATGCCAACAACAGAGCCAGACGTCATCAAAATAACAAGTACGTCGATCGGCTTCACTGGATCAAACCTGCCACGCCCTATATGGACAAAATTAAATCGCATACGCACGGGTCATAGCAAATGTGCCGATTCTCTATACCGATGGGGTCATGCAGAAAGACCATAATGTGATTTTGGATCCCCAAGACAGACCATCCAACACATCATGGCGGATTGCCCAATCCGCAGATACAGCGGAGACCTTCAAGATTTTGCACAGTGTTCTCCTGGTGCAATTGAATGGCTGTGCAATTTGGACATTAATATTTAATATTTAACTTAGATTACAATTCCAATTTGAACATAATTATTATCTAAATACTACTTTTATCGTACTGTAATTATCCATACGCTAAATAAAATAATAGAAATCTATAAAACAGAAATATTTTTTATAAAGTCAACGCTCTTTTGTTTAACTACAAGAATATTATTTAAAATATATATAATAATCTGTGTTTACCATATTAAAATGTTCTTAAAACTTTCATCTCCATTTCCACCCGGAAAGCAATTTATGATGGCGAAGAAAAATTGGTTAAGTTCCCGTCGCCGTCTCGTCTTCCTCGGAAACTCACACGTCTCTTTTCTACCCTTGATTTAAAAACAACCCTCTTGTCACATGGGAAACAAGTAAACATTGAAATATTATGTAAACACTTGACAGAGCCCACGAACCCTCTAATAGTTTTCTCTGCAATTTGTATACTGGAAAAATGTTCTTTCTTTCGCTCCTCCGTTGCACGTCGCTGACAGGAGTCGTTTCGGAAAATTTGTTGGAAAAGGAAGACGTTAAAAAATCCGAGTATTTGCGAATATAATTACTTTAGCTTTAAGTTTGGCATCGACTATGACATCACTTGGTATTTTGTGTTCAAAAGCATATTGCAAGCCTTTTTCTTTTGCGTGAATTATTGAGCATAAAAACCAGTCACTTTTGATGAATAAGTAATGCTATTTTGGTACATTCTTTAAAATCTTAATAAACTTATACTTTTGTTAGTTATTTATAGATCTCCAAATTTTGTTACGTTTTATTAAAGCTTATTTCAAATTGAGTGGCGAGCCCTTCCACGAAATAGTTTATCGCGCAGACAATAGAATATCTATGATCAGACCCAAGCAGTGGCGTTGCAACATTCAACAAATAAAATTATTTGAAATCGCACTAATTGCAAAATTATTACTTACTTAAGTAAAGAATGGAGTTTAATTGTACACAGATTGTTTTATAGATACCAAACTTTTTGTCAATAAATAAATAAATTCTTCCTTAAATAAATATTTAAGGAAGCCTTAATGGAGACAACCGAAGGTATTATTGTGAATGAAGTAACCGTCAACAATATTAGATATGCCGACGATACCTTAGTGCTTGCTAATTGCGGAGAAGACCTTCAACATTTAATGAACAAGATAAAACAGACTTGTGATCAGTATGGATTAAAACTCAACGTTAAGAAAACTAAATATATGATAGTTAGCAAACAAAATTATCTACAGGATGACGGTATAAAAGTCGGAGATGCCACACTGGACAGAGTAAAGAAACTCGTGTATCTTGGCAGTAATATCAATGAGAGCTGGGATCAAACCGCAGAAATTAAAAGCCGAATAGAACAAGCCCGAGCTGCCTTTGTAAAAATGAGAAACGTACTTTGCAGTCACGATCTTAGCATTAACCTTAGAGTTCGAATGACATCTTGCTACATCTTTCCTGTCCTGCTTTATGGAGTGGAAGCGTGGACTCTATCTGAGGCTATCCTTAAACGCTTGACAGCCTTTGAGATGTGGGTATATAGACCACTACTAAAAATAAGCTGAGTCTACAAAGTTAGAAATGAGGAGGTCCTTAGACGGCTGAACCAAACAACACAACTGGTCAATATAATAAAGAAACGCAAGCTGGAATACTTCGGTCACATTATGAGACACCCTGAAAAATATGATCTTTTACATCTGATCATTCAGGGAAATATCCAAGGTAATCATAGTTCTGGTAGACGAAGAATATCATGGCTGAAAAATCTAAGGCAATGGTATGGAAAATCAACTACATCGTTATAATAAAGCTGCTGTCAATAAAGTCACGATAGCGAATATAGTAGCCAACATGATATCCAACGATTGATAATGGTCATGGAACTAGAAGAAGAAGAAACTTTTTGTTTGTTTTAATACCATCTTTAATAGTTGATACTCTATAAAGTTTGGTAAAAGTTAATTTCTAATTTCTAATTCCAATTCTAATTTAGTATCAGAACAAAAATCATGACCAATTTGGTGCCCAACCAGAACATCAGTATTGGTGGGAAAGAAATAGAACTCGTAGATAGATATAAATACCTGGGACATGAAATTATGATTTGCATAGATAACCAGACTCATGAACTGAAGAGAAGAGTCGGCCTTGGGTGGGCAGCATTTGGAAAACTGAGAGAAACTTGGGAAAGTGAGCTGCCCACATGCCTAAAGAGAAAGGTATTTGATCAGTGCGTCCTCCCAGTCTTGACGTACGGAGCAGAAACACTTACCTTAACAAAAGCAGCAGCTACCAAACTGAGAGTCACGCAGAGAAGAATGGAGCGGTCCATGTTAGGAATAACTCTCCGAGACAGAATAACAAACGAAGACATCAGGAGAAGAACCGGAGTGACTGATATCATCGAGAAGATAGCCAGACTAAAATGGAGATGGGCAGGACACATAGCCAAAATGACAGATGGGCGATGGACAAAGAGGTTATTGGAATGGAGGCCAAGGGAAGATAAGAGAAGCGTCGGTCGACCACCTACAAGATGGACTGACGATTTAAGAAGACTCAATAAAAACTGGATAAGAGCGGCGCAAGATAGACGGGGTTGGAGACATGGGGAAGAGGCCTATGTTCAGCAGTGGACTCTTGAGGCTAGATGATGATGATGATCAGTTACCTTAAGACCGTAATTATAGAATCATTATTAATGACCTTATTAATGTCCTTAACGACTCGTTAAGGACATACAAAGAACATATTTGTCGAGTCTTAATAAAAAAGGTGCTATCATGCGTATTAGAACCAATGGAGATGGGTGTAGTACGAGTAAACAGATCAGATTGACAGCAGAATCTAAAGGAATAGTTTACAATGTATTTAAATATATGCAAATACTATTTCATGAGGATAATCAAACCAGTATTAAAGAACGTGGGAGTGAAGCTACCGGAGTATCTTTACGTACAGTAGAAAAGATCATTGAACAAGCAAGTATGTTAACAAACGCAAAGTTAAATAATATATTTCCATAATAATACACTAAAATTTCCAGCTACATCATCATCATCTTTGGCTCGACAATCCTCTGTAGATCTTGGCCTGCTCTAAGATTCGTCGCCATTCTATTCAGTTTTTGGCAACATGTTGCCATCTTTTGCAGCAATCCGTATCTGTAAGTCGGTTTCAACTCCATCTAACCACCTAATTCGCGGTCGGCCTTTGGTTCTTCTTCCTACAGGTGTTCCTGTGGTTAGCTTTTTAGCAATCGTATTTTCTGGCATTCGTATTATGTGTCCAGCCCATCTAACTCGCTGTGTTTTAATGAACGTTATGACATCTGGCTCATTAAAGAGCTGATACAATTCAAAATTATATCTTCTGCGCCACTGCCCTTGGTCGTTTATAGCTCCAAATATTTTGCGGAGTATTTTACGCTCAAATATTCTCAAAAGTCTTTCATCTTTCTGCGTTAGAGTCCATGTTTCTCCTCCATATGTCTGACCGGCCGCAGCAATGTTTTGTATATAATAATTTTAGTTCTTTTTTGAATGTTTCTTGAGTGAAAATGCTTTTGGAGTTCATAGTATGCCCTATTTGTAAGATTTATTCGTTTTTTGATTTCTTCGCTTGTTTTATTGGTAGCAGTCAATAGCGACCCAAGGTATATGAAGTTGTCAACACGTCCAAAGGTATGACTTCCAAAGACTGTTTCTCGTTCCTCATTTGCTATCGGATCCTTTGTAACCAACATGTAGTTGGTTTTGTCTTCGTTGATGCCTAGACCGAACTGTTTCGCCGCTGTTTCCAATTCTGCTCAACATCTCGCTTGCTACGCCCTATTATGTCAATGTCATGAGCATATGCTAAGACTTGTATCGATCTCCAAGCCAAATTTCCAGCTACAACATTTACTAAAAGGAAAGCAACCATAACAGACTTGAGGGGTATGACAAACAGTTCATTTAAAATACCATTCATCGTTTCATGGGACTGAACTTTGTCGTGTATCATTGAAGCTTTCGCAGAAAAGGCTTGAATAGGTGTACGATGGGACTGAAAGTGTGAGTGCTCTCTACAGAATTTTGAAAGATTTGGGATTTAAATGGACAAAATTGGACAAAATTGGACAAAATTATACTATTTTATGAATTCTGCAATTCTTAATTTATATGAAGCACTAATGAGTAAATATTTGTCTCTTTCGGGATTAATTGCAAACATATGTTGGAATCTTTCAACTGCTGATTTGGCCATTGCCAAATCTATCCCTTCGGCCATATAATTAGAGGACCTAAATACCATTTACTTCGCCTTATAATACAAGGCAAAGTGGAAGGAAAGAGATGGATTGGTCGAAAGAAACTTTCATGGCTGCGTAATATTAGACAATGGTGTGGTTTCACAGTATAAGAATTATTTCGCGCAGCAGCCGAGAGAGAAAGGTTTCAGAAAATTGTAAACATGATGACGGCCAACGTCTGAATACGGACACGGCACCCAAATAAGAAGAAGAAATCTATCCCCTAATCTATCCAAGGGTAATTGCCAAAATACTGTCTAATAATTAACTGCAATTAATCTTCAAAGAAAGAAATATTTACTCATTTATGTTTTATATAAATCAAAAATTGCAAAATTTATAACATAATATAAACAAAGTGTACTTTTCTTAAGCTTTATCTTTTTATATTTGAAGCATACAGCATCTACATTATAAAAACATGCCAACACTGCTACAGCGAAATTTTTTGTTCCATGTTTGACATTTAGCTGACTATAATCAGCTTGTACTTTCGGTAAACTCAACTACATATTTTTATATATATGTCAACGATTTGTTAAATTTACAAAACATTTTTTAACTTTAGTAATAGTCGTCCAAAGCAATCACGAACGAACACTCATTGTCCAAACATAAGCCTTACGCAAACACAATTTTTAAAATAACCCGTATTATTATGTTTTTATTACATCCACAAATCAAATGCGTGTGTCGGTTTCATATCGAAATCAACCCTATTAAGTATTCCCACTGTCGGACAATATAAATAAAATATTTGTAAATATTATACAACGTAAGATAATCAGTATTGTTTGAGTAAAACAGTAAGCAAAGAATTGGTAGACTGGAAAAAGTAGAAACAACTTTTGTCATGTCAAAACAATAGCAATGAGAGCTGCCGAAAGAAAGATAAAGTTATGGCAATTTCACCAAAAATTAAACTTTTGATACAAAAAAAGTGTTCGAACAATATTTTTAAGACAAAGATCATGATAGTAGATAGAGTTGACTATTGCTAGAACAGCCATGATTAAACTGATAGCAATTTGGAAAAATTCTAGCATAACAACACAGAAAACTAAGGCTGGTAAGAGCACTCATGTTTCTCATAAGAATATCCGCTGTTGAGAATATCCTGGATTAAACATCGCACTAACGTATCGATATTAGAACAACGTGGTCGTCCTCTCTTTCTTCTTTCAGGAGGGATCCATTCCAGTACTCTTCTAGTCCATCTGTACTCTGGCATTCTTTTAACATGTCCGAACTATATTAATTGGTTTCTTTCAATGTCATCATTGATATTTCGCTCAATTTTCAATTCTTTTCTTTAGTATTGTTATAAATAGTAGTATTGTTTAGTAGTAGTATAGTAAATTTAGTAGTATTGTTTATAAATATTGATTACTCCTAATCGAAAATATTTTATTAAAAGGATGAGAAATTTTATTAAAATGAGTAAGCGAACTGTTTAATAAATGCTTACATGCGGGTACGATTCCAAAAGACTGGAACAATACAGTAATAGTCTTGTTGCACAAAAAAGGCGATATTACTAAATTAGAAAATTATAGACCCATCAGCCTCTTGACACATATGTACAAACTCTTTATGAAAATCTTAACAAAGAGGTTAACACCTAAATTTGATTTCTATCAGCCCAAAGACCAGGCAAGCTTCAGGGCAGGATATGGCACAAATGACCATTTGCATACCATAAAGATCTTAATAGAAAAGTGCATCGAGTACCATTGGTTCTTGCATTTGTCGATTACGAGAATACTTTTGATTCTGTAGAGTTTGAAACAATACTGAAAGCCCTAAATCAAAGCCGAATAGATTACAGGTACACGACACTAATCAAAAACATCTACGAGAAAGCTACATTAAGTATAAGACTACAAGAAGACAGAAAAATTCAGCTTAGGTCGAAAAGTTAGGCAAGGAGACAATATTTCACCAAAATTGTTTACGGCAGCTCTAGAGTCAATATTTAAGAGCACCCAATGGCAAGATATAGGCATCAATATAGATGGAGAAAGAATAAATCACCTTAGGTTTGCAGATGATGTTGTATTAATCGCAGATAACTTACGTGATACAGTTTCTATGATGCATTCGCCTAAAAGTCTGTCTGAAAGAGCAGAATTAAAGATAAACTTTGAGAAAACTAAACTTATAACCAATCTCGTAATGAGTGGAAATATAACTATCGACAATAATACCATACAACAAACAGAGACTTACAAATATCTGTGACACGAAATCAAAATAAACAGAGACAATTAAACACATGAAATGCAGAGGTGAATAGGCCTAACATGGGCAGCATTTGGCAAATTAAGCCATATTCCAAAAAGTTCAATTCCCATGTGTCCCAAGCGAAAGGTTTATAACCAATGTGTTTTTCCTGTACAAACTTATGGAGCAGAGATTTAACACTCACGCAAAAATCTGCGAATAAACTCAGTGTTGCACAACGAGCCATGGAACGTGCAATGCTGAACGTGAGCCGTCGAGACCACATAACAAACCAACAAATCAGGAAAAGATCAGGAGTTCAAGACGTCATCGAAAGAACCACGACGCTTAAGTGGAACTGGGCAGGGCACTTCGCCAGAACACAAAATGGACGGTGGACAAGACGTATTATGGAATGGAGGCCCAGAAACTCTAAAAGAAGCCGAGGACGACCACCGACTAGATGGACCGATGATATAAAACGTGTAGCGGGAAACTATCTACAAGCGGCCCAGTGTAGAGAACACTGGAAAGAACTGAGGGAGGCCTATGTCCAGAAGTGGACGCGATTGGTTGATTGATGATGATGAATCAAAAATATATAATCTTAGGTTAGAAATATGATCGAGAAAAAACTTTACACAAAAATGTCCTAAACTTCTCACCTAGTGTGGAACAACCAAGTAACCAGCTCTGACCATCAAACAGCGGAGGTCTTCATAAACATATTCACCAACCCATACTACCCCAGATTTGTCCAGGTCTTCCGTGTGATCACTGAGAGATATAAACAACGACAGCTCAAAGCTTCTTTCGATCCATAGACACTCCATGGCACCTGTAGATCAACAAACATTGGCGAAATCTGCCAAATGGGCAAGTCCAATTTAGCAGGACTTGACAAAATTCCTAGAAACTGTGTGAACCAACTTCCACCCAGCGTCACTTACTACCTGGCGGAAATAACCAACGCCTCACTTAAACTGTGCTACTTTCCAATCCCATAGCCAAGAAAGCCAATACCATTCAGCTCCCTAACAAGAGCAAATTCCAGACCATTCAACATCCTTACAGGCCGATTTCTCTAGTAAACATTCTGGCCAAAGTACTCGAGAAGATCCTTAAGGAGAGACTCATAGATTTCACCATTCATTCATTTCAATTCGGTATTATAGAAGGTCACTCCACAAGAACTGAGTTGTTGAAACTATAAAAGATGATTCTTATAAATCAAGCATTTTATGTATTTATTTACAAAAAAAATTCATCAAGATTAGCTTTTAATATAACCCAAAAATGTTACAAATCCTTCTTATTTGTCAATTTAAATTAACTGAAAAATACTTATATAATTCCTCGATTGATGTTACCAATATTGACCCAAAAAGAATTACTGATTATAAAGAACAAATACAAAGATAACTCAAATATGATGATAACTTGATTTACGACCTTTAATAAACAAGCGATAACGACAAGTTACTAACTACGGCTAAGTTTCACATTGCTTTTATTATTTTTCAAACAGTTGGTTGTCTGATACCCGATCAAATTGAGTTGTATATCCATCAAGTTTATTGCCGGCCCATTTGATTAAATTAAGACTTTTTCGTTAAACCTTTGTTTGCTTCGAAGAGTTATTCATTCGCTTAATCCAGCTATATAATTTGGTAGTGAGGTTTATGGTTTCATAATCTGACTTAATTTGGACTGGAAACGTGTTTTCTGATTGATATTGAGTTGTCTCCAAAACGTAGATAATTTATTGGCTGATGTAAAATATTTGGGGACAATTCTAATAGTAATATTGGATGACGTTTTTATTAATAATTTAGGCAACCAATCAGCCAATTGTCATAGGCTGCTTTTGGTAAGTTGAGCTTCATTTTAAAAGACAGAAAAATCCCAATTTACTTAAAACGAAAAACCTTGTTTTGAGTGACACTTGTATACTACCAGTTGCAACTTATGGATTGGAAACTATGGCAATAACAAGAAAAATGGCAGAACAATTAAGAGTAACTCAACGGGCCATGGAGAGGGTCATGTTAAATATAAGCCTCAGAGACAAAATTCCCAACACCGAAATACGTCGAAGAACTAAAGTAACCGACATCATGGGAAAAATAGCGACATTGAGATGGCACTGGGTAGCAGATGTAGCAAGACAAGACACCAATAGATGGTCTCATAAAGTGACATTCTGCAGACCTCAAGAATCAAATAGAAGCGTGGAAAGACCTAAAAAGAGATGGATAGGCGATATAACTGCTGTAGCTAAAAAGCAGTAGATGAGAATTGTAAAAGGCAGGGAAGCGTGGAAGCAATTTGAGGAGGCCTATGTCCAACATGGATAAATGAAGGCTGAAGAAGAAGAAGAATCAACCTTTAGAATCAACCTTCTTGGCGATACCAAGAAAATACAAAGCCAGCCGCTGCGGAGAACGCCGTTTAATTAGCTTAAGAATGCTTTCCTAAAAATAATACATAAGCGAATGTATAACCGATGTTAAGAAAAAACAGGAGACACTCGATATGGTTTCAAAAATGACTCGGAATAAAAAAGTTGCATGAAGTTGATGGTGCTCAAAAGGCCTTTGACAATGTCAGACATAAACTATTGATAGAAATGAGTTTGAATGCTCGAATAAATGAACTTTGAAAAATAAGGCTATTATCGAGCACAAGTTAATTAAATCTAGCCCAAGTACTTTCGCTTAAAATAGCATATTCAGGGGCATTTCGTCAAATATAAACTATCCGGCAAGCGTAGAATGTGGAAACATTAATAATGACATAAAATTGTACAAAACACTACACTAAAACGAGGACAAACAGTTTAAAATTGAGATTCTACGTTACATTCTTTGTCAGTATCTGGAGGGATAATGGTATAAGGGATAATTATCTCTCCAGATACTGACAAAGAATGTATCCCTCCAGATACTGACAAGTATTGTTAATATTGAATTTCACATATTCATTTCGTTCTGTTGCAAGAAAAACATAAAAGCGTAATATTGTTTTTAATGTCGTTTTCATGTGTCCGTATTTAGGTGTAGCATCAGCTTCCTTATAAGAGAAATTGTATACTATTTTATTCAAAACAATTAATTTATATTTTCTATAACAGTAGAACAGTAAAAAATTATATTGTTTCAATTTTTTACTAATTTGTCACTCGCCCGACAAATATATACACGATGAACGGGGGAGAGAGTTTAGGGAGAATTACGGCATATTAATTGAGGGGGTAGGATTGCAGTGATGCCCTCAGGGCCACAAACAATTAACTCCTCGCAAAACATGATCCAGTTCATTGCGCAATCAGTCACACACACCGAGAATCGGCTCAGATAGAGATACACTTCATTTAGACGTTTTAGTCACAGTTTTTTGTGCCAAATCGGGTGCTAGGGGTGATTTAAAGGAAGAAAATTACCACCTGTAACAAAATATCAATCTATTTTAATTAAAGGGTGAATTTAATCACTTAAAATAGAAAATTCTACCATAAAAGTGACTTTAGATCAACTAATCTGTGTAGATGTTATTTGTAAATAAAAGTTTTAATGTCATTAGTCAATTGGTTAAAAATTAAATGCAGTATTTTGCTTATTTATTGAACTCAAGAGGGCTCTTGAGGTCTTGTATATCTTAAACCTAAACAAATTACACTGCCATAATTTTATTGTATACATCGTTACATTTTATTGCTTTTTATAGTCTCCACATGCATTATCTACTGTCTTTTCCTCTCATTTGCGATGAGATATATCTTTCCATCTTTTTCGTAATCTGCCTTTCCTTTTCTTCTGTATCGATTTTCAGGAGGGCAACATTTCCGCCATTATTTTCTAGTCTTTCGATAAGGCAAAACATTGAGAATTTACAATGTTTCAATAAGATACACCTAGTTAAGTAAAAAATGAAAATTCTAGTTTGATTTTATGGTATAAACATAGCATTTTTAGGTTTGTACTAATAAGACCAAAGTTAATCAAACCCAAAGATAAACTTTATATTCAAAATACTGCAGATCAAATTCCTGGATAATATCTCCACTTTAAGACTTGTAATAACTGATGAACTGCATGAATATTGTTGGAATCACCACACCATGATGAAAAGTCTTATGTATTCAAAATAAACGTGGACTCATAAATTCATAAACTTATGATGCAAGAAAACCAGTCGATTTTTAAAATCGTGTAACCATAAACCGTTTATGGTGAGAGTAATGTAGAAGAAATTGGAAGAATTGCCCAAATGCTACATTTGGTCAGTCCTCTTACATGGTGTCGAAGCATGGACATTAAAAATATCCACCATTAATCGTCTGGAGGCCTTTGAAATGTGACTGCACAGACGTATACTAAAAATTCCATGGACGGCTATGCTTACAAATGTGGCAGTCCTTGAGAGAGCCAATGCTGCTCGCGAGCTGCTTGATAACATCAAATGTAGAAAGATGGCCTATTTTGGACACGTAGTAAGAGGAGACCGATATAATATGTCGGGTACATTCAACTTCAACTTATTATGATAGGTAAAATCGAAGGACGCAGAGGAGTTGGTAGAAAGCAGGCCTCTTGGTTGAAGAATATCAGGGAGTGGACAGGAATAAGGAAAGCTGAGCAACTCTTTAGAATAGCTCGAGACAGAGACAGTTTCGCCATGTTCATCGCCAACGTCAAGGGGACTTGATAGGGCGCGTTAAGAAGAAGAAGAAGAAACTTGTACAACCGATCTTTCCCACACGATTTGACTGTGCTCACCAACGCTCTATTTTTTAAAGAAAGAAACAATGTGTAGAGGGAGGAACTAATATATTTTTGTAGAGGTTTTTAACTTTAATACTGTCTTGCATATTCTTAGTGTTGTCTTTGTTGATAAGTATTGTTTTATTCTTTTATTCACTGCCTGTATGACAAACCTGATATTATTAGGTCCATCAAAATAATCCGGCGGCGGTGGTTAGGTCACATAGAGAGAATGAATGAGATGGAGCCGCCAAAACATATTTATAATCAAAGAATAGAAGGAGTAAGAAGGAGAGGCAGACCCAAGCACAGTTTAAGAATCAGGTGAAGGAAGACTTGAGAATTTTGGGAGTACGAAACTTGAAAGCAAGGGCGAAGAAAAGGAGAAAATGGAGACTTATCCTTGAGCAGGGCAAGACCCACCTTGACTTGTGGAGCCAATGATGATAATGATGATTGTCTTATTCTTGCTTTAATTTGATGATCTTCGTAACCTTTTTCATTGGCTCACTTTTTTATGTCTGTGTATTCATCGATCCATCCAACATGGATGGAGGCTTCTGAAGTCTTAATCTCCCTAGCTCCAGACACTACTACACTGATGACTAATCAATACTTACTTTTCGTGTCCGGAACACCAATAGCTTTAAATTTTGTGTTTCCTGTGGTTGGCCACATAGATGGCCCTGTTATTCGCTAAAAATAGGTCTTCTTCTGTGCAAGTCTCTATCAGCTCTGTGCATGATAGTAGATGGTGACTATTCTGAACCAAGCCACAGTCGCAGTTACTAGCACAATGTGGAACGCTAGTTCTTAGTATGTTTAGCGCTTTCCAAGTGGGATACGGCAAATTGTGTCCTGCGGCCCTTTCCTCTGAGGGCGCAAAATGTGTTGTAGCTGACGCTTGCCATAGGTGTATTCGGCGCGTCTTTGGTTCTTTGTGAAGGGATCTTGATTTTTTCAGAAAGATTTTCCGAGACTTTAGTCTACTTGGCTGAACTTGGTGGTCATACAAGGTGTGTCTTCGATCTATCTCCTGCTTCTTTCATTCTATCTCTGACCTGACCTGTCTTCTGATAGCAGGTGGAGCAATTCCAACAATAGATTCCTAGACCTCGAAGAGGTCTAGGGTAGACCTCTTCAATAGGTGTCAGTTTCAGGCAACCAGATATTATAGCAACCGTTTCATTTAACGCAACATCGACGTTTTCAGCGTAAGCATAGTTTTCCCACACTAGTGCTCCAAACTCAGCAGCAAAAAAAACGTAATGCTAAGGTAGAAGTACGTAGAATGTATGTTTGTGCTCCCCATTTGGTATTTTTAGTTTGCGGATGATATTATTTCTGGCGCTTACTTTTCTCTTGACATCTTGACAGTGATATCGATAAGGCAGAGATCTATCCAGATGTACGCCGAGGTATTTTGGCGTCTCATTGTGTTCCAGCATCTTACCACGCCATTCCACCTCCAGTATCCTTCGGACCTGCTTCTTTCTAAGGTGGAAAGCACACACCTGGGTTTTTGTAGGATTGGGTTTCAGATAGTTTTCGTATAGTATAGTGCTAAGTTTTCTAGGGCATCGTCAGTTTAACTTCGACTTTATTGAAAGTACTTCCTTGAGCTGCCACAGCTGTATCATCCGCGTAAATAAACGATCTTGTTAGATTTTGGGTTGGTCGTTGGTGTAAAAGGATCGACGCGAGCAAACTCTCTGTGGAAGTCCTTTTTTATCCCTCCACCTACTGCTCTTGGACTAGAGTGTTACGTACAAGCGTTTATTCTGGAGAAGACATTTCATTAACCTTATTAGTCGAAAATCCTTTGTATTTTCGTAGAGTTTTACAAGTTCACCATCCCTAATCAATGCATTACTGCTACTGAAAATTTATTTTCAGTAGCAGGTTTATTTATGCCATCGTAGTGACGTGGTTGATCAATCAATATCGGTATGCCTCAATACGCCTTTGCAATGATGCAAGTAGACTAACTGAGCTCTCTAGTTTAAAACAAGCCCTCATCCAAAACGGTTACTGCGAAAATTCCATCAATAGGAGCATCCACAAACATTAATTTTCCACTCAATCTTAACCCAAATGCTCAGACCTTCATCGTACGAAAGTTTTTCTTCATTACATCTAAGGTGTCACTAACAAAATCGATAAAATTAATAAATCAATAAGAATAAAAACAATATTTACCCCCGTAAGTTGTCAGCTCAATCAAAGACAACATTCTAAATAAAAACACAGGAGTTTATGAAATTCCTTGTGCAGACTGCCCCTTATTTTATATAGACCAAACAAAACTTAGCATTCAAAATGGGATTTATGAACATTCCATTTCTGTTCGTTTTCAGTTTAATTCTAGCTCTAGGTTAACCCCATCAGCAGAGTATGGGTCGGTTGGGACACCCACTCCACTTCCACTCTGACGTCAAAAGATGGCGGCTGACGTCACAGCGTCGAGTCAGCGTAGAGTCAGCGTCTTGTCAGCGTCGAGTCAGCGTCATGTCAACGTCGAGTCAGCGGTGACGTCATAGTGGGAGTAAAGGGGGTGTCCCAGCCGACCCATACTCTGCTTCATACAAGTCACAAAATTGATTTTAAATCTACAGAACCGTAGCTCTCATTTGCTTCTATAAACCAAGAATTATCCGAGAAGCCATAGAAATTGAAAAAAGGCCACATTTGTATATCCTTACAAAAGAAGGACAAAAATATTAAGTATTAAGTAAGTTATTCAATTTGATCTTGATATCGTCAATTGGTTCAATTGCAAACGGCACGTTCGTGTCGGAAAAATCTCTTTTGCCAGGTTAGTATTACTGCTGACGCAAAACGCTTTCCAAACAAAAAGCCGTAGTTGGTGTCAGCCATAATGAAATAATTTACACCGCTCCAAAGATTATCTTTCCTTTGCCACGAATTTAAAAATCGATATAAAAGTTTTATCAGCGTTATCTCAACTCTTCGGACAGTTATATATGTACTTCAACTTGCACTTGCACACAAAACTCCCCGTTCTGTTTATTTGTTCTTGTTTCGTGCCTCAAAGTGATTGCAATCGTCGGTAAACAAATGAAAATATATCATGTACGTTCAGAGTTTATGACCCAATCATAAAAAGGAAATAATAGGGACATGCCTTGGACACTGTTTCTCGATTCTCGTGACATGCGAGCTCCGTTTACTTTTCTGGCAGTTATTGTATTAAATCAATTGTTTCCTGTACTGTGCTACACCGGAAAAAAGATCTTTTTATCTAGCATACGACAAAAAGTCACTGTAAAAACAACAATGGATTGTTGTGATGGTCGTGGCTCACGCAGAAGATATAACGCATCAGAGTTTTTGGATGCAATTCAGGATAATGTAGAATATTATAGATATACAGTGAAACCTGGATAATTCCAATCTCAGGGGACCGTTAAAAAAATTCGAATTATCCAAAAATTCGAAGTATCCAAATATTCGTATTAAAAATATATCTACAAAAAACAGTGATACCTACAAACGCTTCTGCAAACGATACAAATCTTTTGCACACTTTTGCAGATGTTTTCGTTCCTATTCTTGGCCGAATTTTGTCAACCGAAAAAAATGGGCAAACAAAATTCGACCAAGAATACCAATTAAAACATTTGCCAGCTATAAAATTGGTCAATTATTGTCATTATGACAGGTGTTCTCATTGATATTTTCGGCCAATCTTCCGTCAATATGTTTTCAACCAAAAAACTTCGGTTAACATTTTTAAGATTTTTTATGATGCCCTGGTCCATGGGCTTGAGAACTGAAGTCATGTTGGCAGGAAAAAAAATTTCCATTTACATTTATATTTTTCATTAGTGGAATAGTGTTTTAGGCAATAAACAAACTAACTTTTCTTTTTTTTTTTTAATGAACATTTTGTCTAATTTTATCTGCCATATCTCTAAAAAATCCCTAGCCATCCAAGCTCTTGCGCTGCTCACATATTCCACTGGTTTTGACTTGACTTTCTTAAAACAACGCGGATTAGACGACTTACCAATCATCAGCAGAGGCAGCACTTCTGATCCGTCAATTTTTGCACCAATTAGGAGAGTGACTCTTTCTTTGCTTAGTTTTTCTCCGTGACATCTTTCATTTTTAAATGCCAGTGCTTTGGGAGGAGTGCATTTAAAAAAGACCCGTCTCGTCAACATTGAAGATTTCTCTTTTATCTATATCCTGAATTATCTTCTCCAATTTGTTTCCATTTGTTGGCTTCTTGCTGATTAATGGCTCCACTTTCTCCACAAATGGATTTGAATGAAATTTTTTTGCATTCTTTGAAGCCATCTATCCACCCTGTGCTCGTCTTAAAGTTGTTTTACTCCATTTCAACAACAAATTGTTTAACTTTGCTTATTATGCACAGTAATCTCCTTATCCCTGGCTTGTTCGAACCATTTTAAAACACATTTGGATTTTCTGGCTCCCTTAACCATTTTCGTTCTTTACCGCACTCACTTTCACTCTTGAGATTTTCTTCTTTATTCTTCAACTACGTATATCCCCCTACTTGAAGAAGTAGGTGTGAATTATCATATGTTAGGAGGAATTCCAAATTCCTTGGCAGTCTCAGATTTTTTTTTCGGCCCATTTTCTACTTCTTTAGGAAACTGGAAAAAATGGCCCATTTTTTCCAGTTTTGTATGTTCGAAGTTTACTAAAAGGTGGGGAGAATTTATGGCCAGTACAATGCACAATGGTCTTGAATGTATTGAAACAGGTGGCGCGTGAGGACAGGAAAGAATACTACATCTTTTCGCGGCAATTTCCAGCATGACATTGGCATTTTGGCTTGTAGAGAAGTTCGAATTATCCAAAATTTAATTCGAATTATTCAATACTTTTTACCATTACTTATACTTATAGGAAATGCTAGGGACCAGAATAAAAATTCGAATTAAAGAACATTTCGAATTAGGCAGGTTCCACTGTATAATAATACTCTTATCTAAATTTTATTTAAATTCTTAAAAAAATTTTAAATTATAAAAAGTTGGAATTTGTACACTTGTAAAATTATTCAGCGATCGAAACTGTTATATAGAAACATGGATGAACGATACATATAAGTAACCGTGAACAACTATCGAAATTAGAGAACGTTTCGAAATGACACACAATACATTCTTCAAAAGGAATTTTTTTTTCTTCTACACACTGTTCTTACTCTCTCATTTCCAATTTCATATTCAATTCTCCTCTATGGAATACAACAGCTGCTCCTACATGTACCATAGATGTATTTGAAATGTTAAGAATGTGAAAATTTTAAGGAAATATAGAAAAAAAACTGACAAAGAACGGTAGACAAACTACACAGAAGAAAAAAGAATAAAATCCATAAGGAAAACAATTCCTGTAGCTGGCTGTATACCACGTATCACAAAAAAGAGGTTAGTCTTCGTAAATGGGTATATTTATTTAAAAACCCTTAAAAGGGCTACATCAAAAAAACAAACGTTTTCGGACTAAACAGTCCACCATCAGGTTTATTAAAATGTAATTTTCAGTTCAGATCAGTTTTATTTAGGTGAAACATCAAGACCATTAAATGTTAGAATAATTGAACATCAATCTTATATTAAAAATAGAGAATTTGATAGATCTCAAATATGTAAACACCCATGGGATAATGAACATAGGGTTCAATGGAATAATTCAAATGTAGTCCTAATAGAAACGGATGGTAAAAAAAGAAAAATCAAAGCGGCTCTAATTATGCTAAATGAGGCCAATTGAGTCGCAAATTCCACGGCAGAATGTAGTAGGATCTGGTTACCAATATTGAAAAGAAGAAGTTATTAATAAGAAAATACCAGTATTAGTAAGTCAATAACATATAGAGGATACATCATTTATGTTTTTTTTTTTAATAACGAAACATATAAAATCAGAATTTTGGTGTTTATTGAAGGTAAACTAAATGCACGAACAAATACTTACCATGTCGGGATAGTATTATGAGGTTTTTTTTCCTGGTTTTTCCCTCATAATTTACTATGGAATCACTAACAGGAGAATTTTACTGTCATCATGTCTTGTGTTTGTCTTTTTAAAGACGAATTACATGCTATGATTTTTTTCTGACGGATATTCTCAAGTTAAAGTAGATTTCATGTAATCGAATGAACTATCTTATAAGTAAAGTCGTCCCACGAGCGCAACTCAACAATATTGTCAATATCATTTTAAAGTCGTCTACTTTAAAATGCATAATGTATGTCTGAATTTTCCATATAAATGGGTCAAATAAAATTAAATTATTAAAAGAATTTTTCACTATGTAACAAAAAACAAAATTTGTTTAATTTACTGTTTGTATTTTGAGAACAATTTTCGAAGTGGAAATTGAAACGTCAATAAACGTATTTTTATCTTTAATTGTGGCTTATTCCTAGTTAAATAGTAATTAACACAGACCTAGCATAAAATAGGAATGATGCTATACATTGAACCTTCGATGCATGTTTCGTATTGGAAACTTAATTGAGTACTTGAAAAAATTATTTATACACTCATTGACAAAAATATCGAATATTTTGGAATTCTCTAATTTTCCTTTTTTGAGAATCAGTCGTTTATTATGAAAAAGAGTTTATTTTAACAATGTTTAATGAACAATTTTAGAAAAAATTAAGAAAAAAAATAATGCCTAATGCTAGGTAAATAAGGTTTTTTTACCGTAAACTTAAATACTAACTTAATTTGCTTAAACAATGCTTTTTAATTGAAACAAGTGCAAGTTCAATAACGAGTATTACTGCTTGCATTCTTCTCGACATGCTTGAAAGTAAATTTCGGACATACTCTTGGGAAATTGCATTCCATTCATCCTGTGCAGCAAGCTGAAGCTTCACTATCGCATTTGGAACAGGAATTCTTTGTCGTATGCAGGGCCGTTCCTGGCGGGTATGCAATGAATGCCCCGCACGCAGGCGCTAAATTTTAGGGGCGCCAAATATTTGGTTACCATTACAAAAATATTCTCTCTTCTAAAACAAAAAGTCAGTGTTCAGTATTTCCCCGGTAAGCGCTAAAGCAATCACTTCATCCGTTTGCTATTCCCTATTATAATACCAAAATTACTAATTAAATAACCACCCTACAATTTTACTAGTGTCAGCATACGACGTGCCCTCTAATGCCGCACGCCGCTCACTTTTAATGTTTTGTGTTGCCGGCATGCCGCCCGCCTGGTTGTCTTAAGAAAGGACGATGCGCCCGCCTCTGACGTTAGATTTTTTCTTATGGGTTAGGATGTTCTGTTCGCAATATCATTGTCATTAAAGTTTATTGTAAATACATCAAGTTTATTGTAAATTGTAAGTTTAAGGCGGCAAATAAACTGCTAAAAGTAAGTAAAATAAGTTAACTTATTTATTTAAATAAAATAAACATAAATAAGTAAAGTACTAAAATTTAAATTAAATAACAGTTTAAGAACCTTAAAGTTATTCTTCGGGTCAGTTAAGTATCAATGTTTATTTACAACCATGTATGTTATGTTGACATTGAAGACCTTTTATAAAAGTTTGAAAAACCAAATTTCTAGTTTTAAAATCTATCCAGGAGGAAAGTGACATTTACCCGGATGAAAAGTGTATGACATTAATTTTCCACCCAGGTAAATTTTAACATCCTACGAATAACCAAAATGTTTGTTTACATTTTATTAGATTTTTTTTAAACTTGCATTTAGAAGATATGGTTCTGAATAAAACAGTACAACCTATACAAACCTCGGTGAAAAAGTTTCATTCCTGTCTCGACGCTATGCGCCTCGGTAAACCATGTTTTTCTCTTGATAAGAATTAAACACTTCAACTCAGTGTATAATATTATACATTGTGAATGTATATAATATACTATTATTTACAACCATATACGTAAAACATCACTTCTGACATTTTTGAGAGTTGGAAAGTTCACCTTTTGTGACTGTTCTGATTTTCAGATAAAAATTGATTATGTTTAATTTCTGCCCGGGTGAAAATTGGTTGTTTACTTTCGACCCCGGTAAAAAGTTTATATGAAAATAAGGTTTTCTAATTTTTATTTTAAAAAAATATGGCTGTAAATAAAATAGTAGTAAAGGTTTGTACCTCGCTGGAAATTTCATTTTTGTCTCGAGACTCAAGTTAACTTCGTCTTAAAATACTCTTAATTGACTAATTTCTTGAAGAAAATAAAATATTTTCCACCTCGGTATGTAATGCCGTATTTTTTCTCTTCAGAATCGGCTGAAATGAGCGAGTTTGGTAGGAAAAAATTATCAGGGGCCGAAAATAGAAAACGCCGACTGCAAATGGAGGCGCAGCGGGAAAAACTTGAAAAAAAAGTGGATCGCTGAACAAATTTCTAAAACAAATTTCTGAAGAGCAACTGGTTGCAGAGCCAATGGTTATTGACGATCAACAACAATCCACCTCTGAAACGCTTATGCTGCTCCCTTCACAGTCTCAGCTAAGTAACCCGGTAAATGAAGATAAAGAAAGTGCTGCAGACCTTGCCGATATTGATATTACTGATCCCTCTACATGGCCGAATCAATTAAATCATCATTTAATTCAATCAATCGTGACAAAAGGCGCTGTTCAAATCATGGAAAACTTTCCTGTTGATGAAACTGGTAGAAAATTCTCATCCACGCAATATTTAAGAAAGTTGCCAAACGGCGAAAAAGTAAAGAGGGACTGGTGGGTGTATTCTAAAAAAATTAATGCCGTATGCTGCATTTTCTGTAAACTTTTTAGCACATTGTCTCATAAATTAACTACCGGCTATTTTAACTGGAGGCACCTTTCTATTAATATTTCTCGTCATGAAAATAGCATGAAACATATGAAAAGCGCTCAAAAATGGCACGAGTTAAAATTGCGTTTGAGTAAAGAATGTACTATTGATAAAGAGCAACAAAAATATTATGAAATTGAAAAACAGCGATGGCGTGATATCATTAAAAGAATGATTTGTATTGTGCGGTATTTAGCCAAAAATTAGCTTTTATAGACTAGAGACTAATAATGGCAATTTTTTGAAGTTAGTTGAAATGATTGCTAAATTCGATCCAATTATGATGGAACACCTGAGCAGTATTTGAAGGTCTAAAGAGTTGTGCCAAAATATGCCTCATTACCTGAGCAATCACTTCCAAAATGAATGAATTAATTTATTGTCAAGAAATATTCAGAAAGAAATTCTGAGTTGCCTCAGAACAGCAAAATATTACTCAATTATTTTGGATGAATCTCCAGATGCTAGCCATGTTGAGCAGCTGACGGTCATAATTCGCTTCGTTTATTGTTCTCCATATGAAGTCGAAATTGGAGAACACTTTCTGGGTTTTTTCAAAGTTTTAAATACTACAGGAGAAGGGCTCTTCAATTTTTTAAAAGAAGAAATATTATCAAAATTTGAAATAAACCTTGATGACATGAGAGGTCAGGGTTACGACAATGGGGCAAATATGCCTGGCAAGCATGTGGGCCTTCAAGCTCAAATTCTAAAAATTAATCCCAGAGCAATGTTTTTGCCTTGTTCAGCTCACACTATTAATTTAAGTGTCAATGATGCAGCTAAAATTTCATATGAGACTGTAGGTTTTTTTTTCAATTATTCAGGAGTTGTTCAATTTTTTTTCTACTTCACCCTACAGATGGGACATTTTAAAAAGGAATGTACCAAACTTAACTTTAAAATCAGTAAGTGAAACACGATTGGAAAGCAGAGTCAGAGCCATTCGCCCTCTTAGGTTTCAATTCCTCGAAATTTGTAAAAGTTTACATGATTTGGTGGAAGATAATTCAAGAGATATGAACACGAAACACTCAGCAAGGTCACTATTAGACAAAACTAAAACGTTCAAATTCATTTTTTCTATTATAATTTGGCATGATGTGTTAACAAAAATTAATATAATAAGTAAAATAGTCCAGAATCCAAATACAACTGTAAATGAATGCCACAAAGAAATAAAAAATCTTATTATTTATTTCACTGAAAAAAGGTCAGACAAACATTTCGAAAGTTTCATGAATGAGGCTGTAGCAGAAGCAGAAAAAAGTGATGTAGAACAAACATTTTCATTATTAGGACAAAGAAAGACGAAGCTTCAATTTTTGTATGAAGGTACAGATGAAACAGTATTCGGTCCAAAACAAAAATTTAAGATCAGTTTTTATTTTCAAATTTTGGACACAACAATTCAATCCCTACAAAGACGCTTTGAGGGAATAGATAAGTGCAACGATTTATTTGGATTTTTGGGTCATTTTCAAAATCTAGATTCTGATGCGATTAAAAGATCATGTATGGATTTGGATTTAGCTTTACAAATTCAACATGAAGGAAACGTATGCAAAGATATTGATGGTCTTGATTTGCATAATGAAATTCTGTCATACAAAGTTCTTAACCCTATCACAGACTCTGGCAAAATTTCGGATTCGCCCATAGATGTTTTAAATTATATAACAAAGAAAAATTTACAATCCTTGTTTCCGAATCTATTTATAGCCTTGAGAATATTCCTGTCCCTTCCAATTTCGGTGGCATCCGGCGAAAGGAGTTTTTCAAAGCTAAAGCTCATAAAAAATTATTTAAGAACGTCAATGTGCCAAAAAAGGCTATCAGATTTGGCAGTCATTTCAATTGAAAATAAAATTTGTGAAGCCATTGATCACAATAAAATGATTAATGAGCTTGCATCTGTGAAAGCACGACGTGTCATTTTGTAATTTCAATATTTGTTTTATTTTTCACTTGGTATATATGTATTATTTAATAAAGTTTTTTTGCATTGAGAGTATCTCCTTTCCGTTATTGTTTCATGTTATATTCCAGAATGCCTTATTAATTTGCGAATTGAGTGTTTTCTTTCTTACTGTTAACTTACATAATAATATTGTTTTAAAATGACCTTTTTTCTTCATTTAATTTTGAAAATAAAACCTTTTTTCAAACACGGTTCGTTTTATTTTTCTTTTTACATTCATATCATATTTTCAATCATCACAAGAACATGTTATGATATAGGTATCTTAAAAACATAATAAGGGGGCGCACAAAAAATCCTGCACGCAGGCGCTCACTACCCTAAGAACGGGCCTGGTCGTATGCGACGTTTTATCTGATCTCACGTGTGATCTATTGGATTTAAATCCGGACTAAATGGTGGCCAATCCAATCTTCGAATTTAGATCTCATCAAGATAATTACTTACTATGGCAGTGACATGTAGTCGAGAATTATCGTGCAATAACACCAGTGATCCCTCCAATCACTTCCAAGTGCGGTGCAAGTTGTGAATCGGTCTTCAACTCTTTTGTAGACTTGGTTTCGACCATCTGGCTTATCTAATAGGATTCTAGTCTCATCAGTGAAAAGAAAATTTTTTTAGTTATTGATATTCCAATGAATATGTCTTCTTGCAAATTCTAAACGACGAGCTTTATAATTTTGGAAAAGACGTGGAACTTTTGCAGGGCATCTAGGACTTAAGTTTGCTTCTTTTAATCTTCGTCCAACTGTTTTTGAACTCACATTAACTTCTCTGACATTTAGTAGCTCATTTCTGAGGTGCATCAATGTTAATAAGCGATTTATTGTAGAATTAAGAACCAAAAAATGCTCATTATTTGCGGTTATGCATCTTGGGTGTCCTTAACCAGGTATTCGTACAAAATTGCCTGTCTCATGGTACGTTTTTAAAATATTCGAAACTGTAGATTGACTTCTCCTGAGACACCGTGCGATATTTTTGTTTGTGTATATCCTTCCTCGTACAAAATTACAATCTGTGCTGCTTGGACTTCATCGCAGTGTCGAATTGGTGGCATATTTGTTTTAAACTTACTTGAATCAAAACAATATTTAATTAAACTTAATATATTAAACTAAAAATAACCGAATTACTTTGGGTTTTCCTTGACGTGAAGAAAGTTTTTAATAAAAAATATAAAAAAAATTAATAAAATGTACGAATGACGCTAAATGCGGAATAAACTTCAAAATATTTCAAACCAATTGAGTACATCAGAGTAAAATCAGTAATTTAAAATTCTTTTGAAATAACAGTGACTACAAAAAAAGAACTGAAAAATTCCAAAATATTTAATATTTTTGTCCCTGAGTTTATAATAAATGTATATCTACTGCTATCTATGCGAAAGTAAGATGGGTTATAAGCAATTTGGATTTAGAAACGGTCTAGGAACTAGAGAGGCACTATTCTGTATGTGCGTTCTATTACAAAAAAGTTGTGAATTCCGAAAGAATGTTTATGTTTGTTTCATCGACTTCGAGAAGGCGTTCGACAGAGTCCAACACAATACACTTTTCGACTGCCTACGGGCAGCAGGACTTGACCACTATGATATAAGACTGCTGAAATACTTATAGTACAATCAAGTAGCCTCTATCCAAATTGGAGACAGTCCCACTGAAAAAATACCCATCAAACGTGGAGTACGGCAGGGTTGTGTTTTGTCACCCACTCTTTTTAATCTGTACTCTGAAGAAATTTTTAGGGAGGCTTTGGATGACAGACAGGAGGGAGTAAGACTAGGTGGAGAAGTAATCATCAATATTAGATATGCTGACGATACAGCCATTCTTGCAGAAAGTTTACAAGATCTTCAAATATTGTTCTGAAGCTATTTTCTTGTGGCATTGTAAATTAATTACTGTTAAACTGGGAATAAGCCACAATTAAAGATAAAAATACGTTTATTGACGTTTCAATTTCCACTTCGGAAATCGTTCTCAAAATACAAACTGTTTGTACGATTTCCAAACGAGAACGATTTCCGAAGTGGAAATTGAAACGTCAATAAACGTATTTTTATCTTTAATTGTGGCTTATTCCCAGTTTAATAGTAATTAAGATCTTCAAACATTACTAAATCTAGTCAATGAAGCAAGTTATCGGAGAGGCCTAAAAATCAACATTTCAAAGACAAAGTGGATGGCAGTTGGAAAGATCCATATAGATCAAGGTCTGCTTTCTCTTAATGGAGAAGAGATAGAAAGGGTAAATCATTTCAAATACCTTGGCAGCTGGTTAAATGTAAATTGTGACTCTGATGAAGAGATAATATCCAGGATCGAAATATCACGTAAGGCTTTTTTGACCTGGAAACCAGTTTTATGCAACAGAAACCTGTCAATGAATATTCGTAAGAAGGTCCTGAAATGCTATGTGTGGTCGATCCTATTGTATGGTTGTGAGACATGGACGTTAAAAACCACAATGCTAAACAAGTTAGAAGCATTCGAATTGTGGTGCTATAGACGAATCCTAAAGATATCGTGGGTTTCGCACACTTCCAATGAAGATGTTCTTCTAATGATCAATTCAGAACGTCTGCTCATAAACACCATAAAGAGGAGAAAAAACAGAATACTTCGGCCATATAATTAGAGGACCTAAATACCATTTACTTCGCCTTATAATACAAGGAAAAGTGGAAGGAAAGAGATGGATTGGTCGAAAGAAACTTTCATGGCTGCGTAATATTAGACAATGGTGTGGTTCCACAGTAGAAGAATTATTTCGCGCAGCAGCCGGCAGAGAAAGGTTTCAGGAAATTGTAAACATGATGAAGGCCAACGTCTGAATACGGACACGGCACCCAAAAAAGAAGAAAATATCTACTGCTAATACTTGATCAATTATTGTTACAAACTGTTTCATTTTCTAATGGTTCGGCACATTTGTACGGTAAGCCGCCTCAGTAAATCGCTCAAGATCGCATCTAATCCACCACTTCGAGATAGCACAAACAACGCACTTTTCTTTAAAAAAATGTAATGAATACAAAATGTTATTGAACCGCCTTCGAGATGATGTATTTAATATTCCAAGAATGTTTGATCTCGAGGTAATATCAACAATCAAACAGTAATTTCTGTTAGATTATATGTGATTTACAATCCGTAAAGCAATCCATCAAGCTGCCATCGATATCTGAAATCCCTGCATTATCGGTCCTTTTAAGCCACCGCTATCTCTTTACCGTCTGCACGTCTAATCCTTAGCCATACACTTGGTACATTAGCGAGCCCCGTTTGGTTCATACGGAGTGATTATATTACAAATTTAATTGGGTGTGTTATACTGACCTCAATTATATATACAGGGTGTTTCAAAAAAAGGTAACCCCGTCTCTAGAGTAGGTAAAAAACTGAAAAATAATTGGGGTTTACTTAGTAAAAAATTGTTGTAATACCATCCGTTTTCAAGATACAGGGCGTTGAAGAAAAAAAAATTTACGCATTTTTTACGATTTTGCCGAAACTATTGGCAACATTGCAATGAAATTTTATACGGATCTGTTTTGGAAGCTGATACATCCCATGAATTTGTTTTTATATCTGATTCTCATAGAGAGCGCTAGTTACACGGATCCTACTAAGCATTAGTCAATATAACTTTTTTAAGATTGTTCTGAAGCTATTTTCTTGTGGCATTGTAAATTAATTACTAATAAACTGGGAATAAGCCACAATTAAAGATAAAAATACGTTTATTGACGTTTCAATTTCCACTTCGGAAATCGTTCTCAAAATACAAACAGTAAATTAAACAAATTTTGTTTTTTGTTACATAGTGAAAAATTCTTCTAATAATTTAATTTTATCTGACTCATTTATATTGACAATTCAGACATACATTATGCATTTTAAAGTAGACGACTTTAAAATGATATTGCCAATATTGTTGAGTTGCGCTCCTGGGACGACTTTACTTATAAGATAGTTCATTCGATTACATGAAATCAACTTTAACTTGAGAATATCCGTCAGAAAAAATCATAGCATGTAATTCGTCTTTAAAAAGACAAACACATGACATGATGACAGTAAAATTCTCCTGTTAGTGATTCCATAGTAAATTATGAGGGAAAACCAGGAAAAAACCTCATAATACTATCCCGACATTGTAAGTATTTGTATTAAATGTTAGAATAAGTGAATAATCATCAAGGCCATTAAATGTTAGAATAAGTGAACATCAATCTTATATTAAAAATAAAGAATTTGATAGATCTCAAATCTGTAAACATGCATGGGATAATGAACATAGGGTTCAATGGAGTAATTCAAATGTAGTCCTAAAAGAAACGGATGGTAAAAAAAGAAAAATCAAAGAAGCGGCTCTAATTATGTTAAATGAGGCCAATTGTGTCGCAAATTCTTCGGCAGAATGTAGTAGGATCTGGTTACCAATATTGAAAGAGGAAGTTATTAATAAGAAAATACCAGCATTAGTAAGTCAGTAACATATAGAGGATACTTCATTTATGTTTTTTAAATAACGTAACATATAAAATCAGAATTTTGATGTTTGTTGAAGGTAAACTAAATTCACGAACAAATACTTACAATGTCGGGATAGTATTATGAGGTTTTTTCCTGGTTTTCCCTCATAATTTACTATGGAATCACTAACAGGAGAATTTTACTGTCATCATGTCATGTGTTTGTCTTTTTAAAGACGAATTACATGCTATGATTTTTTCTGACGGATATTCTCAAGTTAAAGTTGATTTCATGTAATCGAATGAACTATCTTATAAGTAAAGTCGTCCCAGGAGCGCAACTCAACAATATTGGCAATATCATTTTAAAGTCGTCTACTTTAAAATGCATAATGTATGTCTGAATTGTCAATATAAATGAGTCAGATAAAATTAAATTATTAGAAGAATTTTTCACTATGTAACAAAAAAACAAAATTTGTTTAATTTACTGTTTGTATTTTGAGAACGATTTCCGAAGTGGAAATTGAAACGTCAATAAACGTATTTTTATCTTTAATTGTGGCTTATTCCCAGTTTATTAGTAATTAACTTTTTTAAGAGTATAATTATTAATCAAAGTTTCAAGTAAACTTAAACATCATTCAATTGTACACGAAAAAGGTACTCTTGGTAAAACTCGATACTGTGTACCGTTTTCGAAATATTTTGATTTGAAAATTCTGAAGTAATAATTGATGCTGGTAGTAATGATAAAGGTTTAATAGGTATACCTCTTTTTTCTTCAAGTCTGCCATGGAGATCTTACATTTATTGATTGTTATGACGATAAATCAACAATAATTAGAGTTTTGAAACCTTGTTATTTGTAAAATCAAATCAAAATGTACTCAAATGTTGAAATCAAAAGGACAGCCCACAATCCACATTTTTAAAATGCATTCTTTTTACGTACGAGGCCACCTTTACGCGACAAGGTATGTTTAAATTCCATAATGCACACTACTGGTGTGATGAGAATCCACGAGTCAAAAGGGTGTCGCATTACCAACAGTCATTTTAAGTTAATTTTTGGGCAGCAACTTTAGGTAATAAATTAATAGGTTATCATGTTCTACCTGGAAATTTAAATGGTGATATGTATCTTGATTTTTTAAACAATTCCTTATTCGAGATATTAGAAGATTTAACGCTAAACGAGCGAAGATCTTTATTTTTTATGCACGATGGAGCTCCACCACACTTTGATAAAAGGTGTCGTAATTGGTTGAGTAATCATTTTCTGAATCGATGGACTGGTAAAGGTGAGGAAACTCCGATTCATTGGCCTCCTCGGTCAAGCGATTTTAACCCTTTGGACTACGTTGTTTGGTCGTATATTAAGGAAAAAGTCTATGCTGCAGAGGTAAATTCACGAGAAGAATTGGAAGAAAGAATTCAACGTCAATTTAATGACATCATAGCTTGTGTATTCGCGAAAATGGAGGGTATTTTGAACACTTACTGTAATTGAGTTTTATTTTATGGTCTTAGTCATAAATTTAATTTTCTTCTTGTGAGTTTTGTTTAATTACTAACTATTATATACCAGCATCAATTATTACTTCATAATTTTCAAATCGAAATATTCCGAAAACGGTACACAGTATCGAGTTTTACCAAGAGTATCTTTTTCGTGTAAAATTAAATTATGTTTAAGTTTACTTGAAATTTTGATTAATAATTATACTCTTAAAAAAGTTATATTGACTAATGCTTAGTACGATCCGTGTAACTAGCGCCCTCTATGAGAATCAAATATAAAAACAAATTCATGGGATGTATCAGCTTCCAAAACATATTCGTATAAAATTTCATTACAATGTTGCCAGTAGTTTCGGCAAAATCGTAAAAATGCGTAAAATTGTTTTTCCTTCAACGCCCTGTATCTTGAAAACGGATGGCGTTTTCAAGATGAACAAAAATAATGTTCCTTAACCATAAGAGAGCTATCCACTGATGTGACGTAAAGTTTAAAGAGCGTTCTTATATTAAGATCACATGGTAGATGAGTACTTTTCTTGATTTGACTCCTGCAGTAATGAGATTTCAGACATTTAAAAGTCTCAATAAAAATACTCATAGCTAACTTTTGTTGATAATTTTTTCTAGAACGCGGTCGCCCCCTCGTTTTTCTGATGGAGCTAATCCCTTTAAAAAAACCTCTTTACCACACCCTGAATTCTTTTTTTTCACGCCCAAAATTTGCATAAAGGCTCTTCTGCATATACTTATCCATTCGCCACCTTGCTTTGGTAATCTATAATTTATTGATACCTTTTTTTGAGCAATTGTTCTGTCCACTTCTCTCTGTGCTCGTCTGCTTCTTCTCTGCGGTGTCTTAGCCTCACAACATTTTAATATGAAAGCATCTTGTTTAAGTTTTGATGGAATTTCATAAAATCTTTTATGAACAAATTGCAGATCCCTCATAGTTAATAAATTGCACTTCAGGAACTTATTTTTATGAACACATGTTGGTTTTTTAAGTAAACCTTTAGCCGAATATCTAAAAACAAAAAAATTGATTAGTTCGATGCACTGAAACATTATCTAGCTCTCTATGCTTACCTATTTTTCATAACGACTACTCTTTTGTGTTTATCAAGCTGTACGATTCTTTTCCGGCTACATTCTGGAGTCGTTTTTTCTATAGAGATACCAATATTATCGTTATCCATTACAACAAAACAAAATGAAATTTACCTAAACCTACTTTGAATAATATCCAAACAACACTAAAAACATTACATGGTTAGAAGCTGCCATATGACATTTCGCAGGAACGGCTAAGTCACGTATCAGCCCAAACGTTTCGCCATTAGCAAGGCCGGACTTGGCGGTCTTTGCAACTAAATTTTTTGGACAAGGCGGGTTTTGCAGCTTAAGCGTATTTTCTCGTATAAATTACTCCGATATAAGGTGGAATTTGCACCTAAATTGTGTTTGAACTTATATATATATACACATAAAGAATAAATCCCGTATCAAACGCAGATTTCACAAAAATGTGACTTGACGCTTTTTGCTTCTATACCCCTCATATGTAATATGGTTTTTACGGCACTATAGAATTGGAAAAGTAGAGAGTAGATTATATACCAAACGGCATTTTATCTGCGTCACCTATTTGTCAAAAAATATTTTTAACCAGGTGTTGAGTGGTATTACAATATTATTAAACATTCAGTATGATACGATACCGTTTCACGCTAAACCATTCATTGGGTTTGATAATATTAGCCGGTGAGAAAACTCAGTGATTTATCTTCTTTGAAAGAATGCTACAAATTTGTTAGTATTGTGTGATGATTCACAAATAGATTAGATAGGTATAAACACACGCTGCTACTAAAAACCTACACCCTATAAAATTGCACTAATCGTTTAATTAGTTCATCATTTTATTTTTTTTAATTTGGTCAACAATGGGCACGCTTTAGTATAGCATTTTTCATATAAAAAAAGCTTGCACGTCATTCAAGATTTACTTTAGAACGTCAGAACCCCACAGAATTGCCAAAACATCAGAATAGTTAGTAAATGAGGAATTTTTAATGATTAAAAATCTATGAAAATTTGATGCACATCGCGGTTTAGTTCCCAATTTTTCTTTATTATTTGTCGGATGGTAAATATCTGATCTATAGTTGACCTTCCAGCACGAAAGCCGCATTGATAGTCGCCTAGAATATCTTCAGAATATGGTGAGTCTCTTTAGCAAGATAATTGATAGCACTTTATATGATGTGCTAATAAACGATAAGCCTTTATAGTTTCGGAATTGTTCTTTGTTTCCTTTCTTATATATGGAAATTATAACGCTTACATTCCATTCTCTAGGCATTTTCTGTTGTTGAAATACTTTCAGAATGATGTTATACAATTTTTGGTGTAAAAGGTTTCCTCTTCTTTTACTCTCCGATTTATGCCAGCATTTCCTGGTGCTTTATGGTCTTTTAAAGACGCCATCGCATTCTTTACTTCCTAAAGTGTTGGTTGGTATCCTTTAATGTTTATGACATTCTCCATATATTGTTGGATAACCCAATTTTGACAAGGTTTTTGGGCAAGATTTATTAAAAAAAGTGTGCTCGATATCTGCCTTTTATTTGATTAAAATTCATTTATTCGAGCATTTAACCTTATATCAGTCTAAATAAAATTGTTTGGAAAGAATAAGCAGCATCTATTCAGTCAACGCAAAATTAAAAAGGAAGATAATTTATGGTTTTCATCTCAATTGTGTATTCCTGCAGCAGGAATCGGACACGTCGTGTTTTTAATTTAAAGAAGTCATTTATTTGAATGTGAAAGCTTGATTCAATAAGTAAATCGTAGTTGTTGTGCAGTTTATCAGCTGTCTCGTAAGTAGTTAGGTCACTGTTCAAACAATTAATTAAATGGAGGGCTAATAGAAGGGTCACCGCTGCCTGCTACGCTCGCTTCTAATCGGCTACCGGTTCGGAAATGACGTAAGTGCCGACTTGTGGGGTCCTCGATAGGCTACACGAGCCGCCACTTTAATATTTCCTTTTATTTTCGACGGCAACCGAGAATTGGATGAGTTTATTATGGATTAGTCATTTTGATTTCGGATGAGAGTTGTACAGCTATGAGGACTTTGTTTTATACTTAAACGTTTTGGGTTCTAAGATAGTAACAATTATTATAGAGCACAAATTATTACAGAGCTATTACAGAATAACAATTATTAATTCAGCAAACTAAGCAAAAATAATACACACCAAAATGGTCAGAAGAACTAAAACACTTTTTTTATTTAAACACAAAACCGCGCAGGGTTATTAGTGGATATACCAAATACAAGAAATATTACATTAAATATAACTGAATAACTTGATTCAGACAAGAATTAAGTTATAAAATTATATATCCAGTCAAAGATAACTGGAAAACTAATACAATGTATACCAGTGCAAAGCGGAGTCAGACAGGGTGACTCGTTAAGCTCACTTCTCTTTAATATAATAATGGACGAAATAATACAAGCAGTACGTAAAGGTCATGGCTACCGAATGGGGAACAAAGAAATCCAAATATTATGTTTTGCAGGCAACTCCGCATTCATCGCCGAGGCAGAAGACGAGCTCCAAGGATTAACACATATCTTCAATACAACAGCTAAGAAATACAATATGATAATATCAGCAAAATGAACCAAATCATTGATTATAAACCACCACCTAGATAGCTCACCTCGTGGTAACCGAAAGACGTATCAAAAACTAGATGGCGTTACTCGAAAACCGTATCGAGATTCTCATTCTCTCTCTGACTTGCGAGGAGATAGGAGTGGTGTCAGGGCCGAACTTACCCTATAAGTGTATTTTCTGTGTGAAGTGTTGTGGCAAGTTATACCGAAATTTAAAAAAATAAAGGCTCACATTTTTGATAAAATGGCCTGTGTAACGCATAAATGTGTTTACGCGGGATGTTTTGAAAGAAACGATGGAGCAAATAATAATATATATTTCTTTAAATTTCCCCTGAAAGACGTAGAGCGCACAAAAATTTGGCAAAAAAACTGCGGGAATATTGATATTATATTGATGGATATCAGTGACCTAAAACAGAGGGTAATTTGCTAGCATCATTTTGCAGTGGAACATTTTTATAGCACTTTTATATAAATATGTACGTTTCCTCAGAAAATTCTTCTCGACTTTTAATAATAAAATGTTTCGATATTGTAAATAATGAAAGTACTTCTTGAGAACAAGAAATATTTTTTTCCTAAAATTTTAATTCAAATATACTTATTTACTTTGTTTTGAAATATGATCTAATTAGTGATGTTTTAAACTTTCTAATCCTGTCCGTTTATCAGAACTTTGTTCTGGAGCTAGTTACATCTTTAACCCTGTTTCAGCTACCATAAAAGTATACTTATACTTTTACTTATAGTATTGATGCGCACGAGCCCAGAGAAACCGGCGGCTTTACGTATCCTACCAAACAGGGTGGCGATCCCCAATCGTTGTCGAGTACACAAGCTGTCTCAGCCCCTTTATATTCGGTCAATATACTTGCACAATTGTAACTTCAAAAAGAATTTGATTTTTAAACCATTTGTAATTTTTTTTACCTATATTTCAAATCCCTTCTGTAAATTGTACACTGGACGTTCTTGGTTTACAACTGATTTACAACCGTTGACCTTTAGCGTGCTGTCAACCAATAAAAAATAAAGTATAGTTTTTGTTAATATCAGAGAACTTACCTGAAGATTTTTCTTTGATATTTCCTTCAGAAAACGGCGAAAGATACCTGGAACCGGCTGAGATAATCGGTGATCCCCAAATGTTCCGACAATACGAAGCAAAGCCACTTGGGGATGGAAATTGTAAAGGGGATCCATTTCTATCAACACCTGTAACAAATAAGAATAATTATTATTTGAAATTAAAAATATTATTGAATTATTAGAATTATTAGAATAAAAATATTATTGGAAGATTATCAATCGTCTGACGACGAAGAACAAGGAGGATTTAGAGCAGGTCGTTCATGTACAGATAACATCTTCTGTCTTAAACAAATTATAGAAAAGAAAATTGTGACAAATAGAGAGTTACATATGACTTTTGTAGATCTTGAGAAGGCATATGACAAAGTCCCGCTAAATAAACTATGGGAAGTCCTGGGCACATCAAACATACATCAAACATTGGTTAGTGCTCTCAAAGATCTATACTATGGTTCAAACTCCCAAATGAAATTCAGAAACCTCTTAGCTGAAAAATTTGCAGTTACTAAGGGTATCAGACAAGGATGTTGTATCTCTCCGACTCTATTTAAGATTTATATCTTTGCAGCTCTGAAACAATGGAAAAGGAAAGTCAAAGGAATGGGTATACAATTGAACGATCAGGATTACATATATACTTTACAGTCTGCAGATGATCAGGTGGTGATCTCAAATGACAAAGATGACATGGAATACATGCTTAGAAAACTAATTGAAAAATACCAGAAATGGGGATTAAATATCAATTTAGAAAAGACAAAATACCTCTCAATTGGAGTTGAAGCAGAACAACTTGATATCGATGACAATCAAAAAAATAAATCCATGCAGCGAATATAAATACCTGGGCGTCATCTTCGACCGTAGCGGAAAAGACGAACGAGAAATAGAACATCGAATTGTACAAGCAGGAAGAGCTATAGCATGTCTGAACGGAGTTCTATGGAGTAAAGAAATATCAAAGAAAAGAAAATGGAACATCTATGCGACAATGGTTAAAACTAGCCTATTTTATGGAGCTGAGACATGGAGAATAACCGAGAAATATAAGAAAAAGGTCGAAGCCATGAAAATGGATGCCATCAGAAGATCGATGAGAATATCAAGAGCCGACAGAATACGGAATGAAGTGATAAAACAACAAATGGGTATAGAGGGCACTATAGTTGAGGATATTGAGAGAAAACAGCTCATATGGTATGGGCATGTGAGCCGAATGGGGGACGAGAGATTGCCTAAAAAAACGATGATGTGGCAACCCCCAGAGAAGAGGAAACGAGGAAGACCACCACAGAGCTGGAAGCTGGGAGTTAGGAAAGCGATTAGCGCTCGAAATCTGGACGAAGACCTAACTCAAGACAGAATACAGTGGCGTTTGGGAGTCGCACAACGTCGTAAGACGTTATAAAACCGAATATATATATATATATATATATATATATATATATATATATATATATATATATATATATATATATATATATATTATTAAACTGTTGAAGATACGGTAGTATTTGTAACTAGAAGAGTTGTGACATCAATTTCTAGATGTTGAAAATACCAATGATCAAAAAGAACACACATAGGCCAATAAAGTTAGGTTTTTACTCATCACAAGTGTATAGACGGGTTTGACAGTTGAAATAAGTAGTATGAGATATTACAAAAAGACTCTCATCTAGGGATTCATGAACTTTTTAGTGGAAATATTTTTAAATAAACAATTAAAACGTCAATATCATTATTTTGCTCATAACTTATAAACTTGTCTATTTAGAGATTTGACGTCCACAGACGAGTTGTTGAGAAAGAACAAATACACAAAATGAGATATACTAAATTAAAATCGGTTAATAAATAAAAAAGTTATTGCATAATAACCAAGCAAAACCACTGTTTTTGATTATTGTTAATTACTCTTTTATTAATCAATAAAATTTATTTAAATGTATCTGAACTTAAAGACCTTATCGTGTTCGAAGTGTGTGCGAAAGATAGGCTAGATCCGTCAAATAGTTTTTGCACAATTTAATTTGTTTATAAGATTTTTTGAAAAATGCACAAATTTCTAAGGCCGGTCCAGATAATTTGACTGAATGGATCTTAATAATCCGGGGCTTATTTTCTTTGTTGAGACATATATTAATATTCTATGGAAAAAAAAGTTAAAAAAAATTACGTTTAAGTATACAAAATGATTTAACAATAAATAGCACTTTTTAAGCTTATAAACATTTACAATAACTCTGTACTATTTAGTTTAAATTAAATGGCAATAAAATATTCGGAAGGCTGGTTAAAAAACACAACTTTAAAAAAAAAGAAAAAGGTGCTGCGACCATTAGGAGCCGAGTTAGTACTTTTTTTTTTAAATCACTGTTACGTCAATTAACAACATTAAGGGCTGAAATTAACCAATCTTTTAGAAGAAAAGTCAAAGTTTTTAACAAAATATTTAGCAAACAAAATAATTGAAAATTGATTAAACAGGAGTGTTGTAAACCAAGAGTACTTTACGTTCCGACTCAAATGGAAGGAGTGGGGATTGCCGATTGCACTCAAGCCACGCTCAAGCAGATGCTGTTAGGCTGCGACTATACAACCGGTTTGTTGTATTGAAATATTTAGTGTTTTGTTTTATTTAATCATTGTTACAAATAATTAATGTTACGTAAAATTCATCTGAATATTAAAAAAAAACTACCTGTTGTGATATATATTAAAATAAACACATGGTTGTACCACGTTGTCTGAATAATATACGGTTAACTTTGAATATAATATTATTTTACTATTATTATAAGTTTACGTGAAAATGAAACTATGATATTATTTATATGGAAAAATTATTAAATATTTCTATTTTTATTTTAAAACATGATATTTATTGTACTAATAAAGATTTTAAACATTTATTTCAAAATGTGAGTACACTGCTTTAAATTGTATACGAATGTATACAATATAATGTATAATTTTTGAAAGTTAACCAATGAAATTTAAACGGATATTTAGATTTACAATTTTTTAGAAAAGATAACAAATGAATATATTAAAATATTTTCACGTTAAAATTATAAGATCGCATTTCAAATTTTATACGAAAATTAATAAATTCTTATTATTGCAGTACTTATAGAAATAGGATTATTGCAGTATAGGAACATTTAATTGTTTTTTTTGGATTGGATTAGCGATACAAACTATTAAATTGGTAAGTAAGGGGCCTTTCTATGATAATAAATATTATAATTAAACGTACTCCCTTTAAGATTTTATAAAAATAAAATTGAAAAATATTCAGCGTAGAAATTTTATAAATTAAAGTCACGTAAAAAAAGTTTGATATTTCACTTATTATTGAAGATGAAAGTGAAGATGAATGTTTACATAGTAGTAGCAGTGACGATATAGAAATTAAGCGTAGAAAATTACAGTAAATTAAATTATTTTAAAAAATCACTACACAAAATTTCAACTTCTGTAATAACAAAAAATTAATTTATTATTTCATTAATAAATTTTTAGTAAACATTATTCAAAATGTTCATTTACTTATAGCATTTATTTAATATAATCATATTTGAAATAAATAAATAGAAAAATAACAATAAAAAGACGACTTAAGAAAAAGTTTGTACATTCCGTAGTCATTAGCTGCTTTGTTTTGAATAATTTTGCAATGAAAGTATGTTAAATGTTATTATTTTAACGTTGTACCCCAGTTTTTAAAAAAAAAGAACAAATTTGGTCCACTAGAACCCGAGATATGTCATTTTTTTCCAAGCAGTCTATTTTGAAACCGTGCGCTCACCTTTTTCAGAGAGCGCGGCTTGTGTGCAATCGGCAATCCTCACTCCTTCCATTTGAGTCGGAACGTAAAGTACTCTTGGTTTACAACACTCCTGTTTAATCAATTTTCAATTATTTTGTTTCCTAAGTATTTTGTTAAAAACTTTGACTTTTCTTCTAAAAGATTGGTTAATTTCAGCCCTTAATGTTGTTACTTGACGTAACAGTGATTTTAAAAAAAAAAAAAGTACTAACTCGGCTCCTAATGGTCGCAGGACCTTTTTCTTTTTTTTTAAAGTTGTGTTTTTTAACCAGCCTTCCGAATATTTTATTGCCATTTAATTTAAACTAAATAGTACAGAGTTATTGTAAATGTTTATAAGCTTAAAAAGTGCTATTTATTTTTAAATCATTTTGTATACTTAAGCGTAATTTTTTTTAACTTTTTTTTCCATAGGATATTAATATATGTCTCAACAAAGAAAATAAGCCCCGGATTATTAAGATCCATTTAGTCAAATTATCTGAACCGGCCTTAGAAATTTGTGCATTTTTCAAAAAATCTTAAAAACAAATTAAATTGTGCAAAAACTATTTGACGGCTCTAACCTATCTTTCGCACACACTTCGAACACGATGAGATCTTTAAGTGCAGATACATTTAAATAAATTTTATTGATTACTAAAAGAGTTATTAACAATAATCAAAAACAGCCGTTTTGCTTGGTTATTATGCAATAACTTTTTTGTTTATTAGCCGATTTTAATTTAGTATATCTCATTTTGTGTATTTTTTCTTTCTCAACAACTCGTCTGTGGACGTCAAATCTCTAAATAGACAAGTTTATAAGTTATGAGCAAAATAATGATATTGACGTCTTAATTGTTTATTTAAAAATAGTTCCACTAAAAAATTCATGAATCCCTAGATGAGAGTCTTTTTGTAATATCTCATACTATCCATTTCAACTGTCAAACCCGTCTATACACTTGTGACGAAAAAACGTTTATTTTCTACTAATTTGACTCGTCTAACAGTACAGTTTAAGTCATCTCACCATTCACCACGTAATATTGAACAACCGTCAAAGTCAGATAAGGGTATAGTTATAAATAATTGTAAAAATTTTACAATTAATTATTATAAATAAATGTTTAATTTAAATTGTTCCCGAATTTTGTTAAATAAATAAAAGTTACTTGTTATACTTTTAATTTTTATAAATGAAAATAATCGTAGGAATAGTACATTTAGTACACAACTTGAGTTGTAAGCTTATTACATGCTTGTAAAATTACAGCAACTTTTTTACTCGCATGTAATCAGCTTCTTAAAACTCTCGTTATGGAATAAACAATTTGTTGCTTTAAGTGTGTACAATAATATCAGTGCTTGTATTTTGTTTCATTTTTATTTTTCGTGTATTAAACAGATTCACGTTTGATATTATCCATTTTTCATGAGGACCGAGAGAAATTCGTCGAGATCAATCAGTAGATAATCTTCTTTGGTGAATACGTAGGGATTAAGTTTGTCGATTCCTATCATTTGTATTACGATCAATTATTAATTGAAAAACCTTCGTCATCGATAAACCGTCGGCAGATCGGAGAAAGCACGAGAATTACGGGATTTGTTACTGTGAAACGTAAAGAGTGATTTAATTGGTTTGGTTGAAGGGATTTTCTTTATACATTTCGGTAGGATACTGCTTAGATCAAAAAAATAAAATAAACATTTAATAATTACTAAAATATTACAAAATGCATCTTTCACTTAGACTTAAGACAGTTGAATAACACTCCCGTGGTATTCACAAAGCAACCATTTACGTGGTATTCATTGATTTAATGATTTTTAGGGAAACTAAATTCTGATATTCCCATAAACTCATACATTTTCAATTGTTCAGTTAATTTTTTTAAATACAGCAAACTTTCATTGTAATTTGCTATAAAATTTTAATGAATCTTGTTGCGTTTTTTCTAAATCATTTGTACAATTTACTCCATTCCGTGACTTAGTATTGTATATCTTTTATAAACCAATACCTTGCTAGTGCTTACATGAGAAGAGCGTGTCTTCTAATGTCGATGTAATTTTAATCTGTGTGCTAAGTGATTTAGGTTAACTATAGTAATGGTTACTGTCTTAGTTTTTTTTTGTTTCTGGCTATATGACGAAAGGTCTATGTAAATTTTCTATTTATTTCACCATCTTTCTATTCCATCTTTAACTACTGACAATTCCGAGTTTCAACATTGAAAATATTATAATATCCACGTTCGTCCGTCTAAAGATCTGGTCTACTGACAACGATCAATCCTACCGTAAACCGATAATCTCAACGGAAATAAGGGCTCGTACGACAATCGTAGCGAACTACGATTGCCTAGAAAAGTCACATTGTTTGGAGCCTTTCGGCTCTTGGAACTCCAAGAGATATTGTTGATACTTTGACTAGAAAGAATACGGCCTTAGAAGCGTCCAGGCATAATCCCACGGATAGTAGCTTCGCACCATTACCCGCTCGAGTAAATGCGTCAACAAAATCTCCGAACTTGCGGTTCCTCTCATACTGAACAGGATTACTATCACAACGACGAGTGATCAGTTGGGTAAAACTAACCTGTCTCACGACGGTTTAAACCCGGCTCACGTTCCCTGTCTGTGGGTAAACAATTAAACGCTTAGCGAATTCTGCTTCGCAATGATAGGAAGAGCTAATATCGAAGATGCCAACTTTTCTGACACCTCTTGCTTCTCTCTTCAAGCCAAAAGGATCGATAGGCCGTGCTTTCGCAGTCCCTATGTATACTGAACATCATGATCAAGCCAGCTTTTGTCCTTTTGGTCTACGCAAGGTTTCTGTCCTCGCTTAACTAGCCTTAGGACACCTGCGTTATTCTTTAACAGCGGCAGTGTCCTCTGGCAGTGTCCTCAAATCACATCAAGCTGGAGGTAAGTTGACTTCGAAACGAAGCATGGTACGTTAGCCAGGTATCCGAAAAGCAAGCCTTATCGGAACCACGAGAACGATGAACGACACAACGCAACGAAACGTCACTCCCTGCCCTTGGCTCAAAAATACCGTGACAATCGCCGCCTCGTGAGCGAACGACGTACGCATTTCGCCTTATTGAGTAATTAAAGAAACAATGAGTGCATGTATATATATTCGGCCACTGAATAGTTTACACCTTAATTTTACATTGTAATACTGTAAAATCGCAGTGTCGTACGGGCTTGCCAAATTTTAAAGTGCTTGTGAAAAATTTCGCGCGTATTAAAAAATAAAATAAAAAGCTAAATAAGTCTAAAAGCCTAAAATGCATTTAAGTGATGCGCAAAAAACAACAGCAATTGCCAAATTCGAAAAAGGTTGGCCACTAAGGCAAGTTGCCGCAGATTTGAACGTAAGCCATATGTGCATTTGGAAAATCAAACAAAGATGAAATCATTTTCAGTTTATATCACAACTGGATGGCTCAAGAGGGCAGAAGATCTCCAAAGAGCAACAAGATGAGGTGTTGTGAGAAGTAGATTATTGAGAAAAGCTCCTTTTGCCACAGCTCGGAAAGCTAGCGAAGAGACAGCGTTTCCGGGCAGCATTCGCACTGCACATAGAAGGGTTAAAGCAAGTGAACTGATAAACTGTGCAGCTAAAGGAGATCTTTATTGATCACAAGGGGATTTTGGGATCACAAGATTACATTTTCTGATGAAAAAGTATTTCAAGCATATAGCAATGGTGGAATAAGAGTTTATAGGCCGAGAAATTATAGGTTTGATAAACGATATCCTCATCATTTGAGTGCTGAAGGTCCAGTCGTTTGTTCTTGTATAGAAGAAAAACTAACAGAATTATATTACAAGCACATTGTTAAGAACACAATATTGCCATCAGTGATCCAGAGATTCCCTAACAACAAGTTCATCTCCCAACATGACAATTGTCCGGTGCATACAAGTAAAATGATGTTCTTTGGTGGTCTTCCTGGAATCCAGACCTTAACCCCATCGAAAAGGTATGGACAGAGTTGACAGAGAAATTACATGAAAGAAATCATAGGCTATGGAATAGAATAATTGAACTATTGGAAGCAATAACAGGTATGAGAGGAGCTTGTTAAATATAACATGAGTAGATTGATGCTATCTAGTACCAATGTCCTATCTCTCCATTGCAACGGAGATTTACAAAGTTGTATTAATAATAATGGGGCTTTTAACAAATATTAACGTGTTAATATTTATCATTATTTAATATAAAATAGATTTAGAATAAAATGGATATTTTTAACCTAGACTTCCTTATTTTCGGTATTAAGAACACAATTCATTTTATTCAAAAAAACTTCTTTCTATAATTTCCATTTTGTAAAATGGATTTATTTTATTTTCATTTTTTAAATTTTAATCGATCTAGTTTGAGTCAGCCACTGATAATTAACGTCACTTTGAAGTAAAATGTAGGGTTAACGATGCATCATCATCAACATCCAACCTTCATTTATCACGTCCACTGCTGGACATAAGTCTCTCTTAAATTTCTTAATTTTTTACGATTTTGTGCTCTTTGTTGCCAATTTTTGGTGGTACACCTGATGTCGTCAGCCCAACGTAGATCTTCGTTTCTTATTAGGTTCCACAACTTCACTTCCAGCAGAGACCCCTGCATTCGTCTCTGTGCCACTGTCAAAATCAAGCCATAGTCTTGGTTAGAGCCATAGTTTCCGCTCCATAGGTAATGTCCGGTAATACACATTGGTCAAATTGTGTATGTTGGTTCTAAGTCTGTCTAGCAGTTTTCCAAGGGCTGCCCACACTAAAGTAATTTGTCTTTGGGTTTCGCATGTTTGGTTATCCCTGCTGATTCTTATTTCATGACCCAAATACGTATATATCTCCACCAGTAACAGCAAAAAAGAAATAGTCAGTAAGTAGAAGTAAAAGAAATAGTAACAGAAAAGCACAGTAAACAAATTAGCTGTTAGTTTGTTGTCCCTGATTTGTTATTTAATTTATATCTGATAAAATACTTTATCATTGATTTGTATATCAAAAACCACAAATAATTAATAACTTAATAATTTAAACATGATAAAATAGTGTGTGATATAACTTCCAGCAGAATTCCCAGATCTAACACCTCGTGATATTCACGTTTGCAGAAGTTAAAATCGGCTGTTTTTTTTTTTATAATTTGTAATGTAATAATAATGACCCATATAAATATTGTATGGTACAGTGTTTCATCATTTATAGATTTTACGCAAATTTGACCAATACATATTATGTATTTATTTAATAATTGTAAATTATACTTTGTGGTAACACATTTAATGTCTATTTGTCTAAACGCAAAAACAATTTAGAGACAAGTTCACATCCAGAAATAGCGCAGCATCAAAAAAAGAATGGGTACCACATGTGCATACATCACGAAATCATATAATAAAGACGTTGGAAAAAAAGTGTACTGAAATCGACTTGAATGAAACATATGCATACTGGGATACGTTACAATTATTTGTAAAAACTAAGATTTTTTCCCATTGGCGTATCTGTGATTAAAACACTAGGGAAATTCACTAAAATATTTTTTTCATATAAACTTGTAATGTACTAGTATATTTTTATGTTAGAGTTATTCAGAATATTTGAAAAATCACTCTAGTTGCGCACGTTATCTCTGGTATCCGACCAGGTATTCTTGTTTCTTCTCAGTCTTTTCGATTCTATATTAACTCACTATATTTTTTTAAAACTCCCTCTTTTGAGCGGTTATCTGATACTTCTTTTGTCGATTGGTGACTTATCTATTGCTATTTTGACGACACGGAACTCCTTCATTCGGCTTATGTGGTTATTCCATTCTTTTTTCTATTTTGTGTCTATTCATTTCATATATTTTCTTCTTCTTCTTCTTCTTTTTATATAGACATGACTCTGTCTGTTTTTCAATGTGTCTCTAGTAAGTTGTCATTCCATCGTTTTCGTGGTCTTCCTACTGATCATCTTCCTATTGGGGAATCGTCTCTTGTCGTCTTTACTACTCTATTTGTTGTCATTCGGCTTATAAGATCGTTCCATTCTACGTTCAAAGTGTTTTCATCTCTGCTGTTTCTACCATCCTTTTTGTTCTCTATGTGTCAGGTCTTGTTTCTGCCGAGTATGTCATTATTGATCTGATGACTGTTTTGTAAATTCTGCCTTTTGTTTCTTTCAGAACATTTAAGAACCGGATAATTATGAAACTTTATGCGATTATGCCCAAGCTTAGTCTGTTATATGGATGTGAAAGTTGGGTAATGATAGAAGACAAACAATGTACTAGCGCAACTCTTATGGAAAGCAGCATGGGATATTGCAAAGGTTTAAAATAGCAAATTGGTTAAAAAGTCGCTGAATTAGTTGGATGACAACATATAAGGAGTCATTGAAAAGAGAGTAGCTCAAGAAATAAATATTTTAGGGTTGAGGGTTAGAAGATGGATAATCAAAGAGGCCTAATACACGTAGCGCTCAAACAGCTTAAGCTACGTGAATCGCATAAAAAATCGAACAGGGCAGCTGTTATAAAAAGGCATTAGAGTACTACTATCCAAACGGTATAGGGTATGTGTGAAAAAAACACATTACTGAATATAGCAGAGAACGATCATTAGCTGTCATTGATGAACAGGCAATAAGCAAACAAATTATATAAACAGATTAATTTACCAACAAAACAAATATTAAATTATACACTGAAATTAGGCAAATGTGTTTTACATCCCTTGAAAATATTGGGTGATGACTGATGCTGAAATACAGATGCTCATTTCAGGGCAACAAATCTCTAAAACCTAGAATGGAGAAAGAGTAAAACATAAATCTGAACAGTGGTGAAAATCTAGATCTTTTTAAAACACATATTTTTTGGAATAATCCTTTTAAAATATTATTTAATCTTCTGAAATGAAAAGTTTTTATTCTTTACAATATTACGTCCTACCTAGACTCAGAAAAACAACAATTGTAAGATTGTCTGATCAATAAAAGTAATAGCATTAATATGAAATACTGCAGTGAACATCATGACAATAACAAGATAGAATGATTTAAATGATTTTTCAAGAACTTATTCACACTTTGTGTTTTCGCTTTCTTTTCTACATTATCCTTGATAAATATTGTAACAGTAAGACTACCAAAGAGAATTAAAGTACTATTGTAAAAATAATACCTCAATCAACCATGGGAGCTTATCGTCTATACCTTGCTTAGCTCAGTATCTCAAGTGTGAGTCCGTCTTGTCTTAAACTAGGGATTGAACCTGAGTTCTTAGTTGATAGGAAATAAGACAAATTTTAACCAAACATATTTATTAAGTTTCATGGGTGGATCATGTGACTAATGTTGAGGTCCTACGTAGAATTGGCAAGGAATGCGGGATTATTAACACCATCAAAGAGCGCAAACTAGAATATCTTGGCCATGTTATGAGGAATGAACGAGATACGGCTTGTTGCAACTCATTCTTCAGGGCAAGGTATTTGGAAAGAGAGGACCAGGGAGAAGAAGAATATCTTGGCTTCAAAACCTGAGAAAGTGGTTTAATACATCGACAACTGGACTATTCAGAATAGCAGCAAGTAAGGTTAGGATAGGCATGTTGATCGCCGAACATCCGGAACGGATAGGCACCGTAAGAAGAAGAAGATATTTATTAAAAAAAATAAAAAACAATAATCAACCCTGCCAAAGCTTAACACTTAATAAGTGATACTTATTATTCGATCGATGGGCTGCTTGTGTGTTCTAGCTGTTAGGTCCTGCAATTAAAAGTTGTAGTTTCTAGAAAGCTGCAGTAACATGTGGGTGTATATCCTGATTAGGTTGTTAAGTTCTCAAATGGATATGATCACATTAAATACCGATGTCAATAAACCCAATAATCCCAATAAAGCTGCCAATATGCCCAATAAATCCAATAAAGTTGCCAATATGCCCAATAAACTAAAATACCAGAAAAAGCTTGCATTAGAGACACATCAAAAGGGTTTAATTTCCTTGCCATTTTACAAAATAATTAAATAAATAGCGTATGCCAAGAATGAAATATGTGTTACTACTTAGTTAAATTCTGTTAAAGAGTCCTAATGCATATAATTAGAAAATTGATAATCCAGAAGCGTGATTGGGTGAAAGAACTAAGGTTATGAAAATTGGAAATGCGGTCAGAATTATAGAATAAATATCACAATGAAAGTACTTACCCCAAGAGAATTTGTAGACCATAAAATGAGTCTTATAATAGTTAGAAAAGTTGTTTTGACAGAAAGTGGAAGACTAAATGAAGCACAGATATCATAGGATGTTGCTATAGATATCATGAAACTAACTTGTCTGTCAACACGGAACAGAATATTTAGTCTGCCGGACAGAAAGAGAGAGGGCGTTATTTATTCTACAGGACAGAAAGAGATAGAAAATAAAGACAGAGGAAGAAAAGAAAAACAGAGGGCTCCAACTACTTTTTAAATAAAAAATAGTAAAAATTAAACTGCAGATATGGAAATTAAAATGAAACAATTATTTAAATATAAATTAATAGAGATGTGACGTTTATAACGTTACAATGTTAACGTTTGACAGTTGTATATAAGAAAAGGTAGTACACACTGATGGAAAACTCTCGTTTTAGGTACTAGGGGTAGTTTTTGTTGTTTATTATATAAAAATATTGCTAAATACTAGCAATAGCCAATTTGCTTGTTTTAATTTCTTACTTCTTATTTGCTTTGTTTAGTTTTGTGATATACCCAACTAAATATATTAATTTACTTGATCTAAGTTTGTTAGTTCTACTGTAAAATCGAAGTCTTCGTTTGGTTGGTCGTAGTTTTCGTTTTATCACAGTTAATATTTAATCGTATTTTACATAATTCGTTCTTTAATTCTTCTATTAAGAATTGCAAGCAATTTTTGTTGAAGAGTTAAGTTGAATAATAATATTCATCATCCAGCCTCAAGAGTCCACTGTTGAACATAGGCCTCTTCCTCATGTTTCCAACCCCGTCTATCTTGCGCCGCTCTTATCTTCTTCTCTTGTCTTCCCTTGGCCTCCATTCCAATAACCTCTTTGTCCATCGCCCATCTGTCATTCTGGCTATATGTCCTGCCCATCTCCATTTTAGTCTGGCTATCTTCTCGATGATGTCAGTCACTCCGGTTCTTCTCCTGATGTCTTCGTTTGTTATTCTGTCTCGGAGAGTTATTCCTAACATGGACCGCTCCATTCTTCTCTGCGTGACTCTCAGTTTGGTAGCTGCTGCTTTTGTTAAGGTAAGTGTTTTTGCTCCGTACGTCAAGACTGAGAGGACGCACTGATTAAATACCTTTATCTTTAGGCATGTGGGCAGCTCACTTTTAAAAGTTTCTCTCAGTTTTCCAAATGCTGCCCACCCAAGGCCGACTCTTCTCTTCAGTTCATGAGTCTGGTTATCTCTGCCAATCATAATTTCATGTCCCAGGTATTTATATCTATCTACGAGTTCTATTTCTTTTCCACCAATACTGATGTTCTGGTTGGGCACCAAATTGGTCATGATTTTTGTTTTCGAGATATTTATATTTAAACCTACATTTTCTGTAGCCACAACGAGTTCCTGTACCATCTCTCTTGCCATACCTAGATCTTCAGCTATTATAAGTATATCATCGGCGAAACGTAAGTTATTCTCCATCTATTTTTATTCCCTTTGTCATCCAATCCAAATTCTTAGAAGCATGTTCTAGCACCGTATTAAAAAGTTTAGGTGACATTGGGTCCCCTTGTCTAACCCCCCGTTCTATTTTTATGCGATTACTGTTAGTATGTAATTTGACAGTGGTTGTTGCCTGCAGGTATATTTTGTATAATAATTTAGTATATCTATAATCTAACCTGCATTCTTTAAGCGCCTGTAATATTTTGCTTAGCTCAACTGTGTCAAAGGCTTTGTGAAAATCGATAAATATTAGAACTAGAGGTTTATTGTATTCCACTGCTTTCTCTATTAGGGTTTTTATACTTTGTAGATGGTCATTTGTTCCGTAACTTTTTCGGAATCCTGCCTGTTCCCTTGGTTGATAAGTCTCTAATTTTCTTTCCATTCTTTTAACTAGTATTCGCGTAAACAACTTATATATATATATATATATATATATATATATATATATATATATATATATATATATGGCTGAGGAGGCTAATCGGTCTGCAATTCTCTAAATTTGCTTTGTCTCCTGCTTTGTGTAATAGAATCATAGTAGCGTTGTTCCAGTCTGTTGGAATATTGGCGCTGTAAAGGCAGATATTGAAAAGTTGTTTAATTTTTTCAAGTAATACATAATATTATTATTATTACTTGAATTATAATATTACTTCAGTATCTTCGTAATACTATGTGAGACCCTCCAAGATTTAAAGTCTGCGCCTATGGTTAATTAATCCAAAGACTATAGCCATCAGATGTTGAACATAAGTCATTGTTTCCGGATGAAATACTCACTTATTCTGAAACACAATCCTCATATCATGAATGTAAGAGAAAAAGATTTACTTTGGTTTTTGCTCAGATATATACATACGTCACCGGATACTTTCGGTTTTTTTTATTCCATTAAGTTTTGTGCTTTTCACAGACGACGATAAACCAACTGAAATTTAATCATGTGAATAATTTTTTAATTATTTTTAACGGAAGATGTCAATGGGTTTGTTTCTAAGCTAAAAATTTAAATCGAATATGAAAAGAGATTATCATTCAACACACTACATTCTTTCTTTACTGCGACTGAATTGAATAATTTATTCTCCTAATCTCTTTTTTATAGTTGTGGTATTCTAGTTTTACTATAAAACTTGTAATTTTTAAGGTAAACACACACATCGGCACTATATAACTACTACGAGTATTGTTTGTTGGGCTACTCCCTAGCTACTGTTGAACTTTCGTCAATTTTAAAATTGATGCCCAAATTCTTGAGTGAGTCTAAATTGTAAATAGTCCAGGCTGTGAGGCCGCTCCCGTTGGGAAAATGTTTCTGATTCGGTTTCTTCGCGGATTCCGGTTCAAAAATGTCCCCTTTAAACAAATCTGAAGGGTGCCGGGCGAAATTTTTGGGCAGAAATTGTTTAAACAATTTTTTTAAACAAAGTCCAAAAATAATTTTTTTAATCTGGAAAACGTTTTTTAGGTTTTTTGGGCCATTTGGGCCAAACAAAAAAGTCTCATATCATTTTACTCTAAAGTTGATAGTTTTCGAGTTATAAGCGATTTAAAGTCTGAAAAACGCGAAAATACGCATTTTTGAGGCTTGAAAACACATATGTAAATTATTATTTTTGATGAGAAAATGAGAAATGAGAAAAGGCAGCAAATATTTGATTTCACGCAAACAAATCCTATGTATCTCTTGATACGTATTTCGACCTAATAGGTCTCATCAGAAGAGCTATTCATAGGGCTTCTCAACGTGAAAAATCAATATTTTCTGCCTTTTAAGAAGCAACAAAAAAAAATATTTGCTGCCTTTTCTCATTTTATTCGGATTTGCTCTGTGTGAGTACAAGAAGCACAATTCGCTAAGGATTTCTGCTTAGTTGTAAAAGACATGTCGTGGAATGCAAATTTTAGATTCCCCATGTCTCTTTTAACATCTTTTATCAACGTCTGTTTGCCTTGCAATTTTTAGAAGGCTCAGATTATAAAGCAGAAATCTGAATTGTGTTTCGAAACTATTTTACGATTGTTATTATTTTTGAGGTTACCAAGTGTCTAAATTAAAGTTTAAACATTCAACTTCAAGATTGTGAAGAGTAATCGGGGCTTATTTTAATTTAGACCGTTGTTTTTTAATTGTTAAGTATGCTCGTACACTCGATTTTTCAGCTGCCGCGGCGCCGCGCGCTACCGTGCGCCTTTATCGTACTTATGCATAGTTTACATATACTTACAAATAATTATTATTTATTGAGTATATATTTATTTATATCAATTGAGTTATAATATAAATTTCGTCTAAAGTCTAATAATAGTTACATAAAATAATTGTACAAAAGATTGTTAAATAACACACTAATATCACTCAGTAAAAGTATCTTTGTTTTCACAAAAATCTAAATTGCATCCACATAATGGTACACAGTTGACATGATTTTTCTTGCAGTTGCAAGCATTAGTTTTGCAAGTCTTTTTGCATTTGCACGGTTTCCCAACCCACCACTATCAGACATAATATCCATATTGTGTAAAATCGAGAGTTTGATAGCGGGAATATAATGGCATTTCGCCAAATATATGTTTTAGCGAAAGCTCTTAACAAGTGTTGGTAAAGTGCGTCAGAGGTACAAGGTATATTGGCTAGATTAAATTAAATTTTTCAGTCACACTGTCTTTTCGTCGAAGAGCAGCATTTTGTATTGTTATGTAAAAATCTACTTTAGGTTTTTGCACTAACTTAATATTGTTGATGTTATTACAAAAAATACAAACTAAATTTTCTTCGGTAAGTTTTCATTTAAGAAGAGGTACGGAAAAAGACATTTTAAATCCATTCACAATTTTTTGAATAACACATTAATAATATAATACCCTTTTAATGGGCATTAAACAATAGTCTTCCTAATGATCGTTTAAGTAATAACAAATCAAGTATGAGCGCGCGATTGTTAAACAGGTAAAAACTTGCATTTTTGCGATAGTAAGTATATTGTTTTTAAACACCGCGCAATTTAAAATTAAGTTTACTAATATTAATATTTACTGCAATGTATTATTTAAATAATAATTTAAAAATATTATTTACAATTGATATAAATAAATATATACTCAATAAATAATAATTATATTGTTCAAATTTGGAAGAAAAAAAACTATATACGGTTATTACATTGCGATGATTGATTTATTTAATTAGCCCAATGACAATAATTATTACCTACATAAATAAATTATGGAAAAAACTACGTTATTAAACTTCAAGGATTTGTTCGGGTTTTTTTGCGTAAGTGTATATGTAAACTATGCATAAGTACTATAGAAGCGCACTCTAGCGCGCCGCGCCGCGGCGGCTGAAAAATCGAGTGTACGCGCATATTTAACAATTAAAAAACAACGGTCTAAATTAAAATAAGCCCCGATTACTCTTCACAATCTTGAAGTTTAATGTTTAAACTTAAATTTAGACACTTGGTAACCTCAAAACTAATAATTTACATATGTGTTTTCAAGCCTCAAAAATGCGTATTTTCGCGTTTTTCAGACTTTAAATCGCTTATAACTCGAAAACTATCAACTTTAGAGAAAAATGACAGGAAATCTTTTTTATTTAAAATGACCCAAAAAACCTAAAAAAATGTTTTTCAAATTAAAAAAAATATTTTTGGAATTTGTTTAAAAAAAATTGTTTAAACAATTTCTGCCCAAAAATTTTGCCCGGCACCCTTCAGATTTGTTTAAAGGGGACATTTTTTAACCGGAATCCGCGAAGAAACCGAATCAGAAACATTTTCCCAACGGGAGCTGCCTCACAGCCTGGACTAAAAAAAATGTATAAACAATTAAATAAAAATATTAATATTGCCCGTTTACTAGACAACGGCATATTTTTTCTACCTATCGGAAAGTGGATTCCGTATCAAAGCAGCTAAATTCGAAAGGGTTTTTGTCTGATAATCCGTTATCAGTTTGTTTTATCTGTTTTATTAAACAAATATGTTCCTGATATTACGTGAAGGATGCCAAGACCATCGAGAGGCGGTCCTTTCAAACGGTTGTTACGGTGTTTACATTTAATTTTATTGGTATAATAGTTGACAGCTCGTGCGATAATTTTTCTAACGCGTATTACCGACTTCTTGTGATATTTTTTTCGTAATGGCGGGTTAAATACAAAAAAGCAGGGGGACCTACATGCGCAGCAGGATTTTGGTTCTTATCACGTACACAATTTATAATCAACAATATCAACAAATAGTGGTAATGCATCTCGACGCACGATTAGAGTCTTTTATATATCGACGGGTGAAGGACAAAAATTACCAGGGCGATATTGAGTTAAATATTTTATTAAATATAGTTAAATATAATATATTTCTTTACAAAAAAAATATTAGAAACCCTCTTCAAAAATGTGCTACGAGTACAGATTGAACATCAGTGGTAAAATTATGCAACTCTGTCTCACTCCCCTTAAGATTTTGATCTGATCTGTATATTCTCCATCTATTCCCAGCACCGCTGATTTACTCCAATACAGGTTAGCTATTATTTTAAGTCTTTTCCATCAATCCATGTCCTCTTCAGCACTTCTATCATTTGTTCTTGCCTGACTCTATCGAAAGCCTAGTGTTTCTAAAAGTGTCTGATGTTACTTACTACACATAACTAATTACTCTTTTATTTTCAGGGTGAGACCGTGTCCAATGATAATATTTCAATGACATCAACTGCGACTCCTACAGATGACGATAAAATCAATATCATTAGTCCAATAGCTGATAATTTATTGATCGATGAGTTATTGGCTGGACCATCTGGCCCTGCTTAAAACTTGTAACTAAAAATCAAGACGAAGATCAGAGGGCAGCTCCATCAGATGATTATCCGCTAGTTCAAATTGGAATTGGTTAGTTCAAAAGATCAATTTGATTTTATTTACTTTCTTTTTAACCCATTATGGACCAGCGTCCTATTTATAGAATATGTACTAAAAATGTTAATACATATTTTAATTTAAAGAAACAATTTACCCACCACAACCCATGGTGGATCTTGGCTTGCTTAAGGATAAGTCTCCATTATCTCCTACTCTTCTCCTTGGCTTTCCAGTTTCGTACTCCCAACATTATCAAGTCTTCTTCCACCTGATCCTTAAATCGTGCTCTGGTCAATAACTAAGCAGAGGGTCACAGAACACAAAAATAATTATAACAAAAGAAAAATATATAAACTATACATATGTAGAAGAAGATTAGCATTAGAAGAATATGGATTAAATTAAAGTAGTATCACACATATCGATGCCTATACCACATAACATTTGCACTGTTAACTTTATTCTTTATTTGCTGGAAGGTTTTGTATCTCAATTTTTGGTATTTCAATTTCGTGGTAGGATCAAACCAAAGAAACTTTTATTTTCTATACTCTGTTTATCCATTTTTATATGAACTATAAAACAATAAATCAATAAGATTTAGTACCGACACGGCAGTTAAAATTATCTCAAATATATTTTAAGCCATAAAAGTATTTATCTACTTGCGTAATTAACGATTTGTTTGAAAAAGGTGTTGTTATTTTAGTCATTTCTAAAAAAAGTACATACCAAGTTTATATATGGGAAGTGGATATGCTTTTTAAAATTTGTTAAAGAAAAAATTATATGTTTATTGTATATATATATATTTATATATATATATATATATATATATATATATATATATATATATATATATATAATAGCACTACGAGCCTAGTAGGCCCATGGCTTGAGCTGTTATTGTTTTCCATTTCTTCCTATTAGTAGCCTTGTCCTTCCATCTTTCTATTCCCAGTGCTTCTAGGTCTTTCTCTACTTCTTGCTTCCATCTACTTCTCGGCCTTCCTCTCCTTTTTTTGTACCCATTGTATGCATCAGAATCATTTTTGGTACTCGAGAATTTACCATTCTTTCTATGTGCCCTAGCCACCTGAGTCTCTGAGCCTTTACTGCTCCCACTAAACTAGGATTCTTGTACATATCTTCTAATTCTTTATTTGTTCTTCTTTTCCATGTATTGTCTACTATCTTGCCTCCAAATATCTTTCTCAAAACCTTTCTTTCCCATATTTCGAGCATACCTGTTTCGCCTTTGTTCAGTGTTCACACTTCACTGGCGTAGGTTACCACTGGTTGTATAACTGTTTTGTAAATCCTTATTTTGACATTCCTAGATATCTGTTTACTTTTTAATAGCCTGTTTAATGAGTACACGCATCGGTTTCCTGCCATTATTCTTGATTGGAGCTCCTCTCTAATATTTGGTTTGCATGTGAACATCGACCCCAGGTATGTAAATCTTTCCACTGCTTCAAATATATATGCTTTTTCACCCTCTACTTCTATTTTTAGATTTCCTCCTTTTTGTTCACTGTCATCTATCCATTCCATGTATTTTGTCTTACTTTCGTTGATGGCTAAGCCTATTTTCTTTGCCTCTCTATCTATCCTCTTTACTACTTCTTGTAGCTCCCATTTGCTTCGAGCCAGTATTACTACATCGTCAGCAAAGGCTAGACATTGGTGCTTCCTTTGGTATAACAATCCCTCTCTGTTGACATTTGCATCTCGTATGACCTTCTCCAAACACAAGCTGAATAGTATCGATGATAGGGGATCTCCTTGCCTTACTCCTTCTCTGACTTCAAATTTTTCCGACATTATATTATTTATTTTAACCCTGCCCTCAGTCTTGGACAACGTTATTTGTATCATTCTTATAAGTTTTCTACTAATACCCAATTCTTCTAGTGCTTTGCTCATTTGGTTCCGTTTTATTCTATCGTACGCTTGTTTGAAATCAATGAAGAGGACCCTTGTTGGCAGATTGTGTTGGTAACTTTCCGCTTGCAATTCTCTGAGCGTAAATATCTGATCTGTTGTACTTCTACCAGGTCTGAAGCAACATTGGTACTCGCCGACAATGTTTTCTATCACTCCTGCCAATTTGTCCTTTATACACGCTGCAAATAAAGTGGGCATATGATTGCATGTGTCCATTCTTGTGGTAGTTGTTCTTTAATCCAAATCTCCTTTATTAATTTGAACATTTGCTCCTCTAGCGTTTTCCCCCCATATTTAAACATCTCTGCAGTTATATTATCACTTCCTGGACTCTTGTTATTTTTTAATTTCTTTATTATTTCCTTTATCTCGTTTCTGGTAGGGGGTGTTTCTTCTGTATCATTTATTTGGTTCCTATGTTTCTCCGTTCTTACAGGCTGTGGCTGTTCTATCCTGTTTTCGTCTTCTATCATGTTCTATCATGTTTATTGTATAAGTATTAAAAACTCGAAGAAGCTAGATCAGCCTCTAAAGTGTTCAATATTTTTATAGTTTGAACCAATCGCATAGCAAATATCGACGGCTGTAAGGCAAAATTACCAATCGCCATTTGGCTAACTTTAAACTAGAACGATTTAAAGTTTGAAATTTTAAAAAAAAATTCATACAACATGATTTAGTGTTTTTATTGTCATAATTGAAACGAACTTTAAATTCAGTTTAGATACTTTATAAACTATCATTTGAAGACTATGTATTTTTTTAATTCGAAATAAGGACACGCATTGAAATTGCAAGATAAGCATTTATAAAAATGAAAACAGTGTTTATTAATCGAGACATTCCTCTGAATCCGAGGATAAGAGACTTAAGATGCTACGTGTTCTCGACTTTGTTGTATGGAATGGAAATCAGGACACTAGAAGTGGATAATATAAAGAAGTTGGAATAATTTGAGATGTGGTGCTATAGACGGATTTTGAAAATACCATGCACAGAACGAGTGACAAATGCAGAAGTGTTAAGAACGCTACAAAAGGATTGCCATATCATAAAGCACATCAAAACAAGAAAGCTGGAATATTTAGGTCACATAACCAGAGGTGCGAAATATAAGATATTAAGGCTCATAATGCAAGGTAAAATTAAGGGTAAAAGATCCGTAGGAAGACGAAGAAATTCTTGGCTAAGAAACCTAACAGAGTGGTATAGTTGCAGCTTAGTAGATCTTTTCAAAGCAGCCGCCAATAAAGTACGGATAGCTATGATGATAGCCAACTCCGATGGGAGAAGAAACTGCAAAAAGAACAACTTTAATGGACCAACAGACATCTTATCCGGATCTAAAGCCTTTCCGTTTTTCATATTTTAAGCGCATATAGTATCTCTTTATTTATTATCATTGCTCCACTGTTTGGTTCTTCTGATATTGATGGACCGAGTCTTTCATCTTGAAAGTGGCTTTCTATTTATTCCTTCCGTATTCGCATTTTTATTCTGTCGTCTGCTACTATCGGCCTATTGCTGTTAATTACTTGCACTTGCAGTAGTTGTGGATTTATCCTTTTTTGCATTTTAAGAGGTTCAGAAATAATCCGATTTAGGAAGATGTGTAATAATCTTGGCGATCAATGGCCTTATTTGAAACCGTGAAAAATTGGATGGGAAGATTTTAAACTAAGTAGATATTCCTAGTGGCGAGGCCCAGTATCTGTATCCAACTCTTGAAATATCGATGTAATTTATGAATAAGTGCGGATACCAGGGAAGGTACAAAACGACAAAAGCCTCCTCTCCCGCCTAAAAAGTCCAAAATTAAAGAACATCTATTATTCATGTCTTTTTTGTAGTTTGAGTTTATCTTTTTTTATGTCTTTTGGTTGGAATTTTATTGGAAGTTCCCCCTTTCAAGTTGAAAGTTGCCCTAGCGCAAGGCAGATGTCTAGATCTTCCATTTTTTATGAAATGATTTTATTAGACCGTCTAATTGGGTTATAATGAATACTTGAGGCTGCATATGAACTTGTGTCCATCATTTGATTTAAGTCGATTTGAACGTGAGAAAAAGTCTTATGAAAAATAGATATATCCATAGCATCTATGTTCGGTTTATTACTACAGATGCAATTTTTGAACATTTCTACGATATTGCTATATAAACAATACGTAATTAAGTGTTTGCATTACTCGAACTCTCGCCTTATTCGCCAGATCTAGTCCCATCCCATTTAAATAGTTTAGAGGCATGGGAGGTTCATTGTAATAACTTTACCAATGTAAGAGGAGTGTTGAATAATGAAATGATTTTAAAATTTTATTTGCTTCTTTAGTAACCTAATAATTTTTCAATACATCCTCTTCTATCAACATTCTTTATAGAAGCCCAATTTTTTCATATTGCTCCAAGCATTTTTATATCGTTTTATACAAATCTAAAAAGTAATTATCCGCTTAATCCATTTTTTCCCGAAAATAATATCCAGCTTTAAGCAACCGCGAACTGATTACAAAAATGATGAATTAAGTGATAAAGCAGAGAGTAGAGTGCTGAAATAATTTGATTTCCATATTGGATTCTCTTTGAAGTGAGCTACTAGATTGCATTTTGTTGGCATTAATTGAAATTGACGAAAAAATAATTAGTTTTTCCCAGTTTATCATCGTTCTCTTTTCCGTCTCTTTCGCTCCACTTTGTCGGAATAGGCTCGCAACTTTTCCGGGTTTCCACTAAAAACTTGACATGGGCGTATCCAATTTTATGTAGCAATATTTTGAAATTAAATATTTTTAATGTTTAAGATAAAAACGCGAATATACAAATTTCTATCTGAAATATTTAATATATGAAAAGATTGATATGTTTTTGTACATATTTATAAGAAGTCAAAGAATGAAAGAAAGCGCTAAGCGCTTTCGGCTTACAAAGCCATCTTCAGAGCTATGCTACAATATAACAATGATCTTAATAACTGAGATAAAGGTTAAATTTTTTCATTTGCATCAAGTTTTTAAAGTTTCTATCATTACCAGAAGAGATCTTATTTTGTAAAAAAATATAAAAAATATTCTTTTTAAGCTGGTTCTTCTGTCCTTAGTTTTGCTTAAAATGGACTTAATGTTGTGTTTGCTTTTAAAAGAGTTGTATAAGTTACTGATTTTATTACAAAATACTCTATATTTTGATATATAATATTTCCGAACATATTATCGATATGTTTTCCGAACTTGGTACTAAATAAGATAAGGATCTGTAAATGGATGCAGTGTTAAGTTTGTTTTACACATTAAGAGATTGGTTTTAGTTTCTTTTTGAGTATTGACATTCTAACGAATTTATTGCAGTGTGTAAATTATTAATTAATAACAAAATGTGTGATTCTAAAGGTGGACCTTCTATAAAGGCTAAAAATTACATCTACGTATCTATACCATAAGATTATTTGTAGTTGGGAATGAACAAAAGTATTTTCAAGAAAGTCTAGAAAAAAATCTGCAAGAAGAGGAGGAGACTTTTGATTTCCCATTGCTAAACTTTCTGGTTGTCTGTAAATTTTGTCGTTAAAGATAAAGAATTCTTGGGAAAGGCAGAATTAGATAGAGCGCTAATTTGTGAACATTTATTAGGGTCAATGGTTTTTGCGAGTAAAAGTTTATTGATGATTGAAATGGTGTCAAATCTGTAAACATAAGTGAAAATATTTGTTACATCGAAAGAGACGATAGTAAAGTTATTTGGAAGAATAGTTGAAGAAATTTTAAAAATAAAATCTTAAGTGTTGGTAACAGTGTATTTGGGAGTGTAATTAATGAGATCTTGACGAAGAGTGTTGACCAATTTTAATAGTGACGCTTGTGAAGTATTGACAAAATTAATTACCGGTCTTATTGGAACACTGACTTTATAAATTTTTTTGGAAGACCATATAGTCATTTTGTCAAGGGAGTACTGGAAATAAAAATTTTGTAGTTAATTTTAAGTTCTTGAAACAAATTTTTAATATTATTTTCCAATGACATATGTCAATTGTCACCTTTGAGGAATCATTTTAAATTTCCCTGATTCTATCTGCGGTTTTAACTCCAACAAAAGATCTGCTTCTGACACCCGTATCATAACCAAATTTTTTTAATGTTTTTTTTATAGATTCCAGTGTACAGTCTTTTTGTGTTTTTTAATGGATTAAACATATAACCAGCTTAAAATGAAAATTTCTGTATTTTTTTACCAATTGAGATCTCTTCTAGTAGTGATAGGTACTTAAAAAACTTAGTAAGTGAAACATTCTAAAGTTTAAATTAGTTATTTATATCATTGTTCTATTGTAGACAGCATAGCTGTGAAGATGGATTTGTAAGCCGAAATCTTTCAGCTAGGAACTAAATTGTTCACACTTCAAAAATACTTTTTTCCATTGTTTGATTTTTAATATTTAATATATTTTAACTCTCCTTTAATACTTGGGGCACATTGTGAGAGGTGAAAAGTACGAACTTTTAAGAAACGTCATGCAGGGCAAAATTAAGGGCAAAAGAATTGTGGGAAGAAGAAAAATATCGTGGCTTCGTAATCTACGTGAATGGTTCGGGTGTAGTTCGATTGAACTTTTTAGGCGCGCTGCTAACAAAGTCGCAGTGGCCATGATGATTTCCAATCTCCGCTAGGAGTGGCACGAGAAGAAGAAGAACTCTCCTTTTCTTCTACCTTGGCCGTTCGCTATCTCTATTAAAAAAAGAAAAGTCAGCAAGAGCTCAAAAATTAAAACTTACAAGGTCATGATTAGATCCAAAATAACATAAATAATGGTAATAACTGTACCCGATAATAAAGATGAAATTAAGATTAAAATATTGGTGGATATATCTTCCTGTGACTGAGTATCACAAAGACAAAAAATCAATTTTCCAGAATATGCCTTTAAATCAGAGTTACTGGAAATTTCAAAATGTAATGAAAAACCAACAATTTATATAATTGACCAAATTGTATCAAGTTATGAACATCAACTACTACGATCACTGCCGTATCACTGCCAGTTTAATCCCCTCGAACACATCTGGGGTATATTTAAAACGTATTATGATAATCACGTTGGATGCAGTGACGATGCAGTTAGGGAAATGTGGCAAGAAGCTCTTAAAACTGCAACTCCAGAAATATGGGCCAAAAACTGAAAATAAATCTGAAAAATTAATAGAAGAGTGGTGGATCCGGGAAAATAAAATCAGTGAAATTAATCCAGTGATTATAGATTTACATAATGATAGCAGTAATGAATTTAGTGATTATGGTGATGATTTCTAAATTTAGATAATCAGTAATGGTAATTACACTACTATAATGTTATTTAAAAAATAATTGTACAGCAAGTTAACCATTATGTTTATATATTCATTATTAGCCAAATAAACATTAAAAATTATATTTGAATTTTTGCTCCCCATTCTATACAAATTAACTCTTACTGATAATAACGGTAAAAATATTCTACGGTCCGTCCCAAACCCTTTTTTCAGTGCGTCATAGTTGATCGAATTCTCTCTAACGCATAAAGCTAGAAGTGACAGAAAAAGATGTGAGTCTGTGATTATTATACATAGAACATAAAAAATTATGTATCGTTCACGAGTATTTGCATATTAAAGCAAATTCTACTTACGGATGTATAATTGGTTGGAGTTTAGAATACGCTAAATAGATATCCAATCAATGATGCGCATAAATATAATTTGACACAGATTATCTTGATCATGACAATACTTTCACAATGTCAACTGATAAAATGATAATTGCCATTCCAGGTTAGTATTTTCAGACATTTTACAGTGAAAATTTGATTTTGTATTTATTGTCAAAAATATTTTAAATATGCCGAGATATACCGAGAAAGGACAAAGACTACATACCTATTTAAAAAAATAACCTTTTCACATTTAGTCGATTACGATCCTGCAACTGTCAGATTTAACTAAAATGTCAAGCAATAATTTTCGACATTCTTAAAATCCTATATGACGTCACATTTAGTGACGCACTGAAAAAAGGGTTTGGGACGGACCGTAAACAAAATAAGTAATTAAAAAGATTATGGAGAACTCCTGTGCAGTTTACCGTGCCTTTTTTTACAACGAAAGGTTTTCTGCGAATTACATTAATCGTCTAGAGGTGCAAGTTGGTTGAATGTACTGTAGGGAGACAGAAGAGTGCCTAGAAGGATATCGCACCACAATGTAAAGAAAATTAATTAGAATGAACAACAAATTCTATAAATATAAAAGTGTGAGATAAAATTATCATCGCATGTAACACGCATCCCGACATTATGAAAAATAAAAAAATAAAAGCCGCTTACCTTGTAAAATAAATAAAAAAAGATTCGACGTCTGCCATAATCGTAGGAAATTGAAGGGCGTTGATAATGATTATTGAAATTTTTACTCGATAATGATCCTTCACTTCAATTTCCATCACATCTTATTTTTTATTTCGCCATTGTAGGAGTCTCTCTTCTGATATATGCTCCAAACAAATCGCCACTTGACAAAGACAAACATCTTTTAAAGTGTAGATAGGAAATAACAAATTAAGGCCTAAATTGGCTTCAGTTCAGTATGATTTGTTTCGTTAATCAAAGCAATAGCGTAATTGTAGGCGCCAGTGTACAATACCGAGACTCGGTCACCAGATTTTTTTGTTTTTGGTTTTGGTTCTTTATACACCCACCCACAGACACGAATTGTATTTTATTTAACTTGGGTATTTAGTCTGCAATATTTTTTTTGCATTTTTAGTAAATCTAAGCAGTTTTATAACCTGTAATTTCATTTCATAACATTTTATAATGCATCTTCATTCGTCTTTATTTGTCCCACTTCTATAATTACTTTATTTTTTGCTAGAGCAAGTGCCTTGTTAGTAAAAGTAATGAAAGAATATTAAATTTGACAAACTTCTCTAATTAATAGTTTAGTTAATTTAAATAAGTCGATTTTACATATAAATTTATAATTATGATAAATTTATATTACATGAAGACGGCCCAACTCAAAGACCGAATAGGAAGCGGTGTTTCCCACTCGCATTACTTTGCCTTAACTAAATAGCCAAATAGCTTCACAATAGCTCTTCTTCCTAATATAGAAAATTAGAGATTTAGACCTTCATAAATCGCAGCGGAACAGAAACGAGCAGAGGAAGCTACTGGAGACACAATCACATTACATCCACTTAAAACTAGAACACAGTCTGAGATAATCTCGTGAGTCACACCTCGTAAAGCCGTAGATATTGTAGATAGTAGCTGGTTATACCAATGCCGGGTTTTGTTTCGTATTTCCTTTAATGCCGAGAATGACCTCGATCGTTTTAAAATGCGAATAACCAGAGAGTGGAAATATGTTTTTGATATTTTGTTTTTAATATCAGTTCCATTCAGTTTATGATGTTTAGTCTGTAATAATATATTATGGCCTTTAAAGTATGTATGCGAACATAATAGAATTCCGAATAACGGGAAAATAGTGATTAGCCCTCGATGAAGGCAAAAATGAATAATAATATAAGACTTATCTGATGCATAAAGTCTAACTCATACTCTTTTTACGTATTTCTCATTGCTGTATGCTTCATCTGCTCATGGCTTGTGTTCAGTCCAAACTTATAAATCAACACTCTTCCTAGTAGTAATGTTTTCTTTTAGATTCTTTCTAGATTTTTACAAATAACTTTCTACAAAAGTCATTTACTCTGTACCCATCCATTCAGTTAACTTTATTTTTTATCCAGAAAAAAAATGGGTCGAGTTTTTCTAGAGCATATGGGTGATAATCGCCTTTTTTCTTGTGCTAATTGTGAAAATATTTTAACAAACAGATCAGAATTAATAAGAAATATAAATAATAATAATGTTACAATTGAAAACTTGTACTATAATAAAATTATACTATATTTTTTAATATTTTGGCTGTTATAAAAATAATCAGGAGTTAGCTGTTTTACTTAAAAAGAACACAATTTTTTTGGGAGTTAGACAGTTTTTATTTTAATCCTGCAAAATCATAACAAACTAGAAACTAGTGAAGCAAAACAGTTTTTTCTAAAATCTAATGCATAAAACTAATAATTGACAAAGAAAAATAATGATTAATTTTCAAATGGAATAATAGTACTCGTGATGATCGAAACGAATTACTTTTTTTAATTCTTGTAAATCATTGAACTTTTTATTTTTTATTTTACGTCGGGTTGCATATAAGCCTGGTAGTGCATTCCACTGTCGTAAGTAAGTTTTGTCGTAACTTTATTATCTTTTCTTTGTGGCAATATGCACCAATCACCCCCGAATCTTAATTTATAGTAAATATTTTCATCGGGATTATATTGCAGGGCACGTAAATCTGTAACTTAAAAAGAAAATTCATCACACTAAAAATATACAACGCATAATTTAAAGATACCTTGGGGTCACCTTTCATCTTTCTAGGTCTTATTGACTTAAAAAAATCACATCCTTTAAGTTTTTGAAAAAGTCATGGGTTAGATAATGGACACTATAAGGCTCAGGATTTTTTCTAGCTGTTTGGCATACTTCAATATACTCAGCAGGAACATTGATTATTTTATTCACTAACTTAACGTAACCTAACCGTTTTTCAATGGAGGATGCGTGCATACTGTCAGCTTTCATTTGAGTATGGCCAACTTCCAAGAACTTTTGTTCTATCGTTACATTATTTGTTATGGCTAAATTTAATAACGCATTACTCATGGTTGCATCTCTATTTTGATAAGTGCATCTGTCACTATAGAGTTAGAGTGGAAACATTAGAATGTAAAACACAATTGCCTGTACGTCCATTGTAAACACATATTTTTCTGTTTCTTTATCCTTCTCTCTTTCTTTCTAGGCTTCTTTTTTCTTTTCAATATGTAAAGTATGTGCGTCTTCTGAATATTGTCCTAATTTATGTGAAAAACAGATTTGACATTGATCCTTTCTTGGATGATATAAGGACAAATTTTTTAAATCCATCGCAGTATTAAAAGAGCATACAGATAGGGCTTTTACATTACGTTCCTTGCAACAATTGTTTACATAAATATCGTAAAGGGCCTTTTTAGTTGACCAATCAGGTATGATGTACTTTTTGCCTGTCGATGCTCTACAATAATGTGATTCCATAGTAGGTAAGTTATCATTTATTGATTTATTTTCCAATTCAAAAGAATTAGATTTCTTGGTTTTTTTAGATTCAATGGGTGGGATACTGTTTACTTCCTCTTCTCTTTTTGTCTTTTATGAACACTTTGTATTTGTCTTGTGTGCTTCTAGTTTGAAACACAGCATTTTCCTGTCCACAATGTGTTTAAAAACATTGTTTTGCATACTCTTATTAACTTTTTTCACCTTTTCTTACATTATATATAACAGAACAATTTCTTTTTGTTACAGATTCCTTTTTTCTGTCTCTGTGACGTTGAGTTTTTGCTATTTGTACTAACGCTGTACATAAATTCTTATGTACAGCGTTATGTTCTTATGTGCATGTATGTTCTTAAAGATATTTTGTCTGTCGTTTTCTGTAATCAAACAACATCTAATTTTACCATCTTCGCCCCGTTCCTGACATTTACATCTTGTCTGTAGTGTCCTAGGAGGTCTCAGAACTCTATTATTCCAAATGTTATTATCTTTCTTTCTTCCAAAATATATTTGCCCAGTTTATCTATTCTTTCTGTTTTCTTCATAAACCCAAGTAGATTTATCCACTTGGCATCTTTTTCTTTTTACTGGCCCCAAATTTTCAGATTGATTATCAGAATCAGAATTGTCTGAATAGTTCACCAGACCGAAACCTTCGTTAGATACATCACTAATTGGACTGGGAGTTAACTCCAAGTAAGAGATTTTAAAATTAATAAATCAAAAATTATTCAGAATAATTGTTTAAATAAATACAGTCCTTCTCAGAGCCTTTTTTCAGTGCGTCATTAATTGTGACGTCATATACTGTATTGGATGTGTCGAGTATTATTTCATGTAATTATTGAGAATTCTGACAGATGCCTAGTACATACGCTTACCTTTATATCACTAAATTACTTTATTAATAATTGAAGTAATTAATTTCTATTTTTTAATGAAAAACTGAAGCGCAATGGGAAGTCTCTTTAACACCCTCATAAAATGTATTTAAAATGGCAACAATTAAAGGAGTTAGACGGTTTGCATTATTCAAATTGAACCTTAAACGGATAGCTGTTTTACAGGTGGCGCGAATTAAAGAAAACTGTAAATATGTTAGGTATTTTAACATCATCAAACGACAGATTTTATTTATTTTTAACAGAAGGAACAATAATCTGAATTTCATTAAAAAGTGTAGTTAGTCACTTTACAGTTTAAGCCATCGATATGTAATAATTGGGCGAATAATCAACTTGTACAGTGTTAATTTAGATTTTTTTTAGCAGCTTCGATCTTAATAACCTTCGGCCTTCTTCTTTGACCATATTGGCAGGATTAAAAAAAAATGGCACATTATTTTGGCGATAAAATCCAAAATGAAATAATCACCTTAGTAGGAGAAAAAGTTAAAAAATATATAATTGAATCCTTAAAAATGTGCAAATATTTTTTTGGATTCGGCGAAGTTAGTAACACTACTGATCAAGGTTTCACTGATTTCATATTAAATTTTTTAAAGGAATCTGATATTAATATTATCGATATGCCAGGCCAGGCTTATGACAATGGTGGCAATATAAAAGACAAACACAATGGCCTACAAAAAAATCTTAGATGTTAATCCCAGAGCCTTTGTGTAGCAAAAAGCTCCCTTGAAGTTACCAATTTTTTCACTATTATTTAGAAACTATATGTCTTTTTTTCGGCATCACCATATCGATGGGATATTCTTTTAAAAGTGGTGCCTATTATCTGTTCACAAATTATTGATAGCACGAAATGTGCCTCAAAGTCATAAAACAGTCGTAAAATTTGTATCATCATAGACTTTCCTGAGGTGTTTATTCATTAAAATTAATATTAATAATGTTTTAATACTAATATATTTAGCAAAAAATAATTAAAACTTTCACGGCTAATATTGGTTATTGTATCATATTAATAAAAATAAGAATTTAACCATTAACAATTTTGTAAATAAGAATACCTTATCTCTTTGGATATTTCAATACTAATCTTCACGTTTAATCACTTTACTAGACCCTATTCGTTGCAAGATAATTAGGATGGAATTCCTCAGATTTTTAATAATATAATGGGTATAAAGATTCCGGCTTTGGCCACGTGTCTCGTCTGTTCAGTTTATACTCGAAACTTAACTTGAAAGGGTGAAGTTATTACGAACGAAAACAATTTTTTTGTTTTGTACGTTTTTGATCGCATGTAATTTACGGCTCGTCGGTGTCTCCGCGTCTGCGGCAGTAATTAGCGTCTTGAATATTTCTTTTGCGAATTATATGCAGTGCGTGAGTGACTTTTTATTCCATATGCCTACGAACCCAGTTTCTTGTAGTATGAAACTGGGCTGGAGATAAATTTCGAGAAAACCAAAATGATGGCTAATATAGTTCCCAGCGAAGGGATACAGATTAATAACAACAAGGTCGAATTATTGGATAAATACACATACTTGAGTCATGATATTAGAATAACCAAAGACAACCAAACATGCGAGCTAAATAGACGAATCACGTTGAAATGGGCGGCATATGGAAGGATGAGACATTTTTAAAACAAATATCCCAATTCACCTGAAAAGGAAGGCATTTAACCAATGCATCTTACCAGTCTTGACCTATGGAGCAGAGAGCCTAACTTTAGCTAAAGCTACTGCCGAAAAACTGAGGGTAACACAAAGGCGAATGGAGAGATCAATGCTGGGCCTGACCTTGAAAGATCGCGTGAGAAATGAGGAGATACGCCGACGAACTGGCGTACACGATATTATACTGCGAATCAATAAACAAAAGTGGAGGTGGGCTGGACATTTTGCTCTAGCAAAATGTTGCTAGAATTGAAGACGGAAGATGGACAAAGAGATTATTGGAGTGGAGATCAAGAGCCGACAAGCGAAGTCGAGGCAGACCACCCACCCGATGAACCGACGACCTAAGGACAATAGAAATAAACTAGATTGCAACAGCTAAAGATAGAGAGAACTGGAGACGGTTGGAAGAGGCCTATATCCAACAATGGATGTGAAAATGGTGCTGGATGATGATGATGATATCTACGAACATATACGTACCTTTCGCTCGTGCTCGGTTTGTTGGATTGTTTGTGATGGCTTCATCATCAACATCATCAAGTTTTACACCGGTACTGTTGCGTACAGTCGATAAGTCTGTCTATTCACCAAAAGAGAAGACTATTTTTCTGAATGTTCACGATGCTCTGCTTTCTCAGAATCCCACAAACACTGTTCGCAACATAGTCGAAAGTTGTGCCAACATGACTGGCGTAGGGGAGTCAACTATATATAGGTTCCTATCAGAAAGAAAAACGCGCTAACCCAAACACAAATGAACACTTAAAGAGGGGGAAAAAGCCTATTGAAATTGATAAATTTGCCAAAAATGGTATTTGAAGGAAAATTCATAGATTTTTTTTTTCAAAAAAGAAATACCAAATCTAAACAAAATTTTACAAGAAGTTAGAGACGACCTAAATTTGCCTAATATCGAACGAACTAAATTGTGGCAAGTTTTAAAAGAATTAAATTTCCAGGGGGAGAAATCAGACCGAAAATCACTTTTGATTGACCGGGAGGAGATAATATGTTGGAGAAGAAATTATCTAATATCCATACGAAAATTCTAGGCTGAAGGAAAGCCAATCTTCTACCAGGATAAAACGTGGGTCAACTTAGGTCATACCTACTCTAAAAAGAATTTGGTCAGATAAAAATATATTAAGATCCAGGCAAGCCTTTATGGAAGGTTGGTCTACTGGTATCTCCCTACCTCCTGGTAAAGGCAATAGATTAATAATTTCTCACACTGGTAGTGAAAAAGGATTTGTTAAGCATGGTTTGTTGGAATTTCAGTCCAAAAGCACAAAAGACTATTACGAGGAGATGACAGCTGATGTTTTCGAAGAGTATTTTGAGCAGATGATTGAACACATACCACCAAATTCAATTATAGTATTAGATAATGCACCTTATCATTCGCGACTAGTAGAAAGACTTCCAACGACTGCGTGGAAGAAACAGGATATTCTTGACTGGATGCGGAATAAGTATCTGCCTTACAAGACGGAATGGTAAAAGCCGAAATTTTAAAAATTACCCTGCAACACAAATCTAAGTTCAAGAAATACGTATTTGACAAAATGGCGGAAAGGCGATACATCACAGTCCTTAGACTTCCACACTTCCACCCTACCACTGCGAAATAAATCCAATTGAACTCATTTGGGCACAAATAAAAAGTTATGTGGCTAGAAAAAAAATTTTTTTTGGACCTATTTTCTATCCTTCCATTGTTGGATATAGGTCTCCCCCAGTTCTCTCCATCTTTCCCTATCTTGAGCTGTTCTCTGCCATATGGGACCTCCTTGTTTCCTGATGTCATCTTTCCACCTCATCTGTGGTCTGCCTCTTGATATCTTTGCATTGTATGGACGCCACTTTCCGATGGCATTGTTCCATCGTCCGTCTTGGAGATGTTCATTGTGTCCAGCCCATTTCCATTTCAGTTTTGCTGCTTGTTCTATCGGGTCTACTGTCTTTGTTCTGGTTCTGATCCACTGGTTACGTTTTTTATCTCTAACTGATACACCCAACATTTGTCTCTCCATCTCCCCAATACGGCATATAAAATACAAGCTGTACGTGAATTGTTATGCGAGTCTTTACTTCTAGTAATGTAATATTTCATTCTACATCTAATAATGTAAATGTAATCTTTTAAATTTTTCAAAAATATTTATTAGTTTTCTCCGGATTCGAAAATAATGGATACATTTAAAACACATTGAACATTTTGCCAGGCGACATTTGGTGTCTTTTGCCTTAATTAAATAAATGTATCTTTTACAAATGGCAAGAAACTTTTTATTTTTGAATAAAATAAAGAAGTTTTATTTTGGTTTTTACTATTATATCGTATTACCTATCCTCTCTGTATGTCAGTTCTCTAATTAGGGTTAAACTTGTAGTGAGCTATCGACAAATTGTGAACCGACTATAGGTTAACGCTAAAACCGCTCTCTGATAGCCGGTGGGAGATTCAAATTGATGCCGTAAAGACATAGGAATGAATTTGAAAAAGTTTATGATGCACTGTTCGCCCTTTGTAATGATACATCTAGAGATAATGAGAGAGTGATACAAGGAATACTGCAAGTTCCCTGATGAATAAAATAAAATCATTTAAATTTATATGTTTATTAGTTGTTGGATACAATATTTTATTAAAAATAAATGTAGTTAGCAAAATCATGCAAAAATCTGACGTGATTTTATCTGTACATAGCTGTACAAATGTTAAATGTAATTAAAATGTTTTTAACATGCATGAGATCTGACAATTGCATTTCTTGCACCAGGGCTGCAAAACCTCTAGGCTCGGCCCTGGTTTTCTTGTATCTTCATCAGAAAATTTCTTACTGGTTATGTCTTATTCACATCATAAGTATAAAGCAAAAAAATTAAAATAACCCTCCCAGGTCTGCACAATCCATCACTGAGAAAATGTATAAAAGTAATTACTCCGAAAGTTGAACGTGTTCAGGTCCAAAGACATACGTCAAAGCGGAAAATCTTACATGCGATTATTATGTATTAACGAAACTCGCAGCAAACTTTTTCCAATAAACTTGAAATCTTTCCCGATATCTCGGTCTGGATTTAAGCTCGAAGCGGTGTCAGTGCCGACCCCGGCCCCATCCTAATTATGATATGGTGTCAGGTAATACGATATATCTCCAGAGAGACGGCAATTGGCAAAGCTCCGCTGCCGATATTGGATTTATTACCGAAGATTTCGGGGGATTGCCTTGCCGGAGTTGCTTTTGACTCTATCGTATTAAAAGAGTCTCGTTTTCTTTCCTAAATGCGAATTGCCCGAAGATGAGTACACTATAAGTCGATATTAAAAATGTATGTGTTCGTTAAGAATGTCTGAGGAATCTCTTCTTTAATAAATCGTGTATGGTTTCTGACCAAAGTATAATACATTATAATACAGTCAAAGTTGGCTGAAAACATCAATTTGCATATATACTGTTCGCCGTTTTCTTTTTTCTTGTTCTTTTTTTTTCTGTCGTAATATTGTCGAATTTTGATAGAATGATACGTAGCTACGATACTTGCCGATATCATACACAGTTTTATCTAATTTTGAATCTTATTTACTTATTTAACGGCCCCTAGTCCCCGGCAGACCTTAAGTGGTCAGGGGGTGCAAAGAATCCCCGCGAGGAGGAACCACCCGAAAGTGGAATACATTAATAACCAATCCTTGGTACGAATAGGCACTTGGAACGTACAAAGTATGTTTGAACCCGGTAAAGTTCAAAATACTATTCGTGAAATGAAAAGACTTGGAGTGGACATATTAGGTATAAGTGAGATGAGATGGTTTGGTTCTGAAAATGTATCCATCGACGACTACACAATATACTACTCGGGGAACGAACAGCAGAGACACTGGAATGGTGTAGGCCTTATAGTAACAGAGCAGATTAAAAAAGCAGTAATTGATTTCATACCCTATTCTGATCGAATGCTTCTTTTGAAATTACAGAGTAAGCCCGTAAACATAAACATACTCCAAGTTTATGCACCAACTGCTGACAAGTCGGATGATGAAATAGAGCAGTTCTATGAGAATCTCCAAGAATGACTTAAAATGACAAAGAGTTATGAAACAACATTAATCGTAGGAGATTTTAATGCCAAAGTGGGTTGTGGAAAAGTGGAATGTATTTGTGGAAATTACGGACTGGGCAATCGTAATGATAGAGGTGACAGACTACTACAATTTTGCCAGGAGAAACAACTAACTATCATGAACACATGGTTCAAGCTACCAGTACGGAGGCTATATACGTGGAAATCACCCGCAGATAATAAAAACAATTGTGTCCGAAATCAAATCGATTACATTATTATAAACCAGCGATATAAAAATGCAGTAACGGATACAAGAACATACCCAGGCGCAGATGTTCCATCGGATCACAACCTACTAGTGGCTAAATTAAAAATAAAGTTCAAAATGCTAAAAAAGGCTGTCAAAAGAAAAACCGACATCAATTTACTTAAACAAGAAAATATACAAAGTATGGTAAAGACTAAACTCAACGAGGAATGTGAAAGACTCCAAAGAGAGTTATCACCAACTACAGAAGGCTTATGGACTGAAGTCAAGAATGCTTTTACTAGCGCCGAGAAATATATAAAAGACACTAATAACAAAAGAAAATCTAAACCCTGGATGACACAAAAAATTCTGGGAATGATGGATACTCGAAGAGCCTACAAAAATAAAAATAATGAAAAATATAGGGAGATACATCGTCAAATCAAGAAAGAAATAGCTACCGCAAAAGAAAATTGGATGATAGAAAACTGCCAAGAGATCGAAGAATTAATAAAGAAACACGACAGTCAAACGCTTCACAAAAAAATAAAAGATCTAGCTGGAATGACAAAACAAAGACTCCCTTGTAGATTAACAAACGACGAGAATGAAACGATATGGGAATTAAGCGATCTAAACAACGTATGGGGACATTACATAGAAGAACTATTCTCGGACACACCACTAAACAACATAATATATAAAAACCATGAAACCAGTCCTCCTATATTAAAACAAGAAGTAGAGAGAGCAATCAAAAACGCAAAAAATGGGAAAGCCCCTGGCCCCGATGACATACATACGGAAGTCATAAAGCTACTGGAAGAGAAACATTTAAATATAATCGTCAAATTATTTAATCAAATATATACAAGCGGTGAAATTCCACAAGACTGGTTAAAATCAGTCTTTATTCCCCTTCCAAAAACTAAGGGAGCAAAGAAGTGTGGTGATTTCAGACTTATTAGTTTAATGTCGCATATGTTAAAGTTATTCTTGAAAGTTATTCACCAACGCATTTATAAGAAATGTGAACAGGATATCAGTGATGAACAATTTGGCTTCCGAAATGGATTTGGGACACGGGAAGCATTAACCAGTTTTATTATACTGCTGCAAAAATGTCGAGACCAAAAAAAGGATCTCTTTTTATGTTTTATTGACTATCAAAAGGCCTTCGACAAAGTAAAACATGATAAGCTGATGGATTGCCTTCACAAAAAGGGACTAGACGAGAACGATTTTAAAATTATCCAAACGCTGTATTTTAACCAAACTGCAGCAGTTAGAACAGAAGCCGGTGACACAGAAATATTCAATATCAAGCGAGGTGTACGACAGGGTGTGTATTGTCACCACTACTTTTCAATATATATTCGGAAGAAATCTTTGCACGAGCACTAGAGCAATCAAGAGAAGGTGTTAAAATTAACGGCAGAGTTCTAAATAATGTACGATACGCCGACGACACGGTCCTAATTGCAGAGAGCGCACAGGATCTCCAGACACTCTTAGATCGCGTCAGATCGATCGGAGAACAATACGGCCTCAGCATTAACGTCAAGAAAACAAAAACAATGATTGTCTCCAAAACATCCATCCATCCACCCATGGCTTTAAACGTGAATGGTAACATTATCGAAAATGTCGAGAAATTTCGATATCTAGGGTGCTGGATAACGAAAGATATAGATCCAGACATAGAAATAAAATCGCGAATTGAACAAGCAAGAAATGTCTTTTTAAAAATGAAACAAATGTTTACGTCCCAAACACTCAATCTCAAAATCCGATACCGAATGCTGAAATGTTACGTTTACAGCACCTTACTATATGGAATGGAGGCCTGGACCTTCAAAATCAACTCACTCAGGCGTTTGGAAAGTTTTGAAATGTGGTTATTTCGAAGGATGCTGAAAGTCCCCTGGACAGCGCATATGAGCAACGAGCAGGTCCTACACAAGATGGGTACCGACAGAGAACTCTTAAAAATAATGAAAACACGGAAAACCTCATATTTGGGACACATATACAGAAATGAGAAATACCAGCTACTGCAGCTTCTTATAGAGGGGAAGGTAGAAGGAAAACGTGGTCCTGGTAGACGGCAGGCGTCCTGGTTGAAGAACATTCGTGAGTGGACTGGTTTGGATTCTCAATCTTTAATAAGAAAAGCCAGGGACAGAAATGATTTTGCTGAGGTTATCGCCAACCTTCATTGAAGACGGCACCCAAAGAAGATTTACTTAGTGATGGACGAATAGCTTTCGGCTCTAGTTGTCCATACTTTGTCTACTACTATTGTTTCACCATAGCTCTTTCTTATTGACTCCATTGTCTATCATTGTATAATCATTCTAATTTTTACTTTCTTAATGTTTCTTTTTTGTTTCAGTTATGACTACAACACTTATCTTATGCTTTTTCAATTCGTCTATTATTTTTTGTTACTTAAGCCCTAAATTGTATAATTATAACTTAAGTATATTTCACGAATTTGTAATTAATTTGGATTATCGCTAGACATTCGATATCCAATGATCCATCCACTCTACTGTACAGCATTAGTAAATTGTTCTGGTAATGAAAATATCAAACAAGTTTTTAAACAATAAAAATACACCTAATCCACAAGATTAATCAGCATTTTTTCTTAAAACAAGTTTTCCTAAGATTGTTTGTAAACTACATGTCACCTGGTCCATCCTGATTTTTTTGACAAATGCCCACTTCTTTGTTGTGGCTACACAGCACAGTACTGACTCCGCTTTAGCGGTAGCAATATCAGTAGGGTGTAGCATTTTCAATTTCATTGATTCTTTTGAGTATATTGAAACCTCCTCGTATAAAAAAATATATTAACAACTCCTTATATATTTTTAAAAAATGAAACGAGAATTTTTCCGTGTTGTTAGTTCGTATCTTTCAAAGTACCCAAAAGTGTTTCGTCGCCGAGTAATAAAACCATTTGAGAGTTGTTTATTTTACTTCGGCAATTCCTTTTCAAGTTTATGCGTCGCAAAAGGATATGTACGTCGTTTCGTGGTGTCTTGTTATGTCAGCGTTTGTATGTATGCGTTCAATTTTAATAGAATTTCTTCACTATCGTTGGAGCCGCGGTGAAAAGCGGTCAACGTTATGTCCGAATTTGACTTCAAATTCGAAATGTTCCTCGTTGTTTGTGTTTTTTTATGAAGACGTTTGTTCGTCTTTTTTTATGAAGAAAATGTGTAGCAGTGTGAAGTTAATGGTTCAGTAAATGTTTGAGTGAGGAATGGAAGAATCGTCGATTCCATCCTTGTTTTGTTTCTCCCTGGTTATCATCCAAGGCTTTTGGCAGTATGGAGATAGATTTGTTCGAGATATGAAGATATGGAGATAGATAGTTGTGTTCATTACACAGAGAGTAAAGCCCTCAGTTCCAGTTATGGTTTCGGATATTCCAGTGGCGTCTGGTTCCACAAATTCTAGTGCATTTTGTTAGTGAAAATCCAGGTAACTTTTTGATCAAATTTTAAAGTAAAGACAGACAATTTTTTTTGAATTAAATAATTGCTTTCGTTGACATTTAAAATTGTAAATTTTAGGTTTTGAGATGAGCTGTCAATTTGTGTTTAGTTTTTTTTTTTGACTATTAGTTTGTTTTATTTTTAAACAAGGTTAACCTCCATATAAATTTGTAGTTTTATGTAGTATCTCCAACTCCTGGAGTTTGTAAGCGGATGACACGTAAGTTTTTGTATTTTGTATTTCTCCATTTTGTAACTGTTTGTGGTGACACATAAATAAAAGTTAAATTTTATTTGCTTAACTTTTTATTTATTTTTTTTTGAGCTAACCCTTTTTGAGTTTATTTGAAAAAGATATGTTTTTTAGATTTTGATTTTGTTTTCTAATTATTTCCCTAGTTACAACTAGTGGTTGTAATAGGCACAATTAGGCACCTCAAGTAGCGCCCTATATTAAATTCCTTGAGGTGTTTCTTGTTTATTTTTATTTTGTTTATCGCAAGCTCCCTTTATTTCATTTTTTTGTAGTTGCCCCATTCCAATGCCTTTATCTTTTACTTATCCACGACCCCAGCTCTCCTACGAAACCCTGAGTGCCGTTCGTATCAGTAGCGATTATTTTGCTTGCCCTATCTCCACCCCTAATTTTCTATCTCCATTATTAATGCCCCCTGTGGTAGGCAAAATATTATCGTTACAGCGGTAGCAATAGCAGTAAAAGTAAAAGTCAAGGCCAGCAAAATTAAAGGAACTATAGCCCAGTCACAAATAGTTGCGTATGCGGATGATTTACTTCTTCTGGGAAGAGACGAGAAAAGATTAAAAGAAGCAGTAACAATCCTGGCAAAAGAAGAACGGAAAAGAGGTCTAGAAATTAACGAAAGAAAAACAAAATATCTACTCTGCTCTAGAAGAGAAGATAACAGAACGAGCGAAATTAAAATAGAAAACTACACTTTTGAAAGAGTTTACAACAATTTAAATATTTGGGAGTAATAGTGAATGGCCAAAACAAGAGAAGTGAAGAAGTAACGGAACGAATACTAGCAGGCAACAAAATATACTGGAGATATCATAGGCTTATGAAGGACAAGAACTTATCGAGAAATACAAAACTGAAAGTACACAGAGTTGCAATCAGACCAGTAGTTACGTACGCAGCTGAGACATTGTGTCTCATGGAAAAAGATGAAGAAAAATTGAGAATTTTCGAAAGGAAAATCCTCAGTCGGATTATGGACCCGATAAGAATGAACAACGAAGAAATGAGAAGAAGAATGAACCATGAACTAAGAGACATAATGAAGGGAGAAGATATAGTTAGATTTATTAAAGTACAGAGGTTGAGATGGCTTGGACACATAGAAAGAAGGAAAAACGACCTACTGAGTAAGAAGATGGAAACCAGCAACTGAAAGACCAAGTGGCAGACCCAGAGAGAGATGGGAGGATCAGGTCATGAGGGATATCACAATTCTGGAACTGAGAAACTGGAGGGAACTATGCACATATCGAAATGAGTGGAAGAAAATTGTAACGAAAACCAAGTCATAAATCACACTTTGACAACATACAAGTGGAATACGGAGTAATCCACCATAATACCTGAATCAGAGAGTAAGAGCGGCATATATTCCACCTAGAATGAAAAGCCCTGATGATGATGATCATGATATTTTCTAAATAATCAGCTAACGCAACCACTTTCTTTTTGGGATTTCTTGCTTATGTTCTGTTTTACCTTCCTTTTCTCAACATTGAAGACAATTTCATGTTAATTCACAAGTTGATGAAAAGAGTCGTAAACTTCAAATGTGTACGCAAAATACTTACAAAGTGAAGTAAATATTTGAAAAAGCTTCTTAAACTTAAAATTTCTCAACAATTACAAATATATCGTATCTATTAAGACCAAACTTCTCGTCACTTGACAGTTATTTAGCACTTGATGTCAAAACCAAATAAAGTTTAGTGGCTGTAGCTACTGCACATATATTTTTTAACGGTATTGCTGCACAACCAAAGAATCTTTCTAAATATCGGATCAATTAAAAAGGCAATGACTCCTCGAGAAACGTCGTTCCCATAAAATTGTCTAAAGCAATTTTAATCCATGCGAAAACAATTAAGTCCAATTAGGACGTTTGTTTTTGTGTGAGAATGAAGGATGTCAAAAATCAGGCTTAATTGAGCTTGGGTGCCCATAAATTGATTTATTAGAACAAATGTACTTTTATCATATGATAATTATGGCCGAAGCTTGTCGGAAAAAAACGTAAAACAAAAGACCACTTAAGGAATTTAAACCGTCAAAGGATTTATTTCGGCAGCTGTATTTTCGTTAATTAGCTGTAATATTATGGGACACACACTCATGCTGATATGTCTTTACTTGACGAACGTTTCGAGGCGATTCGGGAAGGAAATGATGTGGCAGAATTTTTAAACTCCTATGATGAGTGTTCTATCATAGGTAGTCATTAAAAATGAACGATAACGTTCAAAATGCCAAAGTAAATATATAATTAAATATATTTATTACCCAAAAATTTAGTTAATTGCTATATAAAACATAAATGTATTAGTTTTCAATATTTAAACATAAAATATTTGACATATAACATATATAGGCGAACTTCCGGCATCTTTAAAGAACTGGAACACTTCAACTAAGGGAGACAACCCGTACAGAACAATTAGATAGGTCCAAATTCCTTAATATGGCAGCCCCAACACGAGAATACCTAGCTGATGGTTGGTAACCTGCACATAGTCCAAGTGAGAGCTGACGAAAAGCAGACCATAACGGACATTCTCCATCAGAGTTTATTTTTTTTGCTAGAATCATTTTAGAATGTACCTTGTACCAATAATCACGATATGCCCCACTTGCAAACTTTGTGCTTAGTTTTTTATTTAACAAAACCTAAAAAAAATCAAAAATGTTTGCTTTTTGCACCAATATTTTTGCCCATAATTCGAGAGATATTGCTCCTACAAAAAAAATATTTGACTAGCTAGAAATGAAGATTTATTGTTTATTGTTTAAAAAATAGCAATAATTGAGAAAAAAGTGCCAAAATGGAGATCTGATGGAGAAAGACCAAGGCTAGTTAAGGACAAATAATTTGGTATAATGAAAGATTAAAAATAGCCGAACATGGAACATGGACAGGGACAAGGGTGAGAACAAACAGGAGCTTAACGAACAAATAAAATAGAAAAGCATAAATAGCAGTTATAATTGAAAGATAAGAAAAAATTAAAGGGAATAAAAGACTTAGATGGTTTTGTAATGATTTGCAGCGGAGTATAATTAACAAGAGCTAGAAGTAGACTCGCAATACAAATACCAATAAAATACAAGGTTGCAGTTACATGAACGAAATATTAGTACCAACTAGGTCTAAGATAGAAAGAAGGTAATCTTCTTAGGGTGTCCGTCCGTTCCGAATGTTCGCGATCATTCTGGATATGATGACTTTGTTGGTTGCTATGGGGAATAGCTGTGTTGAGGTCCTTCTATAACATGCTCTCAGGTTAGCAAGCCAGGATATTCTTCTTCGTTCTGGTGCCCTTTTTCCTTCAATTTTACCTTGGAAAATGCATTGGAGCAGCTCGTATTGGCCTTAATGTCTCATTATATGTCCTAAGTACTGCATCTTACGGCTCTTCACGATATTGACCAAATCCGAGATGTAAATTCGCAGGTTATTGAGCTTAACTTAACATTTATTGAGATGCCCTCATCAATATATTTTAGAGCCTCTTCAAAAATTTGCTCCGAGTACAAATTGAAAGAAAGACTGTACTTGATAATAATAGGTGTAGGTATAAGCTCATGAAGATGGGAAAAAATATCATTTTTAATCCCACAATCAATTGCTCTACACGCTTTATGATCCTTATTTTTTTCTCTCTAATTTCTATCACCTTTCCCGTTTAAAGTCCTTTTCTGATTCATCTAACCATCTTTTTCTTGGTCGACATACTCTTCTTTGGTCACCCATCTCTGTATTTCTCAATATTATTTCGTATTCTTTCTTCTTTCTTTCCTTTAAATATCCCAATCCTATTCACAATAAATTAGTAACATTTACAGTTGCTAAATAGAGAACTACACGCTATGTAAAGGAACAAATTACGTATTATTCTTTATTTTTGGACAGATTGTAATTTTAATTGGAGTTTATAATAAACAATATCCCAACCATCTTAATCTTGATCCTTTTACGACTTCGGATATTGCATGTTCTTTCAAAAGACTCATGATTTCGGCATTGATTCTTCTTGTATATAACTCCCCCTCTTTAATACCTCCAAAATTTCTTCTTAATATTTTCCTCTCCCATATTTGTATTTGATCTTCTTGTGTTTGGTTTAGTATTCATTTTTCGCTTGCATAAAGGACTCAAAACTCTTTTGTATACAAATCATTAATGTGTTGCTTGTGTGAGTCCATTTCAAATAGGTAAAGAAATAATAAATAAGCCTTACTCACAATCAATTTAATTTAACTATCCAGACGACCAGTTTCGCTTTCTACAATATGCAAATCATCTTCAGGTCTCGACACAAAGTTAAATAAATGCTGAAATAATAATAAACCCATATTAGGGTGTTGTCTAATAAAGATAAACAAAGTAGATGTTATAAAATTACAATATTTATGCCAATATTACATGTCTGTGGTTTTTCAAAATGAATAAAAAGGAATAAAAAAGTATAAAAAGTTTTAACAGACAAGGTAAGACCCACAAATTATTATAAAATAGTCTATTAAATTGTAATAAATTAATAAATGAGCAAATAAATAAAACATTACTTACATGCCGGTACTCTATTAATTGATGGATGGTAGAACATGGTTGAAACTATCATGTATTGTTGAATGGAGAACTTAAGTCTGCTATTGTAGTTGTTTGACAATAAACGGAAAGTTCTTGAGGAGATAGATTTGATCCAATGAAGTAGAGATAGGTGTAATGTGATTGTTTGTTAGATGAAAGTGATGTTCTATACCATTGAATTATTTAAAAGTTATTTATACTTATTCAAGAGATATATTTATGAAATGTGTGTTATTTATTGAGATTTTGTTTTATGAAGATGACAGTTTTATGACAATGAATAAGATTAGATTTACAAATTGTGTGGGTGTGCAATTCTTTCAACTTGTAATTATCAAATTTCTTTGATAAAGTTCTATTGGCATAAATGGTAAATTATTGCAAAGTCAAATATATTATTAAAGTTATATACTTGATAATATATGGGTTAATATACTTGATAATAAACCCATATATATATATATATATATATATAATATATATATATATATATATATATATAATATAGGTTTATTATTATTTTAGCATTTATTTAACTTTGTTTCGAGACCTGAAGATGCTTTGTATATTGTAGAAAGCGAAACCGGTCGTCCGGATAGTTAAATTAAATTGATTGTAAGTAAGTCTTATTTATTATTTCTTTATCTATTTTTTTCTTTTGTATACATTTATTTTGGCTCTAACCAGGATTTCTGTGTCTGATTGACCTAAAGAAAGCGTTTGACAGAAAGAATCAAAGATGTTATCCATCTTCTGTATAATAGAGAAGTTCCCCCAAATATTATAAAATCTATTGAAAACATCTACCAAAACAACAAAATGGAAGTCAGAATTAATTGACAACTTACAGAACCAATAGAAATAGGCAGCGGAATAAGACAAGGGTCCCATGCTCTCCAATTTGAATATGGATGAAATCATCAAAAGCGTAAACAAAAGAGGATACAAAATCGGAAACAAAGAAATAAAAATACCTTGCTATGCAGACGACGCAATATTGATCTATCTATATTGATTAAACGAACCAGATGTAAAATAGAAATTGATGACACCAATATTGAACAACTAATGGAAAATGGAAGTAAAATACACTGTCTAGCTATGGAAACCTGGAGAAAGAAGTGAGAGATCAAGTACAAAAAGCAAATATACTGGCAGGATGTCTTAAAAACACTATATGGCGAAACAGACACTTTAACACTTAGATAAAGTCAAGTAAAAATTTAGTTGCATGTACCTAAACGTACTGTAATTTCTTAGTTATTCGTTAAGAAACTCTTCAACTGAATTGTATGGTCTTTCAGATTATAGGCTTTTGTCAATTTACGGAACTTAAGGAAAGAAATTGTAGATATAAGTAGCAAAGGGATGGTTTTATAATTTTTTTGCCGAATATATATTATATAGATTTAGATTTAGTTTTTAGATATAGATTTTTTGCCGAATATAGATTTCTTTACTAACTCAATGGACGGGATCGGTAAATACATATTAAAGGTTGAATTTCTGGTGGAGTAGTCATGATTAGGTCTTGCTACAAAAACATGTAGGTGTTTACGAATTAAGCTCAGTTTCTAAAATATATAAAGAGGGAAGAGTTAGAATCCCGTTATTTTTGAAGTAGCTTCTGCAATGTGTTTATTCTACTGAGGCCAAAAAGATACCGTATTGCTCTTTTTTGTAATTGAAAAATAACATGAGATTGGGCAGCTGTACTAGAACCCCAAAAAGGAAGACCATATCGAAGATGAGTCTTTGAATAAAGAAAAATATATTATTTTGGAAGATGCCAAATTGATTTCCTTCGAAACAGATCTTATTGCATAGCAGGCTGAGGTTAGTTTCTATTTGTAAGGGACTTTTTGAGGTTGCTGTCTATAAAAATACCAAGTTACAGAATCAACGATACTAATCTGGTTTTATTAACAAGCAGGGGTTGAAGAGCTCCTTTATAGGATAATACTACTGTCTTATCAGAAGTTATAATTGCATGAAGAGTTGCAATATTGAGCTCCTCCAGGTAGTACTGGTATCATCAGCAGAAAGAAAAATTTGTCCATTAATTTTTAAGTTAGTGATATCATTTACAAGGAAAAGAAAAATTAGATGACCTAGTAATGAACCTTGTGGTACTCCACATACAATGCTTTTGTGACTAGGGTGAGTATCATTTACTCTAACTAGTTGTTTCCTATTCCTCAAGTAAGATTGTAACCAATTTAAAGAAATACCTGGAATTCCGTAGAAAATTAGTTTTTTATCAAAATGTCGTGATTTACACTTTCAAAACCTTTGGCATAGTCACAGAAAACAGTTGCAATGTAAAGATTATTGTTTAGTGGTTGACAGACCTCATGTAGTACAGAAAATATAGCATCACTGGTATATTTATTAGATAAAAAGCCGAACCGACTTTGTGATAAAATTTTCAACGAGTAAGGACATGAGTCTGGCTTTTATAAGTGTCTCAATAATTTTGGATAGGACGGTAGTAAGGCAATAGGTTTATAGTTGCAGAAATTCGATTTTTTACTACCCTTGTAAAGAGGAATAATAATGGCTGTTTTTAGAGACTGGAAATATACCCTTTTCAAATGCAGTATTTCGTTGAAGATCCACATACATACTCACGCAGAGCTGCATAAATACATGATGTAGGTGATTCTTCAGTCTTGCGTATATTTCTACAAAATTCAATTGTTGAAAGAATTAGATGAAGATTACTACGACCGTAGTAATCTTCCGTACAGTTTCAGCAAGATGGAGCTCCAGCTCATTTTGGTGTAAATTTTCTGCGTTATGTAGATCAGACATTTTCCGGACGACGGATTATTAGATTAGGTAGTAGTGAATGGCCTCCTGGTTCACCCGATATGAATCCTGAAGATGATTTTTATTGTGGATACTTGAAAAATAGAATTTATGAAACTAAAAGTGTTGCAGAGTTAAAGCAAAGAATTATCGATGAATCCATATTAATTTCTGGACAAACTTGGAGACAATTCTTTTTCTTCTGTCAAATTAACAACGGAGGACATTTTGAACACTTGATTAGGTAGGCATTAATTTAGCAATGTAGTAAACTCTTAATTATTATATTAAATATGTACAAATTAGTTGTTTGTATGTAGTTTGAATAAAAATATTTATTGAGGCAATTAGGATCTAGCGTTTCTAGGCTTTTGTTTTGTTTTTCTAATATGTTCCTGGCTACATAAACTCGAAAGTATTGTATAATGTTAAACTGGTATTGAATTGGAGATTTCAATAAGGAAACAATACACAGAGTGTTGTATTTAAAAAACCAAAATGACTAATGATGTCATAAAAAAATGGCAAAAAGTCTGGCAACATTACAAACATTGTCAAATTTCAAATCTTCAATTTATATTCCAAAATAGGTGTAATTATCCTGATTTTTGTTTAATTTGGACCTTCAGATAATTAGATGTTTCCAGACTTTTGGCCCACTCTGTATATTTAAGAACACTTTGGCACTCACGGACAAATTTTTGGGTTGATGTAATTGTTTTTAACAAATCAAGAATTTTTTAACAAAGTTAACAAACCTGTGTCACCGAAAACACCAGAGTTAAGTGATGTTCCGCAAGGATCTTTTTTGGATCCACTACTACCACATTTGTATTGAATACATTGGTAATCTTGAATCTCAGATAAAATCAAAAAAAAATCGTTCTATCATGTTTTCAAATCGTGTTCGGTTAAATGTTCACTATGAATAAAGATATAAGTGCAGTGAAGAATGAGAATATGGGAAAATAGTAACATATAGAGGATACATCATTTATGTTTTTTAAATAACGAAACATATAAAATCAGAATTTTGGTGTTTATTGAAGGTAAACTAACTGCACGAACAAATACTTACCATGTCGGGATAGTATAATGAGGTTTTTTTTTCATGGTTTTCCCTCATAATTTACTATGGAATCACTAACAGGAGAATTTTACTGTCATCATGTCATGTGTTTGTCTTTTTAAAGACAAATTACATGCTATGATTTTTTTCTGACGGATATTCTCAAGTTAAAGTTGATTTCATGTAATCGAATGAACTATCTTATAAGTAAAGTCGTCCCAGGAACGCAACTCAACAATATTGGCAATATCATTTTAAAGTCGTCTACTTTAAAATGCATAATGTATGTCTGAATTGTCTATATAAATGAGTCAGATAAAATTAAATTATTAGAAGAATTATTCACTATGTAAAAAAAACAAAATTTGTTTAATTTACTGTTTGTATTTTGAGAACGATTTCCGAAGTGAAAATTGAAACGTCAATAAACGTGTTTTTATCTTTAATTGTGGCTTATTCCCAGTTAAATAGTAATTAATATAATAACTTTGGTGTAACCATTATAAAAATGTAAACTGGAGCATGGGAAAACATTACTAAAGAGCAAATATATTTAGCAATATATGTCTGTTGAGATCTTCGTAGAGTATAGAATTGTTAGTTTTGTTAGACAAAAAGCAATATTGGATGAACCCATGCAATAAAAATGGCGCAACCATCTCATTTGATTCCGTTGAAATTAAATTCTCATTTAACAGTGCATTTGAAGATGCTAGTGTTAAATATGCATGTCGCTCATATTCCCCGCCAATAAGGCGTGTACTTCTAGCTTAAAGCCTTAATAATTGCTCATTTGTACTTTATGTTATAAAAAGAGGCATAAAAAATTTATATATTAATAAATCTTGTAATCTATTCCCCAACATATTCTTACTAAACAAATATATAAAACATTGAGTATAATGTAGCGAATAATTTGTGCCTTTTGTTTCTTATTCAATTTTTGAGGATTAGCATTTACATTCATAAAGAAACCTGTACTTACCTTCTCGCCCTTTGGGTGTCACGATGGTAAAGGCGCTACTACCCGGCGGGCTCGAATTGGGAGAATCGGAGACGTTTACTTCGGGACTCCCGGAATCATCCCTATTAGACCCGTTACTGAAGTCCAACGGCATCGTGGGATGAGTGCTCAGTTCCAAAGTCATCTTCCAAATTATCTACAAGCTAGCAAGTTCTTAAACATCACTAAACTTTGTCCAATTGAGAGGAATGTCACAGTCTGAACTCAAGAAATGTCACTAAGTCCTAGGGAATGTCACTTTGAAAAGGAATGTCCGCGTTTCAGTCACTTTTTTACGGAAAGAGTTGCCCTTCAGGCGTGTGGACCCATTATCACCCGACGATGTACTGTCTGAAGCCGAATCTCGCGGACTGAAGTGGATAAAATGGAATAGGTGGCGCGATCGCGAGAGATACGCAGGCGATTGTCGACCGTATCTAGGGTGGCTTTAAGTGAAAGGGGCGGGGCGACGGAACGAAGCACCGCCTACCGCTAGGATGGATTTAATGAATGAAATAGTAAACAGTTTAGCTGGGAATTTTGACATCGTCTATGATTTTGATTAAGGTGAGACGGAAAGAGTTTGTGAAGATGATATCGAAAGGATTACATACTTATAATGTATGTAATTTTTTACATAAGTAAAAAATTACTCATCGGATATGATCGAACCATGATACAGGACAAGCCAATTGGTTGATAAAATAAAAGGTTAGTTAAATATTTTAAATATAATATATAGACCAGGCCAATTTTCAAAATTTGAAATTTTTCGTGAGCCGCAATTTAAAAAGTTGAAAAATTAAAAACATAGATATTAAAAAATATTTTTACAAAAAATTGTAGGTATTTACTTAAACCTAAACATTTTAACATAAGTATAAATCTGTGAAAAGAAGCCATATTTTGATATATCGAGTTTCGCTAAGTTTACAGGAGAGCTATTTTAAGATAAAATGTCTCTAGTAAATCTAAATATTAACGGACAATTTATAACTAATAATTTTCCTAGAGCTTAAATACCAATTATTGAAAGAGTTAAGTATGTAAGTGAATTTTTGTTAAATATCAAAGTTATTAAAGGTTGTTGAACATAACAAGTTTTGCCATCTTCTACTTGACCATGTTTTTGTAATCGGAAAATCAATAATACGACTAAAAAACAGAAAGTTAGCTTTTTTGTACAAATACCTACTTACAATTTAATTTTTGGTTGATGTTTACCTACTAGGGAAAGAACTCAACATCTCATGAAATGAATATAACTTTAATAAACAAAAAAAGTTGTACAAAGAGTGAACTAGCAGTTTACTTGTTCTTCAGTCTTGGAGTCGTCTTGCGTATTGTTTAGCTCATCGAATTTTGGAGCTGTTAGCGTTGTCGGCAGCTTTTTGTAAAAATTATGGAACTCCCTTATCTATTAACGTTAACAACGATAAGAGGTCCTTCTTTTTTAAAGGATTTACTCCAAGGGTACTGGCATAGGAGTTCGAAACTTCAATGTTTTTTGCACAGATTTTTCGGCCTTTTCTGTTGCTAAATAGATTAAGGGTTCGAAATGGAGAAAATTGATTCAGATCATATTTGAAACGAATGATTCCAAATTCTTTAGTGTATCTCAACCATTTTATCTCTAGCCACTCGACTGGCTTTTTTTCAGTATCTTGATTACGATATACCAAAACGTTATTTTTAACTAAAAGACATGAAAAGCTTTTGAAATCGGTCAAGTCCATCTCAATCACATTAAACCTTTTTTTGCCAGGGACAGCTCTTACAAACTGACATCAATCACGAGGAATCATAATTCTAAATTTATCTACATTAGCATTCGAAGTTTCTGAAGAACCAAGTCTTTTTTTTTTGCTCGTTCAATGCGGGCATGATCACTGTCGCATTCAAGGCAAGTATGCCCTGGTAGGAGAAACTTTTGATCAATAACCTTAAGATGGTCATTTTTGGCTAGAGCATACATAAACATAACTGCCATATTAATGTTTCTATTCTGGTCGCCACACGTATCTGGGTACGTAATTACTTGTTCTACACTTGTTGGTAACTGAAGCAAATTTTTTAAAATACAAGAGGCAATCTGATCTGATCCTCTCCCTCCTTGAAGCTCACTCCACATAGAACAGTCTGACGATTCTTTCTCTTGTGAACAATCACGGATGGTTTGTACATAGTTAATACCCTTTTGTAATAAGCGATATTGGTTGTAAGATATGGCACAGGTAAAATTTGTTGCAAGTCAAAAACCAAAACTCTTTGGTAATCAGTGTTTTTTGCATTCTTTTTGTCTTCGCGTTTACGGTCATAACCCTCCTATACCTCTAGAACGTGAACATTATGGTTTTCATCGATTACTTTATGGTCAGCTTTACTAGTAGCATGTCTTTTAAATATATTAAATTCATCGCAAGTTTTGCATGTGTCTATGAATGACTCTTTGAACTTATAGCCCTTTGTTTTAAAAAAGTTTCTAAATGTGTCATAGCCAACCTATTACATGCACTATATTAATTTAATAATTTACTGCACTTTAGGTCTTTCTTAGGTAATTGTTAATAGATGGTTGAACACGTTTATTTAAAAATACTAAAATGGTCAAAATGATACATTCGTTTTAGTACAATCGTACCGAAACGGCAACACACCAAAAAAGTAAATATTGAAAAATAATCAAACTTGATAAAATATTAATAATTATAACACAACTTGCTTAGTCGCATCTCAATAGTTTAGTCATCTTTATAAGACGGCAATACGTGATGTGTTTACATAACAGATTCAGCATCACTATCATAGAAGATTTTCTTAGGAATGGTACAACTTGATATGTCAACATATCATGTTATGCTTTCTTTGAGAACCATAAAAATTAGCCGATTTTTAAAGTGGAAGAATTAAATAAATCAACATATCAATTGTTGACATCTTACAACTTTTTCTTTGTAACCTTATAGTCAGAGGCGTACATTGTTATGTTAACTTATCAAGTTATTACCTCTTCTGTAATGTCAACTTATGACATATCAGGTGTGGGCATGCCTTGTATCTCCGGTATTATTAGAAATTTGAATTATCAAGCTATACCATTTTGTAGATCTCGCTCAGACGAACACAGTGATGTTGATAACTCAATTTTGTTAAAATGTCAACATATCAAGTTATGCCTTCTTATCACAGAAATAAAAGTACAAAATTTGTATTTAAGGTGCCGATTCGGTATGCGGTCCACCATGTATGTGATCTACGGCAGTTTAGCTAATTCGGAATGCGGTCTACGTCTTCCTCAAATAGGTACAAACACAAATTAGAGAAAGTATTACAAACTCATTACTGGTCAATAAGGAGTACAAAAAAAAAATTAGGGAAATTATGACAAACTCATTACTAGTCAATTACTAATATCAAATTGTGCTAATATCAAAACTTTTAATGACCTATTTTGGTATAAAATGAGCTCCAAAATGAAGATTGATTTAGTTGCAAACAAAATGTCGCTAAAAGAGTTTTATAAAACTGTCATTTCGTTTTATTACACAATTTTGAAGACACAGAAATGGAAGAAAAGTGGAAACGAGATCGGGGTGGTGAATATAGACAAGTTTCCCGCTGCCCAAGGAGAGGATGCCAGACAAGATCAGTTACGCATGGCAACCGTTTTTTTCATTTCACCTACTTAAATAGAAAAAGTATGGAAGTATCTGAGAATACTTAAGATCCCGTGGACATACCAAGTCACAAATCACCATTACCATCAAATCTCGAAAGTCTCAGTTTTTCGGACATATTACGCTAAATGAATCCAGATATGCTCTCCTTCGAGCCATCCTGCAAGGAAAAATATTTGGAAAGTGAGGTCCAGGAAGAAGAAGAACATCTTGGTTGAAGAACCTCAGAATCTGGTTCAACATATGTGCAGCTTTTCCGCGCTGCTGCAGATGAGATAAAGATTGCCATGATGATCGCCAACATTCATAACGAATAGGTACATCAAGAAGAGGAAATGGAAAAAATAACTGCAAGTTAACTTTATGTGAAATTTTATATTATAATATTAACGAGGAGAGTTAACAATTAAGAGTTAGTAACAATTAATGTGTGTCAAGAAGTTCGATTTGCAAGGAAGTACAACAGAGGACGAATGTTAAGTAGATTTTGAAGAAAATGAGAGGTGTTCCTGTCAGTACCTACTTCGCAGTCCCATTTGGATTATGAGTGGAAAGTGTTACGAAGAAATGTGGAAGATAAGTTTATTGCTTTTCTGCACGATGTTAGAAATGTATATGTAGATATAAATGCCTCTATTTAAATCTTGTCATATAAATTTACTTTAAGAAGTAAAGCATTACATGCTTTTCTAATATCAATAAAAAAGAAATTTTTCTCCCACTCAGTACCTATTAAAACTTCTATTTTCTTAATTTTTTTGTTCGTATTTTCTTTTTTATTTCTGTTCTCTGTCGTTTACTATTTAAGTGTTTCTTTCTTATATATAGTTGGCATAGATTTGTAAAATTTAAAACCTGCAAACTCGGGATTGTTCCCACAAAAAGTTGTGGAAATGCTAAATACTTATACTTATCCAATTCCTTTCATTTTCGGATAATTATGAAGAACAGGGAAATTTTAGAATTAAGTTTTAACATGAACTTATAAATATACATAACACGGAATATGACATAGGATTAACTATTAAATATGAGCATGATATCAATCAACTGCAATAGTTGTGTCTTCGGCATATAAAATTCCATTATCTGCAGTTACAAAATTTAAAAAATCATTGACATATAAAATAAATACGAAAGATCCCAACACTAGCCTCTGTGGTACACCTTGGTCAACATCAAAAACTTGTTTTTTTTTTAAATTAAATTTAAAAATTATTATTGTTTACTAGAAACTTAAATTTGAGAAATTTCCTCGACAACAAAGTGCTTCTAATTTCAGGAGACTTGGCTATTTTGTTCACCTGCATAGATAATTAAGTGAGGATGCATTCGGAAGAAAAGAGATGCATAATGCACCTCTTTGGAACACTCTCTGCAACAACTTTACACCATGTAAGCTTAATTTGTAAAGGAACTTGTCAAATGAAAACAATTTTTCAGAATTACGTACGTATGTGCTATGCGTTTTACAAAAGGAAAGTACATATCTGTGTAAAATGTGCTGTGACAAAAACATTTCGGTAATTATGATATAGGTAAGAATAAAGTTATTGTTTAAATATGATGTGATTTACAGATTTCTATGTGTAAAAACGTGTGGTCGTATTGAAAAAATTACTTTGGAAAAAATGTAACTTGACTACACAAGAAACCTGAGATAATTCAATTTTTAACTTTCCACAAAAGACAAGATTAAAATTAAAGTTCAAAAGATTTGACTTCTGTCTCCGAACTGTAATTTTCCAGAAAAAAATCACGCCATTATTGTCACTATCTCCCTACAACTGTATTAATAATTTATGTACGATTAAATATAGGGCTTATCCATTTTCTATAAAATAATGCTCAAGAGAAATAACATTTTGGCAATATTTTTTCCACTTCCCTTGGGATAATCTAAAGAAAAACTCATCACAATATTTTTCAACATTTTGAAATTTTAAGTCCACGTTTTTATTTATCACATATCGTTTTAGAGCAACCAACACTAATTCGATTGGATTCAAGTCAGGGTGGTAGGATGGTGACTTACAATCTTCATAATCTGAACTTTCTCATACAATTTAGGTAATGTTCCGCTGTTTTAACCATTCCTTCATTTTGTCTGTTTTATACCCACAGTAAGACATTTTTTAACTTGGTACTTAGGAATCTTAATACCAGATGGACAGTATGTTAAATGTTAAACACATATTAAGCCATTTCGTCGCTGTCATGAACAATAATCAGCCTCTGCCCTTTGGACACTGGTTTGTGCAAACATTCGGTGGTATTATCTCCCAAATATTTATATATTTAAATACTTATATGAATGTAAGTTTCATTCATGTAAATTATGGGTCGATTTTGTTCCCAATAATGTTTAATATCTCTAGAAAACTTTCTCCGAAGCACTTTTTTTCATTCCAATTTCTTCCATCGAAATCTTACATCTCTTATCATGTTTCTCAAAGTTCCATGTGACCTCGTATAAGCATTGTCTTCACTATTTTTTTTTTGTTATTTTCCAAGGTAGGATACTTCAAAATTTATTATTATACGACGAAGTAAGCCTTTGCCAAAATTGTCCAAGTTATATTTTGGAGCAGATTTCTTTCTTTTTGTTGTTGCTTCGAAGATGATGTAGAAACACCTTCTTCTATATTTTTCATTTCGCGAGGTTTGTTCAGACAAGACTTTGCCTTCTATAAAAAATATTAGTTCAAATCCATGTTACTAATTTAAAAACTAAAATCAATCATTTTAACAGCTATTTCTATACTAATATTACAAATAATCCTCCATGGCAAATTATGCAAAATTACTTGTCTTGGGCAGGTCACCTTATAAGAATTGATAAAATCAGAAGACTTAGTGGAACTATAATGGGACATCGCACGGAGTGGTATTTTACATAAAAAGCTGGTAATTTCAAAAACTAGCATTTCGGGCCAACTTTTGTGTAAGGCTGACTCTAAACATGTACAAGGTAATAGATGTATGTGACGTGGAACCAACCCCAAATATAATTACCGAACAAATGTGAGATTTTATTACACTTTTTATATTTCAAGTGATTTTTGTGAAAGGGGCAGTTATGAATATGCTAGAGGAAGGTAGTAAGTAGGTACACAGTATTAAAAAAAAATTGTAAATTTAATATTAAATAAACAATTCATAAATCAAGTTGTACTACTCACAGCATTTTCGTTTTTATTTTATTTTATGAAAACTTTATAAACTGTTTATGCAAGTGGATTCTTTAATATTTATTACAAAACAAGTCCTACGGAGTATGGATAATTAGAGGATTGTCATAAACAATGGTTTATATTGAAAATTATACAAAAAATGGGATTCATTTTAATTGAAGTTCTAGAAAGGTAATATACAGTTCAATATTAAGGACTTACTTTTACTTTCCTCTGGCGTATCCATAACTGCCCCTTTCACAAAAATTACTTGAAATGTAAAAATAAAAAATATCAAATCTTATAAAAATGTGTATTAAAATCTTACAACTAAACGCAGTCAAAACGTGTTATATACGAAGTAGGTGCCATAAGCACCGATTACTCTTCTGGATCTTGAAACTAAATGTTTAGACTTTAATTAATGCACTTAGCAACATCAAAAATCATAATTTGCATATGAGTTTTCTAGCCTCGAAAATCTCAACTATAAAGAAAAATTATCTACTATCAACTATAAAGAAAAATTACAAGAGACCTTTTTTTTAGAATAACACAAAAAACCTTAAAAAAATGTTTTCTGGATAAAAAATAGGTGATTTTTGAAATTTGTTTAAACAATTTCTGCCTTAATGGGACATTTTCGAACAAGAATCGGCAAAGAAACCGAATCACAAACATTTTTTTGCCTACGGGAACGGTTTCATAACATGAACTATGTAAAAATTAAAAATTATATCATTCATTCATTCATTACTCCTGTCTAAGAATTTATTACTTTATAAGTCAACTACTACAAAAAATGTGCCGGCCAACCTTCAAAATGCTCACGTCCAATAAATTCTTGGTGAATCATCAGATTGTACCTTGTTTACAAAGTGTGTCAAATCAAATCTAACAATCAAAAGAAAGTACTTAAAAATCAATTAACAGCAAACCAGTTCCGCCTTCTCACTAACGAATTAAAATAATAGTACAGTACTCCTGGTGTGATGATTGGTAGCTACTATTAGTACCGCCTTTAATATTGATTTCGTCTGTCACTTCCAAGTTACCAGTATAAACTGACATGCATTTTATAACTTTAAACAACTGGTAATCACACTAATAATCCAGAACTATGTTATTGGACGGGAATTATAAAGGAAGTAAATTGAAGACGATCTATAGGTATTAACGATCAAAAACAGACCAAAGGCTCCTTATACAAAAGCAGCCTACTCTGGGATTAATAAATATCTCAAATTGAAATGAGGTTGAATGCCCGAATAAATAAACTTTGAAAAATAAGGCTATTATCGAGCACAAGTTAATTAAATCTAATAATGATTAAGATTAAGATTATCCCTCCAGATACTGACAAAGAATGTAGCGTAGAATCTTTAAAGTAATTTTAAACTGTTTGTCCTCGTTTTAGTGTAGTGTTTTGTACAATTTTATGCCATTATTAATGTTTCCACATTCTACGCTTGCCGGATAGTTTATATTTGACGAAATGCCCCTGAAGATGCTATTTTAAGCGAAAGTACTTGGGCTAGATTTAATTAACTTGTGCTCGATAATAGCCTTATTGTTTTAAAATATCTCAAAGTTCATAAAACCGGTAAGACGGTAAGCATTGATAGAGTCGCATAATAATATAGACTTTGAACCAAATTGCATAGTTGGTAAACGTTCAACTAATCTGGACTGATAACTGGCGTTGCCTATCACAATAACTGACTATCTAGGTATTATTGCAATAATTTATTCTAAAAATTCTTCAAACACATCTTCGTTCTTCTAAAAGAATAACTTTTTTATAAAACGAAAATTAAAAAAAAAAGTCCCATTTGGTGACTTAATTGGATATAGATAAGGCGAAAAATTATTCAAATTTCTTAAACAATTTTTTTTAAACAAATTTTAATAATGAATTTTTTCGGGCTGGAAATTTTTTTTTGGCCATTCTGAACAAAACAGTTTTCTTGTAATTTTTCTGTAAAGTTTTTGAGAGATATATAAACAATTGGATACTAAAAACGCAAAATTAGGTACGCGTTAGGTTAATTTTTACAACCGCGCATGACGAGGAGTGCGCTCATTTATTGGGACCGTGCAAGTTCGGAACAGCGACACCTGGTGTCGTAAATCAGCAAAATTTACTACGCTCTCATGTTAGATCGAGGTTACTGGATAACTGTCAAGGACGTAGCCCCAAAAAAGAATAAGAAGAAAAACTAAGATTAAGGTTATGTCGGTATGTTATTAAAAGGTAAACGTTGTTTGTAGTGTAAATACAAATAAATATATTATTAAATTACAGCATTACTGTTAATATGGATGCAATAATAAAGACTGGATTTGGGAAAGTAAATCACCAAATAACTTTTCAACCAAGCACTGAGTCAAAGGGAAAAGCTTTAGTAGTGGCAAATGTCAAAAAAGAATGGAAGAATTAGGTATGTGGAAAAATTAAGAAAAATAAATTACCATAAATAATGCTAATGCATAAATTAGCAGGTTAAGCCCATGATATCATCATATTAGTTTGAACAATTAATTATTTCCCTGTAAACTTTTGAACATACTTGAACTTGATGCATTTTTGTAAACTTCAAAAAAATAAAATTTAAACATTAATCTTGATTTTTGGGTTAAAATCAAGATTTTAACCCAAATAAGGATTTTTACACTTAAAAGTAAACTTTTATTTATTATTTATTTCAAACTGACTTTAAAATCGGGCGTAAGAATAATGCATAATTTAGGTTATGGTAGGTAATATAGGTTAGGTTACTTATGTTTTTTTATGATATAAATCCACTTTTCTCTTTGTAGTAATTTGTGTTTCGAAGTTGGAAACGAATAAACCATTGACAATTTTTTGTTGTATTTTTACAATTTATAACACAGAATTTCCTAAATCGCATTTTCTTCAGTGACAGAAGGTGTAAATAAACAAACGAGTATGAAATATGACAATTGACAATATAAATTTATGAAATGTGCAGTAAAAAATGCAAGATTTCTCCGCTACTCGCGCACGATCGTTTCTCGTATCACATCCAAGTACTTGCACGTCGCCAATACAATGAGGATTCAAACCAGCAAAAATGTGTGCCATACATCTTGTTTCTCTCTCTTATACACGCCGCAGCCCGAGCGCCAGTCCTGTCATAAGCGCTTCATTATCGAATAAAAAACAATGTTTTAAAATTAAACAAGCTCAAAATACTTATCGAGAGATGAGGGAACAAGGTTTGGTCAATTCAAAAATTATATTTTCTAGTTGTATTTTTGAGCCTTGAAAATTGTAATAGTACATTTTTTTAGTTTTAAGTTGTGTTACCTCTATTGACCTCTAAGAGATCTATTTTGTTTAAAATAATCGACAAAATAAAAAAATATATATCTGGGTTGAAAAAATTCATTGTGGCAAATTGTTTAAAAAATTTTGAACACATTTTCCCCTGGGCGACTTGTTGAATTCTATTTTGGGGGTATCTCATGAAAGTGAATATGCAAAAAAAATCTCATGAGAATATTTTTCCAAACGAACCTGAGCTTTTCGCCTTATATAATAGACACACTGCATATGTAATAAAGTCATAAGTCACACTTATAAGACAACAAAAAAGTCATTATCATCATGAACCTGTATGCGTCCACTGCTGGACTTAAGTCTCCCTCAGCTCTTTCCATCTGTCTTTGTCTTGTACGGCTTGAATCCAGTTATTGCTAACACGCTTCAGGCCATCTAGTTAGCGAGCCTCCTCTGCTACGTATGGCTTCTTGCCTTGGTCTCCACTCTAATATACGTTTTGTCTATTGTTTGTCTGATAATCTGGTGACGTGTCCTGCCCAATTCCATTTTAAAGACGCGATTTTTTCTATGCCGTCTGTTGTTTTTGTTCTACGACGTATTTCGTCGTTTAGGATTCGGTCTCTTAGAAAAACACCCAACATCTGACGCTCCATAGCCAAAAAAGTACTGATTGTAATATCCTTACAATATTTTACAAATCTAAATTTTTATATATCTCTACTAGTATTCTTGTATTATTTAATTAAATGAAAAAATATGTTATATTTTCTCCGTAACTGTACACAAAGGATCGCAGCCACTGAATCCTCACTGAGCCAGCATCTTTATATCCTCATGGTGAAGCCGGCTCTGGAGAAAAGCCTTTCTGCTGGGATGGGCTTAGCGGAAATTGATAGGAAATCCCTCACCAAACGGGCTTTGGTAGGAAAATTATCCTGGTTATCTTTTCACCAAGATAAGATAACCTCCACGTTTTTCTTTTCCCGTTCGTCTGCTAGATATCGATCCAGTTCGTCGTCAAGGCGCATCCTTTTTTTGTACAGTGACAAAACCTTGAAATCGTCCTTGCTACTAGAGGGCCCAGAAGAAGATCCAACTTCCTTGTTTGTTGCTTCTTTTTTTGAAATTCTTGTTTCAAGTAACGGCACCATTCCGATAAATCGAAAGCTTCCAATTTGTGGCGAGGATCGATTACTAGAGAAATACAGTACACCCAATTTGTTTTATTGTAGTATTGTGTGTAGAGTAATTGTCTTGATACTTAGCAAAGTCGACGTCATTGTCTTTGCTAAGAGACGCTAATTGTATCCGAACGTCTGCGGTCCCTCCGCAGACGTTCGGAAACAACTAGTTTGGTTTTTTCAACCGTCAAAAGCAAGCAAATTTTGGGTTTTCGGAGAAATAAAAAAAGTCGAGTATCTTTCGGTGATTAAGTTCCTCCACAAAAAGGGTAAAACGAATGTGCAAATCAAAGCCGAACTGGACGAAGTTTATGGTGAGATTGCACCTTCGTTATCAACAGTAAAATTTTGGAAACCTGAATTTGTTCGTGGTCGTACGAGTCCCGGGAGGCCAAATGAAGTCACCACGCTGGAAATTATTAACAAAATCCATGACATGATTACGGTAGATCGTCGAATTAAGCTCCGCGAGTTCCACAACATCATTCACCATCATTTGGACATGAAAAAGCTATCCGCGCGATGGTTGCCGCGTTTGCTGACAATCGATCAAATGCAAAAACGTGTGACCACTTCGGAGACGAATTTGGCGATGATACGGCGCGATCCGAAGGATTTTTTCCGCCGATTTATCACCGTTGATGAAACCTGGGTGCATTATTACACACCGGAAACCAAATAACAGTCAAAACAGTAGCGCAAACGCGATGAAGGGTCGCCGAAGAAGGCAAAGAGTGCACATTCGGCCGGCAAAGTGATGGCAACTGTTTTCTGGGATATGTAGGGCATCGTCCACATCGACTACTTGAAAAAAGGATAAACGATCAATGGTGAGTACTACGCAGCATTATTGGATCGATTCGATGCCGAATGGCGTCGAAAACGCCCCGGTTTGGAACACAAAAAAGTGCTCTTTCACCAAAACAATGCACCGGCTCACCGATCGGCCGTCGCCATGGCAAAATTACACGAATTGGTTTTAACACCTACAGTATTCCCCAGATCTTACCGCCAGCGATTTTTTCCTGTTTCCAAACCTAAAAAATAGCTCGGAGGACGCCGTTTCTCAACAAATGATGAAGTCGTCGCTGAAACTTCATCCTATTTTGAAGAGCTCTAGCAAAAGTACTATTCGGATGGGATAAAAAAGTTGGAACGTCGTCTTACTAAGTGTATCGAACTAAAAGGGGACTGTGTTGAGAAATAAATCGATTTAATTCCATAAACTTGTTTTTTCTATCAAAGTCTAGTTTTATATCAATTCACCCTCGTACTATAAATCTTGAAATATAATATTTGACGATCATTATTCTACGTTTTTCTAACACAACTTTATTTACCTTTTTATTCTTTATTTTGCTAAATTTTAGAGTTGGTTTTCTTTAAAAATCTCAATTTTTATTCCGATTTTGAACCATTACATTCTCGTCCAACAAATTATACTAAAACTTCTTAATTAACTAGAGAAATAGACACCGACACATCCCTCGGTCTTCCCGTTTTCTTATCACAAGAACCCTCCTTCGCACTAAAGAGAGTCAATTTCCATATCCTTGGGCTCCGTCGGTAATGGGACACTAATTGATCTCTGATTGTCCCGCGACCTTGCCGGCCTCGCTTTCTGTTATTCTTGGACAATATAGTGGGGACAGATTCACTCACTTATTGGCTCAAATCTGGGCACCGCCTCCTTCGACTCTCGCTCGGATACTATTCAGTTTGCGGCCGCGGAAGGTTTAAAGTCCTTTTCACTGTTCCACTACCGAGTAGTCTATAGCGATAAGGGTTATAGTCCGGGCGTTTACTTATTCATTGTTAGCTGTTTCAAGATGCTCCTTATAAAAAGTATTTACCTGGTATTATTACAGGAAAAATAATGGTTACATCGGTTATACAAATGTAAATAAAAAGAAATAATCTGTCACCGTTCAGGTTTAAAAGCGGAAAATATTAAATCAAAATTATCATTATATAAAAATATTTACAATTATAAATTGATTGTACATGTAAATCCATTTCATACTAGGTAGTAGAAATAAATTATATACATACAATCTGATTTATTAATTTTATTAACAAGTTAAATTAAAATACTAAAACAATTACATATAATAACCAAAAGGGTTCTACCAAGTTTATTGCAAAAAGTGCCAATATTACTCATGTATGGTTTAAGGAAGTACATAAATGCTACTGGTACAAGGCTTGTTTTTAAAGAGGCGTGTGCACAAGTCTTATTTATAGTGTATTTTTATGTATGAGAGAGTAATAAAACAATAAATTATGTATGCAAATCCCTAAACTGTTGATACGGGTGACTCAATGAAAAACAGATATTTGTCAACAAGTTTACAGAAGTATATAGGAAAACAATTTTAAATTGAGTATGACCACCAGGTATAAAGGTTGGAGCAGAATAGAATACAATAGTTGTGAGGGTTACTAATCCCTAAATAAGGTTGCCAGTGTCGGAGTGATGGAGGTTAACAGGTACTAATGAATTTGCAAGAAATGTAAGATGTTTATTTTATTGGTTATATATAACCAATAAAAGGTTATTGGTTATATATAACCAATAAAAGTTTAATAAGTACCTACCTATTTGCAAAATAAAGTTTAATTCTTTAGATAAAATAAAACGTTTTATTTTATCTGAAATGAGTGCATTCCACGAAGTAAGGGTTTCAACAATCAAACATTTAATTCTTTAATTCCAGGAATCTACGACAGTAATTGACTAGATAATTACCTTCTAAACTTATTCCATAGAAAATGTGATAGTGGGTTTTTTCATTTTGTAGGAAGGTCCAAGTGGCGTATTCAAAATTCTTAACAGTTCACTAAAAGTAAGTACTTCAGTTGCAAGGTGCAGTTTATTGTGTATACTAGTGTTACGGAAAATTTGGAAGTGCCGTGTAAACGCCGAAAAATTGGTCCTTTAACAGTTAATGAAAAAACATTAATATTTAATTGTTTTAAATCATTTACAGACAAACGTTTATGTGAAAGTGTTGATGAAACCGCTGAGTTAGTTAGCAGTACACTTGGTGTTGGGAAATCTACGATTTACAGAGTTATTAAAGAAGAGAAATGTGGTAGTTTTCAAATGCCACGTAATGCTCCAGGGAAACCAAAATTTCAAATAGAATATCATTTTAAAGAAGGACTTCGACGGAAAGTGCATGAATTCTTCTTTAGACAAGAATTTCCAACATTGGATAAAGTTCTTGTCTCAGTTCGAGATGATAAGGATTACCCAGAAATGAGTCGAAGTACGTTATGGAAACTTTTAAAAGAAATAGGCTTCCGCTGAAAAAAGAATCCCAGAAAGTCTATTTTATTAGAAAGAAGCGATATTGTCATATGGAGAAGACATTTTCTAAGAACCATAAAGGAAATGAGAAACCAAAAAAGAAAAATATTTTATCTTGATGAAACATGAATCAACGAGGGTCATACACCAAATAAATTTTGGCAGGATGAAACTGTTACAAGTCAAAGGCACGCTTTTGTAAATAACTTATCTACTGGTTTAAACCCACCATCAGGAAAGGGACGCAGGCTGATAATAGTACACAGTGGCAGTTCAGACGGTTTTGTTGAAAGTGGTGTATTAACTTTTGAATCAACTCGTACCGAACCTGTGTACTGCTAACCATGAAGACATGAACGCTGATGTATTTCAAGAATGGTTCGAGCAAATGATAGACCTTCTTCCTAAGAACTGTGTAATAGTAATGGATAATGCAAGTTATCACTCCAGACTTATAGAAGGACTGCCCACAACCAAGTGGTTAAAAAAAGACTTGCAGAATTGGCTGAGTTCAAAAAATATTACGTACCATCCCGGATCTATAAGAAAGGAACTTTATTCGTTGTGTGCCCTTCATAAAGAAAAATTTAAAAAATACGAAATTGATGAAATTGACAAAAATCGTGGAATGACTGTACTTAGATCCCCACCATATCATTGTGAATTAAACCCGATTGAACTGGTATGGGCACAGATAAAGAGTGAAGTTTCAAGAAAAAATACCACTTTTAAAATTCATGATGTTAAACAGTTGTTTTTGGAGGCCGTAAATAATGTAAAACCTGAAAACTGGGAAAAGGCAGTAAATCACACTATTAAAGAAGAGGAAAAAATGTGGAAGCTGGACAATATTACTGATAAAATGATCGAGCCAGTTATTATAAATCTTGGTTCTGAAAGTTCATCTTCTGAATCTGATTTGGATTTGTAAAAAGTAGCTGTAAGTTTAATATTAATATTTTTATTCATCTATTTAACATACCTTAGACGGTTTTAAAAACTCTTTTGCTCTTTTGTAATTTCTAAAAATTAAAAAAAATGTGAATTTTTTAAAACCCTTTTTAATGTAGGCTAGTCAGTTCTAATATAGTGTGTGATAAAAGAGGTCACTTTTGTTTACATACACATACTTTATAACACTGAAATAATTCATTTATTCTTTATAATTATTCAAAGTAATTTTTCAATTAATCTTGAGCACGCCCATGGAGTGGTCGGAAGTACCAGTTAAAATTATGCTAATTACTCTCTCGTTCATAAAAATAAACTATAATGCTATGAAAATTTTCTGTAGGTCTTCAACTTGTTACACATCGAAATATTAGGGATGTGGCAAGAGCGGACAGTCGGGAAGTGCTTCCTTGTTGTTGGTATTAAGATAATTAATTTAATTTTCATCAATCAAATATTCAAATTTCTCCTTCCACTCCCATTTCCTTAACCTTCCTTCAAAATCCAACCAAATACAATAAAGTTCGGCCTCCTTGGGGCCGGACTTTAGACCGAACTAACCGATGCTTATCTAAAAAATGGCCATTTATTATTTGTATGCATCTAGCTAAAACAAAACACTTGTACATTAAGTAGAAGGCAACACAGATGAATACTCTGAAAAACCTATATTTAACACATATGAAAAGATAGACTGAAGATATGAAAAGTTACAAAAATACTATAAAACAATACTTACAGAACTCTAGGCCTAATAAAATTTAACAATATTTTTGCACATTGATGGTATGGCTTCTTAAACAATTACAAAAAGTCAGTATTTTTTTTCTAATGATTTTTGGATGTGCAAAGTCATGCCACTTTTTAATAATCATTACATCGATGGCAGTTGCTTCTTTTTGGGTTCGACGTAGTTAGCTGCCAGTTGCAAAGCTGCTTTGCCTTCAGCGTGGCTCATTTTGCTTTCTTCATCTTCCTCCTCATTCTCAGCAGCATTTGTGTCGTTATCCTTCTCATTTTCTTAGCGAATGACACACTCGGCGATTTCTTAGTCGTTCTAAACCTTGTTGTGTAGCTCCTTTTCAAAGTTGATCCACTCCCAAACGTCTTCTTTAACAATGAGACCACAGTTCGGCAGTTGTTGAAGGTCGTGCAATAGAGCTGAATTGCCATCAGGTTCGTTAACAAGAATATTGTTTGGCTCATCTGCTGATGTGTTTGCTTGGTCAATCTTATCTTCTATATTTGGCCAAAGTATTTTCCAAGATTTACCACCGTCGACAAACGTTTACAGTGGTATTTCGTCGTATGTATTGGCCGACATGTACACAAAATCCCTTATATTAATTGACTTCAGCACGTTTAAGAGGTCTAAGTTGTCATCAGTCTTTAATTTGGAAACAACTACAGAAATAATATCCTTTTAGTTTGGAAAATCCAGAAAATTCAACATCACAACATATTTTTGCTTCATAGATTATAGTAAAGCTTTCGATTTGGTCAACTGGAGTAAAATGTGGCAGGTTTTGTCTGAAATGTGAGTCCCTAATCATCTGATACTGCTAATTAAAAGCATGTACAATAACAATTATGCCAGAGTTAGAATAAATGGGGAACTAACTGACAGTTTCAGGGTCACAAAGGGCGTGAGACAAGGCTGCATACTAAGCCCAATTTTATTTAACATTTATGGTGAATGGATAATGCGGAAAGCTACTGAGGACTGGAACGGTGGCATCACCATTGGCGGGAAGAAGATTTGCTACTTGAGATATGCAGATGATACTACTATCCTCGCTAGTTCTGAAACTGAATTGATTCACCTGCTACAACGGATAGAAGACGTAAGCTTAACGATGGGCCTTAAAATAAACAGGGATAAAACGAGAATCATGATAAATGACAGAGCTAACAACAATCAAAATTATCTGGTTAGGATAAACAATATCGCTGTTGTAGATAAATTTGTGTATCTGGGCTCATTAATAACCAAAAAAGGAGGCTGTACTGAAGAAATAAAGCGGCGGTCAGTAATCGCAAAAAGCGCTATGGCAAAATTAACAAAAATTTGGAAAAGCCATGAAATTACTACCGATACAAAAATGAGACTAGTAAGAAGTCTAGTTTTTCCAGTTTTTACTTATGCATCGGAATGCTGGACCCTTACTGAGAAAGACAAAAAGAACATAGATGTATTTGAGATGTACTGCTGGAGACGAATGCTGAGAATACCATGGGCGGCCCGAAGAACAAATGAATCCATACTGGTCCAGCTAAACATAAAGAAAAGACTAAGAACACAAATAACAGAACAGATAATAAGCTATTTTGGACATGTGCTTCGAAGAAATGGTCTTGAAAAACTTACCATCCAGGGAAAAGTAGAAGGCAAAAGAAGTAGAGGTAGATCTCCTACACGATACACGGACCATATTGTTGCTACCATTGGCGCTCCATTGTCAGAATGTGCTAGATTGGCAGAAGATAGAAAAACGTGGAGGAACATTGGAAAAATTACCTAACAGCTTCATGATATCACGATACCTGCATCAGGTTAATGACTAAGAAGAAGTTTGGAAAGAAATACACTCTCTTGGAGCACTTAACAACCCCTTGGTTCATTGGCTATTGAAAACTGGTTACATTGGATGGCAGGAATAGCAGTTTAATTTCGTTTTCATCGTCACACTGAAGACCTTCCTGGTAAGTAGGCGGGTTGTCAAGAAGTAGAAGTGCTTTAATTGGCAATGTCCATCCATGCTAATTTCTGCGACCCGTAATACACTGGCTGAGTTTTCATGTTTATGTTCTTAAACGCTAACGGATTTGCTAATGACAAATAGAGGTATTTTGTAGGCCCCCAAGGCATTTGAACACAAGGCGACCGTTATCCTTACTTTGCTATTCGTCGTTCCAGTTTCGTCGATGTTGTAGATTTGCTCTGAACTCAAGTTTTGGTCGCCAATGATTTTTAAAAATTTTGCAGAAAAATATTTGGCCGCTGTTGGATCTGCTGGCAGCTACTCGCCACTAACTCCAATAAAATGGACCCCGTGTCTCTTTTTCCGAGAACTTTGCTCTTTTTTAAGGCCTAACTTATGGGAGTCTACTGTACGCGAATTCTCAAAATTGACTATCAACCTGAGTTTTTAAAATCAATGAGAGGCACCATATAGAATAATACCAACCTTAATCACTTATATTTTGTTTATTCAAACCATTTAGAAATAGGTAGGGTAGGAGATTTTCCCCATGACTTTTGCTAACGAAACAAATTTATTTATTTTATATATACTAAAACTAATACTATCTTATATTCTAGATTTACCCATTCATCATATTAAGTTTATATCACTAAACTTTTAACACACAAACACACCAAACCATTATGTACATATAGAAATAACAATTTTTTATAAAGGGTTGTTCTTCCTTTTCTCTGTTTTTTTTTTAAATTTTTCTACAACTTCGGATCATAACAATATATAGGAAGCAACAAGAAGTCATGAGACTTCTCTTTGATGGTAAATTAGGTGAATTTCGAATCCAAGCTTGCTAGAGGCTTGGCTTCGCAGTTTGCTTAAAATTCGAGCTAAAAGTCTTCCTGATGAGATGTGAACAGGCCTTGTAGGCCCCTATTTTATAAAAACTTGGTTATTTCTTCATTCCCTCCATTTTTTTTCGGTCACTTACTTTCTCTTTCTAATTTCTCACATTCTTACGCCTATTTCTAATAAGTCTTGTTTTACTGCTTCCAACCATTTCTTCTTTGGACGTCCTCTTCTTTTTCCCCACAGCATTGTTTTAACATTTGGATTCGCTGACATTTGTATAATGTGACCAAGCCATCTAGCTCTTTGGGCTCGTATTTTTGCCGTAATTGCTGGTTTTCCATACAACCTCATTATTTCTTTATTCGTTCATCTTCTTCAAATATTCTCTGCCATCTTTATTTCTCCGAAGATTTTTCTGAGCACCTATGTTTCCCAGATATCTACTTTCTTTTCTTCCTGCTAGTTCATGATCCACGTTTCACTGGCATACATCACTGTGTAATGCAATTTTGGATACAATTTTTGCTATCAGTAATGAATTTAGTGAGCCTATCACTCTGCTTTCCCTCAATAATCTTTTGTCTATATCTTTTTCTTTTTTTCCCGTGTTCATTATGGTTAAATTATTCAAATTCTGATACTTTTTCAATACTATAGACAGTCTCTGCTCCTTTTATTTTTTAAAATTTGTTATTATTTGTTATATCTCCTCTCATTTCCATATATTGCGTTTTTGTTTTGTTTATTATTAATCCGTATCTTTTCGCTTCTTCTTCAAATTTCTGAAAAACTTATTCTAAATGTTTTTTTTTTAGTTCTCGCTAGTATCACATCATCCGCGTACGCTATGCACTGTTCCCTGTTATTGAAAATAGTCCTGTGCGATGTTCTTAGGATTTATTTTAATACTAGGTTGAATCATTGATTATAAACCACTAACTAGATAGCTTACCTCGTGGTAACCGAAAGACGTATCAAAAACTAGATGGCGTTACTCGAAAACCGTACCGAGATTCTCATTCTCTCTCTGACTTGCGAGGAGATAGGAGTGGTGTCAGGGCCGAACTTACCCTATAAGTATATTATCTGTGTCAAGTGTTGTAACAAGTTATAGCGAAATTTTATAAAATAAAAAGGACTCACGTTTTAAATAAAATTGCCTCTGTAAAGGCTGTATGACACTATGCATTTTCTTGTATCATTTCTTATATCGTTTCTGATATAGAAAGTTATTTATGTTTTCTTATATCGTTTCTTGTACGTATATTTGTGCTCTGTATGACACTATGCAAGTTCTTTTACCGAAAATTGTATGTAATGCGGCACATGATTGATCGAAATTTTGACATCTATAAAAATGAACTGCAGTTGCAGTACCTGAGGACCAAAATCCAGATGCTACTGATTATTGTTTAAAATATTGTGGTGCAAAAATGAAAGAAATCAAATGTCCCAATATTAAAACTAAATTGGAAACTACAATTTTTGAAGTTGGTTGTAACAATTTTTTTGTTTTTTTTTACAAATTATGTATTTCAATATGGAGTGTTGGTGTTTATAATCAATGGTTGAATTAAGAGCAGGTTCTCTTGTTTTAAACCTACATTCACTGTGAACTGTCTTGAAAATCTTTATTCCATTGTTACCCTATTTATCGTGTTCCTAAGCGACATTCTTACTAGCATTATAAGCATTTCTGATATTTATTATTAGCATTGTTCGATTTGGGAGGGTCATATGCTTGTTTAAACTCGAGATTAAAAAGTAAAAATTGTACAAACTCACCATTGTTCATGTCGGTGTGAGGAATATCTGTTCATATGACACGAAAAATTGAAATAAGAATAAATTTAAATAGAGGATCATTCTACCTGTTCGTATAACAATTTCCGGTTCCAACTGTCAGGTATTAGAACTACCAACTAATTATTGAAGGCTTTATAATTCAGTCAATTTCTTGAGCCCATAAATTAATTACCATCAATAATTATCCATTTGTTGCTTTGGTTACATATTAGTATAATAGATATGAATATATTAATATATCAGAATTTGAATTAAATATCTCAAATATTTAAAAAAAACACCATGACAGATAACTCACACCTACAAAAATTTCAAATAAAAATAAAAAACTTTGTAAACTTATTATACATTTGATTATAAAATGTACATGTTTAGTTGCCAAAGAATCACTTTAATTTGTTCAGTAATTTGGATATTAGACTGAGTTACTTATATTGTAGGATGTATTTCAATTATCCGTATTGTTACATTAAATTTGATTAATTAAAGATAGTTAAAGTATGCCAATATTAAACACATCAATTTACTTTTGATATCTTAATTGAAACGACATTCATTAATAACAGCATATTTCATAAAACTAGATAACTTAACTTGCAGTATTGAGAAACAGAAGAAGAACTGTCACATGCTAACCTACATATGTCAAAGTTACCACTAAAATCTAAAAGATAAAACATAAAAAACTCATTGTGCCCAAGACTGAGATGTAGTGCATTAAAGTCCTTCCCCCCTTTTAAATTTAATGTTTGTTTCGTCCCTTCTAAGTATTTTCTGTTTTAGTGTATTTAAATTGTCCTTAATTGTTTTTATTCTAATATTTTATTTACTTGACTTTTCAATAATTTACTAATTGCCAATAGAACTTTATCAAAGTAATTTGATAACTACAAGTTGGAAAATAATTGCACACCCACACAATTTTTACATCTAAACTTATTCATTGTCATAAAACTGTCACCTTCATAAAACAATTACTCAATAAATAACACACATTTCATAAATATATCTCTCGAATAAGTATAAATAACTTTTAATAATACAATGGTATATTACATCACTTTCATTTAACAAACAATCACACACATATCTCTTCTTCATTGGATCAAATCTATCTCCTCAAGAACTTCCCGTTTACTTTCAAACAACTGCAATAAGAGAATTGATTTCTCCATTCAACAATACATAGTAATTTCAACCATGTTCTACCATCCATCAATTAATAGAGTACCGGCATGTTTATTTTATTTATTTGCTCATTTATTAATTTATTACAATCTAATAGACTATTTTATAACAATTTGTGGGCCTTACCTTGTCTGTTTAAATTTTTTTTAAAACTTTTATACTTTTTATTCAACTTACTCGTTTAAATAAAACCACAGACATGTAATATTGGCATAATTATTGTAATTTACAACATCTAATTTGTTTATCTTTATTAGACAACACCCTAATATGGGTTTTTATCATTTCAGCATTTATTTAACTTTGTATCGAGACCTGAAGATGCTTTGCATATTGGAGAAACCGAAACCGGTCGTCTGATAGTTAAATTAAATTGATTGTGAGTAAGTCTTTTTTATTATTTCTTTACCTATTTAAAAAGTAACATATATAATCCTAAGTTTTGTTCGTAGCTATTATTTTGTATCAATTTTAACATACTTATTTGATCAGTAGTTGTTCTTTCTGATCTAAAACCTCCCTGGTATTTTCCAATCACTTTGTTGTCATATTTTATTAAACTTTTCCTAACAATTTTTGTTAGTATTTTATAGACTGCTTCTATTAGTGATATACCTGTATAGTTTTGCACTCTGTTTTGTCTCCTTTTTTGTAGATAGGACAAAAATAAGAGCCCTATTCCATTGTTTCGGTATTTCTTCATTTTGCCAAATTATTTGTGTCAAGTGAAATATTCTTTCCATCTATTTTTCGCCACCTTCCTTAAAAATCTCAGCGGGAATACCACTTCCTCTTGCACTTTTGTTTTTTAGGTCTCTTATTATTTCATTAATTTGATTCAAAGTTAGTTCCACCTCCCTCGGTACGTCCCTTCTTCATCTTCTTGCCAATTCTTATTTTCCTCAAGTTTCTTTTATTGGTCTGTATGTAATAGGTCTTTGAAATAATCCGCACATCTGTTTAATTTTTCTGTATCACCTTGAAGTTAGCCTTCTTTGTTTCTGGAATTTTGTGGAGTATGCATTGTAGTTTTTCTGGATTTCCTAACTTCTTGGTAGAAATTCTTCATCTCTTTTTATGTAAGCTTCTTCTATGTTTTTAAATTGCTTTTCTAGCTGCTCTCTTTTCTTTTTTCTGCAAATTAATTTCATTTCCCTTCTTCTTGCCACAAAGTTTTCGATCGCAATTTGGGTATTTTCTTTATCACTTTGTAGTTTTGCCCTGTTTCTTCTTACCAAAGCATTCCTACGTTCTTCATCGAACCAGTCTTGCCGTCTTTTATATACTCTCTTCCTATATATTTTTCCGCTGCTTCCGATATGGCTGTCTGTATGGTTTGTCACTCTACTTCTATATTCTGTTTGACTGGATTCTCTGAGAGAGGACCAAAAAGAATAATAATAATAATACACCTAAATATCAGTATACATGCTATATAAAATGAATACAATTTTCTAACAGATCAAAATTATCACATCTAAATTGTAAAACTAAAAATCCAAGAAGATACAAATCATGTTCCTAAGAAGTTCTTCAATTCTAGGAATCAAATAAGAAAAACTGTTTCTATTTACACACCGGTAAATTTTTATGACTGTCTTATAGTTTATTCGTCTTCCGGGTTTGGACCGTGTCATTTGTGAGTGACCCAAAAGTGGGTTCATCTCGACGTTTCGCTACAATTGTATGTAGCTTCTTCAGGAGAACAAAGAAAAGGAAAAAAGAAAACAAAGGAACAGGAAGATGGGTAGTTAGCAACGGTAACTCAGTTACTCAACGCAACCAGAGGCGAATACTAACTACCAAGATGGGCATTTGGTCACAGTAACTCAACTACTCAACGCAGCCAGAGGTGAAAACCAAATGCCAGGGCAGGGATTCACGTCCAACAGCTCAGAACACTAACGCGTCGAGAGGCGGGGAGTGAATCCGACGATTACTCCGCTACCGCTCTATTTATAGTCGCGGTGCCTGTCGTGTCGGGACGTATCGGCACACTTCGTGGCGCGAACGTCAAGAAGCGCGCGCTGGCCAATCATGTGGCTGCATAGTGGTGGCGGGACCGGACGGTGGCTCTAGACTGAGATTCCAGATGGGAGACAAGTAGTATCCTTCCTCTCGATTGATATTATGGGGATTTTTTCGGATCTCTAGAGATTCGCGGATTTTCCTGGAATAAAAGAAGGGGCTCTTAGAAATAATATGGGTTTTTTCGAACAATATGGAATGACCGGTTTCTTGGCAGTGTTCGGCAACTGCAGAATGGGAGAAAAGACCTGATCGAATGCATCTTTGATGCTCTTGAATCCGAGTTTTGACGGAACGACCAGTTTCGCCAATATACACATGTCCACATGAACAAGGAATAGAATAGACACCACAGGAAGATAGGGGCGGTAATGAGTCCTTAGGAGAGGGTAGATATTGTGAGATTTTCTTGGGTGGTCGAAAAAGAGTCCTGATACCTTCTTTGCGAAGAATTTTGCCAATCCTATCAGTGACATTTCGAATATACGGAAGAAAAGCCACAGGAGTATTACCCGAAGATTCTGAATTTGTTGTCCTAGGGTGTAAAGGGGGATTTAGATGTCGGTGTGTAATATTTTGAATTGTGGACTTGGAGTAACCATTGGCGACAAGGGTTTTTTGCAGATGGCCAAGTTCTTCTCTAAGGTTGTCGGGTTCAGAAATCGAAATGGCCCGATGGATGAGAGAGTTGATCACAGAATTCTTTTTGGCAGGATGGTGGTGTGATGAAGCATGTAGGTAACGATTCGTGTGAGTCTTTTTTCTATAAACAGAGTGACCCAATCGGCCATTGGGCTTGGAGGTGACTAACACATCGAGAAAGGGAAGGGACCGATTATTTTCTACTTCCATTGTGAATTTTATACTCGGATGTTGTAAGTTAAGATGATCTAGGAAGGAAAAAAGGGTATGTTGACCAACGGGCCAGATGATAAATGTATCATCAACGTAGCGGAACCAGACTTTTGGTTTTAAGGGGTAAGATTCTAGGGCTAAAGACTCATAGGCTTCCATGAAAATGTCAGCAATGACAGGGGAAAGGGGAGAACCCATTGGTGTTCCAGATATTTGTTTGTAGAAATTGCCTCTAAAAGAAAAATATGTTGAAAGGAGGCATTTTTCGGCAAGATCTGCCAAAACCAAAGACTTGTTATCATTGGTCAAGTGATCTCGCAGAACAACTAGAGAGTCATGTATGGGGATATTGGTAAATAGGGATGATACATCGAAACTGACGAGAATATCTTGGGGATCGACTGTGAGAGAGGAGATTAAGGTGATGAAATGTGTGGAATTTCGGACATAAGAAGAGGTACGACCAGTATAGGTCTTAAACTGATTGGACAAGTACTTAGCGAGTTTGTAGGTAGGAGAGTTAATCGTAGTCACAATGGGACGAAGAGGTACGTTATCTTTATTGATTTTCGGAAGACCATAAATTCTGGGGCAGATGGAGTTTTTTGGAACTATGGACTTCTTAACATCATCGGAAAGATCGGATTGTTTGATGGCATGGGAAATTTCGCGTTCGACTCTAGGAGTGGGGTCTCGAGAAATTGTATTATAACAGGATGTATCCCTAAGTAAGTCGTTTACTTTCTCTATGTAGGAAGGAGTATCCAGGATGACTGTGGCATTACCTTTGTCTGCAGGAAGGATTATTATCTCAGAAAGAGAACGGAGATTTTTGAGAGCTATGAATTCCTCACGAGATATATTGGAAGTAGGGATTTTGGCTGAGATCCGAAAAAATCCCCATAATATCAATCGAGAGGAAGGATACTACTTGTCTCCCATCTGGAATCTCAGTCTAGAGCCACCGTCCGGTCCCGCCACCACTATGCAGCCACATGATTGGCCAGCGCGCGCTTCTTGACGTTCGCGCCACGAAGTGTGCCGATACGTCCCGACACGACAGGCACCGCGACTATAAATAGAGCGGTAGCGGAGTAATCGTCGGATTCACTCCCCGCCTCTCGACGCGTTAGTGTTCTGAGCTGTTGGACGTGAATCCCTGCCCTGGCATTTGGTTTTCACCTCTGGCTGCGTTGAGTAGTTGAGTTACTGTGACCAAATGCCCATCTTGGTAGTTAGTATTCGCCTCTGGTTGCGTTGAGTAACTGAGTTACCGTTGCTAACTACCCATCTTCCTGTTCCTTTGTTTTCTTTTTTCCTTTTCTTTGTTCTCCTGAAGAAGCTACATACAATTGTAGCGAAACGTCGAGATGAACCCACTTTTGGGTCACTCACAAATGACACGGTCCAAACCCGGAAGACGAATAAACTATAATTCTGACTCTGGCCGTGGAAGCCTACGATTTCATTTTATGACTGTGTTTTGATAATTTTAAATCAAAATTTAATCTGCAAATTGACAGAGTTTCCTCTTGTTAAAATCCTGCTTCTTCTTTTTCAAGGTACTCTCCTCCTGGGTCAGTCTTTGACATAAGAAATTAGTTATTAACGAAATAAAATAGTGACAATCAATAGTTGCTTACAACTCTCCAAATCTGATGATATCTAAAGAATACATCAATAGGCTCGCCACAGATAATTTGTTGTATTTCATAAAAAAAACTTACAATGTATTTAAAAATATCTGCTTTGCACTGCTTGGCTCCTACCACAAAACTTTATGGTTTATGTAATGTTAATTAGTTATTTGGCAAAAAGGTGTATAAATATCATTTATTGAAATTTAGGCTGAAAATTGATTCGAATTTGATTACTTACAGTTAATGAGACACATTGCCGGTATAATTTATAAATTAAAGACATTCTGCGGGAGATTAGTCGGGTTGTGCTATCGCTTACCCACCCCTTTACCATCAAGAAAATGTAAAAGGAGAAAGTCCGCCGCCGCATAAAACATAAATATCCGTAATGATAGTGCCGTAATCCATGACGTCGTGAATCAGCATGTAATCCTGTGGGAAACGACACCAGTTCCTTTGTCTGTCTCACTCCGTAGCCTAATTGTTAAATTTAATCCTTATTATTGTCTCTAGCGAAGCAAAATATCATCAGAGCTGTCACCACACAATGCGTGTTAATGTATTCTTGCCCATAAACCGTCATAACTGTCTCAGTTAACGCTCGAATTCTTTGGTAATGCTCCGACGACGAGCATATTTCTGAATAATTCCGCATCTCGAATTAGCTTAACAGTAGAAAGATACGCAGGTTCTCATACGAATATATAATCTTGCCACTTCCTACCGCAATTTCATTCTACAGCCCGATGTATCCAGAGGTTCACCGTGTACGATTCTTCATTTATGGCATTATCTTATCATGTTCAAAATTATTGTCAACCAGATGTTAAAATCTACCTCCCGCTGATATTTTATCTTATTGAATGTATGACAATACTTTGGATAAAGGTAACATGATTTGTTTCTATAAAATTACAAAACATATGCTTCTGAAACTGTTTTCAAACAAATAATAAACTGGACATTCCTAAAATTTTGATTTTTGTGAGTCTATAAACTTTAAGACAACAATATCGATAGTATACCTATTTGAAAAGCCGCAAATAAGAAAAAAACTTCCCCTACGGACGGGTACGGACAACATTGGGCCCATGGCAGAATGGCAAAAATATCGCCAACAGTGTCAAATATGTGCAAAAAAAACTTACACCAAATGTAGAAAGTGTAAAGTAATTTTATATTATAATGAAAAAATAAATTGTTTATCACAATTTCATACCTAATGTATTTTTGTGCGTCAATATTTTATTAAAACACGTGTGTGTATAATGCATGTGAACCCAATTTGGATTTTCAAAAAATCCTCCAGTTTGTAGTTATTCAAAAGTTAATTCAACAAAGCGATAGCAGCTTTTGCTAAAAGATTTAATATTTTACACATTTCCTATAGACTAGAGGACAGAAAACGATATTAATAAATCGTTTTTGTTCCAGGCCACCAAAGTAAGTGGCACCTCTGTATGCTAACCAATGCAGTCGTCAAGTTTTAGAAGACATTCGTTGGACTTTTAGAGTTTGAATTGGTATCAGCCCGAGTGTCTGATGAAGCAGATATGCTGAAAGCAGTGATAACACTCGAATGATACCGATTGGAGCACGGTTTAACGAATTTGTCCTCCTAGGCCATATATTTGGCCATTTAATTTAACAAAACGAGAGCAGCTTTTGCTGTATTTATAGATCAAACAAAATAATCTATAAATTTATAATCCATTTAATAAAAATTTCTAAATAAGTGAACCACATCACGTGATATTTTATATGATAAATAATATCAATACAGATTACGCATCGATAAACATTTATAGCAGCAAAATCTTGCTCCGTTTTTAAAACATAAACACAATGGCGTACAAAAACTGGATACAACTAATTATATTGAAAACTATCCAGTATTTATCACAATTTTAATTACCACTGTATAGAGTAATCCACCACTGATAAATTATGATGCAAAATTTAATGAAGAAACTTAGGTTTCTTCATTAAATTTAGGTACGAGAGATTCCTATGTTATAAAATATACTTCTAGTAAGTAATTGATACTTGCTGATATACTTTTAAGATCACCAATACAAGATGATAATGAAAAGAAGATTTGTGATGAAATAATGTATATGCAGTCAGATTAAATGAAATGTCACGTCATGAGAATTCTGTATGCTGTGAAATTTAAAAATACTGTCAAGGATGCTGGCCATCTAGTTTCAAAATGTCTTAAGAATGTCTTCCATACTGGGAACATAAACAACTAATTTTCCTGCAAGAAGATATTCTATCTTCTTCTTCCTCGCGTGCCATATCAGAATTATCTGACGTTGGAGATCACCATTGCGAAGGCTTCTCGATCTTCTGCAATATGAAATAATTGTCCTACGTTTGGTATCTGAGTCCATTCACGAATGATTTTTAACCAAGAAACTTGTTTTCTTCCTACACCTCTACGGCCCTCTATTTAGCCCTTAAGGATCAGTTGTAATATTTTATATCGACTTACCCTTACTATATGTCCCAGATTAGACATTTTTTGTGTAACAGTTTTTAGCAGTTCTCTGTTTTTGTTGACGCTCCTTAGTACTTTTTCATTAATTTTCGTTGCTGTCAGTTTTGTTCTGGATCGATACTTTTAGCGTCCACACTTCTGCACTATACAAAAGTAGGGACCAAACATAGCACTTAACCATGCTTTGCCTTAGTTCTAAACTAAGATGGTTATTGCAAAGAAATGACTTTATTTTCATAAAAGTAGTTTTAGTGATTGCTATTCTACGTTTTGTTTCTATGTCTGGATCTAGTTGGTCTGTTATCACAGTTCCCAAATATATCATTTTGTGAACTTTCTCAACTTGGACTCCGTTTAATTGAAGCTTTGCACCGGAATGTGGGTCACGACTAAACACTAAAAATTTGTTTTTGTTTAAGTTTATTTTAATGCCTATTTTCTCTTCTACCTCGTGAATACGATCAAGCACAATTTAATAGTATCTGACAGAATTACTGTATCGTCTGCATATATAATCACATTAAATAGTTCCCCGTTGATTTTTATTCCATATGGTTGTCTCTTAAGTGCCTTTTTAAATAACCGGTCCGAGTAAACATTGAACAATGTTGGAAACAAAATGCAACCTTGTCTAACTTCTCGTTGTATAGAGATTTCATCGGTGTAGTTATCTCCAATTTTTACGATAGCAGTTTGATTCCAGTACAAATTTTTAATGACGCGAATATCCTTGTCATCTATTCCGATATTTTTCTATTTTTACATTAATTTTACATGCTCTACTTTACCGAATGCCTTTTCGAAGTCCACGAAACATGCAAATACATCTTTTCTTTGATCACGGCATTTTTTTAATAGGATGTTAAGCGCAAAAAGTGCCTCCTTGGTTCCCATAGCATTTCTAAAACCAAATTGGGTATCTTCAAGATCTTCTTCGCATTTGCTTCTAATTCTGTTGTGAAGTATTCTGAGGAAAATTTTAAGAGTGTGGCTCATTAGGCTAATTAATTGATATTCTGAGCATTTTCTCGCATTGTGTTTTTTAGGTATTGCGCCAAAGATTCATTTGAGCCAATCTGTGGGAATCACTCCGGTGTTATATATTGAATTAAAAATATACTCATGTGATATTAAAAGTCTGAGGTGCGTCAAGCAATTAATTAGCTAATTAATTAATCAATTAAACTTATTTAAATGATGCAATTATGATTCTATCATTCTATTTAATTCTCTTATCTCAGGGTTATACTCGTGCTTTAATATCTATGCTTTACATACGATAAGTAAGGTCCAAAGAATACCGGAATAATAAAAAACATATATGATACAACATTATATATTGAAATAAAAATATATTGAAATAAAATTCACACTCAAATATCTTCAATAAAAATATCTCATATAATGATTATTAAAATTTTGTTCTACGTACGTAAACCTTCAAAAATTAATGGTACATACAATATAAATTAAGATTTCAAATCAAAATTGTTGTTCTAAATCTCCTAATCAAAATCTTCCTATCTTTTCTAAAGCAACTGTTAAACATATGTGTTGTTAATAAAAAAAACTGACGAATAGTAAAACTATCTCTCTGATGATGAGTTGTCCAAATCCTTGTTCCTTGTAGCCTACACTATCTATTCTTAGCAGTCCCCTAGATAATCAACAATCTAACAACAAATTGTTGCGAGCCTATCGTCTTTAATGATCTCCTTCAAATGCACGTATCGTTCAAATGATGCTAGCCTCTTCTTCTCTCGATAAACTGAATCCACCAGAGAACAATCACTGTTTGCCTTGCACACTTGGAAAACAACTGATTATCTTCTTTCCCTCAAAAATCTAGCTAACTCTCATTCTTACAAACTATCCCACTTTTTTCAATCTCGTCCAATCAAAGCTAAATTTTTACCTACAATTATAAATTTACTAAAAACTATTAATATGCTAATCGGTTTCTACAAATTCTTAAGAACTATCGGAGAAATATATTTTCTAAACATTCTATTGCATTGTCTTATTCACTGTACAAGTTCATTTGGAAAACCCGCTCGCATTGTTCATGGTTTCACTAAGCTCACTCGAATATATTTTACAAAGAAAATAATGTATGCATATCTTTAATATTTTGTTTACTACAGGTAATCATTGGACCAATATTGGTCTTTCATTTCTTCGAAATATTTTTGATAGTTTATTAGTCGAATTATTTGAATTATTAAATTTTGTACTTTGAAATATATTAAGCAAACCAATATTATTTTCAATTTTACATAGCATAACAATACATATACATATTTTCACGCAGATGTTATTAAAAGACTGCATGAAGGTAATCAATGTATATACTGAAGAAATAGGAAGTTTTACTAGCCATTACCCAATATCAAGGAAGAACTTCCTGAAACTGGGACAAAGTTAGAGAAATCATAGAAACAGATGAATCGAGATCACAAGCATGTCACCCTGAAAAGTGCTTTACACCAGTTTTATAACTGAGAAGAAGCAGTAAAACTATTCGAGCTCCTCATAGACTAAAATTTATTTTCATGAAGCAGAAAATGTATAAGTATTTGCCTACTTATTGGAAATCTGCATAAAGAGTTCCATTAAAACGCGGTTGGTAGAATTAATTGTCCTCACTTACTGTCAATTATACAATTATCAAATACTACAGTTTATTCATTCATTATTTTAATGACGAATTTAAAATTCTTCACATTCAAAATAAAGGCCTTAAGCTATCCTTGTTAGAATCTATGGAAATTAACAAATTAAAAAACGCAGATATAATTCTGCATGACCAACTTGGGACAAACAGTTCTCCCCTCCTCAACCTATTTCATTAGAGACTATAAAGTGTAAACGGATGCCACAAATAGATCACTTGAGAAAGGCAATCAGCCGAAACAGCTGTAGTGATAAGAGATTAAAGTAAATTTTGTGGAAGTTTGAAAACTAAGTTTTCTGTGTTTTATTGTTACATACTACAGTTTACATACAGCGTCTTCATTTCTTCTGCTGTTCTGTTTCTATCCTCTTTGAGCTTCTCAGAGGTATATTATGTGGATTTACTTTTAATAAGTATTGTATATCGTAGGCAAATGCCAGACACTAATGTTTTCATTCATATATCAGTCATGATCTCTGTTCCATTAGGTCAAGAATTTCATGTCATCCATAGCTTAGACAGACAAATCAAACACTGACTAGTCTGTAAACGCTTACGTATTTTGACATAACCGTATTGTAGTTTACTTCTTCTTTGATTAGAATATTGATACGTCTGATTTTGAAACGACGACTTAATTGTAAGGTACTTACTTTCATTAGTTTTAATATTTTTGCAGTCATAGATATGTATTTCTTGAGGTTTGGAGTTGGTACCTCCTGCCAAAATGTTTAGATATTTACATTAGATTTTATGGACAATATATAGACTTTACAATGGAATAATAGGGAAATAAATCAGGGAATAAAATAGGGAAAACAGTAAGTATTTCTTAATTGAAAAATCTCTATAGGTACACCACTGCTGGCGGTTACCATAACACACGAAATTTACCGAAATAATATTTATAACATGGATTTAAACAAACCCATCACTGATAAATAATGATTTAAAAATCATAAACGTTTCAAACTATTACGTATCTATAAATCTACATTTCCAAACGAACCTTATCAAAATCTAGTAGATGATTTATTCCTTTGATGAATTTATTAATACCACATACAATAAAATCATAAACCTAAATCGAAATGAAAAGATCGGCAGGCGATTATGTCGTCATCAGAATAGATTTGAGATTAAAATTCCATCTGAATACAATAAGTCGTAAAAAACTTTGTATTTGTTACAAATAACAAAATTTTTGTCTTATGATTTGATAAATTGTTTTAGAGAGGCAATAAAAATTTGTCTACATATAATTGTCAACAAAAAGTCGACAGGTCCTTGTTAAAATCACGTGTATCTATCTGTAACAGCCACAAACAACAAGAATTAAATTGGAAAAATAAATAGCACTTGGAGTTAGATTAACCAAAGGCGTAGGACAAAAGATAGAGGATATTTAAAATGTATCTAGAAGCAGCACTTAATCAATGGAAGAAAAATTGTAAAAATATGGAGTTATTAATATTGTACATTCTATTGCAGCAACAATATTAAAAAAATCTAATCAACTTAAAAAAACTAAGAGCCAAATCTAAGTTTGTAATTGAATGAATGAATGAAGCTGATATTGTTACGTCATATTTTTTTGTTTTGACTTTTATACTAGTTGCCTGGATGGCTTTAGTCTCTATACTTTTTCTTTCGAAGTGAATTAGATTATTTTTTAACATTACTGTTGCTCCTCCACTAGCAGCACTTTCTAGGGTGAACAGTTTGATACAGTTTATATCCTCTGAATTTCATGAATGTCTCATGTCTATGTTTCATATATTTATTGTCTTGTTTTGTGAAGTGTGCCTTTGATAGTAAACTTATAGCGATTTTTTGGTTATTTAAGGTAAACAGAATCTCCTGCTGATGTTGCAAGAGGTCATTTGGGTTTTAATGTAATATTCTTAACTTTTCTACCACTTATCTTTAGTTTCTATACTATTTAGTCTTTCTAGGATTTTTTATTTATTCAAATTTTAGCGAACTCAAAAACATATCCAAATCAAAAACAGATTTAGAGGAAGAATACTAGATGGAGGATCGATTTTGTCTACTTGATAATATCTTAATATAGGCTGACATATGTCATAATGTAAACGGGAACACGAGGAGTAGACTTTTATAAAAAAAAAGATTTTTACATAAATTTTCTCTGGAGGTAGAGGTATTCTTCAGGTATATTTTCTTTCATGCAGAATACGTGACAGTTGGTAGCATGTTCACTCCGTTAAGTGGGAAATTCGGTTTAAAGATCCTGCTTTAGTTTCTATGAGCAGACTGTTACAAAGAGAAATATTTTAAAGTAGTTAAGAACAAAATGCAGATGCAACAAGTTGAATTCGTATTGCAGGGATAAGCAGTGAATCATTATTTAATTAGTTTATTTTTATAAATTATTTTCTATTATACAAAGCACAATAAAAAATTTCTGTTCCATTTATAGATATAGTGTATCTCTCTTTATTTATCGGTTTTAGTATTGACAAACTCCAAACCATACTTCTCTCCATTTCTAGCCAAACACTCAAGAATCTTCTTTCCAGTTTGACATTCAGGAAACTGTTTATAATCTAACTCCTTCTCACAAACCTTCCCCAGCTCATTTAACTTTGCTATCTTGGCTTCATCGCCCTTCATTGCCGCTGTAAGAGAATTCACCATTCCAGACCTGATAAACTTTCCATTTTCCATGATACCCGCTCCTTCAAATAGACAGTCCATGAGGCAAAGACCTGTTTTAGTAGTGGGGATTTTTCTGTCTCTCAAAGTTTCGAAATCTTCCTTGGTTGCGCCAGATTTAGAGCGACAGTTCCCGAGTAACGATTTGGTAGTTTGCCGGAATTTTTCGCTGAGGAATGAAGCTTGTATGGAGTTGTCCATGATAAAAAGAAGAAGAATAGCTGCAAAGGAAGAAACCTTTTATTATATAAATGCAAACTTATATAATACTAATAATATAATAATAATATAATAATAATATAATAATAATATAAATACAAACAGTAAATTGTAGTAAATTCAATTTACTGTTTGTATTTTGAGAACGATTTCCAAAGGGAAAATTGAAACGTCAATAAACGTATTTTTACCTTTAATTGTGGCTTATTCTCAGTTAAATAGTAATTAATAATTTCATATTCAAGAGTTTTAACAATTCTGCTGTGTATTATTTTCAAAAATGTTTTAAGTGTGTGACTTATTAAAGCTATTGTTCTGTAATCTGAGCAGGATATTGCACTTGACTTTTTGGGTATTATCACAAAGGTCGATTGCATCCATTGTTTGGGGTTCGTGGCAGTCTGATTTATTAGATTAAAGAGTTCAACCATTACATTAATAACATCTTCATTAATAAGTCTTAATAATTCAATGAGCACATTATCCGGTCCGGTAGCTTTGCCCTCTTTTGTGTTTTTGATGGCATAGATGACTTCTTCCGGTAATATTAGTGGTCCAGTATCATCTGTGGTTTCTAATGCTAGTTCTTGTCTTTCATCATTAAATAGCTTTTGAATGTAGTTGGTTTAGTGACACAATCTTTCCTTTATATCAGTAGTATTATCTCCTTTATCATTTTTAAGGTTATTCGTTCTTGTGATTTTTTCTAGAACCTGTCAATCTCAGATTGCTGATCTTAATTTCGCTGACCTTGATGCCGACATAAACCCTGCAAGTACCTCTTTAAGATCTTCTAAGATCTTTTAAGATACCTAATTCTCGAAGTACAAATTAAAACGCAGTGGCAGAGGTAATGGATTTTGGGAACAGCTATGACCTTGAACATTTCACATAAACTTGTGTACTAAATAGGCATAATTCATAGCTATTGTCAAAATCCAATACATTAATAATATAATTACATATCTTCGATTCTAAAATATTGTAGAAGACTTTAAAGAGTATGAGTAAGAAAAGAGATATTTAGTTATATTCTTTGTGGCATTTTCAAGGTCATAGCTGCTCCCAAAATCCATTAACTCTAACAAGATGCACCTCTGTTTAACTCCACAGAAAATTTCAATTTATTTATGCAACTTCTGACATTTGCTTGCTGGTAATGGTACATGTTTTATTTAATTCCTAAGTCTTTGTCTTCTATTCGTACTCGTTCAAGAGTTTCCATTAATTTTCTGTGTTTAACCTTTTTATGTCGATGATTGACATCTCTACACCTCTGTACCAGCACTTGCAAGCTAAATAGTGCGTGCCTCTCTTGTTCCAAGATCATTACAGAAACAAAATTGCGTATTACTAATTTCTCATTCAATTCCAGGATAAATTCTGGAGTAAATTATTCAAAGAAAAATTTTTAAAACGTGACTCATAAGTCTGATTGTCCTATAGTCGGAAAACTTTTTAGCATTTCCTTTTTTGGAAGTTTCACAAATAGAGAGTTAAGCCAATCTGTTGGTATTTGAAAGCTGGGAAGTGATTTTTACCTTTATTTACAAGTATTTTAAGTATTTCTGTTGGTATTTCATCTTGTCCTGTAGTTTTTCTGTTTTTACCCTGTATCTTTTTCTCCATTTTCTAATTCTTCCATTGTTATTGGGTGACGTGTAGTACAATTTTTATATTTCTTTTGCTTGTTGTTCATCGCTAACGTATGGTCCTAAAGTATTGGGAAAAATTTCACCTGGTCTGATTGGGAAGCAAAATACATTTAACAAAGAAGGCCATGGAATTGAAATGTCATCAGTTATTCACATTTGATAAACAAAGCAGAATATTCTGGTGTGTGCTTTGAAAAATGTCTTATAAAATTGATATTCATCGAGGTATTTATATTATGGTTGAGCGAACTTCGAAACGACATATTATTAATATTTATCGAGATCAAAATCAAGGATCAAATCGACAATTTATCGCACAATCTGACAAGAACAAAAACTGCATTAAATACTTGAAAGAACAACGCCCTATTATACGCTTTCTAATACATTTTCATTATACAAATTTCTAGTTACACTACAAAGAAAAGCAAGCATAAATTTTATAAAACGTACCTATTTTTAATGCCCACATATCTAAACATATGTTTAATACTAATTGAAACAACTATATCAATTGTATTAAAAAAGGTAATGATTTAAACTCAACCAAGTGAATAATGTTGGCCATGGTATTACAGTATCAGATGACATTGCGTTTTTCCGGTAATCAACCAACTGACATTAATATAACATCAATTTTTTCATACAGGGTAGAGCAGAATAAATAAATATAATAAAACTTAAGAAATCATCATTTTCTCTCCTGTTGCCCAGAAGAATGTAGAGTGTAGAATAATTTTAATAATTTTAAACTGTTTGACCTTGTGGTAATGTAGTGTTACGTACAATTTATGTCAAATTTCATGTGTATTACATTATGTGCTTGCTGGATAGCCCAAATTTGACGAAATGCCCCTGAAGATGCTATATTAAGCGAAAGTACTTGGGCAAGATTTGATTATTAAATTTGTGCTCGATATTTGCCTTAATTTTTCAAAGTTCATTTATTCAAGCATTCAACCTCATATCAATTAAATATGGGATGATCTTATACAGAACTTCAAAAAGTCCTATAAGCCCGTATCATACCTAACAATCGATGTGCAGCTACTGGCTTTTAGGGAAAGATGTCCTTTCCGGATGTATATCCAAACAAGCCCAATTCCTGCTCCATTCCATTTGGAATTGGGCAGGCCATGTAGCGAAAATGCATGACTTACGATGGACGAGCAAAATTACACGCTGGAGGCGAAGAGCAGACAAACGTAGTACAGGAAGACCAACTACAACTACAACCAGATGATAAGTGAAGGCTGGATGATGATGATGATGATGATGATGATGATGCCACACAAGACAGCCAAATATGGACTGAAAATAGTAATACGTAACTAAAACCAATGGACTGCCTCTAGGAGAATATTATGTAAAACAATTAACTTAGGGTGTGTACGGAAGTAACCATAACATAACCATGGATAATTAAATAAAATCGTAGGCTTCCACGGCCAGAGTCAGAATTATAGTTTATTCGTCTTCCGGGTTTGGACCGTGTCATTTGTGAGTGACCCAAAAGTGGGTTCATCTCGACGTTTCGCTACAATTGTATGTAGCTTCTTCAGGAGAACAAAGAAAAAGAAATCAAAAGACAGAAAGATGGGTAGTTAGCAACGGTAACTCAGTTACTCAACGCAACCAGAGGCGAATACTAACTACCAAGATGGGCATTTGGTCACAGTAACTCAACTACTTAAGGCAGCCAGAGGTGAAAATCAAATGCCAGGACAGGGATTCACGTCCAACAGCTCAGAAAAATGCCTCCTTTCAACATATTTTTCTTTTAGAGGCAATTTCTACAAACAAATATCTGGAACACCAATGGGTTCTTCCCTTTCCCCTGTCATTGCTGACATTTTCATGGAAGCCTTTGAGTCTTTAGCCCTAGAATCTTACCCCTTAAAACCAAAAGTCTGGTTCCGCTACGTTGATGATACATTTATCATCTGGCCCCATGGTCAACATACCCTTTCTCTCTTCCTAGATCATCTTAATTCACAACATCCGAGTATAAAATTTACAATGGAAGTAGAAAATAATCGGTCCCTTCCCTTTCTCGATGTGTTAGTCACCTCCAAGCCCAATGGCCGATTGGGTCACTCTGTTAATAGAAAAAAGACTCACACGAATCGTTACCTACATGCTTCATCACACCAGCATCCTGTCCAAAAGAATTCTGTGATCAACTCTCTCATCCATTGGGCCATTTCGATTTCTGAACCTGACAACCTTAGAGAAGAACTTGGCCATCTGCAAAAAACCCTTGTCGCCAACGGTTACTCCAAGTCCACAATTCAAAATATTACACACCGACATCTACATCCCCCTTTACACCCTAGGACGACAAATTCAGAATCTTCGGGTAATACTCCTGTGGCTTTTCTTCCGTATATTCTAAGTGTCACTGATAGGATTGACAAAATTCTTCGCAAAGAAGGTATCAGGACTACTTTTCGACCACCCAAGAAAATCTTACAATATCTACCCTCTCCTAAGGACCCATTACCGCCCCTATCTTCCTGCGGTGTCTATTCTATTCCTTGTTCATGTGGACATGTGTATATTGGCGAAACTGGTCGTTCCGTTAAAACTCGGATTCAAGAGCATCAAAGATGCATTCGATCAGGTCTTTTCTCCCATTCTGCAGTTGCAGAACACTGCCAAGAAACCGGTCATTCCATATTGTTCGAAAAAACCCATATTATTTCGAAGAGCCCCTTCTTTTATTCCAGGAAAATCCGCGAATCTCTAGAGATCCGAAAAAATCCACATAATATCAATCGAGAGGAAGGATACTACCTGTCTCCCATCTGGAATCTCAGTCTAGAGCCGCCGTCCGGTCCCGCTACCACGATGCAGCCACATGATTGGCCAGCGCGCGCTTCTTGAAGTTCGCGCCACGGAGTGTGCCGATACGTCCCGACACGACAGGTCACCGCGACTATAAATAGAGCGGTAGCGGAGTAATCGTCGGATTCACTCCCCGCCTCTCGATGCGTTAGTGTTCTGAGCTGTTGGACGTGAATCCCTGTCCTGGCATTTGGTTTTCACCTCTGGCTGCGTTGAGTAGTTGAGTTACTGTGACCAAATGCCCATCTTGGTAGTTAGTATTCGCCTCTGGTTGCGTTGAGTAACTGAGTTACCGTTGCTAACTACCCATCTTCCTGTCTTTTGATTTCTTTTTCTTTGTTCTCCTGAAGAAGCTACATACAATTGTAGCGAAACGTCGAGATGAACCCACTTTTGGGTCACTCACAAATGACACGGTCCAAACCCGGAAGACGAATAAACTAAAATCATGAATAATTAGTTTACGTCAGTGCCTCTAGCATCAGAACTCTTAAAACCTCCTTACAATTTAACTATAGTTGGTACTCTACGGCAACAAAAGAAATATACCTCCCGAGATGATAAATCTCAAAAATCGTGTAATTGGTCATTTCTTATTTTGCTTCGATGGTATCAATGGAAAAAACAATGGTATCGTATAAGACAAAAGTAAATAAGTATGTGCTTCTTCTGTCGATAATCCACAAGAGTCCAGTAGAATGTGATCCAACTGGAAAGCCAGATATCATTAAGTTTTATATTGCAACCAAGTACGGAGTAGACACAATTGACCAAATGTGCGAAAACATGAATATGGCATGATAAATACAGCTTGCATAAACTCTTGTATACTTTATAAGCATAACCAACAACGACAGCAGAAAAAAACCATCACCAGAAAAAAATGTATGGTCATTTTGTCTGAACAACTGACGCAACCTTGGCTACAGAATCGTGTAAATTGGCCAACTTGGAACCGCTCGGTAATGTTGTTTATTAAAAATATTTTAAATCTGTCGCAATTTGAGTCGCAGCAAGAACGAATATACCCTACTGTGTCAAAACGTGCTATGTGTGAATTTTGTCCGTCTAAAAAACGTTGAATGACAACCCATCATTGCGAGTACTGCCGACGTCCAATTTTTGGTCAACATCCCGCCCTTTGTTGTCAGCAGTGCAGTTCTAAAATGTAGGATTTATGATTTTTTTTGTGATTTTTGGGTTTTAGAAACATCACTTTGTTCAAATAATTTGTAAAATTAAGATAAGTAAAATACTTTTTCAGTGACCAGATTTTTTTTCTTGGCGTAGTAAATTTTACGATGGTTACTTACTGTTATGGTATTCAAAATTGAAGAGTAAGAATATTAAATGTACGATGAAATCAATATTTCAGAGATTATAGAAAGTAAAAATACTCCGAACTGCCTGGAATTAACCAAAGGTAATCTTAGTCATAAATAATCTTTTGTATAAACATAACAAGTGGATAGTGCGGGTACAATGAATAGAAGTTAACGATGGCTTTTTCCCATAAGCCATAAAGTGTTTCGTAATCCGGGTTTGCGCCATGAACAGGACAATAAAAATAGTTAATAAGTAAATGGTTTTTCGGAATCTGTAAATACCCAGTAGAAATTAAGTGTCCTTGTATAAATAATATGAATTAGGAAAGTTTGTAGGTATTTCTGATTTTATGTGGGGAGTGGTATGCAAATTTCTGATTGGCTGAGAATTTGGAAAGTGGTGAGATGGGTGTGTATAATAAGAGGTGGGATGGATGAATAGATGAGATGAGATAGTTAGTTCCAGTTTCTTTAAGTGAATGGTTGGTTTTTGAGGTGGTCTCCAGGGGTACTAAGTGATAAAGAAGTTGTGAGTTGGTGAAGTAAGTGTGTCCGACGGTAGCTAATCTGGTACACATTTGTAAGTAAACTTTTCCTACTTGTATTCTATGTATCGCTGTTAATTTCGGAACGAGAGATTAAGTTTGGAGAGAGGAAAAGAGGCTGGCATCATTGGAAAGGTACGTGCATTCGAAGGAGAGCATTGAAGACACTAAATTGTAATATCTTGTTTAATATTGCCAATTACATAGGAGGCTGCTGAGAACTGATAATTTATTTTGCATAGAACGAGGAATTGGACAACTCAAGGCAGAGGAAGGGTTTCAATGGGAAAAATATTCAAAATTCATTTCAATTTGAGAATTTTGGGTCAAATAATATTATATCAGATTAGTAACGTGTGAATAAATTGTCGATAGTCGAAGGAGATCAAATTTGTTTTGAGAGGGGACGGAGCTGTGGAGAGAATTGGATAATTCATACAAATTTTTCTTGGTACAATCGATATACCAAAATTGCATTAGGAAGGACACTGAATATTACTTGATTTGTTTATGTAGAAAAATAAGCTCGATTTTAGATTGTAATTGTATTATATTATCCATGCATTATTGAAGGTTCACGTACGTAGAACGATTTTTGTGTGATAAACATTGTATGCTAATAATTTTTGGAGGTATTTTAATCAGTTTATTTTATTACATGATTTTCATATCATATTATGTTGTTTTATTCCGTTATTCTTTGGAGCTTACCTTTCACATGTAAGCATAGATATTGAAGCACGAATAAACCTGAGATAACAAAATTGAAAGATGTGATATAAATTATAAATCAAAAATTTCAATAATTTTTTATAAGTATATTTTTTGTAAAGTTTTAAAATTAAAATTCTTGAAATCACATTAATACATACATAAATAAAGGTAAAAAGAAGGGTTAGTATTCTAGGCTTGAATAAGTAATTAAAGAAAATAATTTTTTAATTAGATATATACCGTTAAAGCAAAACATATCTCATCTGCTAAAATTAATTTCACCATTTTTATTTATATTTCATCTTCATCTCCCTCTTATCACCTGTTTTTTCATGCAATTTTCAGCGCTCGAATATAATTCGTGTATTGGTCTGTTAACATATTACAATTTTTTTTCTATCACTAGTAATTTTATCATTTTTTTGTAGAAAAGGGATGAATATATCTTAAATGTGCTAAATATGGGTACCTACATTAAGAGCATATTGTAAATTGTCATTGGCTATTAAGGGTCATTACACTCAGCTGTCCACACTGACATGAACTGTGACACGATATTAACAATGAACGAAAATAACACAACGTGAAAATATTAACCCCTTCATCAACCATCAACCACCCATTCGATGCTCTACCCTAATCTGACCTCGGGTAATATTTAAGGCCCTTATCGTTTCCCGCATCATGTATGCAATAAACACGCAATGTGTTTACATTAACCCTTTATGATATTATGCAATTCATTTGGAAAATGGAAAATGGGAAATGCACTTTAATTTCATTAATGTGGAAATAATCTGTAATTGATTACAAATCAGTAGCTAATCTATATGGCGCAAAAGAGGGAAGGGCTAGAAGGAATTAACACCGCAATTAATACATACATAACGTAGAATTGGTATAGTTTAGTATTCCACTTCTTAATTCATCTGGCATTTGTCATACTATTAATAATTCTGTTTTCTTTGCTCACTATGTTTGAGTAAAAATGGTAAAAGAGCTATAACTTTTACTTTATTTCATGCTTCTTATTATCCTTATTTAGCCTTATGGCTCTCAGTCCCTCAAAGAGGAAAATTCAGTCATCCCAGATACCTACGGTATCAAAATGATTGAGCTCTGGTGCGACTATTTTCGTGTTATCGGGCCCTAGGTGACTTGGTATGCTGGAGTTTCTCCCAAAAATTTTCTTTCACATTTGGACTTTTAGAGCTTTCTGCATGGTCTTGTAGATATGTTCATTCAGACCTAGCTTTTTTATGTTTTCTAGGAGGTTCTTCGGAATGACTACAGTAGTAGAGAGAATTAATTAAGGTATTGTCTGGGTACTTAAATTTCCAGATTCCTATACTTGGCGATCTTTTCGATCTGTTTAACACAAAGGTTATTGTTGTTGGGTATTGATACATCAATTGGCATTGTTTGTCTCTTTAGTTTATTAAGATAAAGTAGTAATAAGTATGAGATCTGGTCTATTATGTACCACTGTATGGTATGTGAGCACAGTGCGGTCCCAGTATAGCTTGTAGTTGTCATTCTCAAGTATACTCTCAGGAACGTATTGATAATATGGGAGATGGTTTGTTTGGAGAAGTCCGAGAAGTTTGATGACTATCTTTGATGAAGGATGTTTCCTGGAGTCATGCCGCTTCATACATTCAGTTGCAGCAAATGCCTGGCAACCCCCCATAAGATGTTAAATGGTTTCTTAAGCTTAAAATCCATATCGGCATTTATCATTTTGGACCTATATATTTCAGATAATTTTTGGTTGGTACAACCTGATCCTGAATGGCGAGTAATGAACCTTCTGTTTCAGGGATTATCTTTTCAACATGGTTTTGACTGATCTCATTGAGATGTCGCCCGTGTAAAGGTATACCCATGCAGGTGCGCATTTTTTCGTCTCTAGAAAGGTGGTTTATTGGTATTTCTGGTTGCCTTAGTTTGAGCGGTGTTGTGTCATCTACTACGTAAATCGCGCTGTGTAAAGTAGATGTCTTAGTCTGCATCTGAAGTTCTTAAATTAGATATCTGTTTTTCTAATTACTCACTTATTCCATAAGTCCCCTTCCTCCTAAACACCGTGGTAATGTCAATCTTTCTACAGCACTACGATGATGATTCTTATTATTATTATTATGGTCATTTTAATATAGCGCTACAATTATGAGTCTTGTTGGAGTGTACAACTGTTACAATCGCTCGGTGTTAGATGTTATATCATTTTGGGACACTCAAGTGGCCTTTTTCTTGTTGCCGTTTTCCTTTTTCTTACGTTTTCCCAAACAAGTTTTACAAGTTTTTTGTTGTAAAATATTACATATTTTTCGTGTCCGTAACACCTATAACTTAAATAAAAGATCTTCTGAACATTCTACATACAAAAGAATTAAATGTGCAGAGGATATAAACAAAACCTGAAGAAAAAGTGTAAAACTACAAAAGAATGTGGAAAGAGAATGGAGAAATATAAAAGAATGTGTGCATGAAGCAGCTGATGGATCTATATAAATTAGGAAAGGGATAAGAAGGACAGTATTAGAAAATTATTATTATTATTTTATTATTATTATAATATAAGCGAGGTCAGAGGAACTAAGTTCCTATTATGCCCAAAAACAAAGAAATTTCATTAATCACCTACTAGTAAATAACAAAAATTACAAATTAAAGAAATAAAATTACAATTTTATGGTTTAAAAGAAAAACAATATTTTAACTATAATATAAAACGGTCAAGTCTGCTTTTGAAAGAGTTGGTAGAGGGAGCGGAGACAATATTATCATTAAGGTGGTTCCAGCACTCAAAAACTCTATTTGGAAGAAAGTTCTGTCTTGGTCTTGTAGAAAAATTTTCTTTCTTTAGTTTATACTGATGACCTCGAGTTCATCGAGGTTTCCAAAATTGAATTTTAGTATTTTAAATGTTGTAATTAAGTCTCCACGTTTTTGGCGAAGTTCAAAAGTAGTTAGGGTAGCCATACTAAGTCTTTCTGCATAAGACGGTCTTGTCGGTCCCAAAGAAATTCGAGTGGCTTTTCTTTGAACGTTTTCCAACAGATTCTTGTCTCGAACCAGATCGGGATACCACGTTGGTCCAGCGTATTCTAGTATGGGTCTTACGTACAAAGTGTAAAGTTTGCAAAATGATTGCATTGAAACTCCCGAAAAACACCTCCGAATAAGATACAGTCTGGAGTTTGCACGTTTACAAATAGAGGTAATATGGTTAGACCAAGTTAGGCTGCTATTCACGATAACACCAAGATCGTTATACGAAAACAGAGATTCTAATGGCTGCCCATTAGAATGAACAAAGTACGGCACAAGTGGGTTATTTTTACCAATTCGAAAAACTACACATTTTTTCGCGTTCAAGGGTAGTAACCACTTAGAACACCTAGTTAAAATAGGGTCCAAGTCCATTTGGAGGGTTAGCTGGTTTGTTTGTGATAGCTTCCATAACTTTGGCAACTACTGGCAGCAAGCTAATCGGTCGAAAATTGTTGGGGTCGAGTTTGTTGCCTTTTTTAAAAATAGGGGTAACGGAAGCTAATTTCCAACTAGGGGGTAAGGAGTTCTGGATGAAAGAAGTTTGCACAATTAACGTTACGGATATTGCAAGCGTGTCTGTGCACTTTTTTAACAGTTTTGGTGTTAAACCGTCCAAACCAGGTGAAGCGGCCGTGCGAAGTTTAATTAAGTGTTGTTTGACATGCTCCACTGTGAATTCAACTTGCTGTAAGGATGCGCCGACACGATTACAGTTAATAGCAGGTAGATAACCATCATTTAATTCTTTAGTAAAAACCTGTGAAAATGCTAAAGAGAGAGTTTCGGAAGATTCTTTGTCAGAAGAGCATAAAGTCTGGTTGGGTTTTTGAAGTAGCTTAATGGAAACTTTAGATGACATGGAGCAACGTATGTATTTATAGACCTTTTTAATGTTACCACTTTCAATAACGTTTGCTTCAAAATTTTGTCTTAGGGTTTTTAGAGATGTTTTTAAGTTATTTGAAAATCTGTGGTGGCTTTGGAAGTGTTTAAATATTCGCCATAGATGTCGTTTGTGATTAATTTGTTTAATTGCTGTTCGATTTATCCAGGGTTTAAGGTTGTTTTTATATTTCTTACGGAAAGTAGTATTTGTAGAAATTATATTGTGTAGAAAAGCAGTCCACATTAATGAGGGGTCGTTTAAGTCTGCAAAAAATTAAATTCCAGTCGATTTGAGAGAGTTCAGTGTCAACTTCAGAAAAGTTATAGTAGGATATGTTCCAATGTTATTTTTGCGGGGTAATATTTGATTGAACTGGATGTGAGCCGTTATAACTGCATGATCTGACTTTCCTATAGGAGAACTGACTTCGAGAGGTGAAATCAGTTGTTCGTCATTAATAAGCACTAGATTTAAAGTACAAGGTTGGTTATTATTCCTAAATCTAGTAGGTTCTGTAATGAGTTGTATCAGGTTTAAATTTACTTCAAAGCTTTTAAATAAATTATGAGCGTTTTCGGCGTCAAATAATTAAGTTATTGGCCAGGTGATCTCTGGGAAATTAAAATCTCCAGTGATGATAAGATTATCAAGAGATGATAGTAATATATAATATAATATAATATAATAATAATAATAATAACGAAGGGTTTTAAGAAATTTGGACTGATTCTTTTAAAGAATTATTATTAACAAATCAAGAGGACAAAGACCTAAATGAAAACCTAGAAGAAGATATCAAGGCGATAGGAAACCAACCAAAAAACCCAATGAAAGACGAAATTGAAGAAATAATAAGTAATAGCCACAACGGTAAAGCCCCAAGTACAGACTGAAAATATTAAACTCGTAAATATGGTGGCAGAAAAACTATACAATTTAATAAAAGTCATATGATTGGTAAAAAGGAGATTTAGGACAATATCAATACGGATTAAGCAAATACAACTCAATAACAGATACCATACATACTATTCACAACTACCGGCAATAAATCACTTCTCAAGATTCGATGTTCTTCCTTCTAAAGCCAGCAACAAATAAAAAATCTTCCTTTCGACTTTTTCAAATCCATCAACATCCAAAATTTTTCTTCCACCCTCATTTTTTCAACCAATGGTCTTTCAGTCATTAAAAATCCAGCTGAATAACCAAATTCTCAAAATTGACTGTCCACTTTTCCAAATTTGTGTTCTATAAACAAAATAACAAGTGACTTCAATAATTAGCTTTCTACAAATTTCCCAGAATTTTTAAATTCAATACGAGGCGCAATAGGACAATACGGCACCATTAATGGCTTATTTTTTTGTTTATTCACTTCGATGATGATATATCATATATATATATATATATATATATATATATATATATATATAGAATCAGATTTGTAAAAAATGAGTATTATGTGCAACGCAGAGACAAATTAATGGAGCCAGTTGCAATAAATTGATAAATAGTTCCAAATTAATAAGGAAAGTATATAGATAAAAAAACTAAGACGTCATATCTGTTAAGTATTGGATTTAATCAAAATTTATACAGAGATAATAAACATTGATCGGTTTTTTTGTAATAGGTTTAAATATCAACACCAGAGACGAACTCGTTTTTATTCGGATAATTCGTTTGATCATTATTGTGTGATGCCATGCAGAACATAATATTAATACTAGATAAAGAAGCAAAGAAGAGAGGGCTAGTAAAAACGAAAGCAAAACGAAATACCTCAAGTGTTCAAGAGAGAATACGAACATAGAGAAAGAAATTAAGCTTGGTGCATATACATTTGAAAGAGTACACCGTTTCAAATACCTGGGAGTGATGGTGAATGACAGAAATGATAGAACGGATGAAATAAATGAACGCATCCTACTGGGTAATAAAACCTACTGGAACTACCAAAAATTCCTGAAAGAAAAGCCATTAGTAAGAAAATCAAATTAAAAATTTACAAGACTGCAATCAGGCCAGTGATCACCTATGGTGCAGAGACGATGTGCCTAACACAAAAAATTAAATGAGGTTGGAAATCTTAGAGAGAAAGATAATTCGACAAACAATGGGACGGGTGAGGAAAGTGTAGGCGAATTTAGAAGATTAACCAATGAAGAAATTAAAGAAGTCATCGATGGTGAAGACATTATCAAGTTTGTGAAGACGCAAAGGCTCAGGAGGATGGGACACACAGAAAGAGCTAACCCATACTCTACGCTAAAGCGAATAACTGGATGGAGACCAACAACAAAGAGACCAAAGGGGAGACCCAAAATATGATGGAGACATCAAGTCTTAGGAGACATAAAGAAGCTGAGAATCTACAATTGGAAGGAGCGCTGTAAGGACCGGAAAGAATGGAGGAAAATTGTAGACAGCCATGCTGATGATGATGATGATGATTATTGTGTGACACTATTTTGAAAATTTCTCAATATTAATTGAAGGGACTCCAAAGTAACAAGATTATTATCAGAAACTGCAGAAATCACTTTAATTACATCAAACATGAAATTTAAAATTTTGTCCAAGATTACAAAAAGTGTGGTTAATACTAACTGGAAGTACATATTTGAAGCGACCAAATACATAGGTAAAAACCCTTTAAATATTGTTAAATTAACTGTGAGTTATATTTTTTAACTTTAAAAACTATGATGTTTAAATTACGACAGGAATAGATAACATGGTAGCCTAAGACTCCACTGGAGTTGCTGGTCCTGAGACAAGTCTCTACGAGGACTTGATGATAGCAATGTATTAAAATGCCATGTTAGGTTAGGTTAGGTTAGGTTAGGTTAGGTTAGGTTAGGTTAGGTTAGGTTAGGTTAGGTTAGGTTAGGTTAGGTTAGGTTAGGTTAGGTTAGGTTAGGTTAGGTTAGGACGGAAATCGGAACAAAGCAGTCAATGTAACTTGAGTTATGTGTTGTAGTTTGAAGTATGATTTATCCTAAAATTACTTCGGTAAATTTGAAAAAGGGAAATATACAGATACCTGAATTCAGTGATGGTGAACTAAAGATTTTTATAAAAGGTCCCATATGTTTTTTGAAAATTCGGTACCTGAAATATGGAAAGCAAATATGTATGTGTAGGGAGTTGGGTTTTTTTTAAGTTTATTATTGTATTTAAATAATATACGAACAGTACATTACACTGTTTATTCCATTCATACTCCATCTCAATAGCACTCTCATATACATCGATTAACATTTCACTCTGCAATAATAAAAGTTAATTTAACAACATTTAAAGGGTTTTTACTCATAAATTTAGTGGCTCTAAGCCTGTACATGCAGTAAGTATTAACCGCACATTTTGTAATAACATTGGTCAAAATTTTTAATTTTATGTTTGATTAAATTAAAGTGGTTATACTTTTAGGATAGCACTGATAATGGAATATTAATTCTAAAAACGTTCTGTCATGTAGTCCGATAGGGTTTTTAATATTATACCCTTTATAAAGGAATTTTTAAATAAATTTTTACTCACTTTATAGTTCGATTACATTCGTAGAGAACATCTGACACTGCGAAAACAGGTGCATTTGAGATGACCTTTTTTAATCGCCAAACCAGCCGTCGTCTTCCGACAACACAAAGCGATTAAAGAATGACAAAAGGTAGCGATCTTAGCTAGTCAAATTAAAATACTTATACCTTCTATAACTCCTACATTCGTTACTTATTTTTAAAAAGTGAACAAGCTTCGCGAAATTATATTTTAAGTACACACAACAACATAAACTTGATAAAAATAAATTTTTTTAGTACATATAAATTTTTAAACTTCACCTCAACTGCATAAATGATGCTCTACTGGGTATGATGTGAAGCCAAGACTGAGTTCAGCGTTGTTATGTTTTATTAGATACTTTAATAAGTCTGTTATTCTATGACTATTTGACTGTATAAAAAAATAATAAAGCAGTTGATAAATTATCTAAAATTACAACCTGACAACAGTGAGTTTAGCATAAACGTATGGATAGGAGTAGTTAACGATTATCTATTTGGACCTGCTGGTTTGAACGGTGCTGATTACCAGTGGAGCACCCAGGGGGGGTTTTGGTGATCGAAATCCCCTATTCCGACACTGTTACTTACAAATTTTAAGGACTTAAAATGGTGGAGGCAGCATAAAAAAATTTCGGTGCCCAACCAAAACTCCCCACCCCCAGAGGACAATTCTAGGTACGCTACTGCTGACTACTTACTGATTTTCTGCAAAATGTTTTACCTGATTCAATAGATGATGCCTTTAAATATTCGGCAAAACTTGTGGTTTCTATATGATAGCTGCCCGGCCATGAATGAAAAAAATCTTTAACGGCCACGACATAAAATTGGAAATAAAAGTTCGTTTACTAAAATGCTAGGTATTTTCCGTTCTTTTATATGGCGTAGAGTCATGGACCTTAACTGAAGCATCACTGAAGAGACTCGAAGCATTTGAGATGTGGTGCTATAGACGCATGTTGAGGATTTCCTGGATAGACAGAGTTACCAACGAAGAAGTACTACATAGAATGGGTAAAGAGCGCGAACTAGTCGTAGCCATAAAACGTCGCAAACTAGAATACCTGGGCTATATAATGCGCAATGAACAACGATATGACTCACTTCGGAACATACTTCAAGATAAAGTGCATGGGAAAAGAGGTCCAGAGCGGAGAAGAATATCCTGGCTGTATTACCTGTGAAAGTGAATTAACTTAACCACTACCGGACTTTTCAGGGCAGCAGTCAACAAAGTCAGACTAGCCATGTTAGTGTCCAACATCCGTAAAGGATAGGCACGATAAGAAGAAGAAGGTTGTCCGGCCCACTTTAGCAGGAATGTTCGAGATTTCCTTGATAATAACTATGATGACAACTAGATTGGAAGGTCCAGATACTTGGCCAGCAAGTTTGCCGGATTTTAATCCTTGTGATTATTGTGTTTATTGTGTATATTATTGTGTAAATAAGTAAATGCATAAAAGCATTTACTTATTTCGTTCCAATACAAAATCGTACACAATTTCTGCATAAGGATACAAAGGGGAGCACCCTTTATAACAATCTACGTTTGATATTTGTTTTTTTGTGTTAGTTTCGTTCCATCGTAATAAATATTTTGTTTTTAAAACCCTTTAAATAATATTTGTGCTTCTTTTCTCCAACGTTTTTTACGAATTGTGTGCTTCTTAACTTTCATGACGAAGAAACGCAAAATTTTCAAATCGATTTTTCTAGAAAATGGTGTATCCTACCAACTTAAGGTAAGAGTACCTTTTAGTACTAGAATACTTGAAGATTTAATAATCTAGTATCACGACTGCTTAAAAGATAAAGACAAAAAAGTTATGCGTTAAAATAACCGTTGACCTATCCAAAACGGACGCCTATGACCAGTACTAGAAATTCGCAATTAATGAAATCGATTCTCAAGATGATAAAGTTTAGTGAAATCGCAATTATCATTTCTCAGAATTTAGTACATACAATTTTGATGCCTTAGTATCCTTTACTATACCTGCCATTAGAAGTTTGTAGGTTAGGTTAATAAGCTTCACATTTTGTGTAATATCATTATTTAGTAGTTTAGTTTCGCTGACATTAGTTCCCGAAATTATATTCGATTATGAACGTCACGGTTCCGGTCCTGCGTTTATTACCAAACCCTACAATGTGTTTGTATTTATTTTCTGATAGAAAGGCCATAAAACTTAACTGTTTTCCAAATAAAACGTAATATATAAGGGTCAATTAATTCCGTTTCGTAGCGCCGTTATAAGCCATAAATCAATTTAAAAACGATTAATAATCACGAGCAAATACCACGAAGTTTGTTTAATGAACTTGTCCGCCGTCATATTACTCAAACTAAACGAAATTGAGATATTAATTTTGGTTTTACTATTTCGCTCCATAAGTCTTAGTCAAGCTGTCACTTTTTTGTGGGGACTTTATATATAAATGAACCTTGGGCAAATAAGCCAGCGTTGAATCATAATTCGATGTGTTTCCCACAAAAACCACTCAACCCTTTTCGGGATCTCTGAATAAATAGAGAAATAATCCTTTTCCATTCGTTTCGGGTAATTTTTTTGGTTTAACACAAAAGTAGATAAGGTCACTATAAATAGAAAGTAATTATATACTTTTCGTTGATGCATACAAAACAGTTAGAGTAGGCACAGTTAAGCAAAATCCAAGTAAATGTCTACAGCTGATTTGAAATGCAGTGAAAAGCAGTTCTGCTCAATATTTTATATCATAGACATGCACAGCAATGTTGTGGCATTGCAATAACATTAAACAATTTGAGAAGAGTATTTTATATTTGAAACCGCAAAATATTGTATTACTTACTCAAACAATGTATGAAATTTGCTTTTATAAAGATTGTTTTATCTTTAAAATAATAATATTATAGTGATAAGGGGCATACAAAGAAATAATACGAATTATTTTCGAGAATTTCTAATCACTGGATTTGTAACGAGTTTGTAATTTAATCTCATTATATTTTCTAGTCATCTAGATAAACTAAAAACGGTCCCGGAAGACATATGTTTAGAGAGGAACTTCAACTCAAAACAAGAGAACGTGAAATAAATAGCTGGGAACATTTCGCAGATGTTCTGACAGAAAAACTGGGCAAATATGAGAAAAATAGAAAGGAATGGATATCAGATGAAACATGGAATCTTATCGAGGAAAGAAAACAACGAAAAAAAGATATCCTGCAAGCAACAACTGTAGAAAGAATAGCACACCGACAACATAAGGATACAAAAAGCCCAACAAGCTTTCAGCACGCTCAATCCTGTTTGAAGATCTGAAGACTATACTACAAGGACAAAGATCCGAATATTCCGATCAAATGTCATGTCTAGACTTCGGCAAATATGCAAATAAAAATGTAGAAAATATGCGCATAAATATGCACGTGTTTACCCGAAAATATGCAAATATTTTACAAAATATGCATACAAATAAATAAAAAAATCGTAAAATAGTAACAATTTTATTTAAAAAAAAAAAGTGTACATAACTAAATATTTCCTACTATTCATTAAGATTTACATTTATTTTAAGTAACTACATCATTTTTAAGTATGAATAAACCTATTTAGAATTATGGTAACAATAAATGACTAAGTGGTGTTCAAAATTTTCTAACAAAAACTTGTGGCTTCTGTCTGAGTACATATATTTATATATGGAAAAACTTCGTTCAACATCAACTGATGTAACGGGAGAATTTTTCAAACTAACCAAAACATTTGGTTCTAAATTAATTGTTTCCGAAATATTTCCAGCTAGAACACTGACTACTTCAGAAAGAATATGGTAACCTTTATTTTTTTCCATAGTAGCTTCAAATTTTTTTAAAATATCTTTTCCAATATTACCTCTAACGTTCCGACAACATGACGCAAATTCTTTTATTAATGCTGTACTTTCGAACAATGACAGTTTTGGTGATTCTAACTGAGTAATTGTTTTTTGAACAAAACTAAAATTTGATTTTATAAATGAAAGTCCTTGTTGAAGCAAGTTACTCTGAAAAGTTTGTTTAGAATCCAAAAGAGATTGGGAACTTTCATCTGTTAACGTATAAATTATGTTCTTTATTTTAACAAAATGATCTGCATAAAAATTAGCTGCTTCTAACCATGTTCCCCATCGCGTTAAAATAGGTTGTGGTGGAAGAGGAATGTTAGGTAGCATTTCTTTATAAAGTTGAATTCTTATAGGAGATTTAAGAAATACTTTTTTGACACTGGATATCATGGTATTTACAAGAGGAAACTTTTTTCGTATTTCCTCTGCAACTCTGTTTAATCCGTGCGCTACACAAGTAACATGTATTAAATCTGGGAAAAATATTTTTAAATTTTGTACTGTTTTCACCATATAAGGAGCAGCATCCGATAAAATAAGCAGTAATTTATTAGAAGGAATAGTTGTCGGAAGAAAAAAAGTTGCTAATGTTTCTTGTATAAAACGCGAAATTGTTAAAGCATTTGTTTTCTCAAGTTGCTGGCATGAAATAAGATGAGATTTTGGTAAGGTTTCTTCTTTAAGAACACCAATCAATAAATGAGCAATATACTTTCCTGAGGAATCAGTGCTTTCGTCTACAGATATGTAAAAATAATTATCTGCAATTTCTTCCTTAATATTAATTAACACCGACGAGTATAGCCCGTTCACATTATTTCTTCTTAGAGACCGATCACTTGGAACATTAAGTTTGCAATATTTTTTTAGAAACGAACTAAAATTTACATTTGCTAATTTTGAAAGCGGTATATTTGCAGACACTAATGCGCGACACAAGTCTTCATTAAAAGTTTCTTGCTCATCTAATTTTTTTGAAGTAGATTGGAAACATTTAGCCATTGAAGTTTGATGTTTTCCTCCTATTTTTCCTTTTTTTGCAATGTGTGAAGCAGTTCTCACATGTTGGTCTATCTGAAATTTCTTCTCACATGCTATCTATAAATAAAAATAAAAACCTTTATTTTAACCCAAACTTTAAAATATAAAAATATACAAGGTGTTTTTGGTTAATCAAATAACTGGTTTGGAAAAAAAACACTCGCTAAGTGTTTTAAATGCAGTATTAATCCACAAATTAGTTTTTGTTACTAACCATTAGTACATCATATAACTTATTTTAAAATTCAACAAAAGTTTTTTTTTTTTATTAATTCAATTACAATAAAAATAATTGTGTTTTAGAATAGCTGACTTCATAAAAAAAAGTAAAGGTGAAAAATTTTTCTAAATACACACCATTGTATTGTACCATGGACAATTTTTTCTCACTAAAGGAAGCTATTTTTCGTTTAAAAACAACCTACGAGTACTAAATTTCAAGTAAATACGTTTATTGGTTTTAAAGTTATTGTTGTTATTAACTAAAAGAATTTAATTTTTTTTTAATTTTAACACCCTGTATCTCGAAAAGTAAATAAGTTTGACCCCTCATTAACTATATCGTTTTGTTCAATTTTTCGAGAAGTATCTACAGTCAAACGTTGTAAGTGTCATTTGGAAACACCCTGTATGTATGAAATATTAGATATTTAATAGAAAATATTAGATACGTACAATTTTGCCACAGACTGAACAGTAGATTTTTCCCATATCCATAGACAGCTCTTTATAAGGTTTAATCCAAGTTGAAGCACTGGTTGTTTTAGGCATTATAAAATCACAATCTTCCTTTTTGTTACGCACAACGAGTGTTTACGCTTTGAATATCAAAACAAAAATGATTTACAAATCTGAGCATCAAATTAGAAATGTTTAGGTACCTAATTCAATAAACTGGGAGATTTTGGAAAATCCCTAAATTAGGAACAAAACTATTAGCCGTTTACCTGTTGTTACGATACAATAAATTGTAGATAGATTTGGGGATTAGATCATAAAATGCAAATGAGCGAACCCTTAGCGATTATCCAATAACTGTATGCCTCAGTGACCGAGACTTTCTAAGAATGTTGAGGGCTACTTAAATTGATCTTCTTTGAAATTGTAAATGCTTTGTACCTGTAGAGATTACGTACTTAGATCATTTCTTGATTAAAATGACTACAAAATTTTATACTTACAAGAATTGAAATAAATTGGTATGTTTAAAAATTTTCAAATACAGTATAAAAATCTGAACTTTTATGCACTTTATGCAAACTTTTATACAAACATGCCAAAATATGAAATATTTGCATAAAATATGCACAATATGCAAAATATGCAATATGCATATTTGCCGAAGTCTAGTCATGTCTGTTCTACTCTACGGATGTGAAACCTGGAAAGTGACAAACACCCTTACAGAAAAACTGCAGGTCTTTGTTAACAAATGTCTACGAAGAATTGTTCGTATATTCTGGCCTAACACCATCAGAAACAAAAATCTGCTACACATGACCGAACAAAAGAGGGTACAAAATGAAATTAAGTTCAGAAAGTGGGGTTGGATCGGTCACACACTCCGAAAAAATAGTTCCAGTATCGCAAAGACTGCCCTAGAGTGGAATCCCCAAGGGAAAAGAAAAAGAGGTCGCCCAGTACAAACTTGGAGAAGATCCATCATGGACGAGATAAGACCATCATCCAAAGTTGACAAATATGGTCCAAAAGAAATGTGGTCCAACTCTTCCGGACTTACCCTCTAAATGTTTTAAGGGTCTCTTAGTAGTATAGAGATCCGTAAAGTATAAAGTATAAAGTGTTACAAATCTCTTATCTTAGAACTGTCATTTAGCTTAGAACTTTTCAAAATTTGAAAAATGTGTTTAAGGAAGCTGGGATTTTCGAAAGCTCTCCTGTAATGACCCAGCCAGTAGTATTTAAAAGGAACATTACACTGTTGTGTAATGAGTGATATTATTATCAAATCAATAGCAAAAGAACTGACAACCTTCGATTACTTTTCAGATATTTTTTTAAACTAATTTACTATTATTTCCTGAGAGCATTGATAATTCAAGCCATTCTCTGAAAAATACTGGTTTTTATGTTTTTATTTTCGGGAAATTTTCATATATGCAATAAAACGTTTAAAGATATTACATCTCTTAAACTTTCCGACACTTTCTCTTTGCGTGCATGTAAATAGTTATTTATAATAGAGAAAAAAAAACGTTCTTGCGTTGAGAGGCGTGAATAACGGCCAATATAGAATTTTATAACATAGTAAAATATAAATTCTACGACTCTATTAGGTTATTTCTCTAATTAATTTAGTGAAGATTAAATCGTAGAGGTGTAATTATCAAAGTCAGGTATTTCTCATGCAACCCTCAAGAGGCGTCACTATGAAATGCACCCCATGTTGGTAGGAAAGACTCTTTTAAATTAACGCTGTCATTAATTCGGAAAATAGATTGCTTTGTTTTGCTTACGTGACAGATAAAATACATGAAAAATGTATGAACTTTCAAAAGTAAAGAGGACAGCTCTATTCCAAATGTTAAAGAACATATGGATGTTATGTGAGGGATTTGCTTAACGAAATGTGACAGAAACGTGTAGTCCGAGTTAGATTTAAGAGATATGGAATCATAATTGGTGTTTTTAATGATTTTAATGGAGAATCTCATAGAGATTAATATAGTTTAACCTTTTTGGCATTTTTTATAGAAAAACAAAAAATATAAATTTAAGAACAATTTTAAATACGATTCGCGTACAATGCTGTGATTATTATTTAATTCACTAGTATTATCTACTTCTTCTTACGGTGCCTATCCGTTCCGGAGGTTGGCGATCAACATGGCTATACTAACTTTGCTTGCTGCTATTCTGAATAGTCCGGTTGTCGATATATTAAACCACTTTCTCAGGTTTTGAAGCCAAGATATTCTTCTTCTCCCTGGTCCTCTCTTTTCAAATACCTTGCCCTGAATAATGAGTTGCAACAAGCCATATCTCTGTTCATTCCTCATAACATGACCAAGACATTCTAGTTTGCTCTCTTTGATGGAGTTAATAATCTCGTATTCCTTGCCTATTCTACGTAGGACCTCAACATTAGTCACACGATCCACCCATGAAATTCTTAAGATGCGTCTGTAACACCACATCTCGAATGCCTCGAGTTTTCTTAACGAAGCTTCGGAAAGTGTCCAGGCCTCTACTACGTATAATAACGTAGAAAATACATAGCATCTAATGAGAAAGATTTTGGTAGCAAGTGGTAAATTGTGACTTCTGAAAGGAGACTTCATCATTATGAACGCTGATCTCGCTTTTCCTATGCGTTGTTTTATTTCACTGGAGTGATCCCATTGGCTTGCTTAAAGATGTCGTGTTAAGCACTCTATATTGATGGATGCTCTAAAAAACATTGGCTTGGACGGCAGAGATGTTCAAATAATTGCAAATTTATATTGGAATCAAACAACACCAGTTTTAGTAGATGGTGTGGAATCACAGGCTCTTAATATTAAAAGGAGATACGGCAGGGATGCCTTTTGTCACCCCTGCTTTTTAATGTTTACTCCGAGAGAATTTTCAGAAAAGCACTTTCTGGAAAACAAGAAGGAATACTTGTGAACGGCGAAGTCATCAATAATTTGCGATATGCAGACGATACAATACTCTTAGCTTCTAGTCAAGAAGATATGCAAACACTAATTGATACTGTCGTTGACAGTTGTAGGGAGGCAAGTCTGGATCTGAACATACGGAAAACCAAAATACTCATAATAAGGAAACTACAACATATAAAACCGTCTATATATGTAAATAATACCAAGCTTGAGCAAGTTGATAAAATCGTTTACCTTGGACAGAAATTAAATTGTAATGCAGAAAGTCACGGCGAAATTAGATCTAGGATAGAGCAGGTTAGAGCTACTTTTAGAAGGATGTCCAAGGTGTTATGTAACAGAGACCCAAAATTGGCATTGAGGATCCGCCTACTTCGCTGCTACGTGTTTTCGGTCTTATTTTATGGTGTGAAGTCCTGGACTGTGAATAAAATTGATCTAAATCGCCTAGAGGCTTTTGAAATGTGATGCTATAGAAGAATTTTAAAAGTTTCCTAAGTGGAGAAGATTCTAAACTCCACAATACTAGAACGTTTCAGCAAGACTACTAAAATCATAAAAAGAGGTGTGGTGAAGAACTTGCGAGATTGGTATGGTGTTGATACCAGCATGCTATTTAGGGTAGCAGTGAATAAAATTAAGATAGCTATGATGGGAACCAACGTTCTGAAAGAACATGGTAAATGAAGAAGAAGAAGGCACATTAATCCATTAGTAGGTTCACCCGCATCAAGACCGTAAACAATACTATTGTGAGTGGTTCAATAATTGTATCTAAAGATTCCTTTAATTTTACTGTTAAAACCATAGTAGTCAACAGATGAGGAATTTAAGATATGTTAAAGTATGCTAAGATAGTAGTTTATGTCATGCTCAGAGTTTCCTGTTGATTTCGATATAATATCTGCTATATTCGTAAAGTCATCATCATCATCATCACTGGCTCGACAACCCTTTTTGGGTCTTGGCCTGTTCAAGGATTCTTCTCCATTCTGACCTGTTTCGTGCTTTTTTTTCCAGTTTTTAATTTTTAATGTTGTTATATCATTTTCTATTTGTTCTACGTATCTCAGCTTCGGTCTTCCTCTTGTTCTTTTTCCTACTGGCACTTGTTTGAATATTTTGTTTGGTATTTCGCCTTCTTCCATTCTTTCCACATGTCCAATCCAACGTAGCCTTCCTATTTTAATGAATGTTATGATATCCGGATCCTGGTATATGTTGTATAGTTCAAAGTTATACCTTCTCCGCCAAATCCCGTTTTCTTTTGTGCCCTTATATATGTGTCGCAAGATTGTTCTTTCAAAGGTGGCTAATAACGTTTCCTCCCTTTTAGAGAGTGTCCAGGTTTCTAAACCGTATGTGAGTACCGGTCTTATTAAGGTTTTGTATATTTGGCATTTTGTTTTTCTGGAGACGTTATCTGATCTTAGTTGCCTAATTAAGCCATGGTAACATTTATTGGCAATAAATATTCTCCTGTTCACTTCCTCTGCAACGTTGTTATCAGACGTAACTAGGGATCCTAAGTATGTAAAGTTTTTTACCGCCTCAATGTTGTATTCTCCTATTATTTAATTTGGCAGCTGCCTTATTTGTGCGTTTTTATTTGCAGGCATATATTTTGTTTTTGTCTGATTGATTTTAAGACCACTATTTTTTGCAGCTCGTTCTATTTGAGTGAATGCCTCTATCATTTCTCTTCTTGATCTTGCGATTATGTCAACATCACCTGCAAATGCTAGTACTTGCACGCTTTTATTAATTATTGTTCCTTGGGTATTAACTGTCGTGTCTCTTATTATTTTTTCAAGTATGATGTTGAATAATATGCATGATAGAGCGTCTCCCTGGCGTAGTCCCTTCTTCACAACTATTGTTTCCGTTAATTCGTTTTGTATCCAGATTTTACTTTCTACTTTTAGTGTTTCTTTTATCAATTCTATTAGCTATGTTGGTATATTAAATTCTTTCATTGCTTTTGTTAGGAATTCTCGGTTTATATTGTCATATGCGCTTTCGAAGTCTATGAAGAGATGATGTGTGTCGATGTTATATTCACTTGTTTTTTCAAGGATCTGTCGCAGAACAAATATCTGGTCTATTGTTGACTTCTGTCTACAGAAGCCACATTGGTATTTGCCAACTATTTTTTCCGCGTATGGTCCAAGTCTTTCATACATTACGTTGGACATTATTTTGTATGCCGCATTCAACAGCGTGATTCCACGGTAGTTTTCACATTCTAACTGGTTTCCTTTTTTATGTAGTGGTACAATAATGCCGCTATTCCACTCCTTTGGTAGCTGTTTATTCAACCATATCTTTCTTATCAGCTCATGTATGGCTTTAAGTAATGCGTCTCCTCCTTCTTTCAGTAGCTCCGATGATAATATTTGATCCGATCCCGGTGATTTATTTTTCTTTAATTTGTCCACTTCTGTTCTAATCTCTGCTATTGTTGGTGGACTCTTTTCTCTGTTGTCTGCTTGGTCTAACGGTAAATCAGGGTTCATCTTCATCCTATTCACCCCAAGCTTTTCCTTAAAATGTTCTGTCCATCTTCTAAGTATCTCTTGCTGTTCTGTCAATATATTACCCTCCTTATCTTTACACATCGTTGTTCTCGGTTTGAACTCTTTTCTGCTTTTGTTGAGTTTCTGGTAAAATTTTCTTGTCTCTGTTGGTTTACTTAGTTCTTGAAGTTCTTTGTTGATATATTCTCTCTTCTTTCTTCGGTGAATTTTCTTCTCTTCTTTACGTAGTTGTTTATATTCTTCCTCTGCTTGTCGGGTTCAGTGCCTCTGTTGCATCTGTAGATATGCTCTGTTTTTTCTTTCTGTTATAGTTTGACATTCTTCGTCAAACCAGTGATTCGTTCTTGTTCTTCTTTCTTTACCTTCCATGCCCAACACCTCTTTAGCTGTTTCTTTTATGATTTCTCTGCACTCTTCCCACTCCTCATTTAGGTTTTCATGTTTTAGTCTGTTTTCGTAAACATATTCGTAAAGTACCTATTAGTTAATCTCTTCTGGTGTTAAGTTCAGATTAGACGTAGTATTTTCCTTATAGGTTTCTATTTTAACAACACTCCCTAGTGTCTTACTTTTGTTAGTGGATTTGTTTATTATGTTAGCATAAGCAGTACGTTTTTCAGCTTTTATTACTTGTGTGAATTTCTTTCATTTCTTTTTTATCAACCTTATGTTTTAGATCTATTACAGAAAGGTAATTCCTTGTCTATTATATGTTTCAGTGTAACTATTTGGTCAGTAGTAGAGCGATTCGTCTGAAAATCACATTAATAGTCACCAACGTTTGAAAGCTAACACTTTCTAAATCATATGAACCAGTATGAGTGGCGCCATTCATATGTCACACCCCGGACTTATTTAGTGATGTTCAGTTACTATAAATTTCGTAAAACTGATATGATAGCCGACTCCTGAACTCGTCGGTATAAACCGTAATTAAAATATCATCACCGCGCGATCTCCAGCGACTACTCAATTAAATGACAAGAAGATTATAACGTGGAATATTGACACGGAATCAGAAAATAAATGGATATTTTTCGTAATTAAAGTGTAGCGGACAGCGAGACGGGTTGCATTTGGTAATTAAAATCATGGAAAAAATCCATTCCGAAATTACAGTACATCTTGATGGCAATTTACAGATTAGTAGACTTCATTACGTCCAATCAATTTCCAGCTAAATTTAATTGAATGCTAAAAAATACTTTTTTTTATTCATACATAAACCAAAATTATGATGAATACTTATTAGTCATTTTTTTTTAATTTAAAAGATCGAAAAAGAAAGTATTTTTGATGTGTGTAAAAGATTTTAATTCGTAGGTGAACGCTTTCGGCTTACAAAGCCATCTTAGGAGCTATGGCCAAATATAAAGTATCCTACTATAAGAGATCATATAATAAGCAGAAAAATGCTGGTTTTGTTTTATTTTTTCTTTCTTTTAATAATGAAAAAAACACGAAGGGCTATACACTGGACTCCACAAAGACACATTTAAAAATTTGGTGAATTTGAATAACCTGATTCTGAATGGCAAGTAGAAAGCCCTCAGTCTCGGGAAACATCTTTTCTGATGCCAAGTATTAGTTCGACGCTGTATTGTCGACATATTCTTGGCTGATCTCATTGAGATGTCGCCCATCCAGAGGTTTACTTATTCAGAGGCGCATTTTTTCTTGCTGAGTCAAGTGGTTTATGCGCATTTCATAATTTCTCAGTTAAAGCGGCGTTGTATCCTCTACTACGCAAATTGCTCGATGTAAAGTAGATGTCTTAGCCTGCACCTAAAAATAAGTTCTTAAATTAGCAACCTGTTAATCTAGTTGCTCACCTATGTCCTTAAGTCCTCTTCCCCCTTGATATCGCGGTAATGTTGTTCTCTCTACTACACTGCGTAGATGATGTTTTTGTGCCTTTGTAAGAAGTGTTTTTACTTTCCGCTGAAGACTCTCTATATCCATTTTTGACCACTTTGTAATACCAAATGAGTAGCTCAGCGCGGAACAGGCGTACATATTTAATGCCTTAAACAAATTTTTACTATTAAGATATGACCGATTTAGTTGTTTTTCTCTTCGTACTAACTCCGAAGTTAGGTCGGTTTTCATTTGTTTATATGGTCAATTTTCCGTGCTTGCTTTACTTCGATATATTTGTACATATCATTTTCACTCATTGCCTCGATGTTTTGGCCATGTTGCATATCGAAACCTCTAGGCTGAACCTTTCTTGTGACTATATTCAGTATACGGCACTTGTCTGGGCCAAAATGCATACTGATATAATTTGAGAAAGTTTCTACAGTTTTTTGCATCTGATCTATGTGGTCTTGAGTGGAAGCCAATAATGTCAAACTATCTATATACAACAGATGATTAAGCTTCGCCACAACAGTATTGTTATTTTTTATGCTAAATCCTGAGTCAGTGGAGTTCAGCAGCTGAGATAGTGGGCTCATCGTTAGGCAGAATCAAAGTGGACTCAACGAGTCCCCCTGGAAAAGGCTCCGATTAATTGGGATATCTTCAGTTTCGATGTTAGTTTCACCAGGTATTTGAAGGCGAATTTTAGTCTTCCACTCTGCCATTATATACTTCAAAAAGATCAGGAGATTATCATCGACTTTATACATTTTCAATATATCTATAAACCATTCATGCGGCATTGAATTAAAGGCCTTCTTGTAGTCAATGAAGGCAGTAAAAAGGTTGCTTTTTTTGGTATATGCCTGGTTAGAAATGACTGAGTTGATAATAAGTTCTTTGCAAACCATGGAGCTCTTACCACATCCTTTCTGTTGAGGCTCTATGATATTGTTTAGATACGCCGGGCTACACAGGATGTGACCAATTTGTACAAAGTTGGAAGACAAATAATTGAGCAATACTTGGCTGGATCTTGGGTGTTACTTTGATTCTTCGATATTAGATAAGCAGTTCGCTAAGTAAGAAATGATGGTATTTACTGTAAATTAGAAAGAATATGATTAATTAATTCTGTTAAAAGCTCGTGAACGCTCCAAAACTTCTTTAGCCAGAAGTTTTGAACTCCGTCTGGTCCAGGAGATTTTTAGTTATTAAGCTCTTTGATGAGGTTCGAGACTTCTTTAGTAGTGAAAAGTTCATAAAAAATATTCCTGTGGTATTGACAGTTGTTTTCGTTTCGTTAATCCATCTAGTTGTTATGAGTAGCTGGTGTCGAAAAGTGGTTTCTCCAAAACTCATGAATTTGTTCTTTGCTTGTCTATGATTTATTTACATTTTCTACAGTGGAATTCAGTTTCCTATAGAAAGCCTTCTCTACATGCTCAAAAAATATATTTTCGCAGTTCCGGTCATTATTAACTTTGTATCTCTTTAGACGACCTGAATAAATGGAGAGTTTAGTCAGTGTTGAGCTGTGTTGTTTTCTGGATTATGTTGTGAGTGTCTTGAAGTGTTCAGAATTATTTTTTTTAGCTCTTTTAATTACTTTTCGTGGAAAATAAAAAAAAAATTAAAAAAAAAATTAAAAAAAAAAATTAAAAAAAATATAATGAAAAAAAAATTAATGTAGGTACGTACTTATATGTAAGTCAATAGAAGTTAAGATTTTATTGTTGTTACGGGTTCTCTCTATAACAATTGCTTAAAAAATTAATTAATAACTCAAAACATAATAGGCTAATGGAATATGTCTCTAGTCATAAAATAAAACTACACACACACACAATTACTTTTCGACTTCTTACTCCCGGGATGTACTCCGTAATTTGTCCAAGACCACCGCGCACTAATTAAATTTTCCTCGGCAGTCGTTTTTCCCAGGGACCAATTCCATTTTCAATCCTTCCAATATTAGTTTCCCGTCGTGTTTTGATTTTAATGCCCATAACAATAGCAATTGCTGTTGCTGCACAGTAAATCAGCATTAAATATTATCAGATTTAGCCATATTGCTCACACTTTCTCTAAGGGGAACATTCACTCATAACGGATACCTAAGGTATCAAATGGATTGAACTCTGGTGGGACTCTTTCCGTGTTATCGAGCCCTAGGTGACTTGGTATACAGGAGTATCTACCAAAAATTACAGAAGTATAACTTTTTGCATGGCCTTGTAGAGATGTTCATTTAGACCTAGCTGTTTTATGTTCTCTAGGAGGTTTTTGGAAATAACACCAGTAGTAGATAGAATAATAGATACTGTTGTATTTAACACGTAAATAGTTGGTGTTGGGTGTTGCCACATCAATAAGTGTTGTTTGTAACAATAAAACACTGAAAACTTTGTTTTCAAAACTTCCGCTAAATTTATTTTAAACTTATTACTACCGCTGTTTCGGGTGATTGCCTTTCTCAAGTATTGTTTGCCTAGTAAGTTTATTATTGTTCTGTAGCTATTTTCTTGTGGCATTTTAAATTAATTACTATTTAACTGGGAATAAGCCACAATTAAAGATAAAAATACGTTTATTGACGTTTCAATTTTCACTTCGGAAATCGTTCTCAAAATACAAACAGTAAATTAAACAAATTTTGTTTTTTGTTACATAGTGAAAAATTCTTCTAATAATTTAATTTTATCTGACTCATTTATATTGACAATTCAGACATACATTATGCATTTTAAAGTAGACGACTTTAAAATGATATTGCCAATATTAATGAGTTGCGCTCCTGGGACGACTTTACTTATAAGATAGTTCATTCGATTACATGAAATCAACTTTAACTTGAGAATATCCATCAGAAAAAAATCATAGCATGTAATTCGTCTTTAAAAAGACAAACACATGACATGATAACAGTAAAATTCTCCTGTTAGTGATTCCATAGTAAATTATGAGGGAAAAACCAGGAAAAAAACCTCATAATACTATCCCGACATGGTAAGTATTTGTTCGTGCATTTAGTTTACCTTCAATAAATACCAAAATTTACCTACCAGCAGACAAGGGGAATGAAACTGTGATAATGGACAAAATTCAATACGAAAACAAAATCAAAGATCTAATAATAAACGGACCTTATACAAAATTAACAAAAGATCCAACAAAGCCTTTGGAAAATAAAATATATAGAACTTTATTCAAGTTTAAAGATTTTTTAACAAGTTATCAGAGAGGATTAATTACACCTCATTACAGTAAGACTCCTCATTTTTATGGAGTACCGAAAATTCATTAAACGAATATACCACTTAGACCCATTTGTAGTACCATAAATTCTCCTTGTAGTGAACTATCAAAATTTTTATTAAATATTTTAAAACCATTTACAAATAAAAGTGACACATTCATAAAAAAAATATATAACAATTTTTAAATAAATTATCAAATATTGAATTTAATTCAAATAATACTTTGGTAAGTTTTGACTTAAATAGTTTATTTACGAATGTGCCGTTAAATAAGACTTTAAGTATAGTCAAGACAAAATTAGAGAGTGATGATTCATTGGCAACTAGAACAACATTAAACATATCGGCTATAATGGAGTTATTAACATTATGTACTGATAATACATATTTTCAACTAAATAATGAATTCTATAAACAAAATTTTTGTCTAGCAATGGGCTCTAGTTTATTTCCATTCTTAGCCGATATATTTATGGAAGATTTTGAAACAAATATCATTTCTAAACAAAATTTAAAACTCACAGTATGGTGGAGGTATGTAGATGATGTATTCTCAATATGGCCTCATGGATCAGAGTTGTTGGACACATTCCTAAATGATATAAACGATAAAGAAGAGACAATAACATTTACCATAGAAAAGGAATATAATAACACGCTACCTTTCCTGGATGTTTTAATCTCTAAGAACGATACTGGATATGAGACTCAGGTGTATAGAAAACCAACACACCAATAGATATTTAAATTTTAAATCAAATCACAATATTAATGTAAAAAAAGGGAATAATTAAATCCTTATACGATACAGCCAAAATTACTTGTACCAAAGAAAATTCGTTCTTGGAGGAGAAACATTTGTTAACATCTGTTTTATTAAAAAATGATTATCCTTTATCGTTTATAAATAAGGAATTTTCAACAATCAATCAAATAGAACAGAACAACTTAGAACAAGGTAAAAAAAGAAACATCAAAGAAACGGCTTTTATTATGCTAAATGAGGCCAATTGTGTCGCAAATTCCTCGGCAGAATGTAGTAGGATCTGGTAACCAATATTGAAAGAGGAAGTTATTAATAAGAAAATACCCGTATTAGTAAGTCAGTAACATATAGAGGATACATCATTTATGTTTTTTAAATAACGAAACATATAAAATCAGAATTTTGGTGTTTATTGAAGGTAAACTAAATGCACGAACAAATACTTACCATGTCGGGATAGTATTATGAGGTTTTTTTCCTGGTTTTTCCCTCCTAATTTACTATGGAATTACTAACAGGAGAATTTTACTGTCATCATGTCATGTGTTTGTCCTTTTAAAGACGAATTACATGCTATGATTTTTTTCTGACGGATATTCTCAAGTTAAAGTTGATTTCATGTAATCGAATGAACTATCTTATAAGTAAAGTCGTCCCAGGAGCGCAACTCAACAATATTGGCAATATAATTTTAAAGTCGTCTACTTTAAAATGCATAATGTATGTCTGAGTTGTCAATATAAATGAGTCAGAGAAAATTAAATTATTAGAAGAATTTTTCACTATGTAACAAAAAACAAAATTTGTTTAATTTACTGTTTGTATTTTGAGAACGATTTCCGAAGTGGAAATTGAAACGTCAATAAACGTATTTTTATCTTTAATTGTGGCTTATTCCCAGTTAAATAGTAATTAATAGTAAGTTTATTAACTGGTATGAGATCCGGTCTATTATGTTCCACTGGTTGGTCTGTGAGCACAGTGCGGTCCCATTATAGCTTGTAGTTGTCATTTTCAAGCATTCCGTTAGGGACTTATTGATAATAAAGATGGTCGGTTTGGAGAAGTCCCAGTTTGTCAGCTAGTTCTTGGGCATTACACATTATTATTGTTATTATTATTTAAGCTATTCATAATAAAAGGGTCGTTGTATGTAAGATATGACTTGAAATAAACATTAGATATCTTTAGTATAGCTGTTTATTCAAGAATACATAACACATGTGTATCAATAACTTCTAACCTAAGTGTTGCGGCTACTACTAACAGGCGCCTAGATGACAACTGTCCTAACAGGTAACTGTCATTACCATTACCTTTTAGGACTTCATCCACCTTTACATATGGCATTTATATAACACATATTACATTGTACTTCTCCGAAATTGGCAACTGGGTTTAACCCGACTTAAGACATAAGGATAGAAATAATCTTTTGAATAAATAAATATTTAATGACTATTTTTGTAAGAATTTAGAGTGCTATTGTTACAATTTAATCTTGAAAACCCTTGAAAAATGTAAGGTGTATAACCAAAAAAAGAGGTATAAAAATATAGTTTAAAAAAACCTATAATAACAATTTGTTCAATATTTTTTACGTCATTGAGTGTGGTAAATACTACCAAAAATTTGTATTGTACTATATAAGGCTTTTTGAAATTACGAAATTTTTTCGATGGTTTTATATGAAGAGAGTATAAACGTCTTGTTTGTAGAATAAATTCGTGCGAATCCGTAAATCTTGAAACAATTCCGACCCTCTTCAGTTTAATATTCCCAAAAAGACCAAATTGTAAACCGGACAAGCGAAGCTGGAACTCCATCCAGCGCAAACGGTAACATATTCCCAGAGAACGTCGAGCAATAGAAATAGCAATCTCCCGACCGCTCGGCTTTAAAGATTTCAATGAAATTAAACAAGAGAACGTGTATAGGTAATATCATCATGCGGGATGTGGGGAAATTCACTCAATCTAAACCCGGAAACCGATTCGGGGCTCCCACGGGCGCAGTTTCCCCACAAGTTTTATATACGTTCCGGTGTCGGGCTCCGAATTGCGGCCTCACTTTGCAATGCAAATGAAAAGCAAAAGATCGCAAATCGACAATGCGATGGCTTTCACTCCAATTCTATATTTGCAAATGGGTTTTGAAACGCGCCAACCGCACCTCAAACGATTCCACCGCCCTCGACGACGGCACCGACGGCAACGACATTCGTTCGAGCTCCAAAAGCCGGAAAAGCTTCGCTTCGCATTGGCATTGTTTGGATTTTGTTATCAACCTCTGCTATTTGCACGAAATCCAATACTTTTGCTCTTTTCGACAACCACTTTTAAATAAGGTTATCACAGTAAAGAAGCTTAGTGTATTTTGATAGTTTATTTGCTTTTATATTTTAAATAGATAAATTCCTTAAAATACAATAATCGTCTTCTTTAAGTGCTGTTTCCCAACCGGAGGTTGTATATCATCATCACTATCTTTACTTTATCTATTGCTGCTCTGAAGAGTTCTATAGAACTACATTTAAACCAGTCTCTTAAATTTTTCATTCATGACGCTCTCCTTCTTCCTATACTCCTTCCTCCTCTTATCTTTCTCTGTATTATCAGCCTTAGCAGTTCATAAAGCTGTCCCCTCATTACGTGTCCCAGTATTGTAACTTTCTTATTTTTATTGTGTTTCTTATTTTGCATTCTTTGCCCATTTCTAGTAATATTTTGTAGTAACCCAGTAACATTGGGTCTCCTTTTCCAACCCCCCTTTCTATTTTTATGCGATTACTGTTAGTATGTAATCTGACAGTGGTTGTTGCCCGCAGGTATATTTTGTATAATAATTTAGTATGTCTATAATCTAGCCTGCATTCTTTAAGCGCCTGTAATATTTTGCTTAGCTCAACTATGTCACAGGCTTTGTGAAAATCGATAAATATTAGAACTATAGGTTTGTTGTATTCCACTGCTTTCTCTATTAGGGTTTTTATACTTTGTAGATGGTCATTTGTTCCGTAACTTTTTCGGAATCCTGCCTGTTCCCTTGGTTGATAAGTCTCTAATTTTCTTTCCATTCTGTTAACTAGTATTCGCGTAAACAACTTATATATAGAGCTGAGGAGGCTAATCGGTCTGTAATTCTCTAAATTTGCTTTGTGTAATAGAATCATAGTAGCGTTATTCCAGTCTGTTGGAATATTGGCGCTGTGAAGGCAGATATTGAAAAGTTGTTTAATTTTTTCAAGTAATACATCCCCTCAAATTTTAAGTGCTTCTGATACTATTCCATCTTCACCCGGGCTTCGATTATTTTTCATTTTCTTCAGGGCTTCTTTGATTTCTGATTTTGTTATATCGGGCATTAAATCTGATCTTTGGTTTAATACCCCAGTTTTTAGTGTAATTGGAGGTTCTGTATTGTTATCTTTTTTTCTTGATTTATATAACTCTGTGTAGAACTGTTCGACTATTTTTAATATGTCTTCTCTGTTCATTGTTTCTTCTCCAGTTCTGTTTCTCAGTTTCTGTTAATTTCTATTTTCCCGTTTTGTACACTCCTCCTCAAAACTTTCAGGTTCTTATTTTGCTCTATTGCCTGTTTTGTTTTTTCTACATTGTAGTTTCTTATGTCTTTTCTTATTGCCTTTGTGATCGTCTTATTTATTTGATTTATCGCTTCTTTGCTTGTAATCTCCTTTCATTTGTCGCCTTAGTTCTATAAGGGTTTTCGTGGGTTGACTCAGTTTTTCATAACAATATTTAGTTTGAGCCTGTTGCATTGTGTTGACTATTTGTTTGTTCAATATTTTGATGTCTGCTGTTGTTGTATCTTTCAATGAATTACCAATATATTTAATTTTTAAATTTAAGTTTTAAAATTTAATTAATTTTAATTAATTAATTAAATTAATTAAATTTAAGTAAATTTAGTTTAATGATAAATGGATTGCCAATCAGGGTCCGTATTGTTGGCCAGTTCGCCCTCCTTCTCCACAATGTAACGATCTGCTGTTAAACTTCCTCCGTGACCACCACTGAGCACGAACACAAGCCTTGTTTTTTTTTCTAAAGCCATCTTCTTCTTTACTGGCTTTACAACTCCTTCTAAAGACATACCACCCCAAAACATATACAAACCACATCCATAATTCACTGTTTCGACACTGCTGCACTGGACAAATCGTTCTCCAGGGCCTCCGATGGACGCGTCGTCTTCTGTCATTGTTATACAACATATTTGACTCTCATCAGAGAATAAAACTCTGCTCCATTGGCCAAGGACCCATTTGCCGGTTTCACATACAAATTGAAGTCGAGTTTGTTTCTGACGTCCATTTAATTTGGGCCCTACGTTGGCTCGTCTGGTAGTAAAAGTGATAGACGGTGACAATTCGTCCATTCCTCAAGGATTGTTGCAGTCCAACTTCTGTCTCGTGCCAATTCCGCAAGGCACTCAGGACAATGAATCGATCGTCTCTTTTTGTCATTACACGTCGATGACCCGAACCTGGTCGTCTGACTAAGTCATAAGTAGGCGACCGGCGACAGTCCTTTGACTATAGCCCTCTCGTAATAATGCAATTACCTGGGCCGCCTTCACTGGTGAAGTATCCATTTGTAAAATATTCACTTATTGCTCTTTAATATACACACACGTGAACATTTGAAAAGCGGCTGAAACAAGAATTTATAGAGGTCCACTTTGCGTAGAATGTTTGCTGCATTCCCTATGCCATATAGAAGTAAGTAAATTTTACAACACGTTGCCGATTTGCGTAAAACGCTTATTTTTTGGAAGCTCAATAACACACAATATATTTTGTACACAAGATTATTGCTAGCTATAAAATAGCTAGCAATTTGGATGCTAATTCTTTTTGTATTTAATACAATAACACACAACCTTAATTGTGTGTTAAGCTTTATATCAAAACCTTATTTAGGTCTGTCTTTTGCTTTCGCAAGCAATAGTTCTGGTACATTAAAATTTAGCACCGAAAGGAAAAAGACGAAAAAGAACAGTCCCTTTGAGACAATCTTTCCGAACAGAAAACTAAAACGTAGATGCATTATCAAAACAATCAAGGCAGAATCAAAGGGCCGGATTGGTCTAACGGATATTTCCGGTTATTGAATCCGGGGCAATCGTTGGTAAATCACTTGAGATTTTCTTTGTTCTCGCCGCTGCAAAATAACTATAAAATCGGAAAACGCCTCGGCCTCGATTCACGACGTTCACGTGAGTTGCTTCCTTAAAGATCGTCGACCTTTTCCATAAACTTCGTTAAGAAAACTACGATTTTAAATAAATAAAGATTAGAATTAAATACAAAATATAAAAAATAAAATGTTTAGAGACGATTACATAGTAATGAAATCGATTAAAGAACGTACAAATTAAAGAAATACTAAATATTAGTATTATATTTAGTATGAAATACACAAATCAATCATATTTTTATAAAAAAAAACAAAGAAACCCTTAATTTGTATTAATGTTATGTTCCTAATTTTATTTACATAATTATAACAAAAATCCACCCCCTTTGAATTATAGCACCCACTCGAAAATTTTAAATAACAAAGCTGGTCGTATGGCACCTTGTTAGAGAGGGATTTTAGTCCTCTGTACAGCAATATAAAGTTTTTTATGTTTAATGCAAATATAACTGAAAAAATTGATTTTTAAGATGTAAAATTTTGTCACATAATCTTTTAAATCACAAGGAAATGCAAAAGGAACAGAAATCTGAAAAAAATGAATTTGCCACACCGTCCAGACAGAAAACAACTGAAACCAAGACAAATATTGGTGAATAAAAACAAGCACAGATAGGTACTAGTAATAAAACGTTCAGTGCGGTAACAAAAGGTCGGAGAATTATAATGATCAATTCAAAAAAACAACAGAAATTGAAAAGGAAACAAAACAGACTCTACAAATGATATTACAGAAATTAAAAAAATAAATGAAACGGTCACTTCCCTGGAATATGGAGCTTAAGGTACTATTCCGAAGAAATGGCTAATGACCTTAGAATTGTCGCATGGAACACCAATGGGTTGCTTAAACATCAACAAAAACTACAAGCAATCCTTGACATAGAAAAAATTGATTTGTGTCTTGTATCTAAACGCATTTCACAAATCAATCCTACATTAGATTTAAAGGGTACAAGGAATACCACACAGTACAACCTGACAATGCGGCCGAAGGAGTCACAATTGCCATCAAAGATATTATTTACCATCATAAAGAGTTGGAATATAAAACCGAATATATCCAGCTAGTACAGTAAACATAAAAACTAAATTTTTTGAAATAAATGTTCAATGTACTGACCACCCAAACATTCCATTAAAAAAGAGCAGTATACGGAATTACCGAAAAGCTTGGGGGAAAGGTTTATTATTGGTGACTTTATTGTAAAGAACACACACTGGGACTCTAGAGTAACCACCACTAAGGGAAAGGAGCGTTTGTTAGTTATCAAAGAACAGAAGTGTGAAGCACTTTCAACTGCTAGACCAACCTACTGGCCTACAGATAGAAAAAAGTTCCCTGATCTAATAGACTTATTTATTATTAATAATATTTTAGCCAATTTTCTTGACATTAACGATTGTTGAGACTTGAATGTAAAGTCAAAAGAAAAGGTAAAAAAGTATTTTTGAAGTGTGTATATTTTAAATAATTCCTAGCTGAGCGCTTTCGGCTTTACAAAGCCATCTTCGGAGCTATGCTACAATAAAATGTTCTTATAAGTACTAATTGGTGAAGATTTTAATTTTTTAAACTTACGTCAATTTATAAATACCACTACAATGGAGAGATCTCATTTCCTTGTATGTCGAAATATTGATTTTTTAGTTGTTAAAATTCTTAAAAAACATAAAAAAAACATATAAAAACCGACACTGGACTTCACAGACACATTAAAAAATTGAAAAATTTTTTGTCATGGTACGGGTGTAAGAACCCGACCATTGATTATTGTAAGGAGGTAGACAGAATAGAACTAATGAAATCAAATGTCGGTCCTTTTAAACGATTTTTCAAAAGTGACAGTTGACAAATGTCATATATAGGAAATAGAGATTGTTTTTAAATTCTTACAAAATTATTTAATAGTTTGGAAATACTAATAGTCATCAAAGACTTTCTAAAAATTAAGTTTTTAAGTTTTTGAATTAAATCTTATGTGTTCATCACATCATACAGAATGACATTAGTTTTGTAAATTCACTCAAGTCATTGCTCAAGGTCAATGTATGTTCAATCTGACCGTCATCCTTAAGAAACAAGGGCTCAAATTGTTCAACAATAATATAATGAAGAAACATAGTATTAATGTTACATTATCTGATACTTAAGTGTATTGAGAATTGTATCTCTTGATGGAAATTTGTAAGAAATTTGCATAAAAAAAATATTTAAAGAATATATTTTCATGTTTTAATTAAGAATAACTGTCAAATGAATTACAAAATGTTGTAAATTTCTAATAAAGTATAAAATTTTTGTTTAAAAATATAAAATTATGAAAAAATATTATAAGATTGCATGAGGTCACCCTTCTTCCTCTAAAGTCTCCCATAATAATTTAAAAAGAGGTTTATAATTGCAATTGAGGTTGATTTGTGTGTTTAAGCAACAATCAGGGTTTAGTTTGATTTCTTTGGATATCTCAAGATCTTCCAAGAGATTCATGAGTCTAAAGTTTTTATTGCTAATGTTGTGTAAAATTTTACTGTTTTCAGAAGGAGAAAAGGAATGATTATTAAATTTAATGTGATATCCAAAGTTTGATTTTTCTAGGTTATTGAGGTGTTCTTTGATTCTTTGATTCAGAGTTCTCATTGTTCTACCTACATAAGTCATATTACAGTCACCACAGGACAGCTTGTAAATACCACTTCTGTTTAGTTTGTCAACTTTGTCTTTGGTCTTGCTGAAGATGGACTTGATGTTATATTTGGTTTTAAAGGAGATGTTTAAGTCACTGATTTTATTAACAAGTACTCTTGAAATTTTTTCTGAAATTGGTCCTAAGTAAGATAAGGATCTTTATATGAAAGTAGTGTTGGATTTTTTATCAACATTAAAAGCTTGGTTTAGTCTCTTTTTGAGTATAGATTTTCTAATGACTTTATCAACATCAACAAAAGAACAAAAATTATCGCAATCCAGAAGCCTGGCAAAGACAACAAGCTGCCTGAAAGTTACCGGCCTATTGCCTTACTTAGTTGCTGTTATAAATTACTAGAACGACTTTTATATAACCGAATATGTAACACCATTGAGGATGCTGTACCAATTGAACAAGCTGGATTTAGAAGAGGACGAAGTTGCTGTGACCAAGTGTTGTCCTTAACTACATTTATTGAAGCTGGCTTTGAAAGACGCGAAAAATCTGCCATAACATTTATAGATCTCACGGCTGCCTATGACACGGTGTGGAGAGAGGGCCTTATTTATAAGCTGATGAAAATCATACCTTGCCTCAAAACTTGTCAGCTGATAAACAATCTACTGACTAACAGACTGTTTCAGGTATATATGAATGATGCACAGAGTAACGTTAGAAAACTTAACAACGGCTTACCTCAAGGCTCAGTGCTAGCTCCTTTATTATTTAACCTTTATACAGCAGATATACCTGAAACAAAATCGAGAAAGTTTGCTTATGCTGACGACCTGGCCATTGGCTTCCAAGATAATAGTAAAGAAGCAGGAGAACGAGCTCTAAACGAGGACTTATCTACACTAAATAACTATTTTAAGAACTGGCGCTTACGTCCTAACACAAACAAAACTGAAACCTGTCTCTTTCACCTGTCGAATCAACTTGCGGGCGATACTCTCAATGTAACTCTAAATGATACAGCTATCAAACATAACAACAACCCCAAATATCTAGGCGTCACACTTGATAGAACACTCACCTTCAAAAGTCATCTTACAAACGCAGCCGGTAAACTAAGAACACGAAATAACTTAATATCAAAACTTGCTGGAACAACTTGGGGTGCTTCTGCAGATACTCTTCGGACCTCTGCTCTAGCTTTGGTTTTTTCAGTGGCAGAATATTGTGCACCAGTATGGCTAAATAGTGCACATACAAGCAAAATCGATGTCCAACTTAACCAAACCATGAGAATAATCACTGGAACAATAAAATCAACGCCAGTGAGATGGCTGCCTACTCTGAGCAATATTGCTCCACCAGATCTACGCCGTACAGCAGCATTAGTGAGAGAGTACCAGAAAATTGTAGCCAACGTACAATTACCAATACATCAAGATATCCCAGACATCTCAAAAGAGCAACAACGATTGAGATCTAGAAATCCTCCAATACGATCTGCCCGAAAAATTGGTAATTCCTATGATATACATAGGCAATGGACAACAAGATGGATGCCAACAGTAGAATCGGACTATATTAAGATATCCACCCCAACTCAGGGTTTCATCGGATCAAATCTGCCCCGGTCCATTTGGGCAAGGCTCAATCGTATACGTACCGGACATGGTAAATGTGCTGATTCGCTGTTCAGGTGGGGTCGTGCAGAAAGTCCACAGTGCGATTGCGGAGAATCTAGACAGACCATAAGCCATTGTGTTTCAGACTGCTTGAATCGTGCCTACCGTGGAAACCTCCAGGACTTTGCGGAATGTTCCCCAGAAGCAATTGAATGGCTATGTAAATTGGACATTAATATTTAGTGTCATTCATTCTATTTGTACTATTTTTAGTGTTTGAATAATATAAATAATATATATGTGTATATTATTGTAAATGTATTTGTATATTTATCGTACTGTTAAAGTCCATACGCTAAATAAAATCAACAGTAGTAGAACGAAAACCATTGTTGTTTGCTATCTGTTTAATGATGGAGATTTCTTTATTGTAATTTTCTTGAGACATAGGGATATTAAGAAGTTTGTGGACATAACATTGAATAGCTGCCATCTTGTGTTGAAAAGGGTGATTTGAGGATGTTGGTATCATATGGTCAGTTTGAGTAGGTTTTCTGAATATTAAAAATTCTAGTGTAGGCAAAGAAGAAGAGGAGGAAGCATTCTTTTTGATAGTTAGGTCTAAAAAGTTGATAATGTTGTTGCTTTCTATTTCTAAGGTAAAATGAATTGCAGGATGTAGATTATTAATTATTGACAAAATATTGTGAGGTTCTGAAGGTAGGCCTTCTATAAAGGCTAAAATGTCATCCACATATCTGTACCATAGGATTATTTGTGGTTGAGAATGAACAAAGTTAGTTTCGAGAGAGTCTAGAAAAAGATCTGCAAGTAGAGGAGATAAAGGATTTCCCATTGCTAAACCCTCTACTACTTCTACGTCACTACAGCCCAAAATGAGCCTTGGCCTCGTGTCTTCCCAGCGCTTTCTTGGCTTTCCAACTGGTCTCTTTCCCTGCATTCTCGCGTTCAGTGCTCGTTTTGGTAGCCTATCCTCTCCCATTCGTATCACATGTTCGGCCCATTGCAATCTTTGTATTCTAATGAAGTCTGACAGGGGTGTCTCCTTATACAGTTGATAGAGCTCGTTGTTATATCGAATTCTGAAGATTCCGTTTTCCCTCACAGGTCCTAGTATTCTCCTCAGTACTTTTCTTTCGAATGTGTCGAGTTTGTTTTTGGATGTTTTTTTCAGGACCCATGCTTCGCTGCCATAACATGCTATTGGTCTATTGCTAAACCCTCTGGTTGTCTATAAATTTTATCATTAAAGATAAAGAAACCTTGGGAAAGGCAAAATTGGAGTAGAGAAGTAATTTGTGAACATTTATTTTGGTCAATGGTTTTTCTTTGTAGAAGGTTATTGATGATTGGAATGGTGTCTAATCTGGGAACATTGGTGAACAGATTTGTTACATCGAAAGAGACCATAGTGAAGTTATTCGGAAGATTATGTGAAGAAATTTTGGAGATTAAATCTAAATTAACATAATTTTGTAAGAATTTAAAAACAATCTCTATTTCCTATATATGACATTTGTCAACTGTCACTTTTGAAAAATCGTTTAAAAGGACCGACATTTGATTTCATTAGTTCTATTCTGTCTACCTCCTTACAATAATCAATGGTCGGGTTCTTACACCCGTACCATGACAAAAAATTTTTCAATTTTTTAATGTGTCTGTGAAGTCCAGTGTCGGTTTTTTATATGTTTTTTATATGTTTTTTATATGTTTTTTAAGAATTTTAACAACTAAAAAATCAATATTTCGACATACAAGGAAATGAGATCTCTCCATTGTAGTGGTATTTATAAATTGACGTAAGTTTAAAAAATTAAAATCTTCACCAATTAGTACTTATAAGAACATTTTATTGTAGCATAGCTCCGAAGATGGCTTTGTAAAGCCGAAAGCGCTCAGCTAGGAATTATTTAAAATATACACACTTCAAGAATACTTTTTTACCTTTTCTTTTGACTTGTCATAAGTGTGTACAAAAAACATATCAGTCTTTTGATTGAATGTAAAGGTAGTATGGGCAGAAATATTGTTAGACGGGAAACGCCATTTTGAGAGGCCACATTAAACAAGAAACGAGAGCCTCTTTCCTTGTTTAAGAAATCAAATTTAGTTGGGTTACGTTATTGTTTGTCCCACCCAACTGTCACATATAATCTTATTTATATTGAAGTTTTTTAACAATTGTGTCACATTTTAGACTATTATCGTTAATATTTAATTAAAACTTTCTCGTCTAAGACATATTCTGACAAATATTTTATAGCTACTGTTAATAAGTGTCGAAAAATTTAAATTTGGCGCCTTTGCATTTCCGGATATGTCCACCATATTAAGAGACCACTTTTATGAATTTTGGTCTCGTTTTCATAAAGATTAGATTCTCTCGTTTGTCTTTTTGCTCGATGCATAGCACATAATAACGCTATAAATGAAAGTATTCCATTAATATGGACTGCATGGTATATTTTAATTTATTTATTTTTCACTTGCATATTATTTGTTTATTTTATCTTAGATACGGTTACCATAAACACACTTGTTATATCCTAGGGCGTTATGTTGTTCATTTCTTGAATGTTTAAATTAAATTTAGCTCAAATTTGACTGAGGTTAGAATATTTTGTAAAAGTCTTGCTACCCCGAATAAAATTTGAAACGGCAGTAGTTGCTATTTTATTGATTCTTGCTAAATAAACACCTTGACATGTCAGACAAAAAAATTTAAGTACTCTATATAGGCTAATGTTCTTCGCTTATTATCAGAACTGCATTAAACGTCTTCATTCATTCATTTCAATGGGCTTCTTAATTATATTCCCAGTATATCATAACAAAATAATATACCAGTGACTCTTATGACTCACTTCTATTTCGGACTCGACGAAATAAATCTGTAACGGTCTCAATTGGTAATTGACCCTTTACCAAACAAACTTTATCTCATTAGCCTGAGTTACGAGTTCAATCGAATAAAATCTAATGAAATCATCAATACATATTGTTTTCTATCTTTAACTTAAGTCTCATTGCGATTAAATGATGTATATATAAAGACATACGAGGTATATTCTTCAGTTACGCAAATATGGCAATAACCTATAAAATCAGAACAATACTATTCTTACTTTAAACAACTTATTTACGTTAATCAGCTTGCTTCACGTTGTAATCAACCTATATATTTTTATAGGCTTCTGCTTTAGCTTTTATTACGATTATATTCGCTTCATTTTTAACGACTTTATTGTTTTTAAGACAACAACTTCAATACTGTTGTACAACAACATTTCTTAAACAAAAAAATAATTGTGGAAACAATCGATATTATTATTGACAAATTAATTATACTTTATAATAATTGTCTTACTGAGGGGATTTTCCCAGATGTTTTAAAAGTAACAAAAGTGCTACCAGTGTTCAAAAAGGGAGCTTTAGATGAAATTGGAAATTACCGTCCCATCTCAATCATTCCCATTTTCGGCAAAATTTTTGAGAGTATTCTAAACGTTCGATTGGTAGAATATCTAGAAAAACACAATATACTTCACTGTAACCAATATGGCTTTAGAAAAAAGTGTAGCACTACACTAGCTATACAGAAAATTGTGAGAGATATAGTTGATGGCTTGGAGGAAGGTCATTTTGTGTCTTTGACATTGTGTGACTTATCCAAAGCTTTTGACTGTGTTTCGCATGAATTACTGTTGGAAAAAATGCATAAGTACGGTATCAGGGGAAACACTCTTAATCTATTTAGATCATACCTAACAAATAGAAAACAGGCAGTTTTTCTTAATAACAGCTATTCTGAGTTTAACACTGTCGAATATGGTGTACCTCAAGGTTCGATATTAGGACCCACTTTGTTTCTTATTTATCTGAACGATTTATTTCACTACACTTTTCCTATAAAATGTGTTTGCTTCGCAGATGATACAACTCTCATAAATACTGATATTAATCAGAATAATTTAAAAATTAAAATAGATAGTGATACCAAGAAAGCAAAAAAACTGGTTCTCACATAATGGGCTAATGCTAAATGAAGAGAAAAATCAGAATTTGATTTTTAGTTCTGATTGGAAGTATATCTTAAGAAAAAGTGTTAAACTATTAGGAATCTTTATAGACGATAATTTGGATTGGAGTGCTCATATAGATTACTTAAGTTCTAGACTTGCTACAAGCATATTTTTAATGCGCAACTTAGTTTATATGATTCCTAAAAATACCCTTAGAATGTGCTACTTTGCACTATTTCATAGCCATTTACAGTACGGAATAACTGTTTGGGGTAATTCTTCTTATGCAGATCGAATTTTTAAATTACAAAAAAGAGTAGTGAGGATACTTGCAAGAGCAGAGTATAGGGATCACTGTAAACCTTTATTTCTGGATTTAGGTATTATGCCACTACCTTCACTCTATATATATAACACGCTGATTGAAATTCATGCCAACAAAGGTAAGTTTAATGTAAACTCCAATGTCCATGATCACGATACAAGATCTAGAGATGCTATTAGAGCACAACGTTTTAGGTTGACAAAGAGCGTAAAAAATTCAACTGACGTTAGTTTGTATAACTGTTTGCCAGATGAAGTAAAAAGTCTTCACTTGTTATCATTTAAGCATAAAATTAAATCACACTTTTTGAAACATTGTTTCTATTCAAAAACGGAGTACTTAAGTACAGCTTTTACACAATAGTACTAGTTTGGTCAGGGCAGTTGCCTATTATAATTATATTTCATGTTTTTTTTATAATTCCACAAAGTGTGTTTGTCGTTTTTTTTTTAACTGTTAATATTAAATACATACATGTTTGTAATGTTTAAATTATCCAAAAAATTTTATATGTTTTATAAGTATTGTCACTATTCCTTTGACTTGTCAAAAACAAAACTATTTTTGTATATTGATTAAATAAATTCTATAATTCTATTCTATTCAACAATCCATAACTATCTCACATCGATAATATCTTTCAAATCCTTATTCTTACATGACCATCTAAGTTTAAACCTTTAAATATGGTATGTTATTGGGATAGAAGAGACCACGATGATAGAAACCGAGCTAGAAAAACCAACGAGAGATGAAGTTGAGGAAATTATAAACAGTAGTCGCAACGGTAAAGCACCAGGTATAGACGGTATAAACATGGAACTAATAAAATATGGTGGACATGAACTCAGAGAAAAAATATACCAATTAATAAAAGTCATATGGGACGAAGAAAAGATGCCAGAAGAATGGCACAAAGGACAAATTATCACAATCCATAAAAAAGGAGACCAACAAATGTGTAATAATTATAGAGAACTTACATTATTAAACACAGCGTATAAAATCATGTCAACCTTAATACAACGAAGACTGGCCAAAGCGACAACAAATATCATGGGACAGTATCAATGCGGATTTATTAGGGGAAAGTCAACAACAGATGCCATACATACGGTAAAGCAAATTATGGAGAAAGCTTATGGATATAAAATAGAAATTTAACTGCTTTTTATAGACTTCCAACAAGCATTTGATTCAATAAACAGAGCGAAATTACTTACAGCTATGAGAGAAATGAGAATACACAACAAATTAAGACGATTAATAAAAATGATAATGAGCAAAACCGTAGTAACTGTAAAAACACAAGAAGGAGACACAGAAGAATTTGTTATAAATAAAGGTGTACGTCAAGGAGATTCATTATCTGCAACTCTGTTTAATCTTGCCCTGGAATATATAGTCAGAAAAATCAACAAAGGTACACTTAGAACGAGAGAGGGACAAATAATAGCATATGCCGACGATATTGTGATAATAACAAAGAACAGAAAAAAAATGGAAAGTATGTCAAAAGAATTGGTAGCAGAAGGGAAAGTAATGGGATTAGTAATAAATCAAGAAAAAACAAAAATAATGAGATTTGACAAAAAATATGAAAACAAAAAGGTTAGACTGGGAGAATATATATTTGAAGAAGTAGAAAAGTTTAAGTATTTGGGAATATTATTAGCAAACAACGGAGAAAGGGAAACAGAAATTAAAGAAAGGATAATTACAGCAAATAAGATATACTATGCAAATAAAAAGCTTCTAAAAAATAAATTACTGAGCAAAAAATCGAAAATGAAAATATATAAAACAATAATTCGACCGACTATGATGTATGCTGCCGAAACCCTTAGCATGACAAAAAAACAAGAGGAAGACCTTAGAATACTAGAAAGGAAAATACAAAGAGCAATATTAGGACCAATAAAAATTAATGAAAACCAATACAGACAAAGAACGAATCATGAACTACTAAACGAAATTAAAGAGGATATAGTTTGTAAAATAAAACAACAAAGGGCAAAATGGCTAGGACATATGGAAATCAGGACCATCTACGACAATATTCTCAATATTGGAATGGACACCAGCTGGTAAACGAAGACGTGGAAGACCAAGATCTACATGGCTACAAGAAGTAACAAACGATCTCAACAGGACGGGCGTAAGACAATGGAGAGAAAAAACCAGAGATAGGAAACAGTGGAGAAAAATAACAAGAAAAATTAAATAAAGAAAATGAGGACTGATCTACCTCGTAAAATAGATCTATAGAGCTTAAGCGGCGTAACCCCGTACGGGGTGTTTAGCCACAATATATATGTTATTGGGATATTGATTAAAATAAAAGACACTACATGGTCTTCAATAATAAATACCGACTTCTACAGTTGACTCTACAAAGCAATATTGAGGGCACCAGAAGTCCTGTACGTAGACGTATAACTTGGTTGGTCAATCTTGGGAAGTGGATTGATCTAACGTCAACTAATCTATTTCGTGCTGCTGTGAGTAGAATAAGATGGGTCAATGTCATCGCTAACACTACTAGAAGATAGGTACCTATAGAAGAAGAAGGTCAGCATTCAGGATCAGGTTCTTTCAACTAATAATATGGAATAAAAATATTCATTTTCATGTGCAGGCTGAGACATCTATTCTATATCGCGCGATTTGTGCAGTAGATGATACAATACCGATCAAACTGAGAGTACCAGAAATGCGTACAAACCATCTTAATGAGGACGAAAAATGCGCACCTGGATGGATAAACTTCTGCACGGGCGATATCTTAATGAGGTCAGTCAAGACCATGTCGACAATATAGCATAAAACTGTTGGCTGACATCAAGAAAGATGTTCCCTGAAACAAAAGGTTCATTACTCGCCATTCAGGATCAGGTTATACCAACCAAAAATTACCTGAAATATATCGTCGAAGACGATAGCTCAAGAACCCATCTAACATCCTTACCGGGGACTGCCAGGCATTTGCTGCAACTGAATACGGCGCGACTCAGTAGGAAAGATCATTCATCAAGAGATAGCCATCGTAAGACTTCTCCAAACAAATCATCTCCCATATTATCAATACGTTCCTGAAAGTATACTTGAGAATAACAACTAGAAGCTATACTGGGACCACACTGTGTTCACAGACCAAACAGTGGCACAGAATAGACCAGATTTCATTCTAGTTGATAAATTTAAGAGACAAACAACACTAATTGATATGGCGACACTCAAGAACAAAAAACTTCTTGTTAAACAGAACGAATAGATCGCCAAGTACAGGGATCTGGAAATTCAAATACGAAGACAGTGGAGAATTGAAAGTACCCATACAATACCTATTATTCTCTCTACTGTAGCGATGTGCTGAACGTCCTATAGCAACAGCGTTCAACAGTTCGAACCGTGGGAGTGTCGATAATCACGCATCCATTTCCACGACAAGACGACGAGGTGGGGTCCGGAGCGGCTATTTAAAGCAAGCGGCTGGCGGAGTTAAAGGGGTCTTGTGGCTAATGCTCTAGGCTCCCTGACTCGCTAATGTACTGAATCTGCGAGCCAACCCAGACAGAGAGACTTCCACGGTGAGGATTATGCTCTGTCCTTAATCAAGCAGAACCCGTGGGTATAGTGGATTGAACATTACCGTCAACTCTGACTCAGAGTATAACGTGGATCTGCACAATCAAATATTTTGATTGCGAGAGCATTTGGCGCTTCCGGTGGACTGAGGTGGTATAGAGCGAGTATAAGTCTGCATGCGATCAAATCTGCGTATTTCATTTTCTGTTAGTAATAATAATTTTTCTTTTACAGACGTCCGCCGGGAAATTCACTCTCGCGGGATCCAGGCGGAGATATAGAATATATTTTATTCTTATTTTTGTACATACGTTAGAATTAATAGATTTATTTTTATTTCAACCTGTGTTTTACTAAATCTGTCGCCTCGAAAGAGCTACCCATCACACTACTACTGGTGTTATTCCGAAGAACCTCCTAAAAAACATAAAAAAATCTAGGTCTGAATGAACATCTCTACAAAACCATGCAGAAAGCTATTCAACTCTCAACGTCCAGATGTGTACGAAAATTTTTGAGATATACTCCAGAGAACCAAGTCACTTAGGGCTCGATTACACTAAAAGAGTCCCATGAGAGCTCAATCCTTTTAATATTGTAGATATCTGAGATGAGTGAATTTTTCCCTTAGAGGCAGTGTGAGCCGTATGGCTAAATCTGGATTATTATTATTATTATTACAGTCGAAGACTCTCGAAGACTCGAAGACTTTGGTTCTCCCTAACGATGAATCCTCTATCTCAACTATTAAACTCCACTGTCTCAGGTTTTAGCATAAAAAATGATGAGTTGAAATAAATAGTTTCCACTCGAAACCACCTGGATCAGACGCTAAAAACTGTGGAAATTTTTCAAATTACTAATGTAAATACTCTGGACTAGATAAGTGCCGTGTTCTAAATATATTCAGAGGAAACGTTCAGCCCAGAGGTTTCGATATGGAAGATGGCCAAAACGTCGAAGTAATGGGTGAAAATACAATATCTCGGAGTAAAGCAAGCGCGGAAAATTGACCATAAACAACTGAAAAGGACACTAAATTTTGAGCTTGTGGAAAGATTAAGACAGCTAAATCGGTCATATCTCAGTAAGAATTTACTTAAGGCATTAAATACAATCGGAAAAACCCATCTCACCAAATGTGTTTATGTAAGTTTTATCTTGATTGTATATTAGTGTTGTTAATTGTTTACCAGTTTATCTAAAACCCTTTTATTGCAATTGCACGAAATGATTCAAAATGGGTACGCCCAAAATGATTCAAAGAAACAGAGGATTTAGAACTCGGGGAATTTGAATGAACAATTTCAAGGAAAGGTCGACACATTCAGAAAATGTTGGCATTATACATTTTTTTATAAAAAATATGCAGATATATGCACTTTTTGTAAAAATATGAAATTTAAGCAAAGTATGCATTTTGGATATATTCTGGGCTTTATCTATTAGGTGTTACACTTCGCACGTATTGAATCAAGAACCCTAAGTAGCACTTTTTCTTCTATAAATGTTACAACATCAGGTGTTACAGGTCTTCGGTTTGTTGTTTTTCTCTAGAAGGCTTAAAATAGGACGTTATATATCGTCAATACTATTCAAAATACTCTTCAAACTAATATTGAATTAATGAGGTTGAAGCTGAACAAAGATACTCTATATATCCTCAGCTGTCCAGATGATCGAGAATTTTATTGCAACACTACGAAGATTTGGTTCCTTTGAGATGCTTTCAAAGTAAGAAAGGAATCAACAAGAGATACTAACAAGTATATGTATATCAATCTATTCATTTTTCTGTTCCTTCGTCCAATGTTCTTTCATAAAAAATACAAAAGAATCGCTAATTCGTGCCTAGATACACTTTATAACAGACCACATACCTCTATGTTCCTTAATTTACAATTTACCGAGCATCCAATCGTCTAAAACGAGTCACTCATGTGATTCTAAGGCAAATAAGTTTCAATTTAGTGTGTTCTTAATTAAAAGCCCGACCATGTTTCATCCGGGGCCAGTGAGCATCAGCAGGCAAGACTGGCTCGTCGTTCTTTTGGTCAAAGGGTGAGTTGCACATTTTCTAATTAGGATCCGTTCACGGCTTCGTGTGTAGTGTGTGTGTGTATGAGTGTATACGGTTCAAGGACGTATCCGAAAATACTATAAAAAGGCTAAATTATGATTTACCTATTGTTTACAATATTATTTATTTGTCCTTACATATGTTTTATTCATTACTTGGACCATTTAAGGCATTGCAATAAATTAAAATAATTTAAAAATGGTAATAAAATGGACTGTGAACATAAGCATCTGGATTATTATCTGACACAAATGCTTACAAATCATGGCTGCTTTCGCAGCTACCTTTTTAGATTTAGGAGGGGTCAGTCCGATCGGTACCTTTACTGTGATCTGTCGGATACTGTGGCACACACGATGTTGGGATGTAAGCGTTATGCGGATGAAAGAGAGAAGTTTGAAAGAGAGTGTAATTGCAGAATGTTTGATTCCGTGAGAGAAATGGTGAAGAAAATGATAAGGGATGAGTAGTGGTGAACACGGATTAAAAAATTTATCACGGAGCTGCTCTGTACAAAAGAACGAGGGGAGAGGTAACTGGCAACAAAAGTTTAAAACGAGAGAGTAGCATCTCGGTGGGATTCGGAGTGTTGCAGGCCGAAATAGCAGTGAATGAGAGACAGACGACGCGAGAGAGATAGCAGCCTGGCTAAGGTAGGGGGTTGAAAGTCTTTGATGGTTTGTGTGGGTATAGTTTGCCCGATGAATATATGGGAGAAATAATGGGAGTCGGGTGATAGCAGGACGTCAGGAGAGATGTTTTTCCTTAACCAGCTCTTCCATTCTGATGTCTGAAGCGACAGAGGAGAGGTTTTTAGTTAGACGCCAACCGTCTCGGAGTGGTGACGGAACAAAGTATCAAAGGTCTGACTCCCTCGCACAACTCGTCCTGCAACAACTTCGTTTTGTGGCATGCAGATTTTCCTTCTCTTTAAAAATTAAAAAAAATCTCATTGCGTTGAGTACCGATAAGAATTGGCGGAATAGTTTCTAAAGGTGTTAATTCATATTGTAGTATTGATTTATATATTATTCATGTTGGGTCAAATGACGCCCTAAAAGTGTCCCATGGGCTTGTAATCTACATGTTCCTGCCTACATAACTGATTGCTAATTTAATTTCAAATGCAAACATTCAAATTTATATTTTAAATTATATATTTAATAGGTCGAAACAGTTGCAAAAAATCTGTTTAAATTGTCGCCACTCTGCTGATTTTGATCGACTGTACAGCACACGGGTTGTACAGATAAATATAGATGGCTCAACAGTAAATGTTTATATAAAATTGTGATATTTTCAACTCAGCCACTTCACACAACTCCAACTTATGATCGTTAAAAAAATTTTGTGTGGACTTTTTTCTCCGCTCCTCTACAAGTGTTATATTTGGAAAGTAACTTTAAAGTAACTTCTTGATCATTGTTTCCTATGGTGGTGGGTCCAATTAGTACTTATCAAGCTGTTTTTTGCTTGAATTGTAGTTTTTCCAACTTAACTGAATGCTTTACTAACACAAGGAATTCAGATTAAACTATTGTTTTGAAAATGCAAAAGAACTTAATAGGGTGAATTAATAATTTTTCATAAGGTATGATCCTGATAACACTTGATTTAACTAGTAAGTAAAATGTTTTTCTTCTGGTAGAAATTAGCCTTAAAAACCTACGTGGGTCCTAGCCTCCTCAGGACTGGGCGTATTATTGTTTTGTAAAATTTTGTTTTTGAATTTCTCGATATAATTGTGGAAGAGATTGAGCTCAAAATAGCATCTGTTGGCCGTGCAAATTCGGCGGTTTAAATCTGCTGTAGTATTATTTTGAGTATTAAGGAGCGCTCCCAGGTATAAAAATTGGTTTACTGCTTCGATGACGTCATTTTCTACAACAAGTTGTCATAGTATTTGTAGTTGTGTGCTTATTTTCATATAGTTCGTTTTGTTGTTTCGAATTATTAACTAATTCTTTTATTGCTACATATATCATCAGCACAGGCCAGAATTTGCACTGATTTATTATATATTGAACCAGTGGTTGTGATTTGTGACATACGTATTACTTTTTTGGGAGCCAGATTGAACAGCATAGAGGAGAGGGGGTCTCCCTAGCGCAGCCCGTTATTTGTTTTAACAGTTTCACACAGTTTCCCCTGAATTCGTACTCTAGTACTTATTACTTATTTATATACTACAAAGCAGTCGTAGGCTGCTTTGTAGTATATAAATATGTGATGAGTATCAATACCATATTCCAGTGTTTTTTCCAAAATTTGTTTCATGGTTGCAATCTGATGAATTGTCGATTTACCACCTCTGAAACTACCCTGGTATTTTCCTACTATCCTTTCTGCATATTGTGTTATACAATAACATAGTACTGTAGAAAATATTTTATACGCTGCATTTATAAGCTTAATTCCTTTGTGGTAACAGCATTCAAAGATATCTCCTTCTTTGTATATGGCGCAAAGTATTAGAATATTACAATCTTTGGGGAGGGATTTCTGTGTCCATATTTCTTTTAAAATGCTGTAATGCCATAATGGTATTATGGCCACCTTCTTTATATAGTTTCCCTTACCTCATATCTTTCGTCTTCCAGGTTTATCTTCTTTTTCCTCTATATTAAGTGCCTGATTAAAGTATTCCACCCATCTATTTAATATATCTTTCCTAGTTGGTAATAGGTCGCTGTTCTGACTTCTGCATTGCCTTGTGGTTACCTTGAATTTATTTCTGTTGATGTCAACTTTCTTATAGAATGCTTTGAATTCTTTCTCTTTGTTGAGGTTTTCTATATATTTAAGTTTTTTATTTAGGTAGTTTCGTTTTTTTCTTTTGTGTATCCTCTTTTCTCTTCTCTTTGTCTTTTAATTCTCTACAGTTTTTCTAGTTCATTGGGTAGGCTTCATTTTTTTCGTTGTTGCATTCTTGCATTCATCGTCAATTCAATTATTTTTACGAGCACAAATTTCTGTTCCTATTTCCTCTTTTGCTGCTGCTTCAATGCCTTTCTTTATTCTGGTCCAGTAGAAGTCTATATCTTCTGGCATCATTTACATTTTGATTCCTTAATCTATTCATGATATTTTTCGAGTACCGTTCTGCAGTTGTCGCATCTCTCAGCTTTTGCACATTCCATTTTTTTTATATCAATTTTATTTTCTTTACTGGTATTTGAAATTCTAGCCCTTAATGTTGAGAACGCTAGACCGCTTGAATCTATAAGATGTAATCAATCTGACTCGTTGTTCTTCCATCAGAGGAGATCCAGGTTACCTTGTATATATTCTTGTGTTCAAAATAGGTGCTAGCGACTGTCATACTGAGTGCTGCTGTATTAAGTTTATCAGTCGTAATCCATTATCGCTATGTTATGTAGGCGCCTAATAAAATCATAATGTCATTTCTGGAACATCTCATGTAGGCTTGCTTTAGGTCTTAGAAGAACTGTTCTTTTATTTCCTCTGGTTTGTCAATAGTTGGAGCATGTGTTGTGATCAAACTGTGATAAAAGAATTTTCTTAAATATTCTCGTTTTTTAATTATCGATACTTAAAAATCTATAATAGAATTCTCTTCTTTTTTGTGTTGAATAATTTTCGTCGAGAATTCGTTTTTCGGAAAGATTTTTCTTGATTTTACTATAACACTGAGTTAAATTTATTGTGGCAGTAATTTACGAGCAGAATTTCTTTAAATAAATAAATTATGATGAAAATGTAATCGTGAACTTCCATTTCATGCTTCTAGCAAGCTATTATTTGCCCTTTCACTTACCGATGTGTAAAGAACACTAACCGATCATTTTGGTCGACCACTGTACTTTTCAACTGGTATTTAAATTTTCTCATACTTCATCTTCCTTACTTAAATTATCATCCATCATCTTCATTTATGCTACAGCCATAAAGTAGACTCACGTCTTTCCCAAATTTTTTGTGGCATTCAGTCCTGATAATCACTGCCAGTTTCTCGAATTTTCCTATCATCCTTAAATATTTCATCTTTTCATTAAGTTTTAACCTACTTAATAATTTTTTCAAAAGTGTTAATCCATGATCTCTCTTTCTATTGATATCGATTTCACTCTCTTTCTTTGTCGTTTCCCAATTCCCTGAGGATCGTTATTTCTTCCAATATTCCTAACAATTTTTCTCTATTGGTCTCTATCTTCAGCTGCTCTGAGAGCTTCGCAGAATGAGTTTCCAGCTGAATTCTTAATTTGGTCGGACCACCAAAGTTTCTCATACTTCACCTTACTCATTTAAACTATCATCACGTTGATTTATGCTAGAGCCATAAAGTAGACTTTTTTATTCGCTATTTAAATGGGAATAAGCCACAATTAAAGGTTAAAATACGTTTATTGACATTTCAATTTTACTTCGCAAATCGTTCTCAAAATACAAACATAGATATTGTAATCGTAATTTCTTCCAATATTCCTAACAATTTTTCTCCATTGGTCTCTATCATCAGCTGCTCTGAAAGCTTCGCAGAATGAGTTTCCATCTGAATTCTTAAGTTGGTTGGACCATCTAGCTGGTGATCGTCCTCTTGATCTTCTCTCCGAAACGTTTCCAGAAACAATTAACCTCTACAAACTACCGTTACCTCTGCGAACCATGTGACCGAACAATTGTAGAATACGTTGCAGACATATTGTTTACAGCCATTTTTGAATCTCGAGTTGGTTTAGAATGGAAACGTTTATCTTATGAGTTGTACAAGGTATAAGCAGCATTCTTCTCCAGCACCACTTCTCAAAGGCATCAATTTTTTGGCGCTTGCGTCCGCGAAGAGTCTAAGTCTCTGCCCCTTATAGAAATATTGAGATTACAAGGGCATTTACCAGTCTCATCTTGATATTTTGAGAGATAGATCTGTCTTTCCAAAGTTTATTACGTCTCCGAATCTCAGCTTCACAGTTACCATCGTTAGTTGTAGATCCGAAGTAGACAAAACTGTCCACTATCTGGTATTCCTGTAACATGTTAGTCAGTTGAATAGTGTGGAATCTATTAATCACCATTATTTTTGTCTTAGCTGCATAGATTTTCAGACCAAATTTATTGCATTTTTACTAAACTCTTCGTAGCAGATTAAACATTTCTTGCTTATTTGCTGCTATAAGTGTAGTGTCATCAGTCAATCTTAAATTGGAGATTTTCGTAGTAGCTACTGTTACTCTACCGGCTCATCCATCTAAAGCCATCCTCATGACATGTTTACCATAAATGTTGAATAAGTCAGAAGACAATGCGCATCCTTGTCTAACACCTCTCTTGGTCTTGAATTGGATTGAGAACTTCTGACCTAGTCGTGCTGCTGCTATATTGGACTGGTACAGATTGTTAGTAAGTGTCACCAGGTACATTGGTGAGCCTATTTCAATTGAAATGGACCACAGATTTATTCACAAAGTTACACAATCAAATACCTTTGGTATACCTCGCTTGTTTCTGAGATATTTGGTAATGTAGATAGGTTTTTAATCTGTTTTTAATGATATATAACAAGATTTTACTAGCATGTGTTATTAGTGACAGTGTGCGATAGGTTTTATATCTGGTAGTAGTTTGTTTTTTATGTAGCGCGATATAAATTGAGGTATACCAATCAGATGGCCATTTTCCTGAATTCCAAACAGCGACACAGATAGAACGGATAATATGTAATCTTTTGTCACCTAGTAACTGTAGTATTTCACCTGATATTGAATCAATGCCTGGGGAATTATTTCTATTTAGCGTTAGGTTATCTAGGATAGTGAGAGGGCCACTAATTTTCTGCTGATACCTCGTTTTCATGTTTCCAATATTTCGTGAGTATTGGTCTTTAGATTACCTTTCTTATTTATTACAGACCACGTTTGAGATTTAAATTCTCTGTTAAGAAGTTTGATCTTCTGAAATAAATCCCTCGGTTCATGTCGACAGTCTCTCTGCATATTTGAGAGATGTAATCAGCTTTGTCTTATAAGAGGCAAATAACCTCAAGATCCTTCATTAAAAAACAAGTAAAAGGATTTCATCTCCTTTGGCAAATCTTTCCCACCCCTAAATAACCATTGATAAAATAAATGTTTTGAATGTTATTATTTTTTCCAAAAAGTAGAAATTTGAAGAATTCTTAGTTTTCGAAACCAAAATTCCGATTATTGTCTAAATATGTGCTTTTTACAATTGACAAAACAGACGACGAAGGGGCCGACATGGGGATCTAAATTTTGTATTTCACGACATATCGATTCATATAAACAAGAACCTTTCATGAACTGGCTTCTCATAGTCACAATACGAGTAAATAAAGATATATAAATGTCAGTTAAGGTTAGATTTCAGTATAGTGCCTCTACTGTTTGCTAATATGTATTTCGTCTTCTCAGTCTGTGCGCAGTCGATCTGAAGGGTTCTGAGCACTATGTACCATACTGAAATCTAATCTTAACTGTCTTTTTTTATATTATTATTTTAGTTTCCTGTCATTTTTTTTTATTAACGCATCAACCACGCAGGGTCATTAGCGTATTTAGATTATGTAACATATATGTGACAGTTGATACAATATGTGAATATACATTAATTTACAATAATAATTATAATAATTATATGTATGTGTGTTAAAATGTACGTTTTAAATCTTTTGAAGAAGTTGACAGTCTTTAAGATAGGAAAATATTTTTCGGTTATCTGTATTTTCTTCTAGGGCATCTCTTAGGGAGTTGGGTATGCTATATTTGAGTCGTTCACTGTTATATTTCGGACACTGTATTAAAAAATGTTTTACCGTTAGAACACTGTTGCATACTTCACACACTGGTTTGTTTTTGCCCTGTAATAAATAGTCATGAGTAAGTCGTGAATGGCCGATACGGAGACGGGTAAGTATCACTTGCTCTCTTCTGTCTTTTATTGTTGGTTTCCAAAGATGTGGGTGTTTGTTGACTTCGTATAGCCTTGATGGAGTGTTGTTCCAAGTTTGTTGCCATTGTTTAATTATTTTTTGTTTTAAGTATGGTTTTTGAATCGTTTTGTACCAATATGTTACTTTCTTCGGACATCGGGTTAGTTGGTGCGTTTTTAACTAGTTTATCTACGGCTTCGTTACCTTCAATTCCTACATGAGAAGGCACCCATAAAAAGTGCACTTGGATGTTCTCATTAGAAATGTTCTTAAGTTCTTTTTTAATAAGAAGTAGAAGGGGGTTTTCAAAGTGTAATTGAGTGAGTGAGGATAATGAACTTAGAGAATCTGTGATTATTATACATCTTTCTTTGTTTTTGTTTTGTATTAATGATAGTGCTTTTAGAATTGGGAATAATTCAGCCGAAAAGATGGTTGTCATTGATGGCAATTTGAAACTAACTGAGGTGTCTTCCGAATAAATTGCTGCTCCAACTCTGTCTTCATTTTTTGACGCATCGGTTTATACGTTGTAGGCATTGCCATATCTGTTTAATAGTGTATGAAACTTTTGTTTAATGACGGTTGATGATACCTCTGATTTTCTTAGGTTTGTTAGACTGATGTCGATAGCAGGAATACATATTGTCCATGGTGCAGGGTTGTGGATTGATGAGGTATCATAGGTTTTTGGAAATTGAAAATTTAATTTGGATAAATATGATTGTATTGGATTAGTACTGGATTATTTCGGTTTGATGACACTGCCGATGCATATGTTAGGCTTAGATATTGTCTTCTGAAAGAAAGAGGAAGTTCTCCACTTTCCCAATAGAGACTTTGAATGGGACTTGTATAGTGAGCACCTAAAGAAATACGTAGACATCTATTTTGGATAATATCCAGTGACTTCAAATGTGTCTTTTTGGAGGAGTTGTAGACGATTGCTCCATAATCAAGTTTTGATCAAATTATGGATTTGTAAATAAGTATTAAACTTGAATAATCGGCACCCCAGATTTTAAAGGCAAGTGATCGTAGTAAATTTATACTAGGTGGACAGGATTTTTTCAGCTGTTGAATATGTGTCTTCCAAGTTAATTTTTTATCAAACGTCATACCCAAGAATCGGATTTCTTCTACATAATCTAGTTTTTGTTCGTGTAGATATAATTCTTTTGTTTGGATTTGATTTCTCTTTGAGAAACAGATTGCTTTCGTTTTTGAAGTGTTAAACTAAAGCCCACTTGTAGCTGACCATTTCTCAATGTGTGTTAACGCGTTTTGAATGTGATTGTAAATCGTTGCTATGTGTTTTCCTCTACAGAAAATAACTAGGTCGTCAGCGTATAATCTAGCTTTAACGGGGTTTTCAATTTCTGTTAATATCGAATTTATTGCTACTAAGAATAAAGTTGTGCTTAAATTTGATCCTTGTGGTATACCATTTTTGTTTGAGAATATGTTCCGTCAACTCGAACTTGAAATCAAGAAAATTTGAAATGTATTTTAATATGTTACCCCTTATTAACCAGTTGCTAAGTGTTTTAATGATTAAATATTTCCAAACTGTATCATATGCTTTGCTTATATGAAAAAATATTCCAATACAATGTTGTTTTATTGCAAATGCTTCGTGGATTTCTGATTCTAAGTCAAGGAGGTTGTCTAAAGTTCAGCGATGTTTTCGTAAACCACATTGTTCTGGAATAATCAAGTTGTTTGATTTTAAAACCCACATAAGCCTATTGTTTATTATTTTTTCTAATTTCACCTATGCTACATGTAAGTGATATCGGTCGATATGTTTGTGGATCTGATTTTGGTTTAGTTGGTTTTAGAATAGGTATTATGATTGAATTTTTCCATGATTTAGGAAATACGTTTCTGGATAGGATTATATTGTAAATTTTGAGTAGATGTTTTTTAGATTGGGGGCCTAAATTTTTTAGAAATATAAACGGTATATTGTCGGTATACTGTCATTTTTAGTTGTCTAATAGTTGTCTCATAAGTACAAAGTAGCACATATTTGCTCTAATTATTCTCGTGGTCCACTTTAAATTCAGTAATGCACAATAAGTAATCGATATAACACTATGAGAATATTTGATAAACTCTAGCACTTATATAGAAGGGGATTTAGAAGAATGAACTGAAGAAAAAGAAGATGATAATGTATTTTATATTATTATTTAAAAAAAACTATAAAAAATGTTGATTGAGACTATATTCTAGATTATTTACACCCTGTAACCCCCAAACATCCCATATGTACACCCTTGTACTGACATATGTATCACTAAAAGATCAACGAGGGCCCAAAAAGGAAGGAACTTTAATGTCCGCTCTCTTCTCCGAATATAACAGTTAAACGAGCTTGAAGAAGAATAAGATTTAAAGCCAAAAGCTCCGCAATAAAAATGAGCACCAATTAGAGACTTCACCCTCTGGCTTTGTCTCTTCTTCATATGTATTTCCACGCGCTCGTGTGACTAAAGAGACGAATGGAAAGGTACAATTACGCTTTACGAACGAAACTTGGTATTAATAAACGGTTTATGACCTCAGTATCCTGAATAAAATTAAATATATAAGGAAACATACAATTCTACTATAGGGGTATTGCTGTAATTAAAGAGTTACTGCTGTTGATTTTTTTTAGTGTCACATTTAGTGAAATAGTTCAAGTCTGGGAAATATAAACTGATTTTTCTGACGGGTACGGAATATTGCAAGCAATACAATTACAACAATGATAATCCTAGCAATAATTTTGTATTTTACTGAAGGTATTAAAGTTATATTTACGTGATATTCCTGCTGTGTAAAATAATTATTATGCATTAATTGAATTTATTTTTATATGTTATGAAGTATATTACCAAAGAGCTCTTTCTTTATCTGTATGTGTCTTACATTATATAAGTTATCATTAATTACTATTTAACTGGGAATAAGCCACAATTAAAGATAAAAATACGTTTATTGACGTTTTAATTTCCACTTTGTAAATCGTTCTCAAAATACAAACAGTAAATTAAACAAATTTTGTTTTTTGTTACATAGTGAAAAATTCTTCTAATAATTTAATTTTATCTGACTCATTTATACTGACAATTCAGACATACATTATGCAATTTAAAGTAGACGACTTTAAAATGATATTGCCAATATTGTTGAGTTGCGCTCCTGGGACGACTTTACCAGCTCACGGTTTGATTTTTTACGTATTTGACATGATGAAATACTAAAAATGTTCTGTTGAACCTTAAATGCACTGGTTTTCCCTTTTTTTCTGCATTCTTCTTCTTCCGTTGACCAATTTATTGGTTCTTCCAACTTTGAAGTCGATTTCTCAGCTCCAGGACAAAATATTGTCCTACTACCTATCGATTCATCCACTCGAAGGCGTTGGTCAGTAAGCAGGGGATTGCTTATACCGGTAATCACTCGGTCCCTATCTGCGTTAGCCATTAACATTGATGTTAATGTCTGTCCACCTTCTACCCTGTGGAGGTGCAGATTCGGATTTTTTTTTTTTTTTTTTCGTCGAGATTAAGACTATTCAACATTTCCTAATCTCTCCAGAGCTTGAGAAAGCAAATTTACTTAACTATATATAATTATGAAAGAATTATACAGTCCACGAAGTTATAGTTCACTATATGTATTGCCCAGTGACTGTAACTCTTTCTTATATGCATTTCATAGGTTAGCCTAGTCAAAATTATTCGATATCCCTATTCCAAGAAGATGTTTCACAGTGACAATTATAATTTTATATATATAGCGAGTGTTTGCAACTTTAATTTTGTCGCTTCCCGCATCCCAATCGCCATAATTTCTTATCGGCCCAGTCTCCTTCTTGAAGACCTCTATTTTCCATTTCTACATTTTTTTTTTTTATTATTAACCCCACATTTATTACAATCTATCTGTACAATCTAAACCTAAATATTTAGGTAGATAATAGACAATAAGTAATAGGACTGACAATAATTTGGAATGACATGTAGGGAGGCATCCAGTGATGCACCCCTTTTTTTAAAAACTTAGCCTACAACACTGACTATTTCTGACATAGACTTGTACACATTAGTTTAGAACCTATTGTTCACTTAACTCTAACGGAACTTTTCGTTTTAGCCTACGAACAGTACGCGGTTTATTCACTAAACTTTTTGCTAACACGTTTGGGTGCACTTTAAGTTTCTCTTTATGTTTTTTCGCGCACTTTTTGATGTCATCTTTGACATATGATAGTCCGGCATCCCGATGAATGGCTTCATTGGTTATGAACCATGGACCATTTCTACATGAATATTGGATATCCATTTCTTTCTTGGCCTTCCCCTTTTTTTCTCTGTGTAGGTCTCCAGTTCCAAACTTTTCGTTGTATCCTTTCTTCGTTCATCCGTCTCAGGTGTCCATACCATTTTAATTGTTTTTCGGCTATCGTATCCATTATTGTGTTCTTTACTTTCATTATCTCTCTTATGTTTTCATTTCTTATGTGGTCAAACAAAGTTAACCCGGAACATCTTCTCCAGTACATCATTTCCGTTGAGAGGAGTTTTTGTGATATACTCTTGTTAAAGACCCACACTTCTGACCCATACGTCAGCACTGGCTGAATCATAGCCTGATATATATTTTTCTTTGTTTTCTTAGTTAAAGTTTTATTCCACAGGATCGGATGTAGTGTTTTTATCATGTTTTTTCCTTTTCCTATTTTTCTTGTTATATCTTTGTCGTCTCTCCCGTCTTCGCTTAGTGTAACTCCGAGATATTCGTACTGATCAACGTTTTTAATTAATCCGCTTTCTGTTTCCATGTCTTGACCGATGCCTCCTATATTCATGTATTGTGTCTTTTCGGTATTAACCTCTAATTCCCATTTTTTGAATTCGTCTAATAGTTTGTTTATCATGTACGTCATATCTTGTAGGTCCTCGGCAAGAACTACCTGGTCGTCTGCGAAGAGGATTGTGTATATAGGAGTATCATTTACCCATATGCCCATTGGGCTGCATTTTCTCATCCAATATTTTAAAGCATTACCAAGATATATTTTAAATAGGGTTGGGGAGAGGCAAGAGCCCTATTTGACACCCTTTGTTTGGGTGAAACCCTTGGAAATTTGTTTTCCAACCTTAATATAAGCTTGGTTATCTTGATATAGCTTTTTCACGGCATTTATATATACTGCATTTATACCTGCGTTTTCTATTTATATATATATATATATATATATATATATATATATATATATATATATATATAAATATATATATATATATATATATATATATATATATATACAATTATAATTTTGATTACCAATATTTCTATACGTTAACGTATTATATCATGCAATATATCTTTTACTAATCTAACGAAATATACGTGACAAAAAACTTCATCAAACCAGACTTTACTACATACAGTCAGTTTTTAACTTGATTATACGTTTTTCTACACAGCTAACTTAGTAGATACTGTCCCGGCCAAGTCTCAATTTGTTTCGGTGAATCGAGTAGTTCTTCATTTCAGTCGTAAAAACTCAACCGGACGGCAATTGTTTAATTTTCTGCAAATACCCTCGGACGTCCTCTGCCTCTTCTCTGGTCGAGGAGGATTAATCGTGGCCAGTATTCTCGAGTGGCACACTGCGTTCTAACAACAGGTTAATGTCGCGTGAAGCTATATTCACTTGTTTCATTTGTCCCTCTTTCCATCTGCTACCCCTATTATGGGTTTTTGTTCGCGTGGCTACCGTCTTGGTCAGACCGTTCTACACCATTATCTGAGCTTGGTAGAGGTGAGCAAGTATTAGTAGAACGGTATTTAATAAATTACTCATTGACTCATATAAAATATTTCTAAGTGACAGAACATTTGTACAATATTGCTCTGAATTTCTTCTTGACCAAAATTAACGTAAGGTGTATGTACAGATTGAACGAATTTAAAACGGATCATACAATTTAATATATGTCTGTTTGAACTGCATTTGAAATAGTGGACAAATATAAAACTTGGACAAAAATAAATCCATACCTGGGTATAGACATTGTATGAAATATCGTTCAACTATCTAACTCGCAACAATGTTGTTTGCGTAAAGGAAGCGATAATAGTTCATGAAATGAAGCTCGAAAAAAGTTCAAACTTCGCAATTTTTTCGTCCTGCATGGATTGAGTTGAAATTTTAACAGAAGGTAGGTGATAGCCCAAGGATCAGAATCTATATCGAACCGAAGTGCGCTGAAGGGTTTTAGGGGTGAAAACTACCCCTAATTGTCAAAAATTATAAAATAACATATTAAACCTGAATATGGGTAAGATTTGGTTTGAATTAGTTAAATAATGATTATTTTATACTTTTGAATAGAGTTCCATCATATTTCAACCCTTAAAAAGCAACTCTTGTTAGAGATTAATGTAAAAAAATTACTAATTTAAAAAAATGATTTCGCCTTGGATCGATTTGGATACAAATTTGGATTTAAGCTTAACTCACCCACTACTTTATAGTTTGTGTCATGTCGACGAACCCTGATTCTTCTTAGGGATTTCACCTCTAATTTTTGACAATTAGGGGTGAAAACTACCCCTAATTGTCAAAAATTATAAAATAATATATTAAACCTGAATATGGGTAAAATTTGGTTTGAATTAATTAAATAATGATAGTTTCGTGATTTTGAATAAAGTTCCATCATATTTCAACCCTTAAAAAGCGACCCTTGTTAGAGATTAATGTAAAAAAAAGTAGTAAAGCGAAGAAAATGATTTCGCCTTGGAACGATTTGCATAAAAATTTGGAATTAAGCTCAACTCACCCTCTGCTTTATAGTTTATGTCATGCTGATGAACCCTGATTGTTTTTAGGGGTGAAAACTACCCCTAATTTTCAAAAATTGTAAAGTAACATTACAAATCTTAAGATGAGTAAAATTTGGTTTGGATTAGTTAAATAGTGATTTTTTTATACTTTAAAATGCAATTTCATACATTTTCAACCCTTAAAAATCAATTGTTATAAGTGCTGTAGGTGAAAACAATTTTTTGTCAAAATTTTGCAACTTTTCAACTTTTGAAAATCACCCTATACAACATTGCAGTTTTTATAAACTAATTTAATAAATATAAATTGAAAAAAGTAGAATTAAATACAAAAAATTTATCAACATAAAAAGGCACCATATATTCTTATACATTTACATAAATAGTTGAAAATATTTTCATTTATAGGTAAAACAGTTATAATATTAATTTTATTCGTCATCAATTACATCTTCATCGTGATCTATGTCATCCTCATCTTCTTCAATTATTGGTGGACTAATATTGCACCCTTCACCTGAGCACCCAGAACGAGTAGAGTTACAGTATAAACCAACTTTTCTGCACCCACATGAAACGCCGCATCTTTTTTTGCATTGGCAAAAAATAAAATAATTTTCAAAAGTTCATCGGGTGCAGGTTGTTTGTTCATGCGTACGGGTAATAACAAACCATCTTTGGAATACCATTCCCAATCTGTTGCGCTGTAGACATATGAGCAGATGTTTTATTCTATTGTATGGGATTTCAAAATAAGAATACTTAAAATTTCGAATGTATAACGCCCCACTACCTAATATACCGGTTTTGTAGATTATTATGCTCCGAAATGTACTGTACTATACTAATGGAATTTTCCGGAAAAAAAATTAATTAGTTTTTTTATCGTATTTCTTTTATTTTTAACGATAGAGTGTTTCTTCAAAAACGATTTTGTAGAGGTTTTTAAGAGCTACAAGGATCTGTAAATTAAATATTTTTGGAACCCTTGGTTTTTAAATGGGGTGACTTTAAAGGGCTCTAACAAGATGGTTCTTGATCGTAAATCGATGCTTTCAACGGATATATCTCGCCAAATATTCATTGTACAACAAATCTAAATAAAGAAAAATTTTAGTCATTAAAAAAGCTAAAGTGGTTAGGGGGTTGTTTTCATCGATTTTTTCGTAAAAAAATGAGGTATTGACCTTATTTTCATCATAACTCACTTAATTTTTAAGCTAGAATCTTTTTTTATGATAGGTCTATTTATGCTCTTTAAAAAAGGTTGCGTGAATTTTCTTCCAAAAATGCATCATTTTCCCGATATTTGACTTTGAATCTTTCAAATTTGGCATTTGAAGAAAACCGCTGAACATTGATAGGCCGTATTTCGGTTCCTGTTATATCGCAAAAACATTTTAAAAAATGAATTGTATTTGTCTTTTTAAAAGCTATAAATTTGTTCTCTACAATTTTTTTGATAAAATGCACCATTTTCGAGTTATTCGCGAAAAATCGATTAAAAACGTCGATTTTTTCGTTTAAAAGTTGTTACCTTCAATCATAATTCAAGAATAACTTGAAAAATATCAGTTTTACAAAAAAATGTATACATTATTTTTTGTTTAGAATCATTTTTTTAATCGAAACCTGTAGTTAAAACGTAAGAAAAAAATTTCACCCCCGAGATGGGGTGGCAACCACCCCCAAGGCTTTGGCGCACTTTGGTTCGATATATATTTTGATCCTTGGCTATTACCTACCTTCTGTTAAAATTTCAAGTCAATCCACGCAGGACGAAAAAATTGCGAGGTGAAATGCTTCATTTGCTGGACTATAAGTGGTTTGAGAGCATAATAAAATCGTAGATTTCAATTTTTATGATTTCAGAAGAATTAAGCCGAAATACATAATAGTTCGTATGTTCCGAATTTATTTCGTTCAATTTGTATGTTACGGTAAGAGTAGATAGTTTGTAATTACCAGTAATTACCAATTACCAAAGTCGACGGTGGTAAATGTAGGAAATTATTTTTAATTATCTTATTTTACCGGTCGGTAAAAGTATAAAATGATGAAATAAAAACAATAAATTTCAACAGTTATTCAAGAAGTGTGAACTGAATTAAAAAAAATATATTGTGTTTGACCTGAATTGAGTTTTTTCGCCTGAATTACTACTACTACTTTACTTACTTACTATTTGTTGTGACATGAAAAATTCTCATGGCACTTGGAATTACACAACTTTTCATTTTTTTACATTTACACTTATATGTTTTACATTTACTTTTGCAAGCGCATCGCTGATATCCTTGCCCATTCGACAAAGACGTTTTTCTAACATACTCGCACAATGAAATGTTTAGTTTTGGAACTATGTCTAGAATATGAATGATTCTGTGCAGATGGAAAATTGATTTCCGCTATACAGCTGTTGCAGTCGTCCCTAAAAAATTTGTATAATTCTTTTTGAACACTTATAATAACAGTTAACACATTTCTAGAATCACTTCGTTCCCTTTCAACATCTGGCACTCTTAATTTTTTTCTTCACTTGCTTTTCAAGACTTTTTTTGCACGTGTCCGTTTAGTTGCAACAAAATCATGCTTCTCTGAAATTTAATTAGAAGATAATTCTTTTAGAATTACATTGGATTCATCCACTGATTCTTGCTCAGGTTGTTCTGGTTCCTATTCTATTGGAAGCTTGTTTGGCTAACCCACTTCTGCTTCTTTACGTTCTTCAGAATCAGGTCCTGACTGGGTTTCTTCTACTTGTTCCACCAAATGTTTCAAATCTTTTACAGTCAAAATTTTTTTAGAGTATGCTCTAGCAGTGATGAAGTTTTCAAACCAATTCTGGCAGGAACTCAATCTGGCTCTGGAATAATTAATATGTCACAAATCACAAACACTGGAGAGAAATTCTTGAGGAGGCTAGGGCCCACGCAGGGTTGTAAAGCCAGAATGATGATGAAGATAAATCAAAAATAGTGTTAGACGAGATAGTACAGGCCGTTCATTTCATTTAAGCCAGGCCTCTAAATTCCCGTATTTTCGATATGATTTGTAAAACATGGAAAGCATTCACAAGTAAATGTTATCACATGCTGAGGTGCGTTTGTTGTCTCGTCTCAAAGTCGTGTCGCGTCCTTTCGAGTTGAGAGATGAGATCAGAACGTTTTTTTTCTGTTAAGGGGGTCGGTCAAATTGTACTTGATTTTCTAGAGGTCTGCGGACTAAAAAAGGTTAAGAAGTGCTGCTTTATAGTATGGATCACTTTGGAAATTGATGCCCTATAGGTTGCTGGGTTTTTAATTGTATTCGTTTTTGTAAATATCCCATATTATTTATTTGTTGTGTAGCTTTTTTTAATACTTTCTGAGACGTTTTAACATTTTTATTACATTTGAATATACCTAAATATTTGATTTCACGCAAAAAGGGCCTTTGTATCTGTTGATACGTATTTTGACCTAATAGGTCTCATCAGAACAGTTATTCAAAGGTGTTCTCAACGTGAAAGATCAATATTTTCTGTCGTTTAAGAAACAACACTAAAATGGCTTCAATACGGACGCAATAGCGACATCTGACAATAAAACCGTAAAATAGTTTCGAAACACAATTCAGATTTCCTCCGCTTTAATCTGTGCTTTCTAAAAATTGCAAAGCAAAACAGACGTTGATAAAGGTGTTAAAAAAAAACGTGGGGAATCTAAAATTTGCATTCCACGACACGTCTTATCAACTAAGCAGAAATCCTTAGCGAATTGGTTTCTAGTACTCGTACACAGTAAATCCGAAATTAGTGAAAAGACAGCAAATATTTGATTTCACGCAAAAAGCGCCTTTGTATCTGTTGATACGTATTTCGACCTAATAGGTCTCAGCAGAACAGTTATTCAAAGATTATTTATCAACGTCTGTTTTGCTTTGCAATTTTTAGAAAGCACAGATTAAAGCGGAGAAATCTGAATTGTGTTTCGAAACTATTTTACGGTTTTATTGTCAGATGTCGCTATTGCGTCCGTATTGAAGCCATTTTAGTGTTGCTTCTTAAAAGACAGAAAATATTGATCTTTCACGTTGAGAACACCTTTGAATAACTGTTCTGATGAGACCTATTAGGTCGAAATACGTATCAACAGATACAAAGGCGCTTTTTGCGTGAAATAAAATATTTGCTGTCTTTTCACTTTTTTCGGATTTACTCTGTAAGAGTACTAGAAACCAATTCGCTAAGGATTTCTGCTTAGTTGATAAGACGTGTCGTGGAATGCAAATTTTAGATTCTCCACGTCTCTTTTAACACCTTTATCAACGTCTTTGCTTTGCAATTTTTAGAAAGCACAGATTAAAGCGGAAATCTGAATTGTGTTTCGAAACTATTTTACGATAAATATCTTTATTATTACATTTGAATATAAATTTGATTTGATAAATTGATTTTCCCTTAAAGGTTTTCATACCAATACAATCACTTTTAAGACATTAATAAGTATATTTATCAAAACCACTACCTTCCATTTTATATAACGGTTCATTCCAGTCTCTTCCCATCCCTATACTATATCACCCTTATATTATCCGGCAAACAGATACAGTTTCACGTATCTTCCATTGTGTTATGCTGGTATCAGAACCGTTTGGTAATAATATACAGAAAGAATCTTATCTTAATATCTGATTTTATAATTTTTTAGATTTATTACCATCATTTCCGTACACGGTCATTTAAAAATAATTGAACGACACAATCTGAAACTAATCCTCTATTTTCTCTGAAAATATAACTTTTTGTTTAATACTATCACATTTTCTATTGTTCCCCATAATTTTTTAATAAAATTCTAAAAATCATTTATTTTTCACTTAAATTTTTAATAAATAAAAATGTACGAACAAAATTTGGATGAATTTCGTTGATATTGTTATAATGATGGTTGGTTTCCGTTACAATTTATTCTTGAATTCTCTCTTTTTCAGTTATTTCCATCGTCACTCCCAGACAGTTGAAGTCGTTAGTTTCTCAAACTTGAAGTCATCAGTATTTAGGAGCTGTCAGTCTTTAGGTGAGTTGCAATCAATTTAAAAGTTTCAAAAAATTTATACGCATATCTGAAGCTTTTACAAAACTTGTCTATTTATTGTAGACCCGTATGTTGAGTGTAGATTACTTAAAAATGTATTTTTTATTGCGAAAAAAGCATATTTGCGACTGCAGGTCTAATTTTTTTATTTTCTGTATTTAATAAAAAGCTATATTTTTAGTTTTTTCCAGATTTTTCTGCAATCGGCGCCACCAAAAAACTGATTTTTCAGGGTTTTTTGGGGATTTTTTAGGGATTTTTTGGGAAATCAAGGTTTTCTTTATAGTTCATATGAACTCATTCCATTTTATTCATACCATTCTAACTCTACTTTAATCATTTCCTATTATTTCCCCATTACTTTGTAATATCGATTACTGAATATCAATACTTAAAAATATAACTTTTCAAAATCATTTCGTTTTCATTTCTTATATCTAGATACTTTATTTCTGTTCTGTTAATAACTTGTAAACCTTTTTTGTCAAAAGCTTTTCTTCAATCCTTTCAGTACTTCCTAATAAAAGAGATATAATATATTGTTATATAGCAAAAGAAGCATGGCTGAGGGAGAAATATACGGAAATTTCAATATTACAACGCAAACATGACGATTTCCATATGCACAAAAAAATTAAAGAGGTACAGAACACCACAGAAAACAACTTAATACAGTCATAGTTTTAGACATTGAAGGCCAGATTTTGACTACCATTGAAGATAAATAAAGATGAAAAGGTGCAAGAATTATTCGAAGATGCAGCACGAAGTCCGACTGAAATAAACAATCCCTACTGCTCAGAAATAACAAACGAAGAAATATCTTATGTCCATGAAGATGGGAAATCACCAGGACCTGATGAGGTGCGTAATGAAATTTTAAATCTATTAGAGGCACACCAAATCACACCACTTACGAATAGAAGCTATTCAAAAACATCTACGAGACTGGTTACTTACCAAAAGATTGGCTACTATCAATATTCATTCCACTTCCAATATTCATTTATATTCATTCCATGATTTCAGTTCCACTTTATCAAAAAAGCCAACACTAGAAAATGTGAAAAACCTAGATTAGTTAGTTTGATGAGCCATGTATTTAAAGTATCTATCATTAGAAGAAGAACACCTGAGTGAAGTTCAGTTTGGATTCAGAGCAGGACTCGGAACGAGGGAAGCACTTTGTAGTTTGCAAGTTCTCATACAGAGAGCCAGAGATTTCAACTGCGATGTATATGCATATTTCATTGATTTCGAGAAGGCATTTGATAAAGTCCCACATGGGAAACTAATCGATATCCTAAAAACATCAAAACTCGATGGTAAGGATATAAGACTTATCTACAACTTATATCTCTTGTCTATGGTTCTTCTTCTTATCATGAATGTGTTGCTTGTGTGAGTCCATTTCAAATAGGTAAAGAAATAATAAATAAGACTTACTCACAATCAATTTAATTTAACTATCAGACGACCGGTTTCGCTTTCTACAATATGCAAAGCATCCTCAGGTCTCGATCAATGCTGAAATAATAAAACCCATATTAGGGTGTTGTCTAATAACGATAAACAAAGTAGATGTTGTAAATTACAATAATTATGCCAATATTACATGTCCATGGTTTTATTTAAAAGAATAAGTTGAATAAAAAGTATAAAAGATTTAAAACTTTAAACAGACAAGGTAAGGCCCACAAATTGTTATAAAATAGTCTATTAGATTGTAATAAATTAATAAATGAGCAAATAAATAAAATAAAGATTACTTACATGCCGGTACTCTATTAATTGATGGATGGTAGAACATGGTTGAAACTACTATGTATTGTTGAATGGAGAACTCAATTCTATTATTGCAGTTGTTTGACAGTAAACGGGAAGTTCTTGAGGAGATAGATTTGATCCAATGAAGAAGAGATATGTGTGTGATTGTTTGTTAAATGAAAGTGATGTAATATACCATTGTGTTATTAAAAGTTATTTATACTTATATATTTATGAAATGTGTGTTATTGATTGAGTAATTGTTTTATGAAGGTGACAGTTTTATGACAATGAATAAGTTTAGATGTAAAAATTGTGTGGGTGTGCAATTATTTTCCAACCTGTAGTTATCAAATTACTTTGATAAAGTTCTATTGGCAATTAGTAAATTATTGAAAAGTCAAGTAAATAAAATATTAGAATACAAACAATTAAGGACAATTTAAACACACTAAAACAGAAAACAGAACGGACGAAACAAACATTAAATTTAAAAGGGGGGAAGGACTTTAATGCACTACATCTCAGTCTTGGGCACAATGAGTTTTTTTATGTTTTATCTATTAGATTTTAGTGGTAAATTTGACAGATGTAGGTTAGCATGTGACAGTTCTTCTTCTGTTTCTCAATACTGTAAGTTAAGTTGTCTAGTTTTATGAAATATGCTGTTATTAATAAATGTCTATAAATTGTTTCAATTAAGATATCAAAAGTAAATTGATGTGTTTAATATTGGCATACTTTAACAATTTTTAATTAATCAAATTAGCGTAACAATACGGATAATTGAAATACATCCTACAATATAACTAACTCAGTCTAATGTCCAAATTACTGAACAAATTAAAGTAATTCTTTGGCAACTGAACACGTACATTTTATAATCAAATGTATAATAAGTTTACAAAGTTTTTTATGTTTATTTGAAATTTTTTGTTTTTATTTTTTTTTTTTTGAAATTTTTGTAGATGTGAGTTATCTGTCAGGGTGTTTTTTAATTATTTGAGATATTTATTTCAAATTCTGATATATTAATATCTAATATACTAATATGTAACCAAAGTAACAAATGGATAATTATTGATGGTAATTAATTTATGGGCTCAAGAAATTGACTGAATTATAAAGCCTTCAATAATTAGTTGGTACTTCTAATATCTGACAGTTGGAACCGGAAATTGTTATACGAACAGGTAGAATGATCCTCTACTTAAACCGGTATAAAGTAAATTTATTCTTATTTCAATTTTCGGTGTCATATGAACAGATATTCCTCTAGTATTCCTCTTCTCTAGTATTTACGTCATCAAAACGCTACATAGTAGCTCGAAACACCTCTTCGCCTGTTCCATCAGTAGCTTAAAATTCTTTGCAATTTCGTCGGCTTGCTTTGACAACCCCAGATAACTATAACAGACAAATTAACGCCTCTGTTTCCACAGTATCTGTAGGTTTGACTTCATTCGGATCTACATAATTATTTCTTAGTTTAGAAATAAACAATTTAAAAATGTTCTCCAAGATGCAATCAAGGTGGTAAATTTTATTAAATCTCGGGCACTTAACTCTCGTTTATTTTCAAACTTGTGTTCCGAACGAAGCAGTAACCATATTCAGTTGCTGCTACATACAGAGGTTAGATGGCTTTTGCGAGGCAAAATGCTGAACAGATTATTCCAGTTACGTTCTGAGGTGCAGCTGTTCCTGATGGGGACTGATTTTGAATTACGCAATCGACTGACAGACGAACACTGGCTTATATCATTGGCTTACTTATCAGACATTAATAACTTAAATCTAAGTTTGCAAAGTAGATCTACAAATAGATTTTCAGTGATGGCAAAATAAAAGCATTTATCAAAAAATTTCAAACGATTGAAAAGAGCGTGTCGAATGAGATAGCATGTTTTCCTAATTTAGAAAATTTTATAACTGAAAATGAACTTACAGTGAGTGAAATTGTGATCAATAACATCAAAAATCACAGCCAAATGATAGTTGAAATATTTGAAGAATATTTTAAAGAAGATTATTCGGAGTCCAATTTTAATAAGGAACCCATTCGTTTCGGAACTGGATAGTGTTCGTGAAAATATAAGTGTAAATGAAAAAGAATCTCTGATAGAGTTATCTTGCGATGGAGCTTTGCAAGTGGAATTCAACAAGGAAGAGCTGTGTGAATTTTGGCTAAAAGTTATATCGTAACAAGCTTAACATAGACACTAATTTGCGCCTGAAATTAAGTACAACTGAGCTAGATATTTCCTCTCTTGTCTCGAACATGCAGCATCATTTTTCGCACTGAGTATATTGTATTTTTTCCTATAATTAATAAATAATAATGTTGTCTTAAACAGTTGTTGCAGTTTTTATTACATTACCATTTTCAAGGTTTTATAAAGATTACCACAGTTCAGTGGTACGCTGATAATTTGGAATTTCGTGTGTGGTACGCGAGATTAAAAGTCAGGGAACCACTGTTCTAAAGGTTCAACTGCTTGACGCATTTCCTTCTGAACCTGGTAAGCATGAAATTAAATTAGAAGTTCTTGTCCGAACATTTTTTGGAGGGGCATGTTTTTTCCAGGATACTCGATCTTTTGCATAAAAAAAGAGCCGCCGGTTTTCCGTATTTTTTTTAAAATATTTTGAAGTTGTAGGTTCCTCCCCCAATCCATCCTCCAATCCTGTTTCCAATTCTTCCTCCCATTCTTCTTCTGTGTTTGTGTTCTGGTCAGTTTCTTCACACCCGTCTGATTCTGGCTCGCTTTCCAAGTAAATATTTTCTTCTTCTACTTCATCATAGAGCTGTTGTAATCTTTGATGCCGTTACTGAAATCTTCCGTTACTGAATTCCGTTACTGAAAGGATCCGTTACTGAAATCTTTCAAATAAGGATCCGTTACCGAAATCTGAACTCCGCCTCTGGTAGATACTGGGTGGATTGAGTAGCTCAGTAAATGCCAGTGCCGGTCCCAAGCCCGGATGAAGGAGGAGGGTTACAGTGGTAGGTTAGCTCCCCGCCCTGCGTAAAAGAAATATTGCTAAATCCCAAGGAACAGCCTCGGAACTCGGATGGCTTCAAAGGAAAACGACATAGGCAAAGAAAAAGGCTAACGAATTTTGGATGTTGAAACATACAAAGACTGAATACAAAAGAAGATGGAACTCAGTACATACCGAATTGACATCGCAGTACTCAGCGAAACAAAAAAGAAAGGACATGGGAACCACTACAAAGACGACTATATATACTTCTGGAGCGGAGTAGAAAAATCAAAAAGAGCCAAAGCTGGAGTAGCGGTCGTGATAAGAAAAAACATGGAAAAATGTATTACCAACTGGAACCCGATAGACGAAAGAATTATAACAGTAGACCTTACAACAAAGGGGAGAGACATAAAAATAACTGGCATCTATGCACCCACGGACGACTCAGATACAAACACTAAAGACATGTTCTTCGACAAACTCTCAGAAGAGTTAAATAAAATAAAAAAAAGACAAGAAATAGTCCTGCTAGGGGACCTGAACGGAAGAGTAGGTAAAGCTCTTGACAACAAAATAATTGGACAACACGGAGAAGATGTAGTAAATGAGAACGGAACAAGATGGTTGGAGGTATGCGAACAACATTCGTTAAAAATACTGAATGGATTTTACAAACATAGAGACATAAATAAATATACATGGACTCAAAAGACAAGAAAACTGCAGTCAATTATAGACTATATAGTAGTTAAACAAGAGACATCTTTAAGACCCTACGATGTAAAAGTTTGGAGAGGGGCAGAATGTAGATCGGATCACCTACTAGTAAAGGCACCCGTGGAAATAAGATATATTAAACAACATAAATCCCAAGAACAGACAAACAAAGAATCCATACGGCTCTATAACATAGACAGCTTAAAAAATGAGTCCACAAGTTTTCACTATAAACTACGTTTGGCACAAAAATTAGACGAAGAAATAAACGGAACAGCGGAAGAAATGTATGAGACTTTGAAAATCAAAATTCATGAAGCAGCATTAGAAGCTCTAGGTACGAAAGAAAAAGTAAAACGTAGAAATTATTGGTGGACAGAAGGTTTATTAGAAATGGTAGAAGAAAAGAAAAAAACTGTATCTCAAATGATTAGCGACAAAAGATGAGGAAGACCGAAAGAACTATAACAGATACAAATATATAGTAAAAAAGGAAATTAAAAAAACAAAAAACATAACCTGGGACAACAAGTATGCAGAAATAAGCTCAATGGTAGGAGGATCTAGGTCCAGACAAGCTTGGAAAACTATCAATATTCTTAGAAAAAATACAAACGAAACAAAAAAAAATAAACCCCATAGACATAGAAAGATGGAAAAATTATTACGAAAATCTATTAAATGAACAACGTACACAGTTTCTAGACACACATATACATATAGTTGAAACGGGGTTAAATGAAGATGAGAACGATGATTACCGTAGAAGAAATAAAAAACGCATTACAAAAAATGAAAAATAATAAAGCTTCTGGGCCGGGTGATTTACCTATCGAGTTATTCAAACATGCCACTGCAATAACATTAGAATTGCTTTGTAAAATGTTTAACAAGTGCCTACAAGGAGAAAGTATCCCAAGAGATTGGAAAGTCTCGTACATAAACTCCATCTACAAAAAGGGAAACAGGAATGACTGCAGTAATTACCGAGGTATCAGCATTACGTCATCCACTGGCAAACTGTATGAGAGAGTTCTGAAAGCCAGAATAGAAAAAGAAGCCACAGAGATCGAAGAACAAAGTGGATTCCGACCAGGGAGATCTTGTGTCGACAATGTATTTACTCTCAAACATCTAATAGAAAAGAGATTAGCAAGAGGACTAGAACTTCATGCCACTTTTATAGATCTCCGTAAAGCGTTTGACTCCGTACCACTGCAGAGACTATGGACAACATTGGAAAACGCAGGTATAAATGCAGTATATATAAATGCCGTGAAAAAGCTATATCAAGATAACCAAGCTTATATTAAGGTTGGAAACCAAATTTCCAAGGGTTTCACCCAAACAAAGGGTGTCAAACAGGGCTCTTGCCTCTCCCCAACCCTATTTAAAATATATCTTGGTAATGCTTTAAAATATTGGATGAGAAAATGCAGCCCAATGGGCATATGGGTAAATGACACTCCTATATACACAATCCTCTTCGCAGACGACCAGGTAGTTCTTGCCGAGGACCTACAAGATATGACGTACATGATAAACAAACTAATAGACGAATTCAAAAAATGGGGATTAGAGGTTAATACCGAAAAGACACAATACATGAATATAGGAGGCATCGGTCAAGACATGGAAACAGAAAGCGGATTAATTAAAAACATTGATCAGTACGAATATCTCGGAGTTACACTAAGCGAAGACGGGAGAGACGACAAAGATATAACAAGAAAAATAGGAAAAGGAAAAAACATGATAAAAACACTACATCCGATCCTGTGGAATAAAACTTTAACTAAGAAAACAAAGAAAAATATATATCAGGCTATGATTCAGCCGGTGCTGACGTATGGGTCAGAAGTGTGGGTCTTTAACAAGAATATGTCACAAAAACTCCTCTCAACGGAAATGATGTACTGGAGAAGATGTTCCGGGTTAACTTTGTTTGACCACATAAGAAATGAAAACATAAGAGAGAGAATGAAAGTAAAGAACACAATAATGGATACGATAGCCGAAAAACAATTAAAATGGTATGGACACCTGAGACGGATGAACGAAGAAAGGATACCACGAAAGGTTTGGAACTGGAGACCTACACAGAGAAATAAAAGGGGAAAGCCAAGAAAGAAATGGATATCCAATATTCATATAGAAATGGAAAATAGAGGTCTTCAAGAAGGAGACTGGGCCGATAAGAAATTATGGCGATTGGGATGCGAGAAGCGACAAAATTAGTTGCAAACACTCGCTATATATATATATATATATATATATATATATATATATATATATATATATATATACTGAAATCTGAAATAAAAAAGAAAAAAATTTGGAATATTACTATATTTAATGTAACCATAAGAATTAAAATATTTACTCTATGTAGGTCATACTTCACAAAAAATAGGAAAATAAGTTTACTTGTTGAACTCACAAAAGTTACTCGAATAGTGGGGTAGAGTCTGACAGACCTAAAGTGCAACTAACTAGCTAACTATTATAACCTAATGCAAACCCCATTGTTCACTGTTGTTCGAAATGTAGACAAAAAGGTACTGACGAACACAGCGCACATAATATAAGCAGTGAGGCATAACTCGACAACTTAGAGTTAAAAATGATTTTTGTTGAATAAAAATTAACAACAGGGCTTAACCGATAGGAATTGATATATTTTACTTTGTTTATTATTTTATTCTTTTGTGTTTATTCACGTCATCATTATCATGATCATCATTCTCTCTCGGTCTTAACATTCATGTATATCTTCCCTTATTGCCAATAAATAGTCTATTCGAGAATGGTTCTGTTTACTTTTGTATTTATTAAATTAAATTTCTCTCTTTCTGTCGCTATTGTTAATTTATTGGAATATAAGAATACAAGAAATAAGTTCGTGTATAACATATGTGAAAATGAAAAGCATGCGAAAACATTTGTCGTCGCAGCATTTTTATTCCCGTTTGCGTTTAAAGCAAGAAGAAAAATTAATCCGAGCCAACGAATAATACATATGACCTTTGCAGAGAGAGATACGATGTACTAGAGCAGTTGGCTGTGAGCCATGTAACCATTCTGACAATTAACGGCAAAATAAAGTCATATCAGAGCGTTAATTAGTAATTAACCAGTAACAAACCAACACAGAGTTGGCGTGGGAAGCGTGTGAAGTTTTTATGAGAACGGACTCTCTTGCTAATTTTTCACGATTCTGCCCGACATCGAGAACGCTGCTTGCTTGCTTCATGTGGTGCTATATCATTCCTATCGTAATTGTCACTTCCGTTTCATACTGTTCATCTAAAAATCCAATGCCGGTTGGTTCATTATTATGAATTTGCAAATGGGGTATCGTTGAAAATAATTAATAATGATAACAGATCATATATAAATGAAACATAGTGTAAGTCCTCTTCTTCTGTAGCTCTACAATTTTAAGTGAGATACGTTGCCTCTACTATTTTCCTTCGATGGTGTTGTGCCTTCACCCGACTAGGTCAAGTGATTACCTACTTACTTTTTTCTTCCTTTATTGCTATACTCCAGCAAAAAAAATAATAAAATAAGTCATACGCGTGATCTCTTAAGTTGTTGTTTATTTGTGTTTAAATGACTGCGGACACTAAATCCATTCGCCAATCTTACAATTTGTAGATACTCATTTTTTCATTAGTCATTGTTTCCTATACAATCTTATACTAAATTCCTACTAATACTAATCCTACTATTACTAGTATTGATCTCTAATATATAGTCTTTTTTTTCTATTAATTGTTTTTTAGTTATTTGTATATAATATAAGTGATGAGGTCCTCAGAGTTCAACAATAAACTCTTCTGCAGCTATCTACTTAATTCAATAATTCAATGTGGACTGTCAAAGTTCCTCATTTTTTGTCCTTTTTTATTTTTTATTTTTTTTTTATTTGTTTCCTAATTTTTTTTTATTATTTTTTTTTATTTTCTTTTCTTTTTTTTTCTTTCTTTTTTTTCCTTTTTTTCCTTTTTTTCTAACAAATTACAAAGAAATACTTACTTTATATTTACAATTACAATTTGAGTTTAATATCTAAAATATGTTTATACAATAATCTATATACAACCTCATTGTTTTCTAATGTTAATAAATAACTTAAATCAATGGGATGGTGGACATCGGTCAAAGAGTACAGCGAATGTAAAAAATTATTAACCTTATTGGAAATAAGAGAACATACTAAAATTTTATGTTGTATGTTATCCATCTGGCCACAAGTTCATTGTGGACTATCAGTTAGATTCATTTTAAACATATATGATGGTGTAAGAGAGTGGTTAAATCTCATTCTTCATATAGTTGTTGTCATTTCCTTTGTCGACTCCATTTTAGCAAACCAAGATTTATCCGTAATATGGTTTCTGATTGCTCTGTAATGCTTTCCTCTATTTATATTCTCATTAATATACCTTTTTTTCCATTTCTTCTTAAGCCCTTTGACCGTGTCTGATTCTATATCTCTAGACGTACAAAGATAATGAGTTAATACTCCTTGTGTCACAGCGTTTTTTGCCAATTCATCTACTATCTCATTTCCAGTTATACCACACTGGCTTTTAATTCATGCCAACTTAACAGTTTTGCCTTGTTGTTGTTCTTTAATTTTATTTATTATATATAATTCAACGTAATTTACTTTTGATTTAGGATTTATGGCACTAATTTTACTTAAAGCACTTTTGCTGTCACTATTGCTGTCGCTTTCAGCATTGCCAGTGTTCTTTCTTTAAGTGGCCATACCTCACAGCTGTATAAAATAATACTTTTTACTATAGTCTCATATATCCTCTTTTTATTTTCTTTGCTGATAGATTGGTCCCATAAAATGCTGTTGCACACTGTGATGGATTTTCTCACTGACGTATTTCTCTCTCTTATGGCTTTGTCCAATGTTTCATCTTGTGACATAGTGGTACTTAGATATTTGTAGTCACAGCAGTGCTTTATCGTAGTGTTATCGTCTAACATGAGATCTTTTTGTTCTACTCCAATGTACAAGTATTCGATTTTCTTTTTATTTACTTCTAGACCCCATATATCATAGGTCTAACTGGTAAGCAGGTTTTCAATAAAATTGATAGTGTGTAAAATAATTTATTAATTAAGCTGAGTATACTTTCGACATAATAAACGTCATCATCAGAGCTATCGTCAATTAGGCAATAAATACTTCATAGAAGGAAAATTGTGGACAAACATATTAAAAAACAAAGATCGGGCTCTCTAGGCCACAGATCTTGGGTCTAACCCTTATACATATATAGAATTCACATCAAAAGCTTTTTTTTTTTACTTAAGTCAAAAACAGCTGTTGTCGTCGCTGTATGTGGTAACCATGTTTTCTAAAAAAGTTTTTGATGTGAATTATACATATGTATAAGGGTTAGACCCAAGATCTGTGGCCTAGAGAGCCCGATCTTTGTTTTTTAATATGTTGTTTGTCCACAATTTTCCTTCTATGAAGTATTTATTGCCTAATTGACGATAGCTCTGATGATGACGTTTATTATGTCGAAAGTATACTCAGCTTAATTAATAAATTATTTTACACACTATCAATTTTATTGAAAACATACAAAACCTGCTTACCAGTTAGACCTATTTAGAAGTGTGTACAAGTCTTAGAGTCTTTTTCAACCCATATATCATACTCTTTAATTAATTTTCGTGCCATATAGTTTAAATCGTCATAATCTTGAGCCATTATTACTTGATCGTCTGCAAAGTTGAGTCGTTGAGTGTATATAGGTACCATAGTGTTGGTGAGCGGTATCCCCATTGTCCTACATTTTTGTTTCCATCTTTTTAAAGCACTTTCGAAGTATATTTTAATTAAAGTGGGGGACAGATAATATCCTTGCTTTAATCCTTTTGATGTTATAAATCCTGTTGTTATTTGTGCCCCTGCTTTTATTTTTGTTATTAGTTGGTTGTATAGTACTTTGACGGCTTTTATTAATTCTATATTAATATTCGTGCTTTCCATTGATTGCCACAGCTTCTTTAGCTTAAGTTTTCCGTAAGTCGACGAAAAACATATGAAACTGTTGATTCCGTGCCATCTGTTTTTCTATTATCTGGGTTAAGGAGAAAATGTGGTCAATAGTGGATCGACCCGTATGAAATCCTGCTTGTTCTTCTGCTTCATAATCTCAGTATTCTCTCTCGATTCGGTTCTTTAAAACCTTTTCATATATTCGAGTCATAGATCCGTTTACAGCTATTCCTCGGTAATATTCACAATTATTTTTATCACCCTTTTTATGTATAGTACTGAGGTATGATATCTTCCAATCCGCAGGGATTTCGCTTGGTTTATGAATTATTGAAATAGTTGTCGAAGACATTCGTACAATTTGTTCGTTCCGTACTTAAACAATTCTCCGGGTATATCCTCTGGTCCGGGTGCTTTGTTCTCTTCAGCTGTTTACATACATTTTTAATTTCATCTGTTGTTAATCTTATTGGCGAGCCGACTATTGAAATTCCATCTTGGATTTAATTCGATTCTATTCTCTACCATAAGTTCTTTGAAATACTCTTCCCAGTCTTCAGGTTTTATGCTCTGTATTACTTCTTTATTCTTTTCTTTCTTTCTTTCTCAATTTTTTCATTTAGCTTTCTGTGCTTCTGGTTCCTCCTAGGTGTTTATTGGTTGGCAGTTTCTTCCATAAGACTCGTTCTTCTTCTTAGAGATTTTTCTTCGTACTTCTGCTTGTTTGTCTTTATATTGTATTTTGTCTTGTACTGATTTATAGCTTAAATATTGTTGGTATAGTTGTCTTTTACATTTAATTTCTTCCTCTATTTCGTTTTTGCCACGAGTATGGTTTGTTTACCTTGGGTTTTATGCCATTGCTTCCAATGCTGTCCATGTAGTTTCCATGATTATTATGAATAGTAGAGGGCTTAGTATGTCTCCTTGTTTCACTCCTTTTTTCAGGAGAAAATATATATCAATCTTACTACTTGTATTAGTTTACTCAGAGTTTTTGGATTGTTAAACATGTATTGTTATACATTTGTATATATATATATATATATATATATATATATATATATATATATATATATATATATATATTGTTCATACATTTTGGTATTCTATTTCGCTTAATTGCTTCATTACATATCATCCTGGATCATTCTATGGTTTTCCCGTACATCAATTTCATCATTTCCGATTTTATTTCATCTTCTCTTCCAACTTTTCCGTTTTTAATTCTTTTGTTACTTCGATTACACCTTTTTTCTCTATTCTGCGCGTCCTTTTCTCTTCTTCTCTTGAGATTAACTGTTTATAAGTTTATATAGCAATAACTTAAAAGTTAAGTTTTGCTGAAATTCATTTTCAGTCCTTTTATTAGAGATTCGGTGTTTAGCTACTCAATAATCGTATTCAGTGAATTCCACGTGTCGGCTATTAGTACTACATCATCTGCTTATCTAAAAAGGTTCAAGTATCTTCCGTTGTTCGCGCTACCTTCAATTTTTTAGACCACCGCCTGACACCATTCAGAAACCGCAAACAAAGCTTACAAGGTTGACCTTTCGTCGGTCACACGTCTGCGCGGGGACATTCGAACATATATCGTCGTAGTCGTCAGGAGCGAAAGAGCCACCGGCATTGTTATAATTTCAATACAGTTTCATTTTTATTGTTTCGTTTTCGTAATATAGTTAATACTAATATTTGGACTTTTAATTATACACACAAAACATTTATGGTCCTTCTCACCGATGAATCAGTGGTTAATTAAGTGTTAAATTGAAGCCGGTTACGTTATCAACAAGTGTTTTTCGTCGCAGCCATTTTCCATAAACTCAAAGGGAACGGCGCGCGCTTAAGAAACAATTGGAAAAGACAATCACCGAGTTTTTTTGTGTCTGTTGGAAGCAGAAAACAGCTAATTAGGATGGTTTTGAATACTTTTTCCAACAAAAGTATTGGAGGTTTGAGCAAATATCCTTTCTTTTCCACATTCTTATCGTTTTAACTTAATTAAACCCTAACATTTGCATACTAAACTACACCTTTCGCGATCTGACAAACATTTTCTAATATTTATACGGGTTGAGTATAAAAAACAATCGTTCTTTCGTAAAATTTATACGGGTTGTGTATAAAAAATATATCGTTCTTTCGTAAAATTTATACGGGTTGTGTATAAAAATCATAATATCGTTCTCTTTCGTACAAAGCAATCGTAAAACATGACAGATCAAAAGATCACTATGAGGTCGGAGAAACTGAAGCTTCGGATAATAAAAAATGAGCTTAATGAGTTTGAAAAACATTATAATGACATTTCATCAATTGCAGAACCGGACACGGTAATAATTCAAGAGCTTAAGAATCGATTAACATACGCTAACACTTTGTTAGACCAATTTCGAACTGTACAACTTAACCTTGAACTTCTAGACGAGAAATGTGATGAGAATTATGAATCAGTACACTTAGTTGATAGAAATAGATTCGAAAATAATTTTCACAACATAACTGCCATTGCAAAACATTATTTAAACTCATTTAACATTGAAAAACCAGAAGGTACACAAAATACTAGCATAGTTTCAAATAATATGGATTTAACAAACAACTCTATTCAATTGCCTAGAATAGATCTACCTAAGTTCGATGGGAACTTAGAAAATTGGAGTTTTTTTTCGTGACACCTTTTTGTCAATTATACATAACAATAGCTCAATACCGTGCGTACAAAAGCTACATTACTTGAGATTATCCTTAACAGGACAGGCAGCTGAAACCATCAGTTCATTGCAAATTTCTGATGTTAATTATACTATTGCGTGGTCGCTTTTAGAGGAGCGGTACGATAACAAACAATTTTTAGTTAATTTCCACATTAAAACTATTTTTGAGCTCCCTACATTACAAAGGGAAACGCACTTTGGTTTAAGGGCATTACTAGATGGCCTACAAAGGAACATACGCTCATTAGAGGTTTTAGGTAGACCTGTAGACCAATGGGATGATCTACTCATCTACTTAATTGTAAATAAATTTGATTCTGCTACCCGTAGAGCATGGGAAAGCAATATTAGTAAACGTATACCTGTACTGCAAGACTTAACTGATTTTTTAAAGGAAAAATGTCGTATTTTGCAACAATTGGATACTGTCGTTAAAAATAACATCTCACAAGGTCAAACTCATACAGGTAGTTCAAAACACATACACAAAACACGATCCTTGGTAACAACGGCTAAGAAAAAATGCGCAATGTGCCAAAAGGATCACACTATATACACATGTGACACATTTTTGAAATTAAACACTTTTGATAGACTCAATAATGTAAAGAAATTGCGTCTCTGCATTAATTGCTTAACCATGGGACACCAAGGTAAAGACTGTAGATCGTCATTTTGCAAAACTTGCAACAAACCACATCATACATTGCTCCACTTTAAGAGCGAACCTCGAAATATTCCAATTCAAAACGATAACAACATTGCGCCAAATACTACACATGAAATATCGTTTGACTCAGAGCAGCCGACTACATCGAACCATTCAACTTTGACTAAACAAAATAGTACAAAAACAACTGTTTTACTCTCGACAGCTATCGTGAGCATAGCAGACAAATTCGGCAATTGGCATACCTGTAGGGCTCTCTTAGATAGCGCATCGGAATCTAATTTCATATCTGAGAATCTTTGTAACATTTTAAAACTTGACAAACATGGTACCAACATTTCTGTCGTAGGCATAAGCCAAACCGCTCAATCGGCCAATTTTGTGGTTAATACAGAAATAAAATCATTGTTCAACAACTTCACACGAAAACTTACTTGCTTAGTATTGCCCAAAATAACTGGTAATACACCTTGCCGAACATTCGATCCAAAACACTTAAATATTCCGAAGAATATCAATATGGCTGATACAGATTTTTATCGAGCTCGCCCTGTAGATATTTTGATTGGGTCTGATACGTTTTGGAACTTGCTACTAATCGGACAAATTAAACTTGGCAAATTAACCTTACAGAAAACTGTATTTGGTTTCATTGTAGCTGGGCCAATGGTCACGCAAAACAATAATAATTATCGTACACAGTCAGATAATTATCACACTCAACAGCATTGTTATTTTTCTACAGAAATCGATATAGATAAAAGCTTATCTAAATTCTGGGAAATTGAAAACTTGCCACAAACTACTTTTGCATCGAAAGATGATATATTGTGTGAAAATCATTTTAAAAATAATTTACAACGCCATACAAATGGGCATTTTGTCGTAGCTTTACCTTTTAAAACACCACCTTCCACTTTAGGTGACTCTAAAACCAATGCAACTAAACAATTTTTAAACCTTGAACGTAAATTAAACAATAACATTGCCTTAAAAAATCAATATCACAAATTTATAAAAGAATATATAGAAATGGGTCATATGTCTATAGCAGATAGGCAGGATGATTCAGGGTACTTTTTGCCCCATCACGGAGTTATTAAAGAATCTTCTACTACTACAAAATTGCGTGTTGTTTTCAATGGAAGTTTTCCTACTGACACAGGGACGGCTTTAAATGATTTAATGCCCCCTGGACCCACATTACAAGATAACTTGTTTAATATTTTACTTAGATTCCGCATACACCCTGTAGTATTGGGTGCAGATATTGTAAAAATGTATCGTATGATTTTCGTCGCTGAACGTGATAGAAACTTTCAGAAAATTCTTTGGAGATTTGACACCAAAGATGAAATAAAGGCATACACTCTTAATACGGTTACCTATGGCCTAACATCATCGTCGTTTCTAGCAATTCGTGCCTTACATGAGGTAGCTCACCAGAGTCAAACTACTCATCCAAATCTGTCGTCTATAATTCTGCATGATTTTTTCGTTGATGATCTTCTCACTGGCGGCCAGAATACCGCTGATGTCATCCAAATGAAACGCGAATTATTCGATCTTTTATCTTCCTTCGGATTTTCACTACAAAAATGGAAATCAAATGACAAAACTGTCATTGACAATAATTCTGACAATAATATTTTGAACATAAGTCCTGATAGCAAAACATTAGGCATTATTTGGAATGCTTCTACCGATACTTTGGAATATCCCTCGTATGACTTGTCGCACTCTAAACGTATCACAAAACGAGAAATTTTGTCGTCTATTTCAAAAATCTTTGATCCACTAGGTATACTATCTCCTACCACAATTACGGCCAAAATTATACTCCAAAATTTATGGAAATTGCACTTAGCTTGGGATGAATCGATTCCCCCTGATTTACACTTGATTTGGACTAATTATCAATCGCAATTATATCTTTTAAATAAATTGAAAATACCTAGACACGTCATTTTTTCGAACTTTATTTCCACACAACTACATGGATTCTGCGATGCATCTGAAAAGGCTTATGGTGCAGTTGTTTATATACGAAGCATTGATCACTCAGGTAACATAACTTCAAATATTCTTTGTGCAAAAACACGAGTTGCTCCGCTCAAATTGATTACTATACCTAGACTGGAACTTTGTAGTGCTCTTTTGCTGAGCGAACTTGTTGAAGTTGTTAAAAATTCATTGCCCATTTCCTTCGAAAACATTACCCTTTGGAGTGACTCTACTATTGCTCTAGCTTGGATAAAAAAGGAACCACATTTACTCAAAACATTTGTAGCTAATAGAGTGAATCAAATACAAAATTTAACTACTCCTGATTCGTGGAAATTTGTTTCTACTAGGGATAACCCCGCTGACATTTTAACTCGTGGTATTCCTCCAGATATTTTGATTGATTCTGAACATTGGTTCCATGGCCCCAATTGGCTATCTTCTCTGGAACAAAACTTTCCTAGACTTGACCCACCACTCATTGCTGATATACCAGAATCAAAACCAACAAAAACTTGTCTTCTTTCACAAGCTAGTGATTTTGATATAATCTCGAAACATTCAAATTTGATTCGTTTGCAACGAGTACTTGCGTATATACTACGTTTTCGACGCAACGTTTCGAACTCCGCACATCTTCATCTTCATGGTTGTCTTACTGCTTTCGAATTAAAAAATTCTTTAAATAAACTTCTAGAAATTGTACAGCGTGAAGTTTTCACGGATGAATATAACGCTCTCTCACAGTCTAAGGCCATCAGTAACAAAAGCAAGCTTTTGAGTTTGAACCCATTTTTTGACTCTGATGCTAAACTTATTCGAGTTGGAGGTCGTTTATCAAATTCTAAATTTTCCTTCACTAAAAAACATCCTGCTATTTTACCTAGCAACCACCACTTAACTAATTTAATCGTTACGCATGAACACTTGCGATTATTACACGTAGGACCTCAAGGCCTACTTGCGTCTCTTAGGGAACAATTTTGGATACTATCTGGCAGAAGTGTCGTCAGAAAAATTGTACATAATTGTGTAATATGTTTACGTTTCAATGCAAAATTTACTGAACCTCTCATGGGTGATCTTCCTGCAGATCGTGTCAAACCGATGAGACCCTTTTTAATTTGTGGAGTTGATTATGCCGGACCGTTCCTCTTAAGAGACAGAAAAGGTAAAAATTTCAAATTAACTAAGGCATATATATGTCTATTTGTTTGTTTTGCTTCTAAAGCAGTGCATCTTGAAGTCGTTAGTGACTTATCTACTGATTGTTTCCTGTCTGCACTTCGTCGGTTTTTTGCAAGACGCGGGAAATGTTCAAAAATTTACTCGGACAACGGCACCACATTTGTAGGTGCCAACAATGAATTAAAAACATTTCTAAAGCAACACAATTCGACTATTACGGATAGTTTAACAAATGAGGGTATACAATGGCATTTCATTATTCCGAAAAATCCCCACCAGGGTGGTCTCTGGGAAGCTGGTATTAAATCGGTTAAATACCATCTTAAACGCGTCATGGGCAACGCATCGTTAACTTTCGAAAATTTTTATACTTTACTTTGTCAGATCGAATCTTGTTTAAACTCGCGACCACTCTACCCACTAACAAACAACCCAAATGACACCTTACCCCTTACCCCATCACATTTGCTCATTGGAACTTCCTTGACGTCATTCGCAGAGCCTAGCTACTTACACATTGCTGATAATAGGCTCGATTTACATCAGAGAATACAGCAGCTGCTAAATCATTTCTGGACAAGATGGAGCAAGGAATATATTTCCACTTTGCAGGAAAGGCAGAAATGGAAGAAGAATCACCCGGCCTTACTGAAAGTTGGAACACTGGTGTTAATAAAGGAAGATGGACTACCACCATTGAAGTGGAAACTAGGACGTGTATTGGACTTACATGTTGGACCTGACAGTGTCGCGCGTTCAGTGACCTTAAAGACTTCTTCTGGAACAATTAAACGGCCAGTTCTAAAGTTGTGCGCGCTACCTGATCCCAACTGAACATTGACTTTATTTATATGGTTTTGCCTATTTTTATTGACATTTTTTCTTATGAATTTCTTGTGTGTTTGCAACAGACTATTGTTACATATACATGGTGATTTGTTTGTATTTAGGACATTGATATTTTATTTAGTTTCACCTATTATATGTATACTTATGTATCTTATTTGCTTGGAATATGGGATATTCCAAGGGCGCCGGCTATGTTCGCGCTACCTTCAATTTTTTAGACCACCGCCTGACACCATTCAGAAACCGCAAACAAAGCTTACAAGGTTGACCTTTCGTCGGTCACACGTCTGCGCGGGGACATTCGAACATATATCGTCGTAGTCGTCAGGAGCGAAAGAGCCACCGGCATTGTTATAATTTCAATACAGTTTCATTTTTATTGTTTCGTTTTCGTAATATAGTTAATACTAATATTTGGACTTTTAATTATACACACAAAACATCCGTTAATAGAAAATTCCTTATTTTCTCAGTCTATTGACTTAAAGATATCTTCTAGGGAAGCTGTAGATAATTTTGAACATATTGTAATTCCTTGTCTTGCGCCTCAGTTGATTTTTACTGGTCTTGTTTCGATTCCATTACTTAACGTCACTATCATTTCAACTTGTTCGTAAATATTATGTATTAATATTCTGTACCTGGAGTCGATCCGATTGTTTACTAATGCTTCTTCTATTGCCCACAGTTCTACGCTATCAAAAGCTCCGCTTTTTCATAATCTATAAAAGCCAGACATAATGGGAGATTGTATTCGTTAGTCTTTTCTATCAGAATTTTCAAAGTATATAGATGGTCACAGGTGCTGTATCTTTTTCTAAATATTGCTTGTTCTACTGGTTGATATCCTTCAAATTTAATTGTTAACCTGTTTATAATAATCTTTGTAAAGGTTTTGTAAAGTTGTGAAAGAAATGAAATTGATCGATAATTTTTCAGGTCGTTGGGGTTTCCCTTTTTGTGTATTAGTATTGTTTTAGCAGTATTTCATTGTTCGGGTATGTTGCCTTGGAATAGACATTTATTAAATAGTATTTTTAGATATGTGATGGCTTCTTCTCTGCCTTTCTTCGGCATTTCTGCTAGGATTCCATCGTTTCCAAGAGCTTTATTCCTTTAAAATCCTTAAATCCAACATGCTTTTATTTAATTAATGTAATTCCTTATCTACTCATTAAATACATAGGTGTAGTAAATATGACGTAAGAAGAAGGGCTTATCTCAGGTACTATTCATTAATGCTTAACTGCAAATTTTTCAAGTCTTCAGTTCACTTGTTGGTTGAATAGTTCATTTATTAGATGATTTTTAGCGTGATCTGTAATACGGTCTCAATATTTATTTCTTCTAGTGTTATTATTTGACTCTTATATATTATTAGTGTGTTTAGATTATCATTTAGATTATTGTTTAGAATTTTGTTTGAAAAATACCAAGGGGCATCATTATATATCATTTTTGATCGGATCGTTTAAAGAATCTTTGTATTGGATGGTTTACATAGTTCTATCACATGTATTTCATCGTCTTTAGTATTTATATAGTTCCGTTATTTCTCTTGGATAGCTAATTTTTTTTAATTGCTTTTCATTTAAAGCTCAAGGTGTTATCTGTTGATATATATTAATATTTCGCCAAGATGAAGTCGTAGATTTTATCTTCATTTACATGCCTCAAAAAGAATAGTGGCAGACCAAAAACATACCAAAAAGGATAATACTTTCTCTCTCTTTCTCTTGCTCTCTCTCTCTTTCTCTCTTGTCGTTTTCCCATTACTGATAATCGTGATTTCTTCCAATATTACTAACATGTTTCTGCATTGGCCTCTATCTTCAGTTGCTCTGGGAGCAACTTTGCAAAATAAGTTTCCAGCGGAATTCTTAATTTGATTGGACCATCTAGTTGGTGATCGTCCTCTTGATCTTACCTCTACAAACCACGTGACCGAAAAATTGCAGAATACAATGCAGACATACTGTGAACAGCCTTTTTTTAATCTCGATTTGGTTTAGAATGGAAACGCCATAGTCGTTTCGCCATGTTTCCAATATTTCGTCAATATCGGTCTTTAGATTAGTTTCCTTATCTATTACTGACCATGTTTGAGATTGAAATTCTCTGGTAAGGAGTTTGATCTTCTAAAATAAACTCCTCGGTTTATTTCGACAGCCATGCTCCTCTATCTCTCTGCATATTTGAGAGATGTAATCAGCTTTGTTTTTGCGGCATTGTTTTCTGATTTCTTTCGATAACGCTCTGTATTCATCGTTTATTCCGTATCTAATTTTATGTTCTTTTCTGCATTGAATCACAGCCCAGATTAAGGAAAATACAGTAGGAGTAAAAAAGACAAGATATAAACATTTGCTTTATTGTGCTATTAATAGGTATTTTATTGTCTTGTACCAAACGATATATTCCAAAACAATACGACAACATAAACGAAATTATTTGTTTGGAGTTTTATTTCCTGACACTTTTCTAATGGCCGTTTAAATAGATGTAATGCTGTTCATCGGAGTAATGAGTGCCAGCTGCAATGACATTATTTTTAAAGATAGAATATCAAAATAAAACCAGCTACTCACAAATTGATACTAATTAAAAAACAACCGCTTCGGAGGAAGTTAGCGCAGTTTATCACTTTTTTCACAATCCGGTTAATAAAACGGTTCGTATCTGGCTATTATTAAGAATTTTATTACAAAAATAAATTTATAAAAGCATAAAACACTATATGTTTAATATTTTCTTTTGTGAAAGTCTTCTTTTCGTTGAAAGATCATTTTCTGATGTTTGTCTTTATTTTGTTCGTTTCTTAAGTGGAATCATTTTTTCATTTATTCTTTTCTTGGCGTTTTTTTGTCTTTTGACTATCATTTCTTCCATATTAGCTGTAGAAGGCAAAAGTCTTTAAGTACTGAATACATAACCAAAATATAATATTTCCCATTTTACTTTCTAATACCTAATTATTATTTTTTACTTTTATATTTTAAATTCTATACACAGGATGTTTCAAAAAAGGTAACCCCGTCTCTAGGGTAGGTAAAAAACTGAAAAATAATTGGGGTTTGCTTAGTAAAAAATTTTTGTAACGCCATCCGTTTTCAAGATACAGGGCGTTGAAGAAAAAAACATTACGCATTTTTTACGGTTTTGCCGAAACTACTGGCAACATTGTAATGAAATTTTATACGAATATGTTTTGGAAGCTGATACATGCCATGAATTTGTTTTTATATCTGATTCTCATAGAGGGCGCTAGTTACACGCATCTGAAAATGAAAATTTAATTTTTAGCAAAAAGATTTAAAGCCTAGGGTTTGGTTTGACGATTTAAGGTTTACATATCATGTAAGTATTTGTTTACAAAGAGCTTACGCCATTTTAAAATTACTGTATCAAAGCCGCAATTTATTAAGTAGGGCCACAAAGTCATTATTATGTAATGCTCTGGTATTATCAAAATTAAATTATTGCGACGTGCTTTACAATGCGTATCTCACTGAATTTGATTCATTGAGAATACAAAAATTGTAAAAAATTCTTGTTTGCGTTTGATTTTTGACATAGTCAGTTTTCACCGTAGTCAAGTGGCTAAATATGAAAAATTGTCGGAAACTTCATGCTTTATGTTTTTACCATAAAATCATTCAAGAGAGAATTCCACCATACCTGTACAATCGAATAACTTATAGGACTGACGTTCATAATCTTAATCTTAGACACAAGAATACTCTCACTTTACCTAAACATGTAACATTATTTTTTAGACGTGCATTTAGCAGAGTAGGGGTCGGTTGGGCCAGACAGCCAGACAGACATGGCGCCAATGTCGGTAAGCATTGGATCTGCATTACCGGCCGACTTAGCCAAGACCGGAACAGATTAGCCAAGACCCGAACCATATGTCAAATTATTTGTCTCGTCGGATCGCGACATATGAGGTATCGTTGGAAAGCGGAGGGGACGGGGAACACGTTGAGATAAAAATCAAACGCAAAAACTGTGCCAAAACGGCGCTATATTGTATCTCTATTGTTATTGGTCAGATCGTGACGTATGAAGGCTCGTTGGAATGGTAAGAGGGTAGCGAATATGTTTAGATAAAAACAAAACGCAAAAGACAGTGCCAAAAGGACACTAAGCCTGCAACGTCCAAACGGCTCAACGTACAACAACATGTGAGGTATCGATGGAAAGGGGAGGTGGTAATGAATATATTAGCATAAAAAGCAAACGCAAAAGACAATGCCAGAAGGACACTAAGCTTGCAACGTTCAAACGGTTCAACGTACATCAATGTACAACAACGTACAACAATGTGTGATGTTAAGATAAAAATAAAACGCAAAGACATCGGCGCTACGTTTGTAACGTCCTAACGGCTCAATGTCTGAGGTATCGACGAAAAGGGGAGGGGGTGATAAATATGTTAAGACAAAAAAAAGTCGTATCTCTGTTGTTATTGGTCAGATTACTACGTGTAATACGTTAAATAAAAAGGGGAGGTGACGGGAAATATGTTAAGACAAAAAACAACAAAGACAATGTCAAAAGGACATTACATCATATCTTTATTGCTATAGGCCCGATCATGAAGTACGATGGCGCTTTGGAAAGAGGAGGAGAAATATGTAACACAAAAAGACATTGCTAAAACGGTGCTATATCGGATCTTTGTTTAGCATAATAGATATTGGAGGAAAGTGAGGCTAACAGAGAATCATCACCAAAAAAAACGATGCTATATCAAATATTGGACATAGTTTTAATGAGATTCCGCGTCTATTACAGTTTATCGTCTCGTCACGCCACCTGTCGACCACATCTAGCACCTGACATCGTAAAAAAGACACACAGCTTCTCTCTCTCTCTCTCTCTCTCTCTCTCTTGAAACAATGCGAAAGGTTACGTTGCAAACGATATATAACGTACATCCACGTATGAAGTATTACTAGAAATAGAACATGATTATTCAAAGAACGTATACCATTCTTACAGTATGACCAAACCATCAAACATCCTCAATATAATCTTCTCTGATTAAATATGACCATAGACTGAACGTGAATTACTATACAGCACTATTATTCTGTATATGCGTATCTACGGTAGTTCGAGTAATAATATAAAAATTATAGAATACAAATGGTGAATATACTAATTTACGACAATTCGGGTGAGATATAAAATTAGCGAATATAAATGGTGATTATACTATATTTTATCTATGGCAATATTATGTTTTGTAGGTGGGTATTGTGTTGTATAATTATTAGCTGTAATCGGTCTGTAAACGTAATATCTGAGGTCCTCTCCACGCCTGTAAAATTGACAGATGATACATAATTGAACGAATAATGCAAAATCAGTATCAATCAATCATTCGGCGGAGTATGATGGAAAAAAATTGAGCTGTTCAGAGGTCCGAACGCAGTCAGAAAAATTAAGCAATTAAATTTAGATGACATACTTATTGATCAATGGATCCAAACCATGAAAATTACCTGCTACATCCTATATGTCAGCGGAGAACCAGCATCGTTCGTTCTATTATCAAAATGCGACTTTGATCCACTAGGACATCATGATGCACCGAGAGTATTAGATTACATATATACATTACCAAAGTATCGGAGAAAAGGATACGCATACAAACTTATGGAACATGTAAAGAAAAATAACCAATTCACAGCATTCTGCTCCAACGATGAATCTGAACGACTTTTTTCAAAATGTAAATGTATTAATCATGGAATAATGAATTATAATGTAATGTTTAGATATCCATAATAAATTTATATACAATACATCTTGTTTCATTTCTTTCAGCTTAATGAGCCTTAATGTGCTTTAAAATAGTGAATGGTGTAGTGTACAATGACCATATATATGAAGACGCACGACATTACATTACATTTACGCACGACATAACACTGCTATGTTAGTTACAGATAATAATTCTGCAACAGCTATAGAATCTCTTCAAAGGTATATTAGGGACATTGAAAAGTAGACAAAGAGATGACTCATTAAGATCAATAAATCCAAAGCGCAACATATTATTTGTATAAAATTTCGTAAACATTATTGGATACTGGGCAGGACATCAAAATTGTCCATTCATAACAAACTGTAAGTTTTCAATACTTACACTGGTCTGGACCTATGGGAGCCATAATGGAAAGATTTCAATTTAAAGTTTTACGTTCTATATCAGACGCATCATGCTTCGTATCAAACAAAAGATATTATTGTGATCTAGAAATACTAACGATCAGTAAAGTACTCGTTCTTTGTACTTTTTGGTACCTAAAACGTCTGGTAAACCATCCAAATGCCCTGACAATAAGCTTGCTGGATAACAGTCAACAAACTCAAAGACTAAAACGGATCTGATTTATAAATAAGTGTTCTAACTCACGGGATTTGCGTAAAAATTATAGATTATGTGTATTGTTTGTAAATGTCAAGTATATGTAGGTAGCATATTAATGGAATGTTATGTTTGCTCCATACCAGAGATCTAGTCATTAGACTGACCTCTCTAAAATCATTTTTTTCGAACCATACAGACGCTTATTATTAGAATGATTGTAACTAATAGATTGTTGAATATACGTTAAAGATATATAGATAAAGAGAAACTATTGCGGTATTTCATTAGTCAATCATAATGTGTCTTGACGATTGTACGTCTGAGACAAACAATTTTTATGTAAGATTATCAACTTTTAGAGGCTGAAAGGAAAATAAACCAGTAATAGAGTTAACAGCTTGGGGCTTTTACTATCTACAAACAACACGTTTTTAACATCGGTTCCTACACAAACGCTATAGACCTGACTAATTTTATCTAAAAAAAAAGCTCAACCCTCCCACAAAGATGAAGAAAATAACGAAGAAAGTTACGTTTAATGAAGATTTAAATAAAATATATTTTAAACTTTGAGGGAATACAAGGCAACTATCGAACACGGTGATTAATTTAATCTTGCCCAAGTACTTTCAATCAATAGATCATCTTCAGGGGCATTTCGTCAATTGTGGACTATCCGACATAGTAGAATGTCATAAATTTAAAACTGGACATAACAATACAAAATACACTACACAAAGACAAACAAACACTTTAAAATTTATATGGCGAAGCTACATATTGTGAAGAAGCCGGAGACTTCTTCACAATATGACTATATATATATATATATATATATATGATAATATGACTATATATATATATATATATATATATATATATATATATATATATATATATATATATATATATATATATATATATATCAGCTGTACGATCACTGCTCAGAACAAGCCTCTGCTGAACTATCTCTGCTCTACATACACTCAGCTAAATGTGGTCAGTGAGAATTTAGTACTGAATTTAGTAATGAATGTTAGAGAAAAGAAAAAAGAAAAATGATAGAGGAAAATAAACATGGTAGCATACTAAAGGATCTTATACAAGTAGCACATCCCAATGATTTAACATACATAGACGTGTATGCTCCTTATAGTAAAATTTAGCAAATAGGTAGCATACTTATCTATTAAAACTTATTCAACATATCTCATGGATGTAGAATTCGATGGTCACTGCTACGTATATCAATTCGTTCGTATACTGCTGTACACAGTTCGTTCGTTCTATTAGTATGCCCAAACCAACAAACATCTTGACATATAACTCTTAATATTTATATTCTCTACATAAGAACAAAATATCAGGTACATCAATATGGACGACGGATACAGCTTTCTTATGGTCGCTATGTTCTAAACCTAAAGCATGACCAAGTTCATAAACAAGGACCATAACGAGATTTGTAATCCGATTTATTTCATCCAAGTCTAAATATAGTTCTACACAAGTATCATTACAGGATATTAAAATAAGAATACACTAATACTCGATCAGGATCATCAAAACGACTTGTACTGTCCTCTGCAGTTGGAGTGACAATAGTATGCTTTTTAGCTGCCACAGATATCTGATGTAGGAACATGAATAGTCACTCTGATAAAATGCAAATGCGAAGCATCTTCCCACATGTTCATGGCTCTAACAACTGAATTATATCTTTCACCCGCTTCACCTGGGCAAAATATCATTTTTTAGATTTTGTTTAAGCCCATCCATATATAAATTATATTTATATATGGATGGGCTATTTAACTGTTATCTATATACATGGATATATACATAGATCGATGAAAAAAACTCGTAGCATCGTTTTCCGAAAAGACTTTCTGCTGCTGCTATGAAAAGCAGCAGTAACATACATATTAAACACACCTCCATCTTGGTTTACATACGAAAAACTGATTCATAAGAGTATAAGCATCAATTTATATATATATATATATATATATATATAATATATATATATATATTCAAATAAAAACATGTGATAAGGCGCCAAGCGGCCTTAAACATAAAATTGTGATAGAACAGATCTCACAACATAGTTCGTCATTCGAAACCCTGTAATTTAAGGTGCCATACGACAAGATTCAGCTAATAATAAACGATAGGGTGTCAAAGAGACCTTATACATAGCATTTCCTTAATTCAGACAGCATAATGTAATTCATCATTTAAAATCCTTTAATTTGATGGGTCATACGTCGATTTCCGCTTATCCGTTCAAAATATATAGGGTACAATGCCATAAAGACCGTTGTGATAACTTGGTCGAACTGTAAATGCTTATTTATTGTTATTGACGATAAAACAAAACCATTGGCATAGAAAAATCTCTTATCGCAGTTTGATCTCTAGCAAACCCTAATTCGCTCAATTTTGCACCAAGTGCTCTGTGTAGTATACCATTAGAAAGGTCTTTTCATACATATTACGAAAATCACCCACCAAGTTCTATACACCCAGTATTTATGACTAAAAATATCGTAAAACGAACCATCGTCAAATTCTCAACACCCTTATCCTAAAAAACATTAAATTTATATAAAACTTATTTATATGATGTCAAACAGGCCTTATACATGTCATTATCGTAAAACAAACATCACAATGTAATTCACCATTTAAAATCCTTTAATTTGATGGGTCATACATCGATTTCCGCTTATCCGTTCAAAAGATATATAGTAAGGTGTCATAAAAACCGTTGTGATAACTTGGTCGAACTGTAAATGCTTATTTATTGTTATTGAGGGTAAAACAAAACCATTGGCATAGAAAAATCTCTTATCGCAGTTTGATCTCTAGCAAACCCTAATTCCCTCAATTTTGCACCAAGTGCTACATCCAGTATACCATTAGAAAGGTCTTTTCATACATATTACGAAAATCACCGACCAAGTGCGATACGATCAATAATTATGGCTAAAAACATCATAAAACGAACCAACGTTAAATTCCCAATTCTCCTGTACTAATACACATTATATCTTTATAAAATCTATCTAGAAATGTGGAGACACGAACGCTGACAGAGACGCTCATGAAAAAATCGAGATTCAAGTGTACCAACACATTCTTCACTGAACATGGCACCAACATAGAGGGAATCTACGGAAAAGATAAAGAAATAGTGAACACAATTAAACAAATAACACTCTACTATCTAGGCTATATACCAGGACATGACAAGTATAGATACAGCAGTTGATACTTTAGGATAGATACCAAGCGAGGAGTAGGCACGAGAAGACACTCATGGGTCCAAAAATCTGTATAAATGGTTCGGGGCCCACATCGGTCGAAGTTCTGAAAACAAGATCAAAATTGCTATGTTAATAGTCAATGTACGCAATGGCAGTTAGATGAAATCAATCCTAGTGTACACTGACCATTTACGTTTAAAATTGCCAAAAATCAAAGACTTGAAATTTTTTATAGAAATATTTTAAAATTCGCACATATTTTATTTTAATCATTTTAGTTACAAACAGGATGAGGCCTCATGATAAGACTACTCGTAATAGGAAGTAAAAAATGATAGCGGTAACCACATTTGCAAGTTTGTAAATTGATAATAACGGCTCGCGTACCACAATCATAATTTTATATAAAATATTTTATCTTGTGGTTTTTACTAATAAAAACAGAAAAATATATTATTTTATTCTAGAATTTACGTTGCGATATCTGAGAGTATAAATAATCGAATCTTGCACGAATCATACATAGTATTTCTGGCAGTCTCAGATGAACTATATTGTGTACAGTTATATAGTGTGTGCGTGAATAATATAAGGTAAGTTATTTTTTTGTAGTAAATATAATTTTATTTCTTATGTCTTATTGTTATTTATTTTTTTTTATTTCCTGCGTTTTTTTCTAAATTGTATAATGCACCACATATTTTTAACTGAGTTTACGTTTTATTTTAAAAAATAACAGCTCTTTATGGTACATTATCTTATTTTATTTCTTTCTTATTTTTTTCTAAATTGTATGGTACACCTTATATTTGTAATTGATTTGACGTTTTATTTCGAAAATAGCGGCTTCTCTCTCACATGTTTTATAATACTTTTTTATTTAAAATAATAATGCCAAATATATGACCAAGAGCTGCATACTATTTTTATCTTCTTACTCTTAAGAGGCATTGCATACTATATTTTATCTACGAGAGTTAGGATGATGCTGTGGAAGAAGAAAATAACCATTAGTTGACTTTTAATTGATTTATTACAGTGTAAATGTGTACAATCTTTTATATAATTATTTTGTCTGAAACACATGCTCTTCTTAATGTATGTTTTAGTCAATTTGTCAAGGCTACTAGGAAAGTCGGATCGTTGTTTTCATTATATAGGAGCCATATTTTGTTCAATTCCTCATGCAGCTGTCCACTTTCAGAACTTGGTCTCTGATTTGTTTGTGACTCGTTTTTGGCTAGGCTGCTTTCCAAAAATTGTTTTGTTCTTTTCGCATCAATGTTTTCATTTGAACTCATCTTTAGCCGTCTTATGTCTTTAGTTGATAAACAATGTCTTGACGAAGGTTTTCTTTTTCTTCTTCTTTCTAAATTTTTTTGGGAATGCTTGATGTCTCAAATATCCTTAGGAATCTCTATGAATACCTGTGACTTCTAATATTTTTTTTTATAGTTAAGGCTGTTAAAATCTAATAGGAGAGGTAATGTTTATTTGATACAAATTATTACATATAAAACATACACACACGCAACTTTGTTATTATATTCATTCTTAAAGGTCAGATTTAGTATCTGTTATTGAGCAGATGATGAACTTTAATTTCGAAAGTTTCTTAGTTGTTCTGAAATTTCTTGTTTGCGTGAAGTATGTGCCTGTTATTACTCAATAATATCTAGGTACTTCAGTTCGTCTACGATTTCAGCTGCTTCTTTCCCCATTAAAGCGTCGGCTTCTGAAAGAATTGTAAGGCCTTCTACAAGCATGTTTGGGTCATGATGTTCTTTATATAGGGACCATAACTTTTCCAACTGGACAAATATCTGTTTCTGTGCTATATTACGAATCCTTGTTTTAACAGCTCTTGCAGTAAAATCAACATGATTTTTCTTTGAACTTGACATGTCTTCTGTATCGTGAGCCTTCTGTGATATATGTCTTCTTTTACATTGTTGTTGTTGTTGTGTGTGTGTTGTATCTTCTACGTGGGTATGTAGTTCGACATTTTTTGCGGTACCGTGTAAGGTCTGTGGTCTTCTTTTTTTTATTACCCAAATACATCGGCTTAATAATTTTTTCATATTTTATGGTGTGAGATTGATGACGTAATCGACCTCGCCCATCTTTATGTGCGCCGGATATGTCTAGAAGAGCTTTGTAGATTGTCTGATCGGCTAGTGTATATTGTGTAGGTTCTTTCGAGAAGATCAGGTCGTACAGGCCAGGTGTAGCTGTAAAAATGTGTGAATCCATTTGAATGCTATCTTTACCGAACTCAATTGTTTTATTTCCAAACGACCATTCTCCAGTAGACCAATTAACATGTGGACCGTATATCTGGTCTACATTCCCTAAATCTTGCGTATATATTTCTAAATAAGGGTTGTACGATATTTGCGTATGTAGAGGTTCGATGTCATCACTGACCTGTGATGGCGGATGAGTTTGTGAATCATCTTCGTGGGGGTCTGGTTTAGGGACATTCACATAGTTGGCTATTTCTTTAAGAGGTGCAGTTATTGGCTTAAACGTTGTCTGTAGAAGCTCGTTGTCATCAGCTTGCATTCTTCTAAGAGCTTTATACTTTTCTCTCACAATTGCAGCAAGTTTCTTTACTTGAACCGCTCTGTTTGGAGACATGTTACCAAATGAATTCTTGACTTTGAGTCCTTATTTTTATACATCTGCACCCTTCTGTTATCATGTCTCTGATGACGTTTGTACGTCTCAGATATCCCTCTATGGTCGCCTATGACTTCTGTTAGCATGTATCTGATGACGTCTGGTGCCTCTGTGTGGTCGCCTATGCTGTTCTGTTAGCGTGTCAGTAATGGTGTTTACATGTCTCTGCTATCCTCTGTGTCTCTACATATGTGTCACTGCTCCTGTTTGGTCACCTCTGACTTCTGTTAGCATGTATCTGATGATGTCTGGTGCTCCTGTGTGGTCGCCTATGACTTCTGTTGGCGTGTATCTGATGACGTCTGGTGCTCCTGTGTGGTCGCCTATGACTTCTGTTAGCATGTATCTGATGACGTCTGGTGCTCCTGTGTGGTAGCCTATGCTGTTCTGTTAGCGTGTCAGTAATGGTGTCTACATGTCTCTGCTATCCTCTGTGTCTCTGCATATGTGTTACTGATGGCGTCTACATGTCTCTGATACCCTCTGTTGGTGTGAAAGAAGATGGCGGCCTGAGCGGGCACTTAGTAGTGATGTATTATTATTTAAATTACACCTCTTTTTGGTCACACCTGTGTAGGGTGTCAGTTCTACCTATGTCAACTAAACATCATGCGCTGTTACCTATATTATTGATGAGAATTGAGGTACATTTTATTTATTAATGTATTTTTTTAAAGTATTTTTGCTACAGTGTTAAAAATATTTTCTCGTATGTCCAGTAGACATGCCTCTGTGAAATATGCTATCGTCGATTTGCTTTTCTTAAAATCATGATAAATATCAAACATTTTTCTGTCTTCATCACTTTTACACATGACCATTCCTTTTTTTCATAGTAAATTTGATGTGATGAGGTAGATGATGATTTGTAATTACATCTGTTGGATCGTATATTATTTCATTATGAACATTCCAGAAATGTGGTGTGATTGTAACTCCGTTTGAGTAAAACTTTGTACCTACTACGACCTTTGTTGTTATTCCATATTGGTTTGCGACTTCATGCAATATTAAACTAGCCGGTAAACAAGCACCTACGCAGTTGGCCCGAATAAATTCTTGATCGATACCTGCTTTAAGCAAGTTTAACTGAATGTAGTGTTTTATAGGGTTGGCCATACTGGAGCAATTAATGTGACTGGTCTAGCCGACGGTTGAATTAAGAATGAACGGTATTATTTAATGTTATTAATTGTGTTAGTAATGAGAGTGGTTGTTATGCTCTGATTCGCCATATTAAGTAAATTTTACATGAAAATCGTGTACTTTATGCTTATTGTACATGTGTTTATAAATACATGTTCGTCCCATAATTTTACCACAAATTTCACACTGTACTGGTCTTCTATCGTATTTATACTGCCATTTCTTAAATTCTTTATAATCTGACCAAGATTTACTGTTGAACGGTATCCATTTTCCCTGATTTTCGCCTGATGTTATTAAACATTTATCGCATTGTTTTGCTTCATTCATACATACACCGCACCTCAACATTTTTTTTGGTTGAGTCGACCGACACCTTGAACAAACTAATGCAGAATGAGCTGCCAGAAAAGTTGCAATTGTTTATCACTTAAAGTTGATGGTTCTTGATAATTACCCCCCACCACTTTGATAAAAAAAAATTACCCCCACCACTTTGAATACTACCATACAACCAGAAATATACTTAATACCCTGCATTATGGTATTTTCTTCATTCTGTTTCAGATATTCCTAGCGTACAGACGTGTGCTTTGGTGAGTTTAAATCTGTGCTCTGGTGAGTAATAAATTTTGCAAATTTTGATTTCTTTGAATATTTTGAGTTTTTGAAAAATTTATTTTTACTACTGTTGTCTGATTTGGTCCATATTTTTTTCGATTTATATAGCGAATTATGGAAAAATTTTTAGTCACTAAAGATACTGTTAAGAAAATCCGTAAATTTGGTGTACAGGGACGAACTCTGGAATTTTAAATCAGGGACGTACCTCAAGGTGAAGAACCTGTTGGCTGGGTTAAGAACGCTATCGTGGATATTGTACATAAAGGTACAGAGAATATTCAACCTCATGATCAGGTAGGGTTTACGTTTTGCTCCAAGGACTTCGCTAGAGGTCAGGGTTGGATGAGGTTCAAGCCTGCCTCGGAAGTTGCTGTTGATGATATATGGGATAAAATTTCCTCTATATATCAGTCAAACTCTACAGGGTTGAATACTGAAACCTTCTGTCTCGGTATTACAACTGTAAAGATGCCTTTGGGGAGGGGCAGTCCGAGAGTAAAGAACTACAACTCGTTCAACGAAGAGTGTTCTAAACGTCGGGGAATCGTTGTTATCAAAAACAATGATAACCTTTGCCTTCCTCGTGCTCTTGTGGTTGCTAAAGCTTACGTGGATAAAGACCCTGAGCTCGTAAAAATACGTAAAGATATTAAAAAAAAACAACGAGAAAGGGCGGTACAGTTACTAGATAGGTCTGGTGTTGTTTTACCCGACGACGGAGCAGGTATTCAGGAATTACAACAATTTCAGTCTTTCCTAAAGGATTATAACCTCGTGGTCTATAGTTATGGACGTAAGGGTCGAGATGTCATTTTCGAGGGTGTTGGTGAAGGGCCCAGACTTAATCTTTTATTTCATGAAGGACATTACAATGTCATCACTTCTTTGACCGCTGCATTTGTATGTGTGTATTATTGTGAGGAGTGCCATCAACCTTTTAACAATAAAAACGAACATAGATGTGGTGGTACGTGTTTTGCTTGTCGACGGTCACCTGCTTGTTCCAAACATGTTGTGAAAATTCCTTGTGAGAAATGTGGCCGAAGCTTCTACGGTGAGACATGTTTCAATGCTCATATTGGTTCGGTGTGTGATAAAATCAAAAGGTGCAAGGAGTGTTACAAAATCTACACCAAAAAACATGTTTGTGGTGAGGTTTTCTGCAAAACATGTAAAAAGAGTTGTCCATCAGGGCATCTCTGTTATATGCAGCCTGATTCCGGTGCTCCTCCATCAAAAGATTTTCTTTTTATTTTCTATGATCTGGAAACTCGTCAAGAAAAAGTTTTGTCTGATGGTTCGCTTCTTCAAGAACCAAATCTCTGTGTTTTTAAACAGGTATGTGACAAATGTTTAGAATCTGATAACAAAATTTGCAAAAAATGCGGTGTTCGCTTACATATTCTAAAACAAAATTCTATTGAACGTTTTGTAGAGTTTGTGCTTAATCAACGTAAACTTTTTAAAAGAGTCGTTGTTATGGCCCATAATGGTGGTGGCTTCGATCATCAATTTATACTCAATTACATCCTCACAAAAACCGATTTGACCCCTGACGTCATTATGCGTGGTACGAAGCTAGTGTCTATGAGTGTTGGTAATGTTCGGTTTCTCGATTCTTTAAACTATTTTCCTATGCCCCTGTCTGGTCTACCTGAATCTTTTGGCTTGATAGAGTTAAAGAAAGGGTACTTTCCTCATCTGTTTAACAGAGAGGAAAACCAATCTTATGTTGGAGCTATGCCTGATTTACAATTCTATGATCCCAATAATTTGAAGGAAAAAGCACGTGGTGAGTTGATGACGTGGCACGCTGAAAGAGTAAATGAGGACTATGTCTTTGATTTCCAAAAGGAGCTCGTTGAATATTGTATATCTGATGTTGAAATTCTGACTCAGGCTTGTCTTATTTTTTAGGAATCAATTGATCGAAACGTCAAATGTTTGTCCTTTCATGGAAGCTACAACTGTTGCTTCCACCTGCAATAAAGTATTCAGGCGCAACTTTCTACAGCCAAACACTATAGGTCTCATTCCTAAGGGCGGCTATCGTTTTAAAGATAATCACTCTAAAATAGCGTTGCAGTGGTTGTTGTGGGAAGAGAAACAGAGGGGTATTTCAATTCATCACGCAGCCAGGGGTTTGGAATCTCTTATTGGAAATTGCAGGGTAGATGGTCTTTACGAAAACATCATTTTTGAATTCCAAGGTTGTTATTATCACGGTTGCCCTACTTGTTACCCTGAAAACAGAACATCTCCTCTTCATGATGATCCTTCAGATTGTATGGAGAATCGTTATGATAAAACTGTTGCCAAAAACCAACATTTGCGTTCTCTGGGATATGAACTGGTTGAAATGTGGGAGTGTGCTTTCCGCAAAATGTTGACGGCCGAAATAAAATCATATACCGATGGTCACTCCCTCATGACAACTCTTCCTCTAAATCCTAGAGATGCGCTGTATGGTGGTCGTACAGGCAATACCGTGGAATATTACAAGTGTAAGGAGGGTGAAAAGATCAAGTACGTCGATGTTTGCTCACTTTATCCCTGGGTCTGCAAAAGGGGGAGGTTTCCAACTAATCACCCTAAAGTGTATGTCGGGGATGAATGTCAAGGTGTTGATATTTCCGCTGTGTCTGGTTTAATTAAGTGTAAGATATTACCGCCTACTAATCTTTATCACCCTGTTCTTCCTGCAAAGATGAACAGTAAGTGTATGTTTGTGTTATGTCGTAAATGTGGTGAGGACTTTATTCAAGGAGAATGTGAGCATTCTGACGAAGAGAGGGCTCTCACTGGAACGTGGGTTGCGGAAGAGGTGGTCAAAGCGTTATCGAAAGGATATAAGATGCTAGAGATATATGAGATATGGAGTTATGACACAATTCAGCTGTCGAACACTGAAAAAGGTTTGTTCTCCGATATGATGAACAAATTCATCAAAATCAAACAGCAGGCTTCAGGGTGGCCCCGCGGATGTGTGTCGGACGAGGAAAAGAATCGATACATCGCGGAGTTTCTCCAGAGGGAAGATGTTAGACTGGAATTTTCCGAAATAACGGAGAATCCTGGTCTTAGGAATTTGGCTAAGCTGATGTTGAATTCGTTCTGGGGAAAGTTTGCGCAGCGAGAAAATCTTCCTAAAACCGCGATTGTCAACAAACCTGGAGTATTCTTCTCTATGCTGGTCAATCCTTCCATTCATGTTAACACAGTTGTTCCTGTAAATGAGGAAACACTGATTGTTACGTGGGAATATGTGGAGGAAGCAGCTTCTATGTCTCCCACAGTAAATGTGGTACTTGCTTCATATGTCACAGCTTTGGCTCGTCTCAAACTATATTCTTATCTGGAGATTGCTGAGGACAGGGCTTTGTATTACGATACAGATTCATGTATTTATGTTTCCAGAGCGGCATTTTCTGACCTGCTTACTGGGGAATGTATCGGTGATCTTACTGACGAGCTAAAAGGTGGACATATTTCAGAGTTCGTTTCTGGAGGGCCTAAAAATTACGCATATAAATACACTCTTCCTGATGGTAAAGAACATATTTGTTGTAAAGTTAAAGGTTTTTCCATAAATTATGAGGCTTCTAAAGCAGTAAATTTCGATACCATTAAAAAGATGGTACTTCAGAAGTCCGATTCTGTCTCTATACTAACTAAACAAATCAGACGAACAGCAGAGCATCTAGTTGTTACGAAAACTCTTGGAAAAAAATATGGACCAAATTCAACAAAGAGAAAATTTTTTGATGATTTTACATCCATACCTTTCGGCTTTAAAAAACTCAAAGTATAAAATATAGAACACGCTATGTTTAAAGATTTTTTATTAATATATTACTTTTGTTTTTTTTTGTTTTCAGCAGCGTAATTTGTTTTCCTCTATTTTATGATACAAAGATTGTCTGCCACACCGAAAAGGTGGGTTGCTATAAAGCTGTAGTGAGTTGTCGTTTGTCCTATCTACCTAAAAAGATACTTTGTCAGATCGTCAAAAGATGTTCAGTCAAGGCCACTAAAAGACATCCAATACGGATCATGTATTAGATAATGAACGGCTCATTTAACCTTAGTATTAACTACAGTTACACTTTAATAAATATAATATAAATAATGTTAATAAAAAAAGATGCCCGACGAATCAATAAAAGATACCTACTGAATCATACAGTTTTATATACCTTAAAAGATGTTCAGTTAAGGTCATTAAAAGATATCCGTCACAGGTCTCATTGTATTTTGATAAAATGTAATATAAATAATGTTAATAAAAGATACCTGACGCATCAATAAAAAGATACCTGCTGAACCATATAGTTTTATATAGTTTAAAAAGATGTTCAGTTAAGGTCACTAAAAGATATTCGATACGGGTCATAGAGTGGTTAATGAGCCTTTCATTTAACCCTCGTATTATGTGCTCTTGTTCTTTGATAAAATGTAGTATAAAATGTTAATAAAAGATGCCTATTGAACCACTTTCCTATATTTTTAAAATGTATCAAAAAAATATATTTTTTTTTTTGTATTTTTATAACATTACAGTTTTGCTCGTCTAATGTGTGGTAGTTTATCTTGAATCAACATCAGATTTAAATGATTCCTCTGACAAAATTTAGTGGTTGTAGGCCTTTTGGGACGGTGTCCACGTTAAAAAAAAAACACCAACGAGCCACGTGTTGTACCTCCTGGGTGGTTTGGAAATCAACACCTTCAATATTTTCTTTGATCCAAAAATATTACCGTCATTCTCTTTTTCTTCACAGTAATATGTCACCTACCTCGTCAAATTAAACTTTTAGACACTATATGATGTTGTGTTACTTTTTTTATTTTTTCTAATTATTCTCCTCGCTTTTTCTCTTTACAACGATATGTCCACTATTAGATCTTTATAGCACTTTTTATACTTTATCATAAGCTTTTAGCGTTGCCAATTACCCTATATAATTTGAATCTTCTATCTCAAAATATACCTGCTACACTTTAGAGCTGAATATGTGGTGGTCCTCTTGGAGTATAAAACGGACGGTCGACTTTATCCCGCACGGATGCACGAATGTGTACCTTTACGAAGGGAGTTGTACATAAACCTATAAGTTGATCGTAATCCATATCTGCAAAGTATGTTGTCGACTTGGGTTAGTATATACAGTGCATTCCGTATGTTTTATAAACATGATCAGGGGAAATTGTTGCCTGATGGCTATCAAAGAACCGTCTACGACCAACAGATATTCTTACCGGAGACCTATGTTCAATATAAGTTTTTAATTCATGTTTGACGTAGATAAAATATAGTGTGCAACTCTTTACGGTTAACTTTCAGCATTGAAACATTACAGGTTTGATATGCGCCAAATAGAACTGTGTCAATAAAATCAAATTTACCTTGTACATGTATTTTTCATCCTTGGTGCCCTATCTCTCTCTCTTATATGTAACTATACGTTATATTAATAACGAAGATACTGTGTAGTGCTCTTTTGGCAGTGTCTGTTTTTCTATCTTAATATATTCGCTATCCCCTTTCATTTAATGCGTCACACGCTCCAATCGATCCAGTAACAACGGTGATATGCCCTTTCGCTATACTGCTATCTTCGATTTTTCTATATCGTTATAATCTATTCGCTAAATACGTCTCTTTATATTAAGGCTTTTAGACACTATAAAAAAGAAGAATTGCATTAAAATGAATTGACAGTTGACGCTGACAGAAGAAGATTTGACAGATGGAAAAGAAGAAGAGTTAAGACGTGACAAATAATTTGACATATGGTTCGGGTCTTGGCTAATCTGTTCCGGTCTTGGCTAAGTCGGCCGGTAATGCAGATCCAATGCTTACCGACATTGGCGCCATGTCTGTCTGGCTGTCTGGCCCAACCGACCCCTACTCTGCTGCATTTTCGTATTAAATTGCTTGCAATATTAACAGTTTGTTCTACAATATTAAAAATCGGTCTAGTGTCAAGTAGTGTAGTATGTGTGTGTGTGTGTGTGTGTGTGTGTGTAGAATAATTGTCTTGATACTTAGCAAAGTCGACGCATTGTCTTTGCTAAGAGACGCTAATTGTGTACGAACGTCTGCGGTCTCTCCGGTGAGTACCGATCGCTCAAGGATAGAAATTATTTCCATCTATTAATTTTTAATAAACGAAAATTTCTCCACCCAGATGAGATTCGAACTCACGACCTTTAGGTTTAAAGGTAGGCGCTCTTACCACTGAGCCACAGAGGAGGTTATAAACAGTAATTTAAAAATTTAAGAATTAAAAAAAGAATAAATAGTTTATAATTTATAAATTGAATTTGTAATAGTTTTATGTTTTATTGTAAAATACAATTTCATTATTTAGATATAGTCTATATGTATATAGTAACCAAATATGGCATTCCAAACAATGGCCTGAAGACTGGACAAAATCTACAATAACGATCATACATAAAAAGGCAGCTTCCATAAATGCGACAATTATAGAACTATCTCTATTATATCTAGGGTGACCATATGTACTTTTTTTAGTAGGACAGTACTTTCTTTTCAAACGCTGTCCTATTGTACTTTAAAATTTATGAAGTACACCTAAATGTACTCTTTTTCTTAATTACACAAAATTAAGTCCTACTTTTTGTCCAAACAAAATATAATTATGATTCGAATTGATGCGCTCACTGTTGATTAGTCTATTAACCTTTTTTCTTAAATTCCGACACTTTTTCTCGTTTTTTATATGATGTTGTGCTGTGTGGAAAAAATAAACAATTTCATCATGTCATCGCTAGAAGAAATGCCATTTTAACGTCGAGTTGCAAGCAGAGTATCCTTTTATGAAACAAAAATCAAATGTTTCACCGCATATTGTGTTTTGCCAAGTTTGTAAGAGTGATGTTGATATTTCTAACAGTGGTCGCAGTAATATCAAACAACATTTGTCAAAGAAAAAACACATGTTGGCTACTAATGCGGACTCGAAGAGCAGCAAATTGGAAACCTTTGTTAAAAAAGAAAATTTAAGTTCTGAAAATATGTTGATTGCTGCCAAGGAAGGTACTTTTGCTTACCATAAAATTAAGCATTTGCAAAGTTTCAGATCCTTAGACTGCACGTCAAAACTAATTGTAAGCATGTTTGAACCTAAATTTGCGGCAGCTCGAACCAAGACTGAGGCGATTGTAAAAAATGTTTTAGCTCAAGAGGCTCGATCTCAATTAAAAATTGACCTTCAAAAAGCAAATTTCGTCAGCATCACAATTGATTCGTCGAATCATAGAGAAATTAAAGTTGTGCCCTTAATGGTAAGATATTTTGATGGAGAAAATGGTGTCCAAGTAAAATTACTTCAGCTACGTGACTTACCTGGTGAAACATCAGAGCAGCTAAAAGATTACGTGGTCAATGTTTTGAACCACCACAATTTACTACAAAAATTCATCGGAATGTCTGCTGATAATACAAATACAAATTTTGGTGGAATGAGAAAAAAAGGAGTGAAGAATCTATTCAGCAAATTTGTGTGGCACACATTTTTAATAACTTTTTACAAAATGCGACGGTCGTCTTACCCATAGACATCGAGGTTATTGCGGTCAAGATTTTTAAGTATTTTTTATATTTTTACAGTCAGAGTGGAGAAATTAAAACAGTTCTGCGATTTTGTTGATATTGAGTACAAAAAATGTTGTCGTTTTCAAAAACAAGATTTTTGGGCCTATGCCAGCCATTGAACCAATTATACAAATGTTCGAACCCTTGAAAGCATATTTTTTGTCGATTGATAATTGTCCAACAGTTCTAAAACAGTTTTTTCAAAACCCAATCAGTGAAACATGGATGTGGTTTGTGCATAACATTGCGTCTCTCTTCCACAAAGTGATTTTAGATGTAGAAGGTGACAAAATATGCACAACGGAAGCCGCTTTGGAGTATTTCTAACTCATAAATAAGCTTCAAAATCGCATAAATAAGTTATTTTTACCGCTTAAAGTAAGGGAGTCCCTTTCAAAACTTGAAAATATGGAAGACCTTGACCTTAGTGTGAACTATCGGGATATCTTTATCACGCATGTCAAGCAGTTCTATTCAAATTGTGTAACATATTAGAAAAACTGGAGTGAAAATTTAAGTGAACTAAAGCTATTTAGATGAGTTAACTTGAAAAAACAAGTTTCTTGGGCTGAAATTTTATCGTCGTGTAAGGCTTTCAAAGACTACGTAAGTCCGATATTGAATCAGGACAAACTGTTTGATGAAGTTAGTCTAATACGAACGTTACAGAAAATAAGATCACAGACTGGAATTCAAAAAATATTTCTACCGAAGATCGATGGCTCGAAATCTTCCAAAAAGAAAGGGCTTTGAAAAATCTCAAAATTTTATGTGAGTTTGTTTTTTGTCTGCCGAGATCAGTGCGTTGATTGAGCGGTTATTCTCAAATATCAATAACTATGGGAGTTGAAAATATCTACTCTGGAAGCCATCATGCAAGTCTACACAAACTTCAAAGTTTCGTGTAATGAAATGTTTCAATTCTTAAAGAGTAAGCCACAACTTCTGAAGGAAATTCATAGTTCCAAAAAGTACGACTGGTACCAAAATGATGATCAAGATGTTCAGAAAGGAACGTCGAAAGAAAATTAACTATTAAAATGTATCATACATTTTTTTTGTACTTATCTTTGATTAAAAAATCGTTCTTATCATTGTTTCATTAAAGATTCGTAAAATTTTGACCAGAAAAATTTCCTAGGGCACTAGCAGTATACATATTTAGCATATCTGGCAATTATTTTTACTATAATTGCCTTAGTAGTCGGTGCGTTTTGATTTGGTTTGAGTCTTCCTACAAACTCCTTCTGATGACGGGTAGACCCAGAAACACGTGTCAGGGAGTGGTAAGAGACTCAAATTAAATCGAAACGCAACCGTCATTTATTTTATACATATTTTCTTAAAAATTATAAATGTACTTTTTTTTTGTTTAAAAATTATGGTCACCCTAATTATATCCCATGCCAGCAAGATAATGCTACATATAATCAATGAGAGACTGAAAACATTCCTCCAAAGAGAAATTCCATAAGAGCAAACTGGATTTACCAAAGATAGAGGCACTCGAGAACACCTGCTGAATATAAGACAGATAATCGCGAAATCTAGGGAATTCAACATCCCACTATACATCTGTTTTATAGATTACCGTAAAGCGGTTGACAGGGTCAAGTGGAGACACTTATGGCGAATACTAAAAGAAGTAGGCGTACCACAACATCTAATTGCGCTTATAACTGAACTATATGAACACACTACTGGATCAGTTAAAGTACTTGACACACTTTCGAACGAGTTTCATCCAGAACGGGGTGTCAGACAAGGATGTATACTATCTCCACAATTATTCAACATATATGGGGAGTATATTATGCGAAGAGCACTTGAAGGATGGGAAAAGGGCATCTCAATAAATGGTACTAAACAACCTACGTTTCGCAGATGACACAGCCCTTCTTGCAAATAGTCAAACAGAGCTGATGGAACTTATAAGACTGATCGAAAACGAAAGTCAAATATTTGGTCTGCAATTAAATATATCAAAGACAAAGATCATGATAGTGGATAGACTACACAACAATCATCCACACATAACCACAATTGACCGGTTCGAGGTTGTGAGCTCATACTTATATCTGGGATCATTAATCACAAACACAGGGTCATTACAAGAAGAGATTAAACGTAGATGTGATCTAGCAAAAGTTGCCACAGCAAAAATGACCAAAATATGGAAGGACTGTCAAATTTCAAGAGCGATAAAGATGAGGTTGATCAACTGCTTAATATTCCCAATACTGACCTACGGATGTGAATCTTGGACTCTGAGACAATCGGAGAGAAAAAAGATAGACGCCACTGAAATGTTCTGTTGGAGACGAATGTTACGAATTCCTTGGACTGACCGTAGAACAAATAATTCAGTTTTAGGAGAGCAAAATATTTTGGGCATGTTATGAGAGCAAACACGGAAAACATAGAAAGACTCATAATACAAGGAAAGGTAGAAGGCCGAAGATCACGAGGAAGATCCCCAACAAGATGGATAGATCAAATTACAAGAATATGCCAAAGACCTATGTATGAATTAAAAGAAATGACCAGAGACAGAGATCTCTGGAGACGGACAATACACGACATCACGTCGACCACTACACTCCCCCTGGGAGGTCAGGATTGAAGAGAGAGAGATCTATACTATCTTCGGGGGTTCGGTGGAAGAGCAGTTGTATGCCGCTGTTACACCTGAATCTCGCCCTACTAATATAATATTTTATTGTAAAGGAAAATTAATTTGTTTGTTAATAAAGCCATTTATTATTATTATTGTCTCAACGAATAAATTAAAGGACATTATGGTTAGAACTAGATTATTTATATTAAATCTTTATCAATTTTGATCATCACATTGCTTTGTTCTCCTTCGATTGTCAATTGCCGATCCGTTTAGATTTGCCACATTCAGACAGCGCAAAATTAAGAGAGCGAGATCCGTGTTTATCCACGAGAACTAACAGATGCCAGTGGATTTCGGTATACGCGCCTGATCGACAACCATTTCAAAGCGATGATCCAGCTCTCCCCAATTTTTACCCTCGGGCGTTGTTTATACGAATATCCCCGCAACAATGTCTGTAATTACTTCCTAATTATTATTATGGAATCATATGGAGCCGAGCGGCAATATGTCATTCGCTTTTATTCGATTATATTTGGTAATAGACGTTTATTAACACCCGAAATATATGGTTAAGTTCGATTTTTTAATATGGACGTTGTGCCAACACATTAAGGAGAATTATATATAACCGTATGGGCTAATATTTCAAATTTTATTTGTTTAATTATAGGTTACTTGGTCCATTTGTCACTACTAGTTTAGGTTTATTATGCCATGCATTCCAATCTCTTGCTACCACTAATATTTTTCTTAATATTTATATTTTTGGGTTTTTGCCTCCTTCTGGATATTGGAGAATACGTTGATAATTGCATTTTATCAGTAAACTATTGATTTTGCCCGTCACCACGCGACGGGAGATCCAATCAATTGCATCTACAATCACTTCACTTAATTTTTTCTGTGACTTTTGGAGAGTCGCTAAACTTTTTGCATAAAATCGTCTTATAAAATCGACCTATGCATAAAACCAGCGTAATTTTAGTTTAACAATTTGTTTTTTGGGCAAGCTCGACTTTTGTATTATATTTTTTACCGATCACCAAATTCGCAGTCAATTTTTTAGTATCAACAAAATTTTCAAAAGAATTTATAAGTAAATTTTTAAAATAATAAACTTCTTAATAAGTTCTTACATGAAAGATCCGTCTTTTTACCTCCAGATAGATATTGACCTCTAATTATCTGACAGATAATCATTTATTTATAAAATAAAATGTACACGTCTTTTCACGTCAAATTACATTGCGGTTACTTATCTGTAAGATAAATGTAAAATTTATTTCGGAACACACCAATATTTAAGACTATAATACATACAACTCTTGACATTTCCCATTAGTTTTGTGGCAGCAAACATTATAGCGCCATCTCATGGTATGAGTTGATAACTACAAACTTATGCATTTAACAGCCTGTTATTTAATAAGTGTAATTTATTAGTTTATTTATAGATTAAATCAAAATACAAATTTAATTGTGAGTTATTTTCTTTAATTTGATATTTTTACATTTTAATTTATATAATTTTTCCTTATTACTGTCGTTAAGTTTATTTACATAAGCTTTTATTAACACATTAAAATATTTATCTATAAAAGTCTTGTAACAATTTGTACATACATTTTGGAGAGTTTCTTGAAAGTCAGATTTTAATTTCAATTTATATTTAACATTTTCAACGCTTTTTGAAAATACCTTTTAAATATTTCATTAATTTTATCTGAAGCTCCCTGGGCTTCATCATTTGGAAATTTAAAATTAGATGATTTCTCATATTTTTTTAACTCTATTAAGGTATTTTCTAAAGAATAATTATTAAAAGAGGTACATACTGCATTTCTACATTGTTCGTGAGGCAATTGACTGCAAACCCATCCTAACACATAAGTCTCAGAATTTTTTTCGATCATATCGTAATTGTCATTACTTATGTCGTTTTCGGTGCAATGCTCGATAGGATTATTAAGCAATACTTTAATTGGGTTTTTGAGCATTTCATATTTTTGAATTAAAAATGAACAAGCATCAATGTCGCTGTTGCTGTCCGCTGATGGTTGCAGTAACTGATTTGCCATGACAGATCGCAAGTTGCACCTAAATTTCACACTGTCAGGAGTATTATTATTAAAACCCTTAGCCCTAATAATAGAAAATAAATTTTCTATACAGTCTTCGGTTAGCCTTCTTGTAAAAAGAAATTGAAACCCATAATTGCTCTTTAAATCATTCCAAAGCAGCTTCAGAGAATTAATATTTGATATCCATCCATTGATACATATTGGATTAACTCTTCTTCTGTTCAATACTTTGATATTACTTAGAAATTCTTTTAAATCATCCAATTTATCAATATGATAATGATTTTTTATTGAAATTGGCTTTCTGAATTTCTTGTCATTATATTTTGAAGAATTGAAAATGTCAAATAAAGTGTCCATTTTCTCAATAAAGTTAGCTGTGTATGCTACACTCGCTGGTAATTTATTTAATGTAACATTACTTACCATTCCTACGTGTACTGCATGACTTAAAACCTTTGTAGCTAAACATACTCCCATCGGGGTGAATGGGGGTAAAGTAATACAGTTTTTAGTTAATTTCTTGCTCACATAGAAGCTTTGAAAAGAGAAGGAACTCAGTTAAAAAGTCATTTATATATGGTTCTGATAGAGCATGAAGGCAAAATTAGAGAAATACTAAGAAATTGACAAAAATTACTTAACGATAAGACTCATATCGGTTCGGATGGCAAAATTGAAGAGCTGGAAGAAAGTCTAAAAGTTCAGGAAAAGCTAACGAAAGGGGCAAATCAGGTTATTGTAGATTTGCACAAAAAAACTTGAGAATAAGAGATCAAATCATGATAAATGTGTACACGAATTAAATAGCGTTATTTATGGATTTAAGGACCAGATTCAGAAAGTTGAGGCCGAGTTAGAGGCCGAGAAAAAAAATATACCACGGATTATAGATCCAGGGTGAGCAATAGCCTACAAGCTTCTCGAGTATTGCACACCAAGATAGCAGATCTAGAAAAGGAGAAACTAAATTTGGAGAACCAAAAAAAATGACCTCAATAAGAAACTAAAACAACTTCAAGACCAATCTGTAGGTAATATTGTAAACCTTTACTCCCGTTTCAATGACCAAAAATGGCAAGACACTTTAATTCGAAATAAAAAAAAATATTGTTCAAAAAAACATGTAGTTAATGTGATTATTAATTCGAAAAATGTCAAAATATTGATAATGTGAAAAATCTGAAACCGCAGGCTGAGAACCAACAACAAAACGCCATACCACAGACTCATCAATGAATGTGTGACACTCAGTTTCTCTAACTTTGTTAATTGAGATAAGCACTTAATGGTCAATTATGATCGTAAGTGTAAATCCTCATGAGATTCGCACGATCTTTTAACCCCGCCGATATCAAGGATCATCTCGATGACATCACCGAGTAATGAAAAACGCTAGTGATTCATAGACTTAGACTAGTTTAGTTAGTTAGAAATTGGCACTTGTGTTTGTTTCTGACTTAATGAATGGAATGAATGAATATTGTGTTTGTCCGACATCAACAAATCATCGCTAATTGGCGTGATACTTTTGTCTAAAACGAAAAAAGTTCTCTACGAAAATTTTGAAATGTGGAAAATCGTTTGTTACATCCACCAAATACAAAATTCTGGCGGGTAAGCGATCACTAAGGTGATTCCACCAAAAATTATTCATAAGCAAATTAAAAAGAACCGAAGGTTAGGGAAGAATAAAACAATAAATATTTAACATGGTTTTGCAACTAGTCACAAATTAATTGTACACGTTAAAGTTAGTCCAATTCATGTTAAATGAATTGGACTTTAATGAATGTCCACATAATAAGAAGAAGAAAAAGAAGAAGAAGAACAAGAACAAGAGTAGACACTCTTTTAAATCAGGAACCTGAAACCAAAATCAGCCAACATTGGAAGTGTTTATGTAAAATTGCAAACACCAAATCAAAAAATCCTTTTTGTCTGTGTATATATACCACCATCATCTTCATTAAGCGTTTATGAGGACTTTATTATGGCAACTGAAGATATTATTCAAAATAATGCCTTTTCAATGTCCTATATAGTGGGTGATTTTAATCTACCAAACATAGTTTGGGAGAATGAAGATCTAGGATCAAGACCAGTTGGTAATATTACAGAATCTGTTGAGTGTATGTCAAATTTTATTGCTTATTTTAACTTATTTCAAAATAATACAATATCGAATGTTTTAGGAGGTTATTTGGATTTAATATTGTCAAATAATGTTGTAAATGTTAAATATGTTGATTTTCCTTTGTTAAACTGTGATAAGTACCATCCAGCACTTTCTTTCTGTATTAATTGTGATAAAACTGAGTTCCTTGAATATGATTATTATTATTACGATTTTACTAGGGCTAATTATATTTTAATAAACCAATTTTTAGGCAATGTAAACTGGGAGAACTTACTCGACAATATTTCAGATGTAAAGCAATATCCTGTTTTTATGATATTTTGTACTGTTGCATAGATTTATATGTACCAGGGCAAAAATGTAAAAACTCAAAATTTCCAAAATCATATTCAACTGAACTGAAAAATGCTATTCTGAGAAAAAAAGTAGCTCATAAAAAATTCAAACATACCAATACTTTTTCTGACTATAAACTATTCTCAGACATTCGTAGTGAATGTAAAGTCTTAGCTGAGCAATGTAAAAGTCAAACCATAAAAACTTTGGAACAAAATATGACTAATTCCAAAGAATTCTGGAGTTATGTACACAGTAAAAATTAACATTATGACTTACCAAACAACATGACCTATGAAAACAATGAGTCAAACAATCCATCAGAAATTTCTAATTTTTTTAAACAGCATTTCTCTAAGTCATATGTAGATAACAATAACTGTGATATTCCAAGCTTTGATTATAATAAAACAGTTAGTTTAAGCAGCTGTGATATTAGTTTAATAGATGTTTTTAATAAGTTAAAAAAATTAAATCTAAAACTTAGTAGTGGCCCTAAATAAATGTCGTTTTGTTCTGTCTCCTGTATTACTAAAAATTTTTCGTTTTTCATTAAGTACTGGCACTTTCCCAGAAGAGTGGAAAAAAAGTTATATTTCTCCTATTTTTAAGAAAGGTAGTAAAACATGTATAGAAAATTACAGACGCATTTCCAAAATTTCTATTTTTGCAAAGATTTTTGAGTCAATTATTGCTTCAAAAATATTTTTCCAATAAAAAGTTTAATTATTCTTGAACAACACGGCTTTATGCCGGGTAGGTCTACGACCACCAATCTAGTGATCCTAGAAGAATTCATTTTGGATGCCTTTGGGAAGGGGGCTCAGGTCGATGTGATCTATACCGACTTCTCAAAGGCATTTGATCGTGTTAACATCAAGATTCTTATAAAAAAACTAGAGGTACTAGGAATTCATGGATCCCTGCTTGAGTGGTTGGAGAGCTACCTGACAAACAGGCTTCAGGTTGTCAAAGTCAAAAACTGTCTTTCTGAAGAGATTTTGGTTAGGTCTGGCGTCCCACAAGGTGGTCATTTATCGACTATTCTTTTTATTTGTTTCATAAATGACATTTTAGAAATCTTTGAAAATTGTGTTATTTTGTTGTATGCTGATGATTTGAAAATTTTTAGAATTATTAAGGATGTTAGAGACTGTGTAAAAATGCAAAAAGATGTAAATAATTTCTCAAAATGGTGTACAAAGAATGACCTTTCACTTAATATCGAAAAATGTAAAATAATGCGCTTTTTTAGAAACTCACAACTTATCTGTTTTAATATATATATATATATATATATATATATATATATATATATATATCCGGTTTTTTTAGGCGTTACGCCCGTCCGGTAGGGATCTATGGAGGAGTATCACCAAGCCGCAAGCCCTTATCTCTTGCCGTACTGCTCCACCATAGGCCGATCAGATCCCAGCATATCCTAGTCTAAGCCGCAGATTGATCTAGAATTTTAAACTGCTGCGTTAGACTTTTTGTTTTTCCGTACACCGAGCTGGGGCTCGACCCACATCCACTAAACTATTCGACAGTGAAGCGAATGAGAGGCAGCCGCACAGCCCGCTGAGCTATCTGACCGACTCTGTTTTAATTACTCTATAAATAATATATTTCTGGAACCAACAAACACTTTCAAAGATTTAGGTGTATTTTTGGTCCCACTTTATGTTTCAAAAATCACTATAATTTTATTTGTAATAAAGCTTCTAAATTACTTGGATTTTTGAAAAAAAACCTTGTCAGAATTCAATAACCTAGATTGTTTTAAAAGTGTGTATTGTTCTATGGTTAGATCAGTTCTGGAATATTACAGCACTATTTGGTCTCCTTTATATAAATGTCATATTGAAAGCATTGAGAAAGTTCAGAAAAAATTTTTGCGCTTTGTAGGCTATAAATTAGGAATTTCTTCAGAAGATATAGTGTATTGTGACATTTTAAAATTTAAATTTAAAATTTTAATATACTAACATTAGAAAATCGTCGTTTAATGCTAGATTTGGTTTTTCTTTTCAATATTGTAAACGGAATGATAGATTCGCCTCAAATTTTGCAGAGAATAGGTCTTAGGATTCCTCAAAGGTGCACAAGATCCAAGGACGTTTTTTAATTAGAATTCCAACAAACAAACTATTGTCTAAATAGACCTATAAGACGTATGTGTCAATCTGGAAATGGCTTAGGTGTAGATTTTTTTTCTAGCTCTCTGAATAGTTTTCGAAAAAAGCTGAAAAAAATCTTTTTAAAATATAATATAGGCTGTCACTGTAAACTGTCATTTAGGTATTTATTCTATTTATTTGTCTTGTGTAAATTGTATGTAATTATTATTGAATTCTAAAACTGTTAATATGATATGATTTATTTAATGATTGTAATTATTGTAATTGGTATAACCGTAAATAAACTATTTATTTATTTATTTATTTATTTATTTATGAATTAATTTTACCCATCACAATGTGAGAAGTAAATGCTGGGAGTAACAGAGATTTCATTTGCCAAAGAAATAATCTATCCCTGGGCAGATGTAGAATTGAGGAAAAAACATAGTACAAAGTTTCGCACTAGTCTACTGTACCGCTTTCTGTAACATCTTTTTTTTTAATGATCATTTATTAATCTCCAGAGGGGCCTCCGTACGAGGAGAATGTACAGTTCTCATGATGCACCCTATATAAGTGTGTATTTTAGATTTAAGTAAAGCTTTGTAAAAATTAATGCAAATAAATGGTACCATGAGTTTAATTCGCGTTAAATTATTAGGATTCTGGCTGTTATTTAGCTAAAAGCCAAATCATTTTGCACTAGATCTCTGAGTGCGATTAGAAATTTAAAACGCAGAGACAGCTGTTCGAAAGTCGGTATCTTAATTTTTTCTGTATTGTATTAAAAGCCATCACAATGATTCCCTTCATTAGGACACCACTAATTTACAGAGTCATTTTCGAAGCCCGTATCTTCCGTGATAATTCTAATTAAAAGCAATGCCAGTGATTAAACAAAATAAGAGATTTGACGTATCAAAGTAGGCACAAATGAAACTTAATTAATTAATGTTCAAATCAAGAGAAAACAGTAGATTGAAAAAATGCTCGTTTAGTGACTTTTGTAAGAACATGAGGGCTTGTGTCGCTTTAAAAATCATTCGGGACTGTTTTATGGTACATATCGAAAAAAATCTCATTTACTCATGAGGATGAATGTGGGTTGACGGTTTAAATTGGTTTTTTTTTTGTTGACAGAGTGATTAGGAATTGTATGGAGGACATTATGCTGTCTCATAACTTAGGAATTTAATTTGAAAATCATTTGAGAGAGGGACCTCGATGTCAATATATTTACTTTTAATTTATTAAGGATTTTAAGACTAGGTAACCATTTATGAGGCTAAGATTAGTGAAAAAATATGTCGGTAAAAAGAGTACTTATAATAAAGTAATAAATTTAATACCTTAGTTTGATGCATCATCATCATAATCCAGGCTTCTGCGTTCATAGCTAAATATAGGCCTTTTCTAGTTTCCTCCACTTTTATAGGTCGAAAACATAAACTTCAAATTGAATCTTTTATTGAAGTTCTTTAATATTGCAATTATCGACGTCCACTGCTTTACCGAAGAAAGGAACCTAAGCAAGAAAAATGTTTTATCAACATATCGAAACCATACTCACATAATCGTATACGTGGTAAAAAATGACAAAGATATGGAGACATAATTAATAAGATCGGAAAATAAACCGAGTGCATAGTAGCTAGCAGATTGGCATAGTCTCTATAATAAAACAAATAAAAATGGTAACTTACTAAAAGACTTATTGGAAAAAAACCAGAATAAAAATATGATAGGGTAAAGGGAGGAGAGATGGACCAGGTGGACAGTCAGTCCGCTAGGTATACCTGATCAAGCTTGGCAACAGGACAAGTTTATCCTACTCTGTTGTATCGTTTAACATTAGTTGCTTAAGAGACGCTAATTATAACGCATCGGTGTGTACTTGTAGGAGTGCTATTTATGATAACTGAAACTGCCACGTGTGATAATTTTATTTGAGTTTTTTAAATTTCATTTTTTATAAAAACAGGTGAGTTTGACCGATTATTTGTTAGTTTATTATTGAGCTATATTTAAAATGTGTATTATAGAGTAAGAACTACTGCTGTAGTCTTCTTATTTTAAACAATACGGGCTAATCCGTCTATCCACCTATTTGAGGGTAGATGGACCACTTACGAGGAGGAGAGTTGGACCAGTATGTTTTGTTTTAGGATTATGCCCAATAAATACATTCGCCTTTGTGTATTTTGTTTGCCAAATAATTTGAAATACCCAAAAGGACTTTTAAACGTCGAATAAAAACAAACAATATGGATAAGTTTAACCGATTGAGTCCAGATTGTTCTTTAGGAACTGCTGTTGAAGCTAAAATCATTAGCCATATAAAAAAAACTACAAAAAGCAGACTTTGCAAAACCAGAACTGAAGTAAGAATCATGGCCTTTAATTTAGCTCGGCGATTAGGAATCCCAAATAAATTTAATGTAGAAGAAGGTTAATTTTTAAATTCATACTTTTAGGTAAAGCTACTTTTAGGTAAAGCTGGTAAAAAATGGTTGGAACTCTTTTTGAAACGAAGACCTGAAATTTCAATTTAAAGCTGAGAATACCTCAATTGCACGAGCTTTAGGAATGTCCAAAGAAACAGTCGATAACTACTTTTCTGATCTCAAGAGAATTATGAATGAATATAATTTTTATGATAAATCTGGACACATATTTAATACTGACGAAACAGGATTACAACTGAAAAAGATTCAAAATGTGTTCTTAGCGTAAGCCTTGGGGAAAAAGGTGAAACGATCAGTGTAATAGCGTTCTATAGCGCAGAAAGGATTTTCTTGCCCCCATAACGCATTTTTAAGGGGAAAAATAAAAAAGACGAGTGAATTGTGGTATGCCACCGGGTTCCAAGATTAGGATGTAGGAAAAATCAGCATAAGTTGACAGTGACATTTTTTAAAATGGTTACAAACACATTTTTTGCCGAGAATCCTCCAGGTAAAACCTTATAAATATTAGATGGCCACGGATCCCATATGACCAACCGGGATCTACTAGAATTTGCAGACCAAAACTAAATAATTTTATTTTGTTTGCCATTCCACACAACACATTAACTACAGCCTCTGGATCGTGTTTTTTTTTTTGTCACTTAAAAGCAACTTTTATGCTGAATGCTGTTTTATGGTACAGAATAACACAAACAGGGCTCTAAAACACCTTCAGTTTGGTAAACTCTTAGGTTAAGCGTGGAGAAACTCAGCAACTGTCCAAAATGCGGCTTCTCCATTTAAATCCACGGGAATTTATCCATTAATAATCCCAGAATTTGCATTTTTAACACAAACCCCATCAAAAACAGAAACAATGAATTTTTATTCCCTCAACCAGGTCCCTCTGGAATGAGTGGTAAAATATCCTTGCACGGTAGCCCAAACAAGTCATTAATTACTGATAAAGATTTCGGAAAGATATAACTACAGGAAAGGCTCTTGATGAGGTAATGCCCGTGCCTGTATTGGCAGCAGCAGTAAAGAGAGTTCTTAAAAAATAACTAGAGAGATTCCTGCTCAAGACTTTAATAAAGAGGAAGAAAGATGCCTTGATTAAAAAAAGCTCAAAACCTATAAAAAAACAAAAACGTAAGAGAAATCCAAGCGAATCGTCACTATCTGAAGATGTTACTTTAAACGACACTAGTGATGATGAAAACATGTGACGATAATATATTTTATCGTCTAGAGTACGCCTATGTGTTAAACAAAACACGTTTTTGTTCCGTCTCGAATAGTATAAAAGTCGAAACTGAAAGACAGCTAACCATTCTCGACGCGTTGAGTTGAGAATATCCGACCTTGGGGACAGGTGAGTTGAACGTGTCCCAAATCCTTTCCGAACCCAGTCGATCTGGCGCGCTGAGCTAGATTGGCAATCCTTCCTCTGACCGCGTCAATCTGGTGCGTTGAACGAGATTGACGTATTCTTTCCATCTAGTGTGTTGAACTATATAGACATCCTTATCCCTGTCCGAGTACTCGTTCTGCGTTGAGGAACGAGTACGACCTCAATTCCTCGATCGCCATATCTTAGTTTATCATATCGAATATCGTCACACCCATCGACCGAAATAAATAAACAGTACGTTATTGTATTTAAGCATTATATTCAGGAAACACTTAACGTTAATTACCTTTTTTTATATGTTAGTTCGAAATAAATGTCTATACGAACGAATCCTGTTTTCTCTGGCTGAAATACACTACCCGATATCACAAACATGAATGATATTGAAAATGTGTGTTGGGTGCAACGAGGCATAAGGAAACCTTCAAATACACCTGAACCTACTACAAGACTGGATGAATAGATGGGAAATCAAAGTTAACCATACTAAGTATAATCGAAGTACATTCACCAACAGAAACATCATATGTCCGAAAATCATATTGAACAACATATTACTACCAGTAAAAAAAGAAGTCAAATAGCTGGGAATGACACTTGATCAAAAGCTCACTTGGAAAGCACACATCTTTGCAAAAAAAATTCAAATCAATATAATAGGCCGAAAATCACAGTTATCTCTAGATAATAAACTTCTCTTGTATAAGTGCAAATATGACGAAAATGACGAAAATGATGAAAAGTCCAAAAATGACGAAATCAGCAGACTAACAAGAAATTATTTAGAACATCTGCCAGCCCACCCCAACGAGGAAACAAGACAACTACACCTACAACCAGAAGTCAGACGACGATTGAAGAGACAGTGGCTAACAGACTTTATTCACTAATTTCAATTTAAATTTTAATTTTCATTTCAATTTTAGTTTCAAATTATAATCCTTCTTCTTCTCGTGCCACTCCTAGCGGAGATTGGAAATCATCATGGCCACTGCGACTTTGTTAGCAGCGCGCCTAAAAAGTTCAATCGAACTACACCCGAACCATTCACGTAGATTACGAAGCCACGATATTTTTCTTCTTCCCACACTTCTTTTGCCCTTAATTTTGCCCTGCATGATGTTTCTTAAAAGTTCGTACTTTTCACCTCTCACAATGTGCCCCAAGTATTCCATCTTTTTTATCTCATTTAGAATTTCGCATCTTTTGTCTAAAGTTTGGAGTACTTGTGTGTTAGTGACGCGGTCCATCCATGATATTCTGAGAATGCGCCTATAGCACCACATCTCGAAAGCTTCGATGTTTTTTATGGTCAACAGTTTTAGTGTCCAAGCCTCAACTCCATATAACAGGGTAGAAAATACATAACACCGCAGCATTCGTATTCGTAACTTTATATTGATATCACGATTGCAAAAGTGTTTGCGCATTCTATTAAAGACTGATTTAGCGATTTCTATTCTACATCTAATCTCTTTTGTTTGATCAGTATCGTCTGTGATCCAAGCACCTAGATATTTATAACAGGACACACGCTCAATCGTTGTATTGTCTATTACAAGATTAGCTCTGATGTTCTTTGATTTCGTGATTACCATAAATTTAGTTTTTTTCAAATTAATTTTCAAGCCGTAACTGTTACAGTATATATTGAGACTTTGAACGAGATGTTGTAGTTCTACTAGCGTTCCCGTTAGGAGAACTGTATCGTCAGCATACCTTATATTGTTGATCGTCTCAACATTTATTATCAGAAAAAGATCTTCTTCCTCGAGTGCTTGTTCACAGATAGCTTCACTATACAGATTAAATAAAAGTGGCGATAAGATACATCCCTGCCGGACTCCTCGACGGATTTGAATTTCTTCTGTTAGTCTGTCCTCAACCTTGACATTTGCTGTTTGATTTCAATATAGATTGCATATAATTCGAATATCTCGGCTGTCTATATTATTCTTTATTAGAACTTGTCTTAGTGGTTCATGTTGTACTTTGTCAAAGGCCTTTTCGAAATCAATGAAGCAGGCGTAAATTTCTTGGTACATGTCTAAGCATCTCTGTGAGAGAACGTTCATTGCAAACAGAGCCTCCCTTGTACCCAGCCCTTTTCTGAATCCCATCTGAGTGTTACTGATGTCTACGTCTAATTTCCTATAGATCCTATTATGGATTATTTTTAAGAACAGTTTTAGAGCATGACTCATCAAAGCTATCGTACGATATTCGTTGCATTCCTTTGTATTTGCCTTTTGTGGCAGTAGTATAAAGGTCGAACGGAGACATTCCCTAGGTATTATTCCAGTTCTATATATTGTGTTAAATAGATCTAGGAGTATTTTAATAGATTTATCGTCCATAAGTTTGAGCAGTTCTACGAGAATTTCATCAGGACCGGGGGCCTTACCACTTTTTGCTTATTTGATTGCATATTCTACATTGATTTAATTTATGTTTTAGTAGTGTGTAATTTATGTGTTAGTATTGGGAGTATTACAAGTAGATAATGTCTTCTTTCATGTAAATTTGCAAATTTATCAAAAAAAAAATATTATGTATAGGTCGTCTTACTCTTTTTGACCTATTTGATATTGAACACCCCTGAAGTAAGATAAAACTGTCAATCAAATTACCAAGGTAGATTGGCAAGGAGAAATATAATAATAGAAACTTACCTTCCAAAAATGCAAAGCAGGAAAAATAGTCCTGACTGAATTTTAGTTGAAAATACGTTTATTTTGAGAATTCTATATCGACTTCGGAAATTAAAACTGAGCAATAAACATATTTTGTTGTTAATTAACAATAAATACAGTAAAATTCCACATGAAAATAGCTTCAGAATAATAATAAAAATTATCTCTTAGATAAAAGTCTTAAAGTGTATCTATTTTGGTTTTAAGGACGGTTTTTTTAAGACAAATTTTATATAGTAGGACAAACAATCGTCCACGTATCTTACCTTAAATCTAATTCCCGAGGATCCCTTTGAATAAAAGTAAAGACCGTCGTATTACAGTGACAAGACTTTATCCGGCACGAAAAATAGCCCAACATGCAATATTCAAGTGCGTATAAATAATACATGAATATATGTGGAACTCTTCTTTTCAATTCCCATGAAATCTCTAAACCGAGCTGAGCAGAACGAAGTTTGATACACATTCTGTGTAACGGGAATAGAAACGTAATCTCGTGTCAGAGCCAGCGATAGATGACTCCCCCATCTGTTCCGACGAACGGAATCTCCCACGAAGTTACGTGAAGTGTAGTTATGGGACAAACTACCCCTGCTTTCTATCGACAATCGTTCTGTTTATGTCCTTTCTATTTAAAAGGTTGTTATATGCGTTTCAAAAGGATATGGAGCTAATCAATTCCTCAAATCGACGTTTTAGTAAACATAAATTAGACATTCATACATTTCATATATATAAATAAACGTTAATATTATTTATCATGATTATATCTATGTAGGCCATATATATAGAGATTGAAAAGCTAGAAAGTATGCTCTTTAATGTTGAGGTCAGGAGTTTCTTAAGGCTCCACCCTAGCACCCTACTCCTTTTGAAATTTATACACGACAAATGCGTATTGCAATATCAAAGACTGTGACAATTAACCAGGTATGAATCAATTCGTTAATCAAATGGTGTACTGAGAATAAAAATGTAAAGCTCTTTCATTCTGCAAGAAATTTTGCAATATTTTGGAATATTGCCGAGGCTTTAATCGATTTATTTTTTTATTTTATACACTACACCCAGAACTAACATCATTGTTAAGTACCCAATTATAAGAATGTGCAATATTTATAGAAATGCGACAAACGTAATAAAGTTACACGGTTCCAGTAACGAAATAAAAATTCAAAGCGTTTTCAGACAAGGTGGCACACTATCACCAAAGCTTTTTATAACTACCGTAGAACGGGCTTTTAAATTGGATTTAAACACTGTAATAAACACTGAATTGGAATCATAAAGGGATAAGTATTGATGGGGAAAGACTACACCAGCAGAGATAATAGATATGGGTTGTTACTTGGAAATTCTGATTATACAGTGAATCCATTTTTAAAGAATACAGTAAACAATCAATGTAGGCAATTACTATAATGAATTCCGTATTAAAACCAGACATGAAACAGAACATTTAATGTATCCAAGAGAAGGTTTAAGTACTATCTTGTCTAATGGAAGTGGCTGTAAAGTTGAAAAGATTCAACTGCTCTAACCTACAGCAACATTCTATAACCTAGCAAGAAATCAAAATGAAGACAATTTGAAGATCAATTGCTAAATGAAGACATTATTGAACTTTCTGAAGTTGGACATGTTTGAGCTAACCTTTGTTTAGATAACATCTTAACAAATATAAGCAGTAAGATAATTGGTTGAGGAATCGTGGTCTCATCATCTTGCTTATTTTCTCGACTTAAAAACAAAATCTGAAAAAAGTTATAGTGCTATACATACAAAAGATATATGACAAGTAATGGCATCCTGATGTTAAAACAGTCGTTTAATAACATTGACTGAGTTTTAGTTGTTTCTCTCAGAACAGCACCAGAATTAGCTCAATTTCTTACCGAAATGTATGTACAGTTAACTGAAATTAATTTTCCAATAAAAAAACTGATAGTAGAGCTCCAATTTCTTGGTTTGATGATGAACTAATAGTAATGCGAGAAAATAATAATAATAGTAATGCGAGATAATTGCTGATATTACAAAGGAATATATCATGAATAATCCTGAGTGGGTCTTGGCTGACTGTACAACTTTTTTCCAATTTGTTCGGTCTTCCATCAACTTAGAGTCAAATAGAATGTTCATTTTTCGGAGATCTGCTTGGATGTTATCTCTCCATCGCATTCTGGAACATCCAAGTGGTCTTTTACCTATGGAAATCTCCTTCCATACCAGTTTTACAAGTCTCTCGTTATGCAGTCTGTGCACGTGGCCTGCCCATCTTAGTCGCTGTGATTTAATTTCTTGGACAATATCGGCGTCATTGTAGATTTTTTTAATTCGATAGTCGTTTTGATCTTATACTGGTTTGTAGTGAGGTCATGGTGAGGTTCGAAAATTTTTCTAAGTATTTTTCGTTCAAAGTGTCTGAGCTTGGTCCACGTTTCGCATCCCTATGTTATTATAGGTCTGACGATAAATTTATAGATTTTGATCTTTGAACTTCTTGTGAGATTTTTTGATTTTATGAGCTTATCCAGTGCAAATAGACAGCGGTTTGCAGATTGGGTGCACATAGGAATATAGCGAGTATAAAAAGTTTAAGAAGCACTATATGTTTTTGTAACTGTTCAGTGGAAAACGGGAATCTTGAGTTCTTTCAGTTACTTATTGCTAAATATTATTTGGACTTCCCGTAGTTTTAGTAAAGAACACAAGATAGAACAGAGGGCCGTTTTCAAACCATTTAAAGTTTTAACATAAGCCGCCCCCTTTGAACGCCATAAGGGGGTCAAAAATTCAAATGTATAAAGTTCGCAAGTCAATATTAAGACGAAATTATAAGTTTATCTAAATACAAAAAAAACTAAAATTGATCTGCGTTCGGTAGCACACATAACTTCACAACCGGATGTTTGTATACACCAGAGTTTGTTTTTAGCGTTACACTACGCACAATTCCATCACTGCCGGAATGGATGTCAGTCACTCTACCTAAGGCCCATCTAAGAGGTTCCAGTCCATCATCTTTAACAAGCACTAGGAAACCAATCTTGAGAAGGGAATTGGATTGTTTCTTCCACTTGACACATTGCTGAAGAGAAGAGACGTATTCTTTGGACCATTGTGACCAATAGCATTGCACTATTTGCTGCACCTTTTGAAATCTGCTCAATCTGTTTTCCATAACATCTAACAGATTGCGGTCAGAAACTGATGTGAGAGGTGATTCAACCAGAAAATCTGCAGTTGTAAGAGGAAGTAGGTCTGAGGGGTCATTAAACATAGGAAAAAGAGGTCTGGAATTGAGAATTGCTTCAATTTGAATAAAACAGTGGACAACTCCTCATATGAGAGAACCGTATTGCTAATGACTCGTTTAAGATGGTATTTTACCGATTTTACCCCTGCTCCCCAGATACCACCAAAGTGAGGTGAACGCGGCGGAATGAATGTCCAATCGATACCCTCAGAAGAGAGTGTGTCATGTGAGGCAGAATTCATAGCCTTGAGATAGTTGGAAAGTTTATTGTTGGCACCTTTAAAGATGCTCCCATCATCGGAAAGAATAGAAGCGCATTTACCCCGTCGAGAAGTAAAATGTCTTAAAGCTGCTATAAAGCATTCCGTAGTCAGACTACTCACAACCTCCAAGTGTATAGCCTTTGTGGCAAGACAAATAAAAGTGCTACATAACCCTTAATAATCTTGTAGTTTCTTGTAAGACGGTCCTTTAAAAGAAAAGGTCCCGCATAATCAAGTCCCGAGTGGGTAAAGGGTCGTGAAGGAGTAAAACGTGAAGAAGGTAGATTACCCATTAAATAAGTTTCGAGTTTTGGAGCTGCCTTAAAACATATGATGCAGTTTCTAACAACCTTTCTAACGACATAGGAAGATAAAAGTAGCTGTGGACCAGCATGCTGTATTTTTATGTGTTCATGCCGTACATCTAGAAAAACACAAATTACTTCACTGTAATCAATATGGTTTTAGACAAAAGTGTATTAGACAAAACACTCTTAACCTATTTAGATCAAAATTAACAAATAAAAAACAGCTTAGTCTAGAAATATGTAATACTTTGACTATAACATATTGTTATGATATGTAAAATCGAGAAAAATATTGGTTTGCTTAAAATATTTCAAAGTTCAAAAAAAAATTAAAATAATTCAGATAAGTCGAATAATAAACTACAAACATTTCGAAGAATGAAAGTCCATTATCTTTGGATTACTTGTATTAAACAGAACGTAAGATATGCATAAATAATTTCCTTTGTAAAATATATTTGAGTGACGTGAATAAGCTTGAGTGAAATCCTAGACAATGGAAGCGGGTTTTCCAAATAACTTTGTGCAGTAATTAGGACAATAGAATAGATTTTAGAAAGATATGTTTTTGTTAGTTCATAAGAATTGGTAGAAAAAGTTTAGTTTGTAAATAATGTTCGGAAATTTTATAATTGTAGGTAAAAATTTGTTTGTGTTATCGAAATGAAGAAATGGGAGATGTATGACGCGTTTTGATTGCGTGAGATTAAAAAAGGTGGGATGGTTGGTTTGAGAATGAGACTTTAGTTAGTTTTTGAAGAAAAAAAATATGGGCAGTTGGTTTCCAAGGGTGCAAGGCGAACGGTCGTTGTTCTCGGGTAGTTTCCCAGGGGTAGGAAGCAGTACCAGTGAAAGTTTGTAAGTTTTCGTGTAGTTAGTGTATCTGACAGAAGCTGATCCAGTAAAAGATTGTAAGTCATATTTTTCTATTTATATTCCAAGAGTTACTGTTCAGGCCAACGAGAGATTCAGTTTATCGTAAAGAGAAGATATTCCAAGAGTCATTTTTCACTCAGGCCAACGAGAGATTCAGTTTGTCGAGAGGAGAAGAGGCTAGCATAATTTGAACGATTCGTGCATTTGAAGGAGATCATTAAGGACGATAAACTTGCAACAATTTGTTGTAAGATTGCTGATTACCTAGGGAGCTGCTAAGAATAGATAGTATAGGCTACAAGGAACAAAGATTTGGACCACTCATCATCAGAGAGAGATAGTTTTGTTTTTCTGAAGTTTTTCTTTTATTGATAACACAATTTTTACAATTACTTTAGAAAAGATATAAATATTTTGATTAGGAGATTTAGAATAATAATTGAGATTTTGAGATTTTAACTAATATTGTTTGTACCATTAATTTTGAAGGTTCACGTACGTAGAACAAAATTTTGAGAATCATTATATGAGATATTGTTTATTGAAACATTTGAGTGTGAATTTTATTTCATTATTTTTAGAATACAGTCGAACAGATATTCTTAGAATAATGTAGATAAAATCCCTGATCCGAAATTGTGTAACCAGCATGTCGAGTTGTGCGAGTTATAATAATGCTAATCTAGATAATTGCCTGTATTCGGTGAATCGTTGTACAACAAACACAATTCGGCGGGAATAAAAGCGCCCGAAGGGTAGCCAAAAAGAGTTAAACGCCCACATTTCCACCGCACCATAGTTCCTAAGCTACTTTCGAGCTAACCGAAATATAAATATTTTTCAAGCACAAAGACAAAACTTAGATGGAATATCTCGACTCCACCCCAGCCATTACAACCCCTTTAACGATGTAAATGCATAGCCCTCGGCTTATTTTCCTCTTTTAGGTTATGTATTCGAAAGTAAAGCAGAAGCAGCCTACTGTAAGCCATCTGGTAGAGCGAAGATCAAACGATTTTATGTAGATTTACATTTAAGAAAATAAAAAACTTTAAAACAGTGCTTAATTTGAATTCAGCATGTAAAGAAACCAAAATACGGAGCTAAGGTAAATAGCGAAAAAGGGGATGGATGATATGTAAAAGGTTTTTACGTTTTGTTGAATTTTGTACGAGAAAGCTTTACGTTTCATGATTGTGATACTATCTAACCGCCCAAATGTTCTCTTTACTCGGATATATACAGGGCATTTAAAAAAAGCTTGAAACAGTTTTACAAACTCAATCTTTAGTTTCTTCACACAAATAACTATATTTTAAAGTAAGGTAGGTTACATTATAAATATCTACACTGTAGTGAATCTTTTAATGCAAGATAGGAACAGGGGAGAATTTTCCACTTGCAGTGGGAAATTCGAAATCGTTCAATTTATGTTTCCCTAATTATTTTACCATACCATACCTAATTATTTTACCATAAGCCATCAACAATACTAATCCCAAAGACAAAACAGCTAGGAAAAAATTCCTTTTTTCTTCCATCAGTAATAGTATTTCTTCTATCATCCAGTGTTTTTTAGCCTCTGACCTATGTTGTATCAAACTTTCTTGAGCCGGTTTCAGTAATGTGTTTTTTATATTATATCACTTTTATTTACATCCATAATTTGTTTGTTGTGCGTTAGTGTCATTATTTTTGAATTCGTTTTTTATTTCTTCGCTTTGTAGCATTCTTACGTTAATTTTTAGTTGTTGTTTTCTGAGTTCAATTCTTTTTAATTTTATTTTCACGTCAGCCACTAACGGATTGTGGTCTGAGTTAACATCTGCTTCAGGATAAGTTTTAACTGTGGTTATAGAGTTTTTATATCTGCTATTTACGAGTATAAAGTCTATCTGGTTTCTGAAAATGTGGTTTTCTGTATGTGAAGGAGACATCCATGTATATAGTCTTCTTTTAGGAAGCTGAGGCCAAGTATTGGCAATTACCCTATTCTTTTCTTGGCAGAATTCTATGAGCCTTTCTCCTCTACAGTTTTTAGTTCCTAGTCCGAACTGTCCAACTATATTTTTAACTGTACCTACTCCAACTGTACCTACTATATCATATAGACCACTTGATTCGATCAATGCCTCAGTAAATAACTTTCAACTAGACAATCAAAGAGGAGCCTCCCATTATTATTTTTTTCACGAAAATCACGTTGAAAATCACACCTACCTATACTTCTAAAATTAAATATTTAAAAAAATATAATGTCCTTTTAGGTATTGCATTTTTTTGGTCATCAGTATATAATGAAAAAGCATGTAAAATGCATAAGAGGAAACTGTTTATAATAAATATTCTGAAATTATTTCGTCAAAGAAATGAAATCGTTTTCTTTCTACACTCTGTAAACATGTAATATAACCGCGTACATCACGATTGCGTGACAAGCTCGATAAAGTCAATCGCAAGAACGACGAAATAAACGGAGCAATCCAAGTGGCATATATTCCGTAACAATCAGATGCTTCTTTCGATGATCGCGTAGTTCCTCCGGACAGGAAGTATCAATTACAATTAAACCTCCTGCACAATAAATCATGTAATAAATACAGAAGAGAGCAGGCACTGGAAATAAAACAAACAGCCGTCAATTGGAATGGCGCCTGTCCTATTGTCAAACAGTGCTATTTTATTAGTGACGTCATCTTTTTCGTCTGTAGTAAAACAAAGTCATTATCTTGTTGTATGTCTCGGTTGAGATTTCAATATACTTTTTGTAAGTTTCTCATGCCAATTCAGGAGATTAAACGAGACTAAGGCACGATTAATCAAAATTGTGAATTATATTAATTTGTCTTAATAAACAAATTATGCATTGTAATCTTTTTTTAAATCTAAAAGCTAGCAATGAAAAAGTATCGTATAATTAGAAAATACCATAATGAAGCTTTTTTTAAAAGAACCCTTTCGTTTCCAGATATATCTGCAACTTGTGTTTGTCTCTTATTACGTTTGTTGGGGGAATATATAGATGGGTCAATCCATACGAAGTGGTCCAATATAAATTAAGTTGGTTGCTTGACTATTTTTAATATTTTTTATTTTTCTACCTTTTATACTTCAGTCATAGGGCATTTTTGTTTCATCGTGTCGATCAATTTCACGGAAAACATGGCTTCACTCTTTAGCCAATATTTTCACTTAGGTTTGTCCTAAAACAATAAATCAAAAACCAAACTGTTTGGAAAAGTATGCTCCAAAAAAATTCTTGATAGCATTATTTAATTACAAGCTACTCTTAATGCCTTAATTTAACATCAAAGTTTGAAAAGATAAACTGATAAAATTCCGTTTTCAGCATTTTTTTAACAACATAAGGGAAGCTGATAATGGTTTATAATTTTTTCTGGAAAAGACGTACATACATACTGTAAATGAAAAAAGTTTGAGCTTTGAGACTTAAGTCAATTTTTTCAAAAAAAATTTCAAAAATGTAATTTTTTGAAAAAATTCAAAGTTTGAGCCCTTATATCCCTCCCCAAAAATTTGAAATTTGTCTGAATGTTAGTTCCTAATGAGTAGAATAAGGGGTAAAAATTTGAAGTTGTAGACTTAAAGCATATAGCAGTGACAGTCCTGAGAAAATGGCAAAAAATCACTAATTTGAGCGTTTGCGGTAGAGTAATTAAAATTCAAATAAACTGTCTAATGAAATAAAAATTAATGTATTTTCACCAAATTTCACAATGGATACAAATTTATACTACATTATGGAAATATTAACCTTCATTTAGAATTTTGACAGTTCAGAAGTTGGGATATTTCATCGCATAAATCTTGAGATATGTTATGATTACGTCCAGTTGCTATTTTTAGTTTTGAGGGTGCGATTTTCTTTAAGATTTTATGAAAAGGCAACCAAGCTTTATCATGAGCACTGTTCTGGGTCCAGAAGGTTCAAAAAAGTGCACATAGAAGTCATGATGTTCAATGCTGACAGTTTTTATTACCCCTAGCCACCACGTTCCATCATACACACAGGTTATTACATCATGTTCACTTAGGGAAATGGAGATAGCACTTTTTGTGAAAATTCTAAATATTTAGTTGCCTGGGATGTTTTAAAACATTTCACTTTATTTTCTGAGATTGGTACGATTCGATGAAAAGAACGCGTGCCAGGAATTTTCAAACAAGTTTTAAATCTCTCTTCAAGTTGTGATTCATGCTGTAGGATTTCTTCACTTTCAACATAATAATACTGAATACCTTTTAAATTCTGTAAACAGAAATCAAACATATCTTTTGCAGTTAAAATTTGATTCTCACAAGTTGATGGTAAACTGGTTTTAGTAGTAGTAAACATTTTTCCCGTGGTCTGTTGCAAAAAAGTGCCATTCCGCCTGTAGACCAAAATCTTGCTCATGACAGATATTCAGGAATTTTTTTTATTTTTGTATTGGCTACTGGCACCATCAGTAAAATAGATTACTCTTTTAACATCTGGAGCAATAGCTTTAAAGTCTTCAATGAAATATTTCTGAAAACTGAACCACGGTAGTGATATGTTGTTGATAGTTACTTATGATGCATAGAAGATATTTTTGTTTGTGGACTGGCTTTTCTTCGATGCGCACAGACACACAACTTTTTTTCCAGGGCAAATCCTGCTGTTTTCTTCTAAATGAGGGTTAATATTTCTATAATGTAGTATAAATTTGTATTTATTGTGAAATTTGATGAAAATACATTAATTTTTAATTCATTAGACAGTTTATTTGAATTTTAATTACATTAGCGCGAACGCTCAAATCAATGATTTTTTGCCACTTTCTCAGGTCTGTAACTCCTATATGCCTTAAGTCTACAACTTCAAATTTTTACCCCTTATTACCTCCCAGGAAATTAACCAGAGACAGCTTCAGAATTAAACAGCTCGAAAGATCTCCAAGAAGTAGAAGAAGAAGGGGAGAAAGGTTGAAGGTTAACACTTCACCATCAGCAGAAAGTTTTGGCATAAAAAGGCGTAGGAAAGTGTTACCATCATTTCTTGTGGTAATGTTCTTGATACAGCAATCCCTCCAATGGTGCTTTTTAAGGGTAAACGTAGTAAGCCAGAATGGGTTGACTTATTACCTCCAAGTGCTGTTGTTCAAATGACTGCAAAAGGCAGCATGAATATTGAAACTTTTTTAGTTTCGCTTCAAGACTTTGCAAAATTGAAGACTTCTGTTCCGTGTATTATCATATTTGATGGTGCAAGATGTCACTTGCATCACACTATTGTAGAAACTGCCGAAAGATACAGAATCACTTTATACTGTTTACCTAGTAGTACTACTCACGAGCTCCAACCAATGGACAAAGCTGTATTTAGAGCTTTTGAATTTTGCTGTGATGATGAAGTTATAAAATATTATTCTATCCATAGGGATCATGTTATTACTAAACAGACATTTGGGACAATTTTTTCTAATGTTTGGGACAAAACAATGACACCATCTAATATAAAATAGGAGTTTTCTTCTAGAGGAATTTATCCATTCAGCCAAGAAACTATCCCAGAAATAGCGTTTACTCCTAATACTGTCACGTACCAATATCAGGAAGATAAAGAGAATGTGCCATTTTCAGAAACTAACGTCGGTAATAAAGCAGATGATTGTATCCCGTCAACTTCAGGTATGCATCAAAAGACTACCATTTTCTTTCTACTTTGGGATTAAAATCGAAAAATAGCTCAAAAGAAGTATGTCGGACACTGATAATAGCAACTCTTGTCGTCTCTCCACTTCGAGTATTCAACCGATAATACAAATAGGTAATTAAATTATTAAATAATTTAATTAAATTATTTAATTTCTTCTTCTTCGCGTGCCACATCAGATTTATCCGACATTGGCGATCACCATTGCGAAGGCTTCTCGATCTTCTGCAATATGAAATAATTGTCTTGCATTTGATATCTGAGTCCATTCACGAATGTTTTTTAACAAAGAAACTTGTTTTCTTCCTACACCTCTACGGCCCTCTATTTTGCTTTTAAGGATCAGTTGTAAAATTTTATATCGACTTTCCCTTACTATATGTCCCAGATAAGACATTTTTCGATGTTTAACAGTCTTTAGCAGTTCTCTGTCTTTGTTGACGCTCCTTAGTACTTCTTCATTAGTTTTTCTTGCTGTCCAAGGTATTTTCAGTATTCGTCTATGAACCCACATTTCCAATGCTTCAATTTTATTCATGATCGATACTTTTAGCGTCCACACTTCTGCACTATACAAAAGTACAGACCAAACATAGCACTTAACCATTCTTTGCCTTAGTTCTAAACTAAGATGGTTATTGCAAAGAAATAACTTCATTTTCATAAAAGTAGTTTTAGGCATTGCTATTCTACGTCTTATTTCTATGTCTGGATCTAGTTGGTCCGTTATCACAGTTCCCAAATATGTCATTTTGTGAACTCTCTCAACTTGGACTCCGTTCAATTGAAGCTTTGCATCGAGATGTGGGTCACGACTAAACACCAAAAATTTGGTTTTGTTTAAGTTTATTTTAATGCCCATTTCCTCTCCTACCTCGTGAATACGATCAAGCAGAATTTGAAGACCTTTAATATTATCTGATAGAATTACTGTATCGTCTGCATATCTAATCACATTAAGTAGTTCCCCGTAGATTTTTATTCCATATGGTTATCTCTCAAGTGCCTTTTTAAATAACTGGTCCGAGTAAACATTGAACAATGTTGGTGACAAAATGCAACCTTGTCTGACTCCTCGTTGTATGGGGATTTCATCGGTGTAGTTATCTCCAATTTTTACGATAGCAGTTTGATTCCAGTACAAATTTTTAATGACACGAATATAATTGTCATCTATTCCGATATTTTTCAGTATTTGGATTAATTTTACATGCTGTACTTTATCGAATGCCTTTTCGAATCACTCCGGTGTTATATATTGAATTAAAAAGTCTTACTACTACTTTTATGTTATCATTCTCTATTAGTTTCAGCAACTCAGTTGGTGTATCATCTGGACCACAATCTTTTCTAATTTTAACATTATTTATAGCATGTTCTACTTCGCATTTCATAATTTCTGGGCCGTCAGTACAGTTTTGGTAGATTTCGGCAATAATATTCCTGTCATCTTCAAACAACTCTGATGTTCATTCTTTTCTTATTTCTTGCTCATTTACAATAATTTTGTTATTAGTGTCAACAAGTACAGAGGGAACTCGTTTTTTAAATATATTACTCATATCTTTCAGTTTTTTTGTGCACATTGAATAAGTCGTGTTTAGATATTACATCCTCCATTTTGTCGTACCTTTCTCTCATCCATTTTTCTTTGGCTAATTTGATCTCCTTTTTTATACTTCTCTTATTTAATTTACTGTTTGTATTTTGAGAACGATTTCCGAAGTGGAAATTGAAACGCCAATAAACGTATTTTAACCTTTAATTGTGGCTTATTCCCAGTTAAATATTAATTAATGTAATTGCGTAAATGTCGTTTAGCGAACAGGCAATGAACTTCTTATATTCTTATTTTCTAAATGAATTTATTTTAAAGAATCCATCGTTACTGAACGACTATGTACGTCCTACGTCGATAGCAATTCCAGTATTTTAGTTCTCGTAACCAGACTTCGGTAATCTAGTAAACTGTAGCCAGATTCGACCAGCTGAGCTCGTCTCGTTTTGAGCCGGTCTCAGGTGGCGGAAGTAGGAGCTTTTATCCGAAGTGCAATCCGCAGTCCGATGCAAGTCCACTTTTACCAAATCACCGACCGAGTTTTAATCTTTTCTCTCAGACGGTAATTTGATTTGCTGCCTCTTCGTCTCCCTCTACCGCCTGCACTGATGGCGTCCTAGTATCTTACGATGTACAAATTTGCCGATCTCGTACGTGGATCCCATCAACGATAACGATATTATATCATAAAGTAGAGGCAATAGTTTGAAGTGACTGTTGAATAGTATGAAGATATTGTTATGGCTATGGTTTTTAATATATAATACCGGGTGTCTACGAATTCTTTTAACCAAAAAAGATTTCTATCACTTAACGACGAATTCAAGAAATAATCGTAACAATTAGCGTACTTAAACAGTTTCTTTAATTAATAAGTTCGGATCATCACTAATAAAACAATTTTTATTCGATATCTTTAATATTTCTTACTTCGTTTTTACAATTTGTAATTTTACTCGAGGAGGTTTGTTGGTTCTATGAGCAAATCGTTTTCTTTTGGCAAGTTGCTGGCCTTACCTCCTTCACCTTTGAGGAATAGAGAACCAGTATTATGATTTCACTGTTTAACAAAGGCTTAAAAAACGTAAAAAACAACCTTAGCAATTAGATTAATAATAGATTAACATTGACATTAAAATCGTAGCTTAATTACAAGTTTCTTCAATAGAGCGTTACGAATAATCCTTTGTATATTTTGGCCTAATCTAATCTCGAATAAAAATTGATGAAATCAAACCAACCAAGAAAATATCAACTTAAAGCAAATAAGACAAGAAAATGGAGATGGCTGGGTCACAAACTCTGTAGACTCCAGATGATATTGTCAAGACAGCGCTGGATTGGAATATTAAGGCATTAGGAAAGTGGGCAGACCTAAAAAAACGAGGAAACGAACAGTACTGCCCAGAAATCCCCACGTTGGGCACCAATGTGTAACAAGATAATAAACAATGTATTCTCGAGGAGTCACTAACTACATATATCATTGGGTGCTACTTGCTTAACAATAAAATGATACTTCAGTCATGTAACTATAAAACAATACTTTAGATGGCAATTTTATAGCTAAGGCTTCGACCTAGGGATGTCCTATCTTAAATGCAAATCTAAACAATGAGTTTAGCAGGGAAAATAGAAGATTGCAGTAACTAATCATATTACAAAGCTGTAAAAAAAAGTATGAAAAAATAATACTGTATGTCATACTTTTTATCATATTAACGAGCTGGTCAAGTTTATCTTCATCTCCTTCCTCTTTTACAGTAGTAACTTTACTGTACCCGCCAGAGGCCTGCGTAGCTGACTCGTATTCGAGGGCGGCGGATAAGACATCAACCAGCGTCTTGTGACGAGCTAATCGCAGTGTTCTCTGCATTTCATGATCACAATCTAATAATTCATGCTGGTATAAAATAGTTAGTAATTAAACAAAACTCACAAGAAGAAAATTAAATTAATGACTAAGAACATAAAATAAAATTCAATTACAGTAAGTGTTCAAAATGCCCTCCGTTTTCGCGAATACAAAAGTCTATTCTTTTTTCTAAAGATTCCATTAACCTTCTAAACGGTAGGGGATCAGCTATGATGTCATTAAATTGACGTTGAATTTTTTCTTCCAATTCTTGGCGTGAATTTACCTCTGTAGCATAGATTTTTTCCTTAATATACGACCAAACTGCGTAGTCCAAAGGGTTAAAATCGCATGACCGAGGCCAATGAATCGGAGCTTCTGATCCATCGATTCGGAAAATGATTACTCAACCAATTACGACAACTTCTATCAAAGTGTGGTGGAGCTCCATCGTGCATAAAAAATAAAGATCTTCGCTCGTTTAGCGTTAAATTTTCTAATATCTCGAATAAGGAATTGTTTAAAAACAATTTTACAAATGTCCAATAAAACAATTAATTTAAAACAAACATTTAAATTTCCAGGTAGAATATGATAACCTATTAATTTGTTACCTAAGATTGCTGCCCAAACATTAACTTTAAATGAGTGTTGGTAATGTAATACCATTTTGACTCATGGATTCTCATCACACCAGTAGTGTACATTATGGAAGTTAAACATACCTTGTCGCGTAAAGGTGACCTCGTCCGTGAAAAGAATGCATTTTAAAAAATTTGGATTGTGGGCTATCCTTTGTTGCAATGTTTCACAAAAATCCACTCTAACTGGTAGACCATCTGGCAGGAGCTCTTGGACTGGTATGAAATCAAAAGGATGTAATTGCTGTTCTTTCAGTATCCACCAAGTACTTGAAGAAGAAGTATTTTATATAATAATTATTCGAGATAATTATTATATATTCCAAATTTAATAAGGGAGAATTAATACAGAAAGTATACATTTAGGTTACACAAAGAAATTGACCTAGTTAGTGCATTGTTTGTTAATTGTTTAAACGTAGAAAAAGCACGTCAAACAGAAACTATTGTTGTAAAAATAACAATACTCGTGACCCAAATAACGCCTAGGACTACAACTCAGCGAAAACACGACCTTGGTATTAGAACCGGCGTTGAAAGTACGAGCACAATAAAACAAAAAAAAACGACGGTAGCCAGGCAGTCAGTAATAGTGAGTCAGTCAGTGATAGCTAGGTACCGTGACTGCCCGCTCAGGCAGTGATCGCCGACTCCGGGTCGGACGCGATAGCGTCCAGTACGCGATCAGTAATAGGCAGGCGGTATGTCTTCGGGGAGCGCTTAACACGCGACATAGTATCTCGTGTAGTCAGGTTAGTGGTGGTAACTCGTAAGTTCGTAACAACGGAGGAGTCCCCTCAACTGACCGAACTCCAGAGGACCGAAGACGTGTCGTTGTTGAAAGTCTAATTACACATAAGGTAACAGATTTCTATATACTAACCTGAGCAATTATAATAGTACAACTGTACGTTCTTCACTCTCTTGCTTCTCGTCTCCCGGCGCGCCGAATGACTTATTAACGATTGTATTTGTAAACTACAGGGTACATTCAATATATTGTAGACTCTAATTTGGTTTTAATATTCCTTTCGGCCGATTCAGACAGAGACTAGGAGAGTACAGGATTCTGCTTATGCATATCTCCGGCTTCAAAAGTAAGCCCATAACCATTCAGCTCTTTACAGGACCTGAGACCTAGGAGTCCTTACCCCTATCCCGAAAATCCCTTATCTTCTCGTAAATCCACGAAGACGAACCAGTCAGTTCGGACCAGTGGGGCCAGTAAGCCTTGCAGCCGCTCGCAGGGTTAGCATCCTTTGAGGGTCTATAAAGTATTTCAGTGGTGACAGCGGAGACGCCTCCTTGTATTACATCTGGTGACAGCCAGAAAGTGTGTGTATTACACTATATATGGTATTGAATAGATCCAAAAGAAGATCAATAGATTCAGTATTCACAATTTTAAGTAATTCGATAGGAACTTCATCAGGCCCGGGGATTTACCAACTTTAGCTTGTTTCATTGCATATTCAATTCCTTCTCGTATAATGTCAGGCCCAGTATCATCCTTAAATTCTTTTGGTGCTTCTGTTCTCTCTTTGTCTTCAAAAAGTTGTGCTATATATTGTGTCGATCTCTGCATTTTTTGGTTTATATCTGTTATAAGTGCACCCCTTTCATCTCTTAGTTGCTTCGTTTGAAGTGTTTTTCTCATTCCTGTTAATTCTCTAATTCTTTTATGCATGTTAAAAAGTCATATTTTTTCTCAATTTCTAGCAATTCTAAGGATTCTCTATTATCAGTTGACAAAATGTGTTGTGTTGACAAAATATATTGGTAAATGCTGGAAAATCTAAATGCATGGCAATAAACAAAAATGCACTTTTAAGAGTACAGCTACAAGTAGATAATGCTAAAATCTCGAGAAAGTGAAAACATTCCAATACTTAACAACGATAGTGTGAACGATAGATTAATGGGATCCTCAACAAAAAATAATCAAATTCTGTGCCGAACAAGCAAGATAAGCTTTTATTAACTTTAAACCGCTACTATGTAACCGCAATCTTTCCTTCAATTTCCGCTACAGGATGGTTAAATGCTATGTATGGTCCATATATACGGCATGGAGATATGAACGTTAAAAATATCTTTCATTAACAAGTTGGAGGCCTTCGAACTATGGACCTTGCAAAGAATGTTTGACATAACATAAATAGATAGGGTGAGAAAGGAGGGAGTCTTAAAAAGGACAACTAGTGAGAAGTAATTACTCAACTTGATCAAGGTACGAAAAAATTGATGTCCATATCCTGTCCATATCATGAGCGGAGAAAAATACGCAATCCCTCAAATAATTATACAAGGAAAGATTGAGGGCCATCGTGGAGTAGGTCGCAAAGAAATGTCGTAGCTACGGAATATAATGAACTGGACAGTCATAAATAACACTGGCGACTTTTACATGCTTCAAAAGACAGACATGTGGCCTTAAGATAATTCGCTACCTCACTGTAATAAGAAGTATATGGGCTACTTTTATTGGAATTTAGTTATTTATTGAGATTTATTTTTAAGCTTTGTTTATTTTTGGTTGTCGTTAATCATTAATTTAACGTGTATTTCTTGAAGTGATACGTAAAAGAAAGCAATGCAAGCGTAATTTTTTATTAACGAGCGAAACGTTTGTTAAAATAAGTACGACCACAAAGAAAAACATTAGAACAAATCCAAAGAAAAATTGCGAAATCTTGGTGCCGAGGTTGAGTCGTTATAACGGTGTGAACGGGCCAGATGGTCCCTTTCTAGGGTTTAGGAGCGTCCCGTCTTCAAGCTATACAAACTCTCAGACGTTCTCCTACAGATTTATTGTCGTTTCTCCATTACTACCCTTAGAGGGCATTATTATTGTTTCGCCAAGATTACAATTCCAGTTACGACGGGTATAAAGAAACACAGATTCTCTATGTTTAAAGGAAGGTTTATTTTCAAGAGGTTATTTATATGGTCTCCTTAAACACAATGTCGTACCTATAAATTTTACTTGAAACGTGAACCAGGGTTGTTCTCAAGGTTTTAGTATTAGGGGACGAATTTTTCTTGAAACTTGTCGAAACATTTTATTCGCTTAGTTTTTAACTCTTTCTGGTTTTTTACAAACTCTGCGAATAAAAATAAGAAGTGCACATGGTACTAAGCAAGTAAGGGCACTTATTGACACTTGATCGCATAGGACATATACAGAGTCGCCCAAAAGTCTGGAAACGGCTAATTATCTCGTAAAATGCTAATCATAATTGTACAAAGTTTGAGGTACACCTATTTTGGGATACGGAGATCCCATATTTGATATTTACAATGTTGCCAGATTTGCCGTTTTTCTTATATTATTAGTAACTTTGGTTTTTCAAATACATCACCCTGTATATTCAGTCATTATTGGAATCTACTATTCAATACGAGTTCAACTATATGTAACACTTATGATTTTATGTAATCTGAAAGGTCATAAATACATAAAACCGAAGTCTGGCAACGCCTAAATTGTTTCAATAAATTTTTTAATACTAACTATTTTCAACTATATTAAAACGTAACAATTGATAGTTTAGAACATTTTTTAACATAGTAGTTACGTTATTAAGTGTTCAAAATGTGATCAATTTGTGAGTTGACAGCACCCAAATCGATGGTAGAAGGCGTCTACCACATTTCTCCATGATTGTCTAGAAATTATTCGAAATTTATTGATAATTCGTTGCCTTAGCTCAGCAAGACTTGCTGGTTAAGTTTTGTAAACTGAATTTTTCAATTCAATGATGCCATTCAATTCTACCTTGTCTACCAATTTATCGTCCAGGAAATATCTCATCTAAATATCGCCGAACATTTACACCAACTATCTGACGTTAAATTTCTTTCGACAAAAAATGACCCAATTGAATAAGTAACTACTATATCTGACCATACATTTAATTTTTGTGGTCTTTGAGTATGGTTTCTGGTATTCTGTTAACGAAATTTTAATAATTTTCAATTTTATCCATCATTACCTCAGTAAACTCTAATCTACGACCAAAGTCATCTTCACTTAATTCTTGCAATAAGTTAATTTTGTATGATTTAAATTTATTTTTACGTAATAAACGTAAGACTGAAGAATGACCTACATCATGTACTTGTGCAACCCTGCCTGGGGATGTATGTGGATCTTCAACAAAACTTTGATTATATCTGAAGTTTTGTTGTCATTGATAACTCGTTTCGGTCAACCTGATCGGTATCTATCTTTTACTTCTCCAGATTCCTCAAATCGCCTTACAGTTTTTTGTACCGTCGTCTTATGAATAGGAGAACGGTTTAGAGAACGGCATTTTAGAGAATCAATTTAAATTGCAGAACTTTTTGAACCACAACTATTGTCAATTTTAGTTCATAATTTAAATGGTGAACAAATGTCAAAATCACGGCATTCTCCATTTAAATATTTAAATTTATTAAAATCTACATATTTTGCACTGTTTTATGTACTTAAGATCTTTCAGACTACATAAAATCAAGTGAACATATGGTTGAACTCGTGTGAAATTCACACTGAATGCGTGAAAACCATACTCAAAGACCACAAAAATTAAATGTATGATCAGTTATAGTAGGTACTTATTTAATTGGGTCATTTTTTATCGAAAGAAATTTAACGTCAGATAGTTGGTGTAAATGTTCGGAGTTATTTAGATGAGATATTTCCCGGACGATAAATTGGTAGACAAGGTAGAATTGAATGGCCTCCACGTTCACCCGATCTCAATCCTAAAGATTATTTTTATTAGAGATACTTGAAAAATTCAGAATAATTTCTAGAGAATCATGGAGAAATCTGGTAGACGCATTCTACCATCGATTAGAGTGCTGTCAACTCACAAATGGAGCACACATTGAATACTTAATAACGTAACTATTATGTTAAAAAATATTCTAAACTATCAATTGTTACGTTTGAATGTATTTGAAAATAGTTAGTATTAAAAAATGTATTGAAACAGTTTAGACGTTGCCAGACTTCTGTTTTATGTATTTAAGACCTTACAGACTACATAAAATCATAAGTGCTACATATGGTTGAACTCGTATTTAATAGAAGATTCCAATAATGACTGAAGATACAGGGTGATGCATTTGAAATACCAAAGTTACCAGTAATATAAGAGAAACTGAAAATCTGGCAACATTGCAAATACCAAATATGGAATCTCCGTATCCCAAAATATGCGTATCTCAAATTTTGTATAATTATGTCTAGTAATTTACGAAATAATTAGCCGTTTCCAGACTTTTGGGCCACTCTGTATTTTATAAAGTAGCGTCCAAGAAATGGGTTTTTCTATTAAATAAACGGAAAACATTGTACATGAATTATTTGGTGGTAGAAGCACTTCTGAACAACGACATAAACTGTACGAGGTAACTGCGTGTGAAGGAACCTACGCTTGTTCATTTGATGCCTTAAATCAACCAAAAATTTGTATGTCTCTTCTATTTATGACGGAACTTGGATTGAGGAACTCAGTGACATGAATATTTCATTCAGCGATGTCGGAAAGACAGCACCAACTGAGATTTTGTTTGGAGCTAATATTGTGGGCAAATTGTATACAGGGAGAAAATATAAGTTACAGTGTGATCTTGTAGCAGTTGAAACTTTGTTAGGTTGGACTCTTATGGGCAAAGTGCCGGCAGTTGCTTCTAATTTTAGCACAAATATGATTACATTTTCGTTGTTTGTTGATAATTCTTCTGTAGCGAAACTCTAAGAGCTTGAAGTTATTGGGATAACCGACCCTGTAGAAAAAATGAGAGAATACGAGAGGTGGCGGCCGAAGAGGCTAAGAATTTTTTCTATGAGACCGTACGATGTGACAGCGAAGGCAGGTATAAAGTTATGTTACCTTGGTTGAACGAGCATCCTTTAATTTCAGATAATTTTTTTAGATAATTTAGTTGTCGCTAGGAGAAGGTTAAATAATACTTTAAATAAGTTGAAAAGGGCTAATTTGTTGGAATCGTTTAACTTTATATTTAATGAGTGGTTGAACGAGGGTGTGATTTTTTTTTATTGGGTTAATGCCTCGACAACTATGATCATTGGCATCGTACAGTCAGGTACAGTTGCGGTCACGGAATAGTTTACACCTTACTTTTTATATTGTAATACTGTAAAATTGCAGTGTCGTACGGATTTGATAAATGTCAAAGTCAAAAAATTTCAAAACGTCAATGCTTTCGCGAGTGTTCAACAATAAAATAAAAGTATAATAAACTCTTCCAAAATGGTTAGAATACATTTAAATTATGCGCAAAAAGCAAGAGCAATTGCCAAACTCGAAGAAGGTTGGTCACTAAGGCAAGTTGCTGCTGATTTGAACGTGAGTCATATGTGCATATGGAAGATTAAACAAAGATGGGATAATTTTCACTCTATAGCACGGTTGGGCGGTTCAGGAGGGCAGAAGATTTCCACAGATCAACAGGATGAGATGTTAGTAGATTATTTGAGAGAATCTCCTTTTGCCACAGCTCAAAAGGCAAGAGAAGAGGCAGCGTTTCCAGGCAGTATTCGCACTGCACGTCGAAGAATTAAAGCAAGTGGACTGCTAAATTGTGTAGCTGCACGGAAACCTTTTTTGACTGAGGATCACAAGAGGAGACGAGTTGAATTTTGTAATGAATTTATAAACCGCGATGAGAATTTTTGGTCTAGGGTTGTATTTTCCGATGAAAAAGTATTTCAGTCGTATAATAATGGTCGAATAAGAGTTTATAGGCCGAGAAATCATAGGTATGATGAACAGTATACGCATCATTTAAGAAATAGTGGAGGATTCTCTGTCAACGTATGGGGATGGATAAGTGCCGAAGGCCCGGGCGTTTGTTATCATGTAGAGGAGAAGTTAACAGGATTATATTACAAACATATTATAGAGCACACAATGTTGCCATCGGTGATCCAGAGATTCCCCAACAACGACTTTATCTTCCAACATGACAATTGCCCGGTGCATACGAGTAGAATTGTTCGAGAATGGCTAGAAGAAACTGATGTTAATGTTCTTCCGTGGCCTTCCCGTAGTGCAGACTTTAACCCCGTCGAAAATGTGTGGGCAGAGTTAACAAAGAAACTAAATGAAAGAAACCTTAGACCACGGAATAGAATTGAATTATGGGAAGCAATTGAGCAGGCATGGGAAGAGCTTGTTAACTATAACATGAGGGGATTGGTGCTATCTATGAACAGAAGACTGCAAAATTGTATTGACAAGAATGGGGCTTCCACCAAATATTAATTATTATTTATCATTGTTTATCGTTATTTAATATAAAATAGATTTAAAATAAAATGCATATTAAAAAAAAAAGACTTCTTTATTTTCGTTATTAAGATCATAATCCATTTTATTCAAAAAACTGTTTTCTATATTTTTCATTTTGTAAAATATTTTGATATTTTAATTTTAATCTACCTATTCTAGCTAGTACACCACTGGCAACGTCACTTTGACGTAAAAGGTGCGCTTAAACGAAGTAAAAATTTAAAAAATGGGCTCCTAGATACGTGAACCTGTAAACTATTCCGTGACCGCAACTGTACCTAGTGTAGTGTGTGTGTGTGTTTGTGTGTGTAGAGTAATTGTCTTGATACTTAGCAAAGTCGACGTCATTGTCTTTGCTAAGAGACGCTAATTGTATCCGAACGTCTGCGGTCCCTCTGGTGAATACCGAAGGGGGTGTGATTGAAATAGTGAATAATCCCGAAAAGAAATATTGTGTGCATTATTTACCTCACTGGTCCGTTATTAAAAATAATAGTGAAATCACAAAAATTAAACCAGTCTTTGACGCATCATCTCATGAACAGGGTTGTCCTTCTTTAAATCAGTGTTTGGAGGTAGGGCCTAATTTTATTAAACTTATTCCTTCTGTTCTATTACGATTCAGACAACAAAAGGTAGGAGTTGTGCCGGATATTCGAAAGGCTTTTCTTTAAATTTCTATACTTTTTTTTTGGTTGAAAAGACCGATATTTGAAGGGACTAAGGTCAGTTTGGTTTGTGGTGTTTCTATTTGGTGATATCCAAGTTGCTTTAGGGATATTCATATAATCAAAACATGTACTTCCACAATCATATCTTTGGCATCTGCCATACTAATAAGTCTGACTTCATTGTCATTAATTGGTAGCATATATTTTTTTATATTTGGGCATTCATGTTCTAAATGATTAACATTTATAAATAAATAACATTTTTTTGCACAGTTATCATATGATCTTTTAGATCTTCATAGATTTAATTAATACAATAGAAATAATAACAAAACAATGATCTTTTTTGTGAAGTTGGTTTTCTGTTTAATTGTTTCACATAGACCAAATCCACAAAGGCTAGTGAGCTGTTACACTTTTCATAATAAATTTTATCAACTCTGCTTCTTCATCTAATTCAGAATAGCATTTTCCATTTCTGCTACATTTGCCATTTTTCTAGCTAATATAAAATATTATAACCATAATTATCTAACCTCAGAATAAATTTACATTCTGAAATAATTATATTTAATGAAGAAAACGCTCAGTTCCAAAAAATGGTTTATTTGAATTTTTAACATATATAAAAACCTATCTAATGCTAACTATTTAAATACAAGTGATCTGATACATCCCATATTTCCAAATCATGTAAAATAGGAATAGTGTTATTTACAAATGTATGCTGTATTTTATTATATAATTGCTTAGAACATTTATCTTTTTCTTTACATACACAACTTGTACTTATACCATTACTTCCTCCATCTAAATGTACCTTAGTATGTCTCTTTTTACTCCCCACTTTATCTTTGATCGTCCTCATATCGTCAACCGTTGGTGTCATACAAAGACCTAAACTTGGATAAATAACAAACGCAACAATAGTGAGCACTGTTAACAAGTAAACAGGTACTGTTATTGCCCAATGTCTCTGAGGAAGAAATGTTATACCAACTGCTTTGAAATACTTCTCTGGTAAGACAGCCCAAATAACATAAACTATGAAAAATATTCTAAAGGAAAGATACATAACAAAACCATACACAGCTCTACTTGGTGTTGGTGCAGGAGTATGCTCTGGCATTGTTAATAGTAATTGTACTCGTTACTAAGTGGAGGTCCTAAAAGTTCGATAGTTTCAGATATTAGTTGCAATTTTTCGAAAAATCCAGTTACTGCCACCCGCAATTGCTTTGGCAGGGTAGCAGAGAAATGCCTAAAATAAAACAACCTGTATATTACAAAAGTAGTAACATATGACAAGCTTACGCTATTAATTTGTCCTCCTCTACCCGTAAAACCTTGGTAACACCACTTCTAGCAGGTTCTTTATCTACTCTCAATACATCATAAGCAATTTCTGCGATTCTGTGACTTTGGAATGGTACCTCAAGATCACTATAAGATAAAATTGTAAGATTAAGTTCAGTATATTAAATTTTTAATAAACTTACATTTCATAGTCATCAGTTTTATCCATTTCAGAATTTCAATAACATTAGATATGAATATCAGATAACCTATAAAGTGTTCTCTAAAACTTAACCTAATAAAATGTAAAGATAGCTGAATGCTTCAATAGAATAGGTCATATTCAGTGACACTTGAGTTTTATTTCATGCACTTTTTGTAGAAATATTTTGATTAAAAAGATTATGAAATGCAATTTTAATGTATATGATTCGAATAGTCTAAAGTTGACAAAGGAATTTATTGAAATAATATGTATACTTCATTAGTTTAGTATAAGCACAGAATAAGAAAGTATTCTGTGATACCAAAAATCCTGTCCAAAATTTAATTTGTCAAAAATAAAAAGAAGATTCATGTTTTGGCGCCATTTAGTATATAAATATTTATATCTATTTTTATGTGTAACAAAGTTTCAATTTTATAAAATAGAAAGATATATTAAAGATCAAAAAAGAGAAGTTTTAAAAATGGAATCTTCAACACCCTCCAGACGAACAGCACGAACAAAGAAACCCAGTTTAAAAGCACTAGAATCTCTTTATTCCCTTAAAATACAAAATTCAGGTATTGTGCAAGTTATAGACAGCGATGATGAATCCGAAGATGAAATAAATATAGAAAATATAGACGTAGATGTAAAGAAGCCGAAAGTGATGCATGAAAATGAGGTTGTCCATGGAGAAGATATATTTACTTTCCAAAAAAGAAAGAACAGAGAAGCACTTGCTCAAAAAGTAGCTGAAGCGTGTGATTTAAAAACTCCTAAGCATGTTCGTACAAAAACAAAAAGTAGGATAGCAAAAATGATAAAAGAGGATAGTGAAAGTGAATTTGAAGTCTCCTCTGAAGAGTCTGAGAGTAGTAGTTGCAGTAATGAAAGTGAAGACAGTTCTGGCTCAGATTCTGATGATAAAAATACAAAGGTACTTAATATTAGCAAATTACGTTATGTTGTGTCTAACTTCTTTTATTTCAGGATATTAAAAACAAAAAGATGATATTCAAGGAAGCTAATTTACAAACCACACAAACTAGGAGCAGAAACTATCATATTAAAACAGATGAGTACTTCGAAAAAACATCATCTAAGAAAATAGAAACTTCAAATAATACCCTTGAAAGATTAGAGACTCCAAGACTGCCCCAATATCAACTTCAAAAGTTATTACACAGAGTTTCTCTTTCAAATCAACACGTTGAGGCAATACAAAAATTAAGAAAAGCTAATGAAAATTATTTTACGAAATGGCTTTACTTTTTAAATGAAAATTTTAATATACTTTTATATGGATTAGGATCTAAGAGAAATATTATCAGTCAGTTTCAAAGTTCATACATAAGAAGTCAACCTGTCATTGTTGTAAATGGTTATTTTCCTAGTATTAATATTAAAAGTGTATTAGATGCAATTTTGGATCTGTTAGAGATTGAAGATATCCCTGGGAATCCTATAGAAGCTTGTGATTTAATAATAAGTGAATTCCAAAAAATTCCTGATAGCTGTCTATATATAATTATACATAATATTGAGGGTGAGACGTTAAGAAATGGAAAAACACAGAATATTCTTGCCAAATTAGCGTCTAGTAAAAATATACATTTTATAGCTTCCATAGATCACATCAATGCTCCCTTAATATGGGATCACAACAAACTCAGTAAGTTTAATTATATTTGGTGGGATGTTACATCGTTTGCAACTTATGAGGAAGAAACTTCATTTGAACAGTCTATGATGGTACAACAAAGCAGCACATTGGCTCTATCATCTCTACGGAATGTTTTTGCTTCTCTAACTTCCAATTCTAAAAGTATTTATAATCTAATAGTTACACATCAGATAGAAAATGGCAAGTCTCAGTACTACCAGGGACTAGCATTCAAGGATTTATACCAGATGTGCAGAGAAGCCTTCATAGTCAGCTCGGATTTGGCGTTGAGGGCCCAACTTACTGAATTTGTTGACCACAAGATGCTTAAAATGAAGAGATCTGTTGATGGGACTGAGTATTTGGTGATTCCATTAGCCAGTACATTGCTGCAGAAGTTTTTAGATGAAAATCAGTAAATTTTGTTTACTTTTTTATTGTATACAGTTATATAAAGCTTTATGTTTAAATTTATTTCTCTACGCTCCTCCATACCACCCTTATCAAAACCTCTGGGAAATATAGTACCAGTTTTAAGCTGTGTTTTTAACAATGGTGAAGCACAAAATACAGACTTCACATTTTTTTACCATTTATTTTCTAAATTTGTATTTTTAAAACAAAAATCACCCTAAATGTATCAAAACAAAAAATTGCAATTAATATATTATATTATAGGTAAGTTTTATACATAATAGTGAGGTTTCTTTATCGTAATTCCAAATTCTGCCAATGCTGGTGTTAGATCTTCCATAGTTAGACAATATCTTCTATCTTTCGTCCCTTGTTTGCTCTGAAAATGATTTCAAATGAAAAAATGTACATTTAATTCAAAAGTAATTACTGTTTAATGTAGTTTATGAGGAACTAACTAACCTTGGATCCACTGTGGCTTGAAGAATTAGTGGACCTCATTTTACAATGTTGAAGAGCATCATTAGCAATATCAGATATAAATTTTTGCGCTGCTATCGAGATTAGACGCACCAATCTTGGATCTTTAGGCTCTAGTCCTGAAGATCGTAAATAGTATGCAGTTACGGCGTCTGGAATCTAAAAAATAACAACTTAGAACAGGGTTTATAAAAAGAATGGCTATTTTACTTACAGTTGGGGTGTAATCTTCTAGTTGCAGAAGAAAATCACTCAGTGGTTGGCCGAGTGTTGGATTGTTGTCTTCTATCATCATTTTCTCTTCGTGGTTCATTTTATATTGATAAAAATATCGTGAAAACCAATATAATTGCACTAATGACTTGTGTTGTTGTTTTTATTGACAGATGAACAGATGTTGACATAGTGTGACGTATGTCAATTAGAAAGTTTAGTTTTACACGTCAATATGGTTAGTCAGCAGTGGCGGCTCCAATTCTAATTATTATGGGCAAAAGAACTATTGCAACCATTGAATAAATGAAAAAAAAAGTGGTGACTAATTTAATAGTAAACAAATGCTCTCAGAAAACTGCTATCCTCAAATTATCAAGGTGAAAATATGCAGGGAAACAGTATCTTAAAGAAGATGCAAGACTTGCATACCTTGAAATTGCAAAAACTTTAAGGAGCGCACCAACAACCGTTATGGAGACTCTACTGATCATCGCGCCTCTGCACGTTGTTAAAAAGGGAAAATAGAGAACGGGATATTATATAGTGCTGGAAAACTCGAACAATGCGCAAAGTAACTATTATATCATTACGTAGTGACATTATAATTAAATTAGGTGCCACCAGTATAACAGTAGTGTACTTAAAATCTCTTGTTGCCTCATTTGACTCTCAATTTCTGCAATGGCGAAATCCATTGTTTAATTACTAATGCCGATGCTATAAAATAAGTCTTTAGAATATTACTAACACTCTATTGTTAATTCTCACGTGATTTAGCAATTACTTATCGATTTAATAAGTATTTTGGTCGGTATATACGCCGTTGCCTTTTGCAAAAGCTTGTATGGCAACCTCTTTGCTTTACATGACATGCTTTTTTAAGACATTCACAAGGGGGCTGCTACCATGCATCCTAATCCTAGAAGCGCTCATGATCATAATAGCAAAGAATATAGACGCATATGCGTCCTTGTCGCTTGTCGCTCATGATATAAGGATACCAGATATGATATTGCCACGCACTAAACTCGTACACTCACGCGCATGACGTCACCTTGTGCTAAATTTTCAAAATGTATTCATGCTTGCGGATGAAACGAACTGTTGAAATTCTAATATAATTTACTAGATGTTTTATTTACTACGTGAATTTAAGCTTAAGTATTTAAATTAGTATATTGTAAAAAATAACAATTTTCCCATAAGAGTATAATTTGATGGAGGGAGCCATGGCCGAATGCCACAAATTGCAAACTATGGAATGTGATTTTCATACAATATATATTTTATATATAGTAGTTAGGTATTATTGACTGACACGTTAGGTAAACTATTTCTTTTGAGGTTGTAGTCATTAATAGGGCAGAATAAGTAAAACTCTTTGTTCTTTTATTTAGCTTTCACAAAAATTTATTAGCTTTTTCAAGATATGCTAAAATATGGTTATAATTATTTAATCTCCTACCTACATATATATTTTTCTTTTGAGGTTGCAGTCATTAATAGGGCAGGATAAGTAAAACTCTTTGTTCTTTTAGTTAGCTTTCACAAAATTTATTCGCTTCTTCATGATATGCTAAAATATGGTTATAATTATTTAATCTCCCAACTATATATATATATATATATATATATATATATATATATATATATATATATATATATTAATATGTAAATATATTAATAAAGTATTCTTAAACTAGTGAATTCAGAGGTTAATCGGTCGTTCAGGTTGGCAAAATAAAAAACAGAAGTCAACTGCTTCATAAGTTTATAGAAGACATTTCGCTTTATACTTCTAAAGCTTCATCAGTTCTAACTCAATATGTAGTATTAAAGATGTTATTATATATGTACTTAAGTTTACTCATTATTTAGAACTAACTTAAAAAAAACAGAAACAAAGGACACAAAAACTTTGCAAAAAATAATATCATTCGCAGAAACGAAGATTTAACAAAATTTTAAATGTACATTTGGCTTCATTTTGAGATGGTTCTCCAATGAAGACAAACAAAACACTCACCAGTGTTTTGTTTGTCTTCATTGGAGAACCATCTCCAAATGGAGCCAAATGTACGAAACGTCTTCTATAAACTTATAAAGTAGTTGACTTCTGTTTTATACTTTGCCAGCCTGAATGACCGATTCATCACTTCAATCACTTTCAACAAAGTGCTTAGAGCAAATACAAGCAAATCTAACATTAAAATTATCCTGGCGTTTACACAAATGTTTCCAAACTTCTTGCATTTGCTTGTCTTTTGGAAAGCTATAAAATGCTGTACCGGGTACAAAACTCTTGCACATATTGTCAATGGCTCAACCACACAGTGCACACCTCATATCGGGAAAAATTTAAAGCCTTGTAACACTTTTAAAATATTATTTTATTAAATATTGGCTATGAACCGTAAATGTACATAAACGTCAAAACACAATATGGCGAAATTTAGCACAAGTTGACGTCACAAAAGTCATGCATAAGCCACGCCCACATGCGCGGTATCTTATCTGTTTGTATTTGTATCATGCTTGTCGCTATAATCAGCTATAATTATTTATTTTGATATGAAGTTCGTCCGTGACCTTTTCTTTAAATCACTTTAAATTTATCAATACTGGCAACTCTTTTTTTACATGACATGCTTTTTCAGGACTTTTACAAGGGGAGCTGCTACTATGCATCCTAATCCTAGAACCGCTCATGATCATGATAGCAAAAAATATAGACGCATATGTGTCCTTGTATCAGCTGTCGCAATTATTTGTTTTGATATGAAGTTCGTCCGTGACCTTTTCTTTAAATTTATCAATACTCACTCATTGTTTTTCTTTCATAAAAAAACAATCCAAGGTTATTGGAAACAATAAAAGGGAGACATACCTACTATGAAAAGTTTTTTACGCTGATTTGTATAAACGTTCACATTCTCCCCAAACATAATGAAAAATGTATTCTTTATTCTACTTTTTAGTGTGGTATACACACTAACTTATGGTTATAAGCCTGTTATTTTATTACATGGAGTTATGACTGGTGCGGAAAGCATGGAGCTAATTAAGAAACGAATAGAAGAGGTAATATATTTTAAAAATCATTACCAAATTCATACAGCTGATGTGATTTTGTAGAAACATCCAGGCACTATTGTGTATAATATTCAACAATTTGAAGGATGGTATAGTTTGGAAAATATGTGGTATCAAGTTCAACAAGTCTCTCAAACTATAACAAATATCACGATGAAATATCCAGAAGGTGTCAACTTTATAGGTAAATATTTTACACAATACGTAGCTATTATGTGACTCTGTAATACCATTTTCAGGTTATTCTCAAGGTGCTCTTCTTGGTAGAACTATTCTTCAAGCTAATCCAAATCACACAGTTCATCGATACATATCATTAAGTGGTCCTCAAGCTGGACAATATGGAAGTAAGAAATAAAATATTTACATTACAAGAAAGAATTCTTACACATTGATTTTTTTAGCACAGTTTCTTCATTTATATTTCCCAGGATTAGCTTTAGAAACAGCTTTTGAGTTATTTTATTCTAGAGTTGGACAACATACTTCTGTAGGAAATTATTGGAATGATCCTTATCATAAAAAGTTGTACATGAAGTACTCTCAATATTTGCCATACATAAATAATGAAATTGAAAATGTTAAAAGTGATGATTTCAAAAATGCTTTGCTCAAATTAGATAGACTTGTATTGATTGGGGGGCCTGACGACAATGTTATAACACCTTGGCAATCTAGGTATGTAATAATATATAATAATCATTTATTAGTATACCCTTAGATTATTATTGAAGATTATCTTCAATATCTGCCTTTTTAAATTCATCTATGATTTAATTATTATTTATAACTGGGAATAAGCCACATTAAAGATAAAAATACATTTATTGACGTTTCAATTTCCAATTCGGAAATCGTTCCCAGTTATAAATAATAATTAATTTACAATGCCACAAGAAAATAGCTTCAGAACATCATCTATGATTTGTTTCATTACAAAATTGAAAAGTAGTGTATTTCATTGACATTTACAATGAATTGGTGTAAACAAACTCTAGTCCTCTTCAATGCAGGAAACTTATTAATATTTACAATATCGTGAGAGGTTATGCATTGTGGATTTACCTATACAATCCAGAAATTAAAAGCCAGTGGTATGTTTAAGTGATCCAAGTTTAAAAAAATAAGTGTTTCTAAAAAATGGTCAGACATTTGTTTTTATATCAGAATGTCTGACAATGATTCCACTACAGGAACACACAACAGTTATTGTTGATTGTTAAAAAATCATTTGTTTGCTGCAAGTCATCACTGAGCTTCAAAAAATGAACACACACAAAAACAAGCAAATTTTTATTGCAAGAAAATGATAAATGTTTAGTCGCACATAATCATGCCTGACAATATCTTTTTTAAAAGCCATCAACTATTTCAATCCTGCTCTCTATACAAAATATAAAACTTACACCCTATGTAAGTGTTGTTCTTGGTTAAAACACAGAATAATAAACAATCAGAATGCCCACTCTCCATGGAAAATTAAGTATGCGCATATCCTTGGCGTAGACGTTCCGCCATGATTTAGAGGGAACCAGTGTTGTTTATGTGGTGTGCATAGAAAAATTAACTCTGTTTAATTGACTTACGGCAATCATAGACATACTATACAATTATATTAACATTGTTAAATATAATGTCATAAATATAATATAATTAAACATAAATATAAACAATTACATAACCTCACAAATCATATGTCTGTGTTATTTATTTCCTTCTAAAACATGGCGCGTGTGCTGAAAAACTTCAAAGGCGGCATCTGAGAGTGGGCATTCTGATTGTTTATTATTCTGTGGTTAAAATATGGATAAAAGTTCATACATTTGACAATAACATCAAAACCATTTATATTCCCAATATTACTCAAATTTAATATTAAAATTCCGAAGCTATAATGCTATAAATAATATTTGTTGTAAATTGTTGTTAATATTAAGTTTATTTTTAGTCAGTTTGGATACTATAACGAAAACGGAACAGTGATAGATATCAAGGATCGTGCCATATTTCAGCAGGACTCGATTGGATTGAAAACGCTTTATGAAAAAAAGAAATTAAAGCTAGTCACTGTGCCAGGCGTCAACCACTTCATGTGGCATCTTAACATGACGATATGTGATAATTATATTTTACCGCATCTTGATTGATATTCTTTATAGATAATAATTATTAGGTGACATTTTTAAACTTTATAATTTATTTTAAATAATTTATTTATATGCATTTCTTTAAATGTGCACGGATATGTATATCATTTTAAGACTTAAAAAAAGACAGTGATTACCAAACCAAAAATTACTCATTTTTATGTAGTGTAAAAATAAAAATACATGAAATTGCATTGGTGTATTATTGTAGTGTGCAATCGAATTGTTTTTTTTTTTCTTATTTTGGGTGCTGCTAAGCCAAAATTTTTAGAGAAGTGCAGAGGAGTGAATCCAAAGACCAACTGCATGAAGAATGGATGAGCTTATATAACAGACACCTTACTACAAAATCTGAATTTTACTAGTATTAGTTTGCAGATGATCTTATTCTTGTGTTTACGTTTTAGTTGATATTTTGACAGTGGTATCAGTAAGAAAAAGTTTTATCTAGATGTATGCCGAGGTATTTTGGCATCTGGTTCTGTATTGTTAATTCCATCAGTTGATAATTTAGTCATTCAGATCCTAGACAATGCATTTATTTATTTACTGCACAACAGGTCTTAGGACAAAAGGCTGCTTTAAAGTCACTCCTAATCTTTTCTGTCCATTCCATGATTATTTGTGCCTTGACAGATGTCGTAATTTCAGGCTACCTTACTGCTCATATACTTTGTGATTGGTTCTTCTCCATCCCTCCTCACTCTTTATTTTTCCTTAAATGCTTCTCAGTATTTTGCATTTTCCCCTTTCTATTCACTGTCTTGATGCTTGAGCTCATTTTTCTTTTTCCTCCCCTACTGCAAAATTTATTCTTATCAAGATGTGTGTGGTCAAAAATGACGCGCACCCTATCCTCCATGCTATGGCAAGTTGGACGAGCCATACAGTCTGTAGTCAACACACTGAGGTATGGTACATAAATACTCATATGCTTATGAAGCGCACCTGGTGCATCATAAGGGCCTTCACAAATTATTCTTTTTCAACTTGTCTTGATTGATTTGTCTTTAATCTTTCCTATCACCCTCTCTTGGCTAACTCTTGTTTCTTCCAATTCCGAATGCTATTAGGTTTTCAAGGGCAGACGGGTCACTATATTTCCTTCTATCTCATACTCTTCAGTGTGGCGAGTCTTTCAATGAATCCAGGTCACAGATGTTGTATTGAACCAGATTCTGAGGTTCTATAACCAAGATGTTCTTCTTCCTGGACCTCGCTTTCCAAATATTTTTCCTTACAGGATGGCTTGAAGGAGAGCATATCTGGATTCATTTCGCATATGTCCCAAGAATTGTAACTTGGATTTAATGGTGGTCAGTACCTCTCGGTTCTTATTCATTCTTCTGAGGACCTCCTTCCTCTATCCCTTCTGAGGTCAGTCCACGAGATCTTAAGTATTCTCCGATATAGCCACATATCAAATGCTTCCAGTTTCGAAAGTTACAATGATTCACACACATTTTAAAGAAAAGTGCTCCCATTCCTATTTAGGGAATTCTTTAAAACACATTAAATTGTTTACAAGTTGAGTAAACAAATATACTTAATAAAATTTATGTTTAAGTAACAAATATATGAATTAGACTGTCTAGAAAATCTGTTAATTGAAAGACTTCCAATTTTTTTTTTTTTTTTTTTTGTTAGGTAAGATAACTTTTTGAATTTTGCAATGTTGTTACTTAAAAACGCTTAGTACACAATTCAGGTAATTTATATTAAAAACCAAACCAAAACCTAAAAACGATAATTTCATTTATAAATATCCTGTTCAGCAGGCCAATCTCTAAATAGTACTTCATAATTATATCCTTTTGGTAGTCATGTCGATCAATTCCTCGCGCTCATGAGCGACTGAAGATCGCTAAGTTCCTCTGAGTTGCCATCTTCATAACAGATAATACTGGTTAGTATCGATGTGCGAATTATTTCGAAAAGCTCTTAAACAGTTTAAGACTGTATAGATTTTATAAATAGATAAAGCAGAAAATCATACAGGGGATATTGATAAGGATTCACTTGTAGTGTAATAAAAAACGCAATGTCAACAATAATTATTTATTTTTATATAATACAAACAATAACCAACATGAATTACTATTTATAACTGGGAATAAGCCACAATTAATAATAAGCGCAACTCAACAATATTGGCAATATCATTTTAAAGTCGTCTACTTTAAAATGCATAATGTATGTCTGAATTGTCAATATAAATGAGTCAGATAAAATTAAATTATTAGAAGAATTTTTTCACTATGTAACAAAAAACAAAATTTGTTTAATTTACTGTTTGTATTTTGAGAACGATTTCCGAATTGGAAATTGAAACGTCAATAAACGTATTTTTTATCTTTAATTGTGGCTTATTCCCAGTTATAAATAGTAATTCATTTACAATGCCACAAGAAAATAGCTTCAGAACAATAACCAACATGGCACATTTTTAATCTCATCTATTAACTAAGTATAGTATTCCATAATTTTATGAAAATAACAAACAAAAACAGTGTTATTGCTGTAGAAAAGCACCTAGTCGATTTAATATTTAAGATATATTATTATAAGATCCAAAAACTAAGTTCTAAATCTGAAACATTAAGATAACTTGCACGGTTCTGGATCATTTTCTAAATCTTGCGAAATTTGACCGCCTTTAAGCACAGTATTGACTACAGCCCTAGCTAGATATCCTGTAGATCTAACATAAGGAATCTCCAATAAATTCTCCACGTTTTCTTCGGGTCTATCGTGATCCTAAACAAAATTATAATTAGGGGAATACCTCATAATAATACAGAGAGTATTATTGGATCGAAATATTAAATTTTTTGCTTTAATTAGTGCAGTATTAGTTGCCTAACAATTTTATAATTTCAATAGTTTTGTATTTAGAGTTGCATAACTTTAAGTAGGGATGAATTCGGACCTACAATGTCAGAATTGTAAGATCATCGTGAATAGTACAAACATGTTTATAATAACTGTTTTATTTGTCATAACAAAAACCTGTAGAAAAAGATTGATAGATTCAGAAGAGGAAATTACGAAACTGCTACTTTGAGCTAAAAAGAGTCGAAATATTTTAATTACGACCAAAAATTACTAAAAATACTTATTGTTAGGCGAACTACTTATTTCGATCGATAAACCGTTATAAAGTTAAATTTGACGCCTCTTTTACTTACTTTGGCGAACATATGAGCAGCATCTTTAATCAACTGTTCCAGATCCAACGGTTTGGTGAATGTCAATTCGGGATTTCGTCCTAATATGGTGGAAACGATCGTCAACAGTTCGACTATAAGCTGTCTATAATCGGGTTGTTGAACATGGTTGAGCATCTGCAAACACATAAAAAATAATTTATTTGACCAAAATAATAATTTGTGGGACCAAATAAAGGACATGACTGGTTACTCATTCTGTGAAGCAAAACAACACACATAGGAGAGAGATAATTGGACAGAAATAGTCAAACAAATTACATGACACCATTACATCCTTACAAAGGAGGTATACATATATATGAAAATCACTAAGTTCTCGGGAAGAACCTCGTTGAGAATTTAATGATCGACGTTTCGGCACCCATTTTGGAGCCATTTTCAAGATGGATACGGTTCCGTTCGACTTCGGGGTCTCAATCTACCTACTCTTCTCACTCGTGACGTACCAGTATCGTGTTATATATAAATACAAGAACCGTCAAACGAAACTGAGGTCTCAATCTGCCTCTTCGTCACTGTCGAGTGACAGTCACTCGACAAGAATCATGTAAAATTTGACTTTTTTCCGTGTTCTAATTCTAAAAATACATTGAGCATTCTCAACGATCCCCGCTAATGTAAAATTTTACCATGTTTATAATGTTTTCGACTAATTTCTTGTCCATTAAATGTTTATTTAAGACATTATTTAAGTAATTAAATAATGAAATCGATTAAGCTTAAATATTTAAATTGAATTTTACGTACCTCTTCGACCAAAAGAGAAAACGTCAATTCCGATCTGGTCATATTCGACAACGTTGGCTGTTGTGGAATGAGATTGCCGGCAACTCTTATTCCTTCCGGAGTTCTGGTCATGACGTCCCATACTTGATTGTAAAAGGAAGAAGGAACTCTGCACAAACACCCTTCTAGTTGGCGTTTCTGTCGTGAAGTTAACCTGTAACAGATATTTCGTTATGTATACGAATATCGGTATTAGATGTAAACTACTTACGACTCATATCTATCCGTAGGAGAGCACAAATAAATATGCGACTGTTAGTTTAACAAAGCTTTAACAAATATATTTCGAAATATATTATATATACAGGGTGAGTCACGCTCAACGGGACGGAGCCTACCGGGGAAACGGCTAAAGATATTAAAAATTTCTTTTGCACTAATACGTAGGTTAGTACCGGTTACAAATTAAAATTTATGAGATATATACAGGGTGTCCCAATTTGACGTAATGATATAAACTTTTTTAAATGGAACAACATATATTTCACTTTAATTTTGAATTCTACTGAACAAAAAATGTTACTTTATTCAACATTCCCTATACCTATTTTTGACCGGTTTCGATTTATTTGGGTTTTTCTGAAAATGTACTATTCGCGAAATTAATTAATTACACAATATCGCATGAATTTTAATTAACGCCTTTTTGTCAGTTAATTGTCAAGTGTCCATGCTTTACATCAGAATAATTACCATTTGAAACTAATCTACAGAGTGTTCGCAATCTGAAGTGTCAATGCTGTACCATATTTTGTATAATTACTTTCTTAACTTAAATGGGACACCCTGTATTTTACTTTAATTTTGAATTGTAATTAAAAAAATAATATTACTTTATTAAACAATCCCTATACCTATCTTTGAGAATTTTCGATTTATTTGCGTTTTTTTGAAAATGCACTATGTATTCTTGAAATTAATTAATTTTTATCACTTTATTACATAAAGTTCTACTCTAACTTAAACAAAAACCCTGTATTTGAATGTCGTAACAATTATTATAATCAAACTATTATAAAATTTTATATTAATATCTAGTATCTTCAAATCTATTTGCATTATGTTACCTGGAACATTAAATGTCATTAATTACATAGCTCGTTATTATAAAGAATGCCATGAAAAAACAAAAGGTACCTAGCTGTCAAACTAATTGTCAAACTATTAACTGTATTGCTTTCAATTAAGTAAAAATGGCAGATTATTCAATTGAAGACCGAGTAAATATGATTTTAATATTGGGTGAATGTGATCAAAACAGTTTGTTAGCATCAAGAGTCTATGCTGAGAGATTTCCCTTAAAACGTCATCCTCGTAAAGAAGTATTTGACAGAGTCTTAACAAGGTTTCGTGAAACTGGCAGTGTTGTTTATACTAAACGAAAATTAATAAATCCGATAACTGAAGATGGAAATACCGAATTAGAAGTTATTCAATCAGTTATTGAAAATCCAAATACAAGTACAAGGACGATGGCCAGGGAGATTGAAGTAAGCCAAACTAGTATATGCAGAATTCTTAAAAAATATCAATATCACCCATATCATATTCAAATGCATCAGCATTTGTATGGAACTGATTTTGAACGTAGGTTAGAATTTTGTTTATGGTTTCTAGACAAAACGGGAGCAGATCAACATTTTTTTGATAAAATTTTGTTCACTGATGAATCTACTTTCCATAATAATGGACTCGTGAACCGACATAACTTTCACTATTATAATACGGAAAATCAACATGAATATAGATGTACTGATCGACAAAACCGATGGTCCCTTAATGTGTATGGTGGAATAATAGGAGAACATGTGATAGGACCGTATTTTTTTAATGGCCATTTAAATGGACAAAAGTTTTTAAGATTTCTACGAAGAGACTTTTGGATACTTTTGCAAAATATCCCTTTAAATATTAGAAGAACAATGTTTCTGCAGCTAGACGGTGCTCCAGCACATTACACGCGTAACATTAGAGAATATTTAGACAGAAAATTTCCCGGAAAGTGGATAGGTAGGGGTGGTGCTGTCAATTGGCCCCCTAGATCACCTAAGTTAACATCAATGGACTTTTTTTTTGGGATATATTAAAAGTTTGGTTTATCAAACTCCACCTACAACCGCTGAAGACATGAAAACGCGTATTCGTAATGCGTTTGCAACAGTTACTCCAGAAATGCTAAGAAGAATAAAACAAAATTTTGAACACAGAGTGAGGTTATGTATTGAAGAAAATGGATACCATTTTGAACATTTAATGTAAATTAATTTTTTTCTAGTGTGTTTTGTTTAACTTTATGTAATAAAGTGTAATTAATTAATTTCAAGAATAGTGCATTTTCAAAAAAACCCAAATTAATCGAAAATTATAAAGGATAGGTATAGGGATTGTTTAATAAAGTAATATTATTTTTTTGATTAGAATTCAAAATTAAAGTAAAATACAGGGTGTCCCATTTAAGTTAAGAAAGTAATTACACAAACTATTATACAGCATTGACACTTCGTATTGCGAACACTCTGTAGATTAATTTCAATTGGTAATTATTCTGATGTAAAGCATGGACACTTGAAAATTAATTGACAAAAAGGCGTTAATTATAATTGATGCGATATTGTGTAATTAATTAATTTCGCGAATAGTACATTTTCAGAAAAACCCAAATAAATCGAAACCGGTTAAAAATAGTTATAGAGAATGTTGAATAAAGTAACATTATTTTGTTCAGTAGAATTCAAAATTAAAGTGAAATATAGGTTATTCCATTTAAAAAAGTATAAGTTTATATCACTACGCCAAATTGGGACACCCTGTATATATCTCACAAATTTTAATTTGTAGCTGGTACTGACCTACGTATTCCTACAAAAGGAATTTTTAATATCTTTAGCCATTTTCCCGGTAGGCTCCGTCCCGTTGAGCGTGACTCACCCTGTATATATATATATATATATATATATATATATATATATATATATATATATATATATATATATATATATGTATATATTATTTCGCGAAATTACATCAGAAAAAAAACTGAAAAAAACGTATTTAACATTTCCGAAAATCTATCGAATAACACCAAACAAGACTTTTCACCTGAGGCTGGGGACAACTTAAATAGAAACCCCTTTTTTTATTGCGGATTCCTTATGCAAAAATATCTCTAGGAAAATTATGGAAATGGTCTAATATCTCGAGAAATATAATACTCACTGGAAAACCAAAATACACGTCTACATTTTTCAAAAATCTATCGAATGACACCCTCTGGGGGAGGGGCAGGGAGAAAATTTGAAATTTTAAATAGAAAGCCCCATTTTTAATTGCAGATTCGGATTCTTCAAAAGATTCGTAAAAAACTGTTCTCACTACTATAAAAATTGGTTTGCAGTCTTCTGATCTGTACTCATTTTTCTGTAATTACAGCGTCATATATCGCGAATCGAAACAAAAATACAGATAAAACTTGTTTACTTTTATGCACAATCTGAATCTGCAGTAAAAAAATGGGATTTTCAATTTAATCTATTAAAGTTGCACCCCGATCCACCCTCGGAGAGTGGTGGGTCGTGTTTTTTGTTTTCTTAGCAGTGTATTGCTCGAGATATTAAACCTTTTCCATAATTTTTCCTAGGGTATAAGGATAAATCGTTTTTTTTTCGATTATAGCGCCATCTATCAGCAATTCAAAAAATGTCTCGATATATTGCCAGTAGTGGCAAAAATATATTGCCAGTAGCACCCTCTTGACAGCGGAGGGCCCCGTAAACTTCCGGTTAATGACAAAATGAACTATATCAATTTCTTAAACAATAAGAAGAATGGAACCGTTTCTCTTCTTGAGCGATGGCTGTTAACCATCCAGGAATCCAAAATACTATGGAGAATGAACCGACTGTAATATCTACTAATCTTAATCTCTTAATAATCTAAAAATATCTAATAATGTACCAGTATACGCTTGTAGCGACATCTATATGAAGAAACATGAAGTAAAACGTGGTCTCACTTCATTCTTCATATAGGTCGCTACAAGCGTATGCTGGTATATTTTGTTATAATTGCCAGGTGGACGGACAGTCTCTTTTCAGTTCTTCTTGACGATTCTTCTTCTGAGAGATCTCTAAGATAAGTGAAAGTTTCTTGTCTTGTCCTTTAATGTTCTGTAATTTCGCGTATACACTGAAACCTGTCACTTTCATGATTAATGCCTCTATCTTTCTCTAAACTTGTTTAACACCTTAGATAACTTGTTTAGAATAGGCTCACTTGTAGTGGATAATCTTCAGTTGCTATTTTTATTTTTATGGAATATTTAACTTTCATCCGAAGCACAGGTAAAATACAGTGATTTTTTTGGGAATTTGGCTCGGGAACACTCTCATTTATCCCTGTACTAGGGATTTCCATAGTTTTCACTGTATTTCTTCTCACCAGCTCTTTCTTTTCTACCAGTCTCTATCTTACAGCTTTCTCTCTTCCAGTATCTTCTTTACTTCATCTCTAAACAATCTTCGAGATCGCCCTCCGCATATTCTTCCTATTGGACTCTTCTTAGTTACTTCTTCAGTTGACGGAATAAAAGTATGTTATCATAAGTTGCCGCATCCGCTTCTGGGGAAAGTGACGTAGTATAATATTATTGGCGTTGCCAATATAAATTATTCACTCTTTCCATTTGGAAGCTATAAATTCAGCCCACGTTCCTTAGTACTCATTCACCTCTTCGAAAAAATTCTGATGGTATAGAATAAACGATGAAATAATTGAAAACAGTACAACAAATTGACAAATGACAATTGAGGGGCTGAGAGGAAAAGTGGTACAAGTGACATTTTGTATAAAAGTGAGATATGTGCATGAGTGGCTAGAGGATGTTGAGATTTATTAATATAAAAATGGTACAAGTACAAAACACACTACAGTACGGACATCTGTATGTGAGAAGTAAAAGCTCTCACCAATTTCTGGTAATGGTTTTCTGTATAAGTGGTCCAAGCGTACATGTCCCACTTTTGTTCTAAACCTTATGTAGTTGTTTGTGACAGCCACGTTTTAAAAGTGTGCAGGAATATTAATACAATTTGTGAAATAGCCTTAAAATAATGCAAGGTAAGTCTTCAATGCGTTTTATATTTTTTCAATTGTTATTTTATAGGGTTATTTTATTTATCTATGTCTTCAAAAAGTAGTAGTTGAAAGAAACTTATAGCATAACCTTAAAATGTTTCTTTTTTGTTTCAGAATCTGACAGTTATTCGGAATATGACGATTCAGAAGAGGACAGAAACTATAATCCAATAGAAGAAAGTAGTAGCGATAGTAATCATGATCTACAAAACATTGCAGATGTTCATTTAAACAAGTCATTAAAGAAAAAGGGCAAAAAACGTTTGAGATATAGCGATTTAGATAAGAGGCAAGTAAGAAAACGAAAAAGAAATGCAGGTGAGGAATACGTAGGCTATAAAAACAAGTTAGTAAAAGCAAGAAGTTTGCAAAATTATATACATACTTGCAGATTTCAGTGTCAAAAATTCACCGATGAACAAAGACAGGAAATATTTAACCAATTCTGGGGTCTAGGAAATTGGAATCTGCAGAATGCATTCATTACGTCTTGTACAGAGATCGCTTTGCCCAAACGACGACGTACAGAAGCTGTTACTAATAAAGAAAAGAGCGTTACTATCAAACTAAAAAATATGAGAGTTTGCAAAATGTTTTTCTTAAAAACCTTGGATATCAGCAATGGACGTTATTCGAGAATTTTAAATGGGATATCTGACGTTGGAATCACCGCTGTTGATAAAAGAGGAAGAGCTCCATGTCCTAATAAACTATCACAGGATGTAATTGATAAGGTAAAACGACATATTGATATGTTTCCAAAATATACCAGCCATTACACCAGACATTACAATCCCCGTAGACGGTACCTTCCTTCATTTTTGACCATAAGAAAAATGTATAAGTGTTACCTAGAGCATTGTCAAGAAAATAACGAAGCTCCTGTCAAGGAATGGTGCTACAGGAGAGTGTTTAATACCGAATTTAATCTAAGTTTTCATCATCCCTTGTCCGATACTTGTAATAAGTGCGATAAGTTCGAAACATCAATAAAATCGTGCATAAGTGAGTCAGATAAAAAGAAAATAATGTGCGAGAGAGAGCTTCATCACCGAAAAGCCGAATCGGGAATACAAGCCAAAAAAGAGGCAAAAATAGTGGCTGAAACTTCAAGGAATGAAGAAGTGGTATCAGTTTGTTTCGATCTACAAAAAACTTTACCTACACCAGCACTTACAACCAACAAAGTGTTTTATATGCGAGTATTATGGACATATAATTTTGGAATCCATAATTTGGGCAAGAAATGTGCTTCAATGTATATGTGGGATGAATCGGTAGCATCCAGAGGCTCTATGGAAGTTTCTTCATGTCTTTGAAAATTTATTGCTGGTCTTAATCAAAATACACGACATCTTATTGCATTTAGTGATTCTTGTTCGGGACAAAATAAGAATAAAAATATTGTGAAATTTTTTATGTATGTGGTTAAAGAAACTCAGCTAGAAATAATAGACCACAAATTCCTTGAACCGGGACATACCTTCATGGAATGCGATGAAGATTTCGGAGTCATTGAAAAGTACAAAAAGCAAGTACCTTATATTTTTGTACCCAGTGAGTGGATGAATGCTGTGAGAAACAGTTCTAAGAAGTTTAAATGTGAAGAAATGAAGATGCAGCACTTCATTTCACTCGAAAACTTCAACGAGTACGTGCAGGAAAATATTAAAAAGGATGATGAGAATAAGCAGATAAAATGGAGAGAAATAAAATGGATTCGGTTTGAGAAGAAAGACCCATTTACTATGAAATTCAAGTACACTCTCAATGAAGAGACTGAATTTATAACTGTTAACTGTATGAAGAAGATGCGTGGAAGAACACCTCAGAATATTAGTCTTAGCAAACTGTATAGTTCACCCATGAGTCTGAAGTATGAAAAATGGAAGAATTTACAAGACCTACTATGCTTTGTGCCACCAATTTACCATCAATTTTACAATCAGCTCAATCACACTGCGAAGAAGGGAAAACAAGGTCAGAAAAAGAAGCCAATGCAACCTGAAGAAAGAAAAGAGAAGGACAATGAAGATGACGATGAGGTAGACGACAATGATAAAATACTTTTGAGCGACTATGATGATGAGGAAGATATTTAGCTCAGTTGGTAGCACGTCTATATAATATCATTTCGTTATTATTTTTATGCATTTTTTGTTCCTGTATTTTTGTGCAATATACATTTTGTTTTCGTATCTAATGTAGCTTCTTAAATAAATGTTCAAAAAATTACGTGTATTTCTTTTATAAAAGATATTATTTATTTATTTACTCATGGTAATATTTACTTGTACCATTTTTACTCTAAACAACAAAAATGGTACATGTACATTTTGTAAAAAATGTTTCAAAAAAACTAAATGTATATGATTGTAAAAACTGCACATGAAAACATTAAGAACTTACTAATAATAATATCTTGATTAGATTTTAAAATTTTGTTTGGTCTTTTTGTGCCACTACTTAAACTTTAACTCTCATTTTCTCAAAAATATCTAAATGTCACTTGTACCACTTTTCCTCTCAGCCCCTCAATTGTACGTAACAATACAGTCTGAAGAAAGCAAAAGAATCCGAATTTTAATAAAAAAGAGACATTTTTTGACTATAAAGAATAGTTAACAAGAACAAAAAAACTTGTCACTGACACAAGAACACAAATGGATGAAAAGCAGCCACATCTTAATATACTATATGTAAAAAACTATGGAATTGGAGGATAAAACCTGCAACATAATTTTATAATCAAACAAATAACTTACTGTTCTTTACTGCCCCATTCCTTGATGGATAAAACTTTATACAACAGCTGCCTTACTTCGTATGGACTGTGGTCTTCGATCCTCTTCTGATGACCGAAGATTTTGAGATAGTGTTTGATCGCCTCCAATACCCAACCGATCCTTATCTTCAATATACCTTTAAACAATTCAGGATTGGTGGATATTAAGCGACCGCAATACAGAATGATCTCTTGCTGCAAAACGGCTTGGATTACGTCGTACGGTTGGATGGTGTTGTATACGACGGATTGGATTTCTGCTGGCGTCATGGGTTTGTCGAAAACGGTTTCTTTTTGGCCAATGACTCCTACTGTTAACTGGAAAAACAAAACAGGCTTGTAGAAGATGTAACCCCTTTCACATTTGCGGATCATCTCGCTATACTAGTGGTGGCGTAGAACAGGGAGGACCTTCTCTTGAAGATTGAGACCAGTTCTCAAGAGACCATGGAAAACGAAAACGAGACAAAGTTGTACAAAAGGCTCCTCACCCGAGCAGATAGGAAGAGTTTTTTAAGGGTAAAAGTGAAAAGCGGACAATTGAGTCAGTCAAGCTCCAGCCAACTTCATTGCAAGTGTTTTACTTGGACTGTGTCCAAGCACAGCTGACCATAGTGATGAAGAAATATCAGAATTATACAAACAAATAAGCAACCTTATAAGAGATATACCGAGACACGAACTCCTTATAATCATGGGAGATTTCAATGCAAAAATAGGTAACGGAAAAGAAGGGCAACATATTGGTCCACATGGATTAGGAGAGAGAAATCAACGCGGAGAAACAATGAGTATCTTTGCAGCTGAGCATGACTTAATCGTGCTAAACACATTTTACAAACTACCGCCTAGACGCCTGTATACGTGGAAATCACCTAGAGACAACGGAGAAGACGTTATTATTAGAAATCAAATAGACTATATGCTTGTTAACAAAAGATATCGAAATAGTTTCAACAGTGTTAAAACCTACCCAGGCGCTGATATTCAATCTGACCACAATCCTTTAGTGGGCGTGTATAGAACTAAGTTAAAGAAAATACGCGGAAAAACTGTAAAAAAACATGACATGAGAAAACTGAAATGTAGCGAAGTAAAAGAAATAGTCAGCAAAACATTAAATAGAAAATTTAAAGAAATCGATAATACAACGGAAAGCACAGAAGATAAGATAGAATCCCTTAAGAAAACAATAGACGACATTAAAGACAATTTTATGAAGAACGAAGAAGGTAAGAATAAGACATGGATGACGACAGAGATTCTGCAACTAATGGAAGAAAGAAGGAAAAACAAGAACGATAACTCCATGTATAAAACATTACAGCGAGAGATACAGAGAAAGATCAGAGAAGCCAAACAGAAAGAACTGGAGAAAAAATGCCAAGAAATCGAAATTCTCCAAAGTAAATACGACGACTTCAACGTGCATAAGAAGGTAAGAGAAATTACAGGTAAATGTAAAAACAGAAGAATAAGTAAACTTGTTAATGACAATGGAGAGATAATCGTGGACAAAGAGAGTATCAATGATACCTGGAAAAATTACATAAGAAATTTATTTTTTGATGAGAGAGAGAACCAGCCCCCAATACCTACGGAAACAGGACCACCTATACTAGTGGCAGAAATAAGAGCAGCCATAATATCACTAAAAGAAGGTAGAGCTCCAGGACCAGACGGAGTACAATCTGAATTTCTTAAACTTCTTGATGATGAATCTTTAAGAGTACTATGTAAAATCTTCAATAATATCTATGACACAGGCAATATCCCAAAAGATTGGCTACTTTCAGAATTTATTACCTTACCAAAGAAACAGGGAGCAAAAAAGTGCGGAGAATATAGGCTAATAAGTCTAATGAGCCATACATTAAAACTTTTTCTTAAAATTATACATCGTAGAATATACAAGCTATGCGAAGAGAGAATACAAGACACACAGTTTGGATTCATGAAAGGCGTAGGTACAAGAGATGCACTGTTTAGTCTACAAGTATTATTTCAAAGATGCAGAGATATGACTTGCGATATTTACACCTGCTTTGTGGACTACCAAAAAGCATTTGATACAGTTCAACACCAAAAAATGATGGATATTCTAACAAAAGCCCAAATGGATGATAAAGATCGGCGTATAATACAAAATTTATACTGGAACCAATCAGCCACAATAAGAACGAATTTTGGAGGTGAACCAACGGAAATGATCCAGATTCTACGAGGCGTTAGACAAGGTTGTATACTTTCACCTATATTATTTAATCTATATTCAGAGGAAATATTTAGTGAAGCCTTGGAAAAATGCGAACATGGAATACTTCTAAATGGAGAACGCCTAAACAACATCCGTTATGCAGACGACACCGTTATTTTTGCAGACAGTTTGAACAGTTTACAGCAACTAATAAACAAAGTAAATGAAGTAAGTGAAAGATTTGGACTTCAAGTAAATATAACAAAAACTAAATTTATGATCATCAGCAAAAATAAAGTTAGAGACGCTCAACTACTTATCAATAATACACCAGTGGACCGAGTAAAACAGTATAACTATCTTGGAACAACAGTAAATGAACAATGGGATCACTCACAGGAAATAAAATGTAGAATAGAGAAGGCTAGGAGTGCATTCAATAACATGGCCAAACTCTTTAAAAGCCACAATCTTAATCTGGAGATAAAAGTAAGGCTCCTACGATGTTATATCTTCTCAATATTGTATTACGGAGTTGAATCCTGGACACTAACTGAAGCAATGGAGAAAAAACTTGAAGCCTTCGAGATGTGGCTATACAGGCGAATTCTAAGGATATCATGGACAGACAAGATAACCAACGAGACCGTATTACGAAGAGTGGGCAAAGAAAGAGAGGTGATGTATACCATTAAAAGGAGAAAGTTGGAATATCTCGGACATATAATGAGAAACAGCACTAAATACAGATTACTGAAGGTAATCCTACAGGGTAAAGTATTCGGAAAGCGAGGAATTGGGAGAAGGAGAATATCATGGTTGAAGAACCTGAGGAAATGGTTCTCCACAACAACAACGAATCTATTTAAAGCATCAGTTAATAAAATAATTATAGCCAGAATGATTGCCAATATTCGGAACGAATAGGCACTGAAAGAAGAAGAAGGAATCTAACTGAATTGTCCGCTTTTTCACTTTGGTGTTTGGTTTATTGACACTTGTGTTTAAGAAGCACTCTAAATTTTACCTAAAGAGGTAGAATTGTAGAAATTTAATAAAAATTGAACATAAAACCATTTTTAAAAGTTTTACTATTTCCACATACCTGTTTTCCGTGTACTAACACAGCAGTGATGAACGGACTGATAGAATCAACGTTGTGGTTTAGCAAACTACTGGTATATCTGACGGCAGCCCAATGTCTGAGGCATCCCGCTTGGTGGTACAAATTGTGAAGGTGTTCTTCTACGGTGTTATGATGTACGCGAAACTGACGACCTTCCCTTTTTAATAAAATACCGAACAACTGACACTTGGCTGAAATACTTTCCAACGATCTTAGCATTTCTATTATTTCGTTGGTTCCTTTGTTTGAGCAACTCTAAAAAACAATAAATCAATGCACTGACTACATTGCGACAATTAAGTGACGCTACGTAAAACATGAAAGAAAATTTTTAGGTTATGTGGTTCGAAAACCTTACCGTATAATCTTTAGCTTCGTCTTGAAAATCTAGTACTCTAGGCACATCAGTTAAACTCTGGTAGCCAATGTAGTCATGTTCTAACTGTTTAAAATTCAAGAAATCATTATCTTCAGTCTCTAAGTTATTCATAAAATCCAAATGTTCTAAAATAATATTTTCCATTAAAAATTTATCGTGGACTATATGAAGGAAGTCCGTAATTAAAGAAAAACACAATATAATCTAGAAAACGTACCAACACAGGAACTTGAAATGAGATTCTGTAGCCGTCCAATTCTCACTTTGACGCTATCACAATATCCCTTCTTCAGCATAGCCAACAAGTCTAACATTTCTTTAAACTGTGGATCTCTCATATGTTCTTCTCTTATAAGCAAACAAACCGTAGGTCTACCTGAAAGTCGCCAATATTTCCCTACGAACTGGAGCTCCGTTTTTATGTCGTCGATCAGCAACGCCATATCCCTGAAATCAAGTGGAAAGTTTTAGATCATCCGCCTTACCGTCCCAATGTATTACCGTGAGATTAAAATGTGTTTGAGTTATGCCCATGGACTACTTTTAGTTTATTTATTCACCTGCGCATGTGTTTCCTCATTTGATAGCATTTTTTAGCTTACTTTAACACAAAACTTCAGACTTCTTGAATATTTTGTTGTTTGGTTAGCAACCAAGTACACTCAATTGAGGAGCTTGCGTTCAAAAGGGGCTATATCCATTTGAAAAAAATGTCCAAGAAACGAAAAAAAAACTTCTTATCGGTTGGCCTTAGTACTTGAGGATAACAAGATAAGGTTCATCTGTAGTGTTTTAGGAACGTACTTTGATGCAATTTGATTTTTATTTTTTGAGTTAAGGTTTTTTTGAAAAAAAAATTATTATTAATCTGGATATGGATAGTTTTGATTCCAAAATTTTGAAAATTCTCAAAAATAACTAATTAATCTGGATATGGATAGATATATAATTATATTATATACCGGGTGGTGAATCGTCAAACGGGCCATAGGAAACTTAATGGGAAATTTTAAATTGTTGAATTGCTGCTTCCCTAATTATTTTAGATTAAAAGTCATAAAAAACTATTTGTAGAGGACTAAATTCTAAATTAAAAACAAATGTTAAAAACCGTTCTACGAATCCAACGTACTTTAAAATTTTGCAAAAATATAATAGATTTTTCAGACCACCCCTAAAAGTTAGGCCACACGTAATACAAGAATATATTATAACTTGTGTGTTTAACACACACGTTAATAATACACATAATGTCAGATGTTTGACAATTTTAATTGTCAATTTTTTTTATTTTATGATTAAATTATAAACAATGAATTTTACTAAATACTACTACAATTGAACAATATTACTTTGTGAACAATAAATTATATCGTTTACAAATCGATCAATATAATGAAATATACTCAGTTGACGAAAAATCGCATAATGTTGTATTCAGGCAATAGCGCAAGCCTTTTCCTGTCACTACCGGATCTTTATTTAACGTAAGATATTCTAATACACTAAAATTTAATTCCATAAGTTAAGTTATACAACAATTCCATGAATTCCAATATACTGTTACTGTGATCTTTATTCCTAATAATAATACACGATAATTTCTAAAGATAAAACTATAACAAATTTTATAATAAAACATGAATAAAACATCGCGTATACAGAGCAATTGTAGAACCAATTACCACATATGGTGCCGAATGTTGGACGATGACAAAGAATGAACGAGATAAAGTAGACGTTGTGGAAATGGATTATCTTAGAAGGTCATGTCGAGTATCGAGAATGGAAAGAACCAGGAATGATGAAATACGAAACCGTACAGGAATTAGAGATACTCTTTCAGATAGAATACAAGGAAGGCAATTACAATGGTATGGTCACGTGATGAGAATGGAGGAGGAGCGGTGGCCAAAGAAAGCCTTAATGTATGTTCCGCCAGAAAGAAGGAAAAGGGGAAGACCACCAAATTCCTGGAGAAGAGAAATTACAAAAGCAATGCAATCTAGAGACTTAGAAGAGGGAGATTGGAGAGATAGGAAAAGATGGAGGCTGAAATGCGGGAAGCGGCAATCGCCGTAGGACCCCCGTTATATGATGATGATGAATAAAACATTTTTATTATTGCTCTTTTTTTCTTAACTGAGTACATTTTTTAATCAACTTAATTTTTCTTTTAAATAATAAATCACAAACTTTTGGCCATTTAAATCATAGATAAATATAGTATAGTTGATTTAAATATTGTCAAATATTAGAAACGTCAATATGACAAAACGCAACACGTAATACACATTCTTTTCACGACGTCTGGCCTGACTTTTAGGGGTGGCCTGAAAAATGTATTATATTTTAGCAAAATTTTGGAATACGTTTAAGTCGCAGAACAATTTTAATAATTGTTTTCGATACATATTTGAGTCATCTACAAATAGTTTCCCATGACTTTTGGTGTAAAATAATTAGGGAAGCAGGAATTCAACAATTTAGAATTTCTCATTGAGTTTCCTATGGCCCGTTCGACGATTCACCACCCTGTATATAATAATAATATTATTATATTATTTATTATTATTTATATGATATAATAATAATATTATTAATCTGGATATGGATAGTTTTGATTGCAAAATTTTGAAAATTCTCAAAAAGAACTAATTAAAACGCCAGAAAACACATTTTTATTATAAAATTGGAACACAAAAGTAAAAAAAAAACCAAGAGAAATAAAAAATATTTATATGTGAAGAGCAGGTTCTCCATCCAAACAGTCACATTCCTCGCTCTCATCTACTTCCTTGTCAGTAGATTCCGTGTCTGCATTAGCGGAAACAAGTAGGTACTTCCTTATACCATTTTAGATCTGCTCGCAACATTTTTCACCAAACAGCTCTTTCAGAAGCTTCGTAAGACTGGGTTTCTTCTTATCTGGTAACGAGTTTCTGGGCTCTATAATGTTTAGAACCAGGTTCCCATCGTCTTTTCCTTTTTTTTTAGCAGCATCTGACGCGATTTATTTCCAGATGCAAACCGATAATATAGGCGTACAATTACTACACACATCCGAAGCGGGCGATGAAAACCCAATGTTAAAATCGTGTATAAAAACCTTTCGGAACATAAAATATGTCACCTGATTTTGAGGGTATTCCTTATTAAACATTCTCCATAACTTGGCAACTGACAGACTTGCAGATAAGTATATTCTCTTTGACTTTTTCCTATTATAATGACTCTCGCGCCCTTTTAGTCTCTTGAGAAAATGTCGAACGCATTCTCTTTTATCTTCACTTTTTTAGATTTATGATCACCGCCCCTATTTTCCTTCGGAACACCACCTGCAAGGAGGACTTTCGCAACAGTATTAACTCTTTTCTTGGAGATACTCAGTGCAGCAAGAAAAACTTTTGACACACCCGCGTTGCTTTGTTGTCGCGCTTAATAAAATACGAGACACTAAGATTTTTCATGGGGATGGCATTCACGTCAGCCGATCTATGACGAGCAATAGGAGCGACGGATAACATATGGCACAGTCTAACGTCTTGGTTAGTTTTAATCGAATCTGCATAAAATTTCTGCCTTAGGGCTTGAATGTGCCGTTTTCTAACTGTAGCACACTGAAATGATTCCCCATTATGTTGCCAACGCCTTTCGAATCGAAGCAGTGTTGGATCGGGATCACCATACCTGTAAAATGCAAAGGAACTAGAGTAAAAAAGATTATTTTATATCAAACGACACTAACATAGCCAGTGGGACCACCCCCCAAACCCCTTAAAAGCAAGCAATCGAACGAATGTGTAAAAATAAAATTATTATTTACATAAAGCAATGTAACCAGTAACTAAGTCGTATAATATAATTTAAATTATTACATACCTTGATGACTGTTTAGCCTGGCGTTTTGTCACATTTTTTATGCGACGTCTAGAACCTTTATTTCCCTGTCTCCTAGAACCCATATTGCATGTGGATCGTCGTCAATTGTCAATATTTCCGGAAGCAAACCAGCACTACTCCCACAAGAGTTGGCGAATAACTGATCGTCACTCAACCAAAGAACACACTGTGTTCGTAGTTCTCTGACTCAACGAACGCCTTCAACCCCCACCACTCTTTAGTTAACGGTCAACGCGAGGCGGTCGCGAGTTCACCAAGGGTATCGTTACAGTATTGTCAGATGCACCGCTATTTTGCCGTATTTCTGAATATAACGAATTATTGGATATAGGCACTTTTGATCGCAAAAGTAGGATATAGCCACTTTTGATGCAAAATGCCGACTTATATGCGATTTTAAAATATACATAGCTCGTTTTGAACGCTAATGAACGTGCCAGTTGATAGATCTTGTAAACTTAAGTTGTAAGCCGAAAATCATAAAAAAAGCATAATTTGGAAGAAAATCGATATAGCCCCTTTTGAACGCAAGCTCCTCCATTACCTTTTTCGTTTTTTAATGTCTTACATACCGATATTAACACAGACGATTTTAAAGTTAACCAGGTATGATCAAAAAGTTCTTGACCGATCCAAAAAATCTACAGTTATAGTATTATTCGAGAATATATGTTTTCGGCGAAATATAAGAATTGCAACAACTTCTACTTACCGATAGAGATAAAAATCAGACACCTCAAATATGATGGGATAACACAAAACCGTTGCTCCGGCAATTCTATACACCTTACTGGTGCCCAAACTCCCGACAGGTCTTACAGGTCGGCCTTTCAGTCCTAGTTTGTAGTTGACGCCCAAATTCTCGTACACTTTTACTAGTTGAGTGGAAGACCAAATTTGTACGGGTTCTACTTCGTGGGGGGTTTGAGTCTGAATGCCGTAGGTGGCCATCATGGCTTGCAGTCTCATGGATTCGGCGATGAGCACGATTTGTACGACAAGATCGGTGGCGGTTCCCTAGTAAATATTCGAAAGTGAATAAGATATACTTGGTGAGATGTCGTTATACTCAGAAATGATTCTATAATGATTTATATAATTGATTGTTGGATCTGTGCGGCTACCAGCAAGTCGGTTGACCTGTAATTTCGGCGTGAATCATGCGACATCGAATACTAGTGACACTTCATCCCTCGAATTATATAGAACGTGTTTTATATACCATTTTTCAAAGTAAAACACTTGCACGTCACGATTTATACAAAGTGACGTCACTTGTATTTAAAATTTCCAGAACGTTAACCTTGGAGTTCAAATGTTCCTAACACAGCTAATAATACGAAACCTAAACGAAACTGCTCCTTCTTTCATAGGCGTCAACATGGGGTAATAATCAGAAAAATGTAATCATCATTATATTGGAAATTTTAAAATTATACTGATTAAATAACCAAAAACATTTGTTATTATTAATAATATAAATTTTATGAAATAACTCTTCAAGTCTAATATTCCACAAAATAATAATTTTAATTAAATAGATTAGACAATTGTACGCAACTGATACGGGAATACTTCAAATTTTATTGACAGTTAAGCGTGTGGCAAAAGTGTATAAAGTGTTGCCGCTTTTTTAGAGTAAGAATTTTGTTTATGTTTTGATTTCTTGCACAATTTTATCATAATATATTAAATTTAGAATAATAGCTTTAAAAACTAATTATTGTTGTGTATTGTGATTATGCTATGTCAAAACAAATAATTAGTCTGTTGAAAGCTGACAAGTTTTCATATAAGATAGATTATTTTGAACAAGAAATAATGGCGGGACGTTTTTACTATTACAGCCCTAAAAGAGGTAAGTTGTACATTTAGAATATATAATTTTGTATGTAATGTTTCCTTATGTATTTTAGTGTGTTGCAGTAGTCCTAAAGTCCTAAAAAACTAAGTGTATTTACTGTTAATATAATAGTTTGACAAATAGTTGACATTTTAAAAATTCCTCACCTACTAACTATTCTGATGTTTTGGCAACGCTGTGGGATTCTGACGTCGTAAATCTTGAATGACGTGCAAGCATTTTTATGTGAAAAATGGTATAGTACTGTAGGTAGAGTAGATCGGTTATTTTTATAGAAAATGATTCATAAGCCGTATTTTATAAAATGTAATAACAATTGTACAAGTAGTAAATAAATAGTTTATTCAAACCATGAGATTAATTCTTGTTACAATATTTTTGACAGAATGCTTGTAGTGTATTTCGTAATGGTTGACAGCACGCTTAAACATCAAAATAGCTAATCAGATACATCATATATAGTAAATTATAAGCGTGCACAGTTCACAATTGCAAGTAATTTATAGAATTCATTGATGGAAGGTAGACTTATGAGCCATTACTTATTTTGAAACGAAAAACCTTAAACGATCAATATCTACACAAAAAAGTGGTTATGGGGGCTTTCAGGAGCCTTAAGATAGTCTCTACGATAGGGTAGGAATTCTGAGAACTTGATAGATTGGCGGAACATAACGACAACTAAAAAACTTGCTAAAAGAGGATCAAAATATTGGTTACTGATGAAATGGTATTTCAAGGTTCATTGTCAAGGATAACTGCCCAAATCTGAAGAGATGTTGTGAATAATGTGATTCACGACAAGAAAAATTGGTTCATTGTTTTTGGCCGCAAACCGGGAGGCAAATCAAAAGGAATTGGAATTTAGTATTTACTTTAAAATTATTAGATAAAAGTCACTCTATACGACATAATTCTCCTTTTAGAATATATCATAAAGCTTTAGTGCTATCAAACATTAAGAAATGGAATATAAGGAAACAAAAATATTATAACATTTTCAAGTCTAGTATCCCAGTTTGTTTAAAAAGAAAGGTTGTTAACCAGTGCGTTTTACCGGTTCTTACATATGGTGCAGAAACACTGACTCTGACAAAAAGAACAATAGATAAAATAAGAGTTACACAACGCGCTATGGAAAGATCAATATTAGGTATTACCATCAGAGATAAAGTACCAAACCTAGAAATAAGAAGAACAGGAGTCACAGATGTAGTTAACAAATAGCCAGAGCTATATGGGCTTGGGCCGGACGTGTTGCCAGATTAACGGATGACAGATGGACCAAAAAGATTCTGGACTGACGACCAAGGCAAGATGCATATCGAAGCAGAGGACGACCACCGACTAGATGGACGGATGATATCAAGCGCATTACCACCAACTGGATGCAAGAAGCTCAAAATAGAAACAGATGGAAAATTTTACGGGAGGCCTACGTTCAGCAGTGGACAAATATAGGCTAATTGATGATGATCGCTATCACAATCAATTTTCTTAAGTTTTTGTGAGTTTATAGACCGTGGTCTTGAATTATTTCGTCATTGACACTCTTACAATATACAGAATCATTTCTGAGCATTATTTACGTATTCATAATACAATTTACATTTTTCTAATGAGGTGATCGTGAAATTGAAATCAGGATTACGCAGTAAATGAATGAAGATATACGTATAAAGGACGTCTAGAAAGTTTTCTGATCCGTTTACACAATACAAATTATCAGAAAGATATGCCTAAAAGATGGTTTTAAAAGTAAGACGGATTTTTTCGAACTTTCAGACACTCAGTTAATGTAAGGATGCATATATCTAACATAAGGGATCATTCCATCTATCTACAACAATAACTATTTCTTGCGCATGCTCTATATGTACCTATACGTCTAAATTGGGCGACACAACTTTTATTTCTGTAAAAAGTCAAATTTATATAGAAATTCACTCTAACGAGGAACGTAAACAATTAAAATATCGGCGGTTTATCGAATTAAAAAAATAAAGACGACAAAACACTTCTGGAATTTTGAAAACCGCGATTTAAACATAGCCAGCGATATTGAACGTGTATTTTTACGATTTGTATAGTTTAAGATTCAAAATGTTAAAACATTTTGTGGGTTCTTCGTGTATTTACATTCTAAAAGAACTATATACCAAGTTTCAAGGCTTTGTGTCCTTTATATTCGTAACTTTGGTGATCTTTGACCTATTGACACCACATTCTATTGTATGGATGTGGATTCACATTCTAGTGAATCCACTGCTTTCTGAGATGGCACTGATCTCAACTTCTCTGGTATGGCACGCAACTTCAATTTATGATCTAACAAAACATTTTTATGTTGTGTGTGTGTGTGTGTGTGTGTGCTGTTGGTTTCTTTTGACTGTAGACTTTGTTGGAAGGCCAAATAGTCGTTTAAAATTCAATGCACTAGATTCTCTAAGTCTGAATAACACTCAAGTCATTAAAACATTAAACAAAGAAATTCATAAAGACAGTAGTGGAAATCAACAATAAACGAGTGGACCCAAAATAGCCACACTTGCTACTTGTTGGTGGTGTCAGCTTTTAAGTGCCTTTAAGTTACTTTTATCAGTTATTGTTGTGACCCAAATTAGACTTCATACTAATATTACTTTATTTTCAATTACAATAAATTATTGTTCTTGGACCAAAACTATTTTTTTACTATATAAATTAACTTTTCCTGTTATAATTGGCCAATTTGTTTGTTTTTGTATATTTCTATGATTTAGATACGTAAAAAATAGTTTGGTACAAATGGTGAAACATGCTTTGATTACAATAACAAATTATAAAGCGATGTTATGTTCAAATTACTTACAAATGTTTGTTTTGCCTGTTCGGGAGAGCATGGAAAAATATTTATAATTAATATGAAAAATTCAAGCATTAGTGAATAAAAAATAATAACAATATTAGCGCATATGTACAAAAACTTTTTTATACAAAAACAAGTGCCTTGTTATGTTAATATCTATGTAATGTAGCAATTAACAGGTTTCAATAAGTCAGAAGCTTCTGGCGGTGGTTGGCAATCATCTTGAACACTCTATCTTTGTAGCAACTGCTCTTTATAGCTGTTATGAGGTGCACCCATACTATACTCTTAGGTTTTTAACTCAGCCAAGATATTCATCTTATTCCCATATTCCCTTTTCCTCAGTTGGTCCATAAAACTCTATTAAATTTAGTTTCCTATAATCATTTGATTATCATCATTTGAAGCAATATAATTCATCAAATTATGCAGGTTAAGTATGCATTTGGGTGATATATATATAGCTGACAGAAGAAGTTTATTTTGGTTATGTGTAGAAGATGAAACTTTGTGGTATATAGAAATCTGAGATGGAAACCAAACTGAATAAGTTGGTATACATGACAAAAAATGATTACAATATCACGGTTTCTATCTTGGTCAACACTATTTACCCATATCCCTAATTCTCTGATAGTTATTCTACTTCTTTGGGATGATTACTTACTCTGAAATACACATTCTTCCGATTTGTACACTTCAAGCCTGAGGTGGTCTATGTTGTATGACCTACTGACCTATCATTTAGTATGTTATAGTACTAACATCTCTAAGATACTCATTAATATTCAGCTCAGAGGGGTGCTATTGTTTGAGGTGTGAAATTCCATAAACAAAGTGACCTGTTTTATGGAATGATCCCTTGTTCACCTTGAACAATAGCACCCCTCTGAGTTGAATATTAATGAATCTCTTAGAAAGATGGTAGTACTATATGTGTACTGTTGAATATAGACTTCTTGACATGTTTTATAGATAAAAGATCTATATTTCTGACTAAGCTACTTCTTAGGCATTCGTTATATACCAAATTTGTCATTATTTTGATTTATTGAAATTCATTTCCAACTCCAATCTTTCCATGTGCTTAAAGTTATTTAAGAATGTTGTAGCTTCAATTTGAACAACATCATCAGCACAGAATAAATCATTCAATCTCTCTCTATTAATGTTTATTCTTACATTATCACAATCACAAGTGTGTTAAAAGCATTTTCTAGAATATCTTTGCATAGTTTTGGTAGCACCTTGTTTGACTCATTTCTGATATTTACTTTTTTACTATCTGTCTGGAGTCTTAGATTGTGTTTGTATATGTTATGAGTAAGTTGGGATATCTGTGGTTCCTTTACAAATGCTTAATGCCTTCAGTATTGATTCAAGCTCCACATTGTCAAATGCCTTCTGGAAATCTACGAAAATTAGTAGTACATCGTAATTATTTGCCAGAGTTTTCTAAAACATAATCTTCAAAGCTTGAAAATAGTCGTTTGTTTCATATTCTGATATTTTGTTTCTATTCTTATTGATATTTTAAAATCTACTTCTAAGTCATTGTCATAAGTTATTTGTATTATAACAAACGCATCTCATATTAATTTTAGACAAAAAATATGTTAAGTACTATATAATTATTTCAATGTTATAACACCAATAAATTATTAAACATGCCAAATAAGTTCTTTATAAAAATATTTTGAAACATTTTACTTGAATTTTCAATTAACTGTATTCTCTAAAATATTCTCCCTAAATATTATAAAAAAAAATCTTACCTGAAAAGCTGAATAACGTCCACCCTTTTTAGGGCGATTATATGAAGGTAAATACCTTCGGATTGGATCCAACTCATTGATATGTAACAATCCACCAGTTAACAGTTGGGACAGAATGAACATCGACTGGTTCCAAAGGAATAAGCCACCATCAGTATGAGCTCTTCTAACTGTTGAATTTGGCAAGGCTCTTTCTAATTCAATGTTTTCCTTGGATACATAATAGTATTTCGGGATTACAGGATCTTTAACAATTTAAAATAGATTGATAACAACAAAACTTTTTTGTATGCATGGTATATAATACCTCCATGATGGTCGAGCATAATTCTTTCTTTCAGTAAATCTTGATACTCTTGTATTTGGTCAGGAAGAGTTTTAAATACTCCATCTATTATCATGAAGATGTAAAATAATGGCCATTCACATTCTATATTTTCAAAGTTCTTTATTTCTCCTTTTTCATAATACCTGCAACAAATTTGACAAAAAGTTTTTTGTATAGATTTTCTCATTAAAATAGAGTATGCAACTAGTATGCTTACCTGTTATTAGGGTTTTCAACTTCAGTCCTAAATCCATCTCTAATATATCTTTTAAATCCATATTGCCCTTTTAAACTTTTAACAACATTTTTCTTGGTTTCCTGATACAACATTTCTTCGTGAGTTGAGAAGGCTGGAAAAGATATTGTTGGAAGAAGAGAAGCATCCACATCCTTAAATCAGTACAATTAAATTCATAAACACAAATATTAGAGGAAAATAATTACTTTTGAGCATGACTCTCTTGGCAATAATGTCTCAAAAATGCTTCTGTTTCTATTATGAGCATCAATATCAACATAAACAACACTCCAAGATGCTCCCTTTTCACCAAATAAATTACAACCGTTTATAGCTTCTAGTGCAGATTTGGCAAGACCAATGGAACTGGCATGAATCTCTGGTGTTCCATCATTGTACTTGCTTCCTCTTTCCCACATACCAAAATCTGGTGTTCTGTAAGCTCTCTCTACATAGTAAACCAAGTTTTGGACAAAGGCCACTTCATCCTAAAACAAAAATTGTATTCCCATTTCATTTGTTTATCTCTTAAAAAAATATCTTTAAAAAAGTTTGAAGCCATTTTCTGTCACCTGTGTATATATTATTTGCAAGCCTGATGTAATCATCTGCACTAGAAAGAGCAAATATAGAGAAATAACATCTATCTGAAGGTGGTTGTACTCATTATCACCAAACACTTCATTCCCGGTGGTCAAATGAAATTTTACATGCAAGGCATGAGCACTACATTGGTTCTTCTTGAACAGTTCTATTTTTCTCGCCTGCTTCACCCAGCACTCCAAAATCCCCCTCATACATTTCACTGTAGATTGTCCAAGTTCATATGATTTTCCTCTATCATCATCAATGCGTCTAAAAATAAAAAGAGAAAATAAAACCTAAAAGGGCTACAAATTTAGTAAAAATATTACCTGTAAGCTTGATACAATCCCCATACAGCTGCTGCACAATATATACTGTCTCGAACACTTCCTACTTCTGCATCTGATGAAAACACAGGAAAGAGTCCTGTAATTGGACTTTGAAACCTCAGCAATTGGCGTTTTACTAAAACGGTATATAGGTTCAAACAATACAGTATATAAATAATGAATAATTGCAATAAAAACAGTACAATCAAAATATTCTGATTTACAAACCCATGCCATAGTAAATATCCAATTGACGTACAGTATCTTCATAGTTTGAGACTTTAAGAAATTGATATAAATTGATATCTTCAGTACTATTTTGTCGTTTCAATCTAAAAATACAGATATTTCATTATATTTACTTTTATTGTCAAAAGGTAATGGTATCACAACTTATTTTCAAACATTCAAACTTACTGTCTCTCTCGAAGACCCATATTTAGATCCTTAAGATAATATTCCCAAAATATAGTTTCCAATTACTTAATTAAATAGTATTCATTTAAAATAAATTATCTATTTACGTTTTACTATTTAAAGAATGTTCTTATTCGACCTTTAGAACCAAAATATAACTACATATCCCTTAAATACAAGGCTACCCTAAACGAGGATGTTTAAAGGTTAGTTGTGTCAGAATTTGACAAAAGTACTCTGAAGTTAGATGTCTAACCTCTCTTGGAAAAAAGTTGTGTTCTGTGGTTGAAGTATTGATTTGTATAACATATCTGTCATACTCCTTTGAGGAATTATAATATTATTGGATATCTTATAACAAATATTTTAAAGTTTGTCATTTAGATTTTGTTAGTATTTTATTTTTCAAAATTAAAACAATTTTAACCTAACATTCCATATATTCTGAACTACTCGTAGTGTCATCTGTTTTTATCATCGGTTCTTTTTTACTTTATATAATTGATAATGGTGCACATTGCAGATTCCTTTTTTTTCCTTGTGAAATTCCATTTTCTTCTAATTCTTTCAATAAATTTTAATTTTTTGGGTAAAATTCAATTATTCACTTTAGCGCCAAAAACTCAACCTTTGTTGAATTCAAACTTAGATTTGATTGAACAATGTAATTTCGTAGATTTTTCTATAAATGTAAATTAGTTAGCGCCATCTTCTGTATACAGTTTTAAGAAGCAAAAAATGTCACATTCGTTTTGAGGTTCATACGCATGTTATTTACTATGTTGTGTATTTGTCACACATTTGTCAGTGGTAAGAAATTACACCTTTTATGGAGAATGAACTGATTTTTAATCATGTCAGAGGTGTTTCGGTCTGCGCAATTAAGTAAATAAAGTACAGCTGTTGTGGTGAAAAGACATTGAAGTATTTATTAAAATGACTCAAAGTTTGACAGTGGTTTAGATTATGTGTTTTTAGCGAAAAACCTTAATTGATGCTTATAACAGTAATAGGTGAGCTGTAATTTGTTTTAATTCAAAAAGTATACAATAATGAAAACCTGATACAATATCTAAGCAATTTTTTTCCTAGAAATTAGTTAATACATGGATAAACCAATTGAAGTAAATACATGTTTTGTATACAAATACAGCAAAATAAGCTTGTTTATGTTTCTATTATTCCCTAATTTTAATGTGCATTGTCTTTTTAAAAGACGTATTTGAAATATAATAATGTATTGCTGAGCACAGAAACACAACACAAAATAAATAGATTCCTTTATTCTTATTCATTTCTATTTTTTTATTGTTATTAATTATGTTAGGTGTTTTATTTTACATTTAATTTAATATATTTTGTATGGTTCCCGTTTCTAAATAAATATATAAATGTATAAGCTCTTAAAACTTTTGGTTTTCTTCCTTTTAGATTTGTTCACAACATTCTGCTTGTTTCAGGTTCACCATGAGTTCTAGGGAGAAAGAATATGGGATATTTATATGCAATGATTTGCTTAAAGATCTGCCTAAAGGGCTACAACCAAGAACAGTCCTTCTTGGCCAAATCATCATTATAGATGGGAGAATAGGAGAACGATTGCTAGCTATAAGGTTCTTAAAAGAATTTGACAATTGGGAAACCATAACCTATTCATGTTCTGAAGACAACATTGTAAGAATTAGTGACAAGTTATGGCCTTTTATTGCTTCTGTGAGTTCTCCACAAGAAAGAGTGAAATTGGCCAAAAATAGGAATCTCTGCGAAGCACTGCAAAGAGTTTGTACTGATATGGTAGTTGGGTTTACTGATATCAATGATATTCAACTGGGGAAAGTGAAATTCATAGGTGTAGTGAAGGGAATTGGCTATGGCTATGGGATTGAGTTACATGTAAGTACAAAAATATACTTTATATACATAGGGGAAACCCGCAAGTACTGATGTCCTATAGTTTATATGTTTAATGTATTTGTCCAGTCTGGATGTGTAAAAATAGTAGATTTGGATATTTTTAAGGATTGACCCATATAGTCATATTTAGATATTAATACACCTTAGAGAAATTTGATTTTTAAATAATGTTTCCAAGTTAAATAAATTGCTGTCATTTGGTGATTATTTTATATTGAGCCTTCAAGTTTCCAAACAGTGAATTTATTAAGATTGGATCATTTTGGGTGCAATTTGAAAAAAAAAAACTTAAGATCTGTTTGAATATTTCATTTATTAGTTCAAAAATTTACAAAACAAAGATTCTTGCCCAATGTTTAAGAGTAATATGATAAATTTGAACTGGATATATATCTAATCAAAGTTTGTCTTTATTTGTGACCATTTAACATAGTGCTCATTTTTGTTTATTTGTCAGTACTTTTTTGCAAATTCAAAAACTTGAAGCTTGAAAAAATCACAAAAGCCAATGGCAATGATGTCTTAATGGCTGTTATAAACCTAATTTTACAGTTAAAATTACTGACATGCAAAAAAAAATCATTATATTAGCTTCTGAGATTTTTACTGAAAAATCTACCACTGAAAGCATTGGTGATGTTAACTAAAACAATACTGTACTCAGATGATCATATTTCCCAATTACATGGACATTTGTACAAATAATTATGATTCATGAAACTGGGCAAACATCCAGATAAAACATCAAACCAATTAGCATGTTTCCTGTAATGTTTAAAATATTTCAAAAGACTACTGCTTGATATAATATTAATTAAAGTAGGATATAAACCTAGACACAGAAATACCTAAGCACCAGTTCAGATTTCATGAGAGACATTCTACAAACAACACAACAGACCCATAGAATATTAACATAAATGAACAAAAAAGACATTTGATAGAATATGGACAATGGACTCATATACAAACTTAAAAACATCCTTCCAATTTCAACTACTTCATTATAAAATCCTATATTGAAGATTGTTTGTGCCTTGTAAAATATAACAGAGACTTCTATATACTCTCTCATTAAATAAGGGGTGCCACAGGGTAGTGTACCAGGTCCTCTCTTTTACCTGTTTTTTGCAGACACAATTACAAATACAACAAAAATAAAAAAATTTGCTGATGACACCACCTAATAGCTTTCAACAAGGACCCCATCCGTATATCTACACAACCACCTAGCTAGAAATATGGCTCAACAGATAGAAAGTGAAAGTAAATGAAAACATATCAACTTCAGTCACTTTCACAAATCAAAGGGATATCCATTAACAACAATAAACTACATACAGATACAAGTCAGCTCTCAATTTAAATATTTAGGATAACCTCTCTAGATTAACATGGAAATTTCACTTCCAAACCCAGAAAACACAAATTAACAATAAAGTGAGACAAATGAGCTGGCTGATAGATAGAAAGTTGAAACTGACCATAAATGCTATCAAACATTGAGATAATATACCTAAAGATTTCAATTAAAAATATTAAAAATGAGGTTCAATGCTCCCTGGTTTGTAAGCAATAACTCAACTATAACTTTCCTAGACAAAGAAATATACAGAATATCAAGAAACTACCTTGATGGAGAGAGAGAGAGAGAGATTACCCAAATATTCGCAGCTTACACTTGAGGAGAACTAATGTTAAGTGTATAAAGAGGGTTGTCAGAGGACAGCTTCTCTCTCATGTGTGAACATTCAAACAATTTACTTATAGTTTGAAATGAAGCAGCTCCCAGTAGTTCAATTATTATAATTTTTTTTTAATTCAAGGCTGAGAGAGCTAAAAATGGAAAATACGATATTTAATGTCAATTATGCATAAAAATATTGGTCTCCATACTATTTGCTGAACTAACCTTATCAATTTACCAATCCAAATACAGTATTTTAAATAAAAATTACTTCGATTCATGTATTTCTTTCATTTGTATTGTTTTTTATGCAACATTGCATCACATATGCTCTCCCATTCACTTGATGCACCATGTTTAATGAAAATACAGACAGTTAATATGGAAAATACAGATTGTTGGCCCTTTTGACATGACACTGTCTTTGATTTTTATATATAAATAGTTATATTTTATATTATTTCTCTTTCATTTCTCATGCAGTGTATTTTAAGAGTTTAATTCATGTTCTGTATGTATTGTATTTTTACCCAAAACACAACGTTTGAAGTTGGTTATTAGAGTCAGGAGCCAAAACAATATCAGTGCATAGTTATCAGACCCCTATTAATGTGAAGCACCTGCACATTTTGACTAATTATGAAAATTAATACTTTCTAAGTAGGTAAGTACTGTATCACTGCTTATCTCCATAGAAACACACAAAAATGTTTTTCATACTTAACTGAAAATAAATCAATAATTATTATTTTACAAAATAAGTTCCAAAAAAAAATGTCTATAAATTTATTTTTTGTAGATGAAGTGAAGAATAAATTTAACTTGAATACTATTTTATATAGTACATATAACAAAACTAACATTCAAATTATCTATCGTTTGACCTTCAAGTTCTATGCAAATGATTATTAATGATCTATATCAACTTTTGTTTGTGTGTTGAGGTTGAGAGAGATGTATAAGTGAGATAAATCCACCAACAAACAAAAACAAATTCGACCTTGATGTTACTGAATGGTTCATTTATTTTAATAGCAAATATCATTTTTGAGATTGTAATTGTAGTGAGGCTGTGTCACACAATGGATTTTTTGTTTAAAATAGTTAGAAACTGGTTTAGGAATACTTTTTTACACTGCTCAAAAAAAGTTTTTGTTTTTGTATTTTTTTCATAAGAAACAAAATACAAATTGTAGTAATGTTTGTTGATATAATAGAAAACAAGTGACCTATTTAGAAAACAGGACAAGAAATGACATTGGATGAGGAATGGAGCATTTTTGTTGATATACCATATAACTCAGCTGAGCAGTAGAAGTGTGTGGGTTGATTAAAATAAGAATAATAAAAAAGCTAAAGTATGGAACCAAGAAATTCAGGAAGAATACATAATAACATAATAAAGAATACATTTTATGTTAAACTGACACTTCTAATATTGCTATTCTAACAAAATATTTTCTTTATCTACAAACTGATTCAAATAACTAGATAAACTACACCCACTTTTGCTACTGTAGTCGCTTCTTGATTAGGAAGGGGTGCAATTTCAGGTCATTTTGAAAAATAATCCATTGTGACCATTAAGTACTTGTTTCTTCTCTGTGTCATCTGAAGTGGACCCGGAATATCCACTGAAAGTCGTTCAAAAGACTCTCCAGAAAGATATTGTGTACATTAATCACATTTCTTACACCAATCTTTTACATCTCAGCGACAATTATTGATGCAATAAAATCTGTTTCGAACTCTGGCAAGTATTCTTTTGACTCCAAAATGTCCTGCAGAAAAGCTGTTATGAAGTTCTTCCAGCACACTTTTAATATGTGATTTTGGCAGTACCAATTGTTGAACTATATGTATTCTATTGGGACATTCCGACTTCCGATATAATAGACCATTGAAAAGATACAGATACTCAGATACAGGGAAATAGATCTTACTCCATTTTTAAGCCATTCCCGTATGACTTTAAAGTCATTATTTTTCTCTTGACTCTTTTTAAAGTTTTGTAGGAAAATGTGATCATTATCTTCTTCCTGTTTAACTTTGTACTTACTTTTTTGGTAACACTTTTTTTTTTCTAAAAGCTGCCACTGGTTTTGAATCTATTCATGCAAAGCATCTTGGAATTCTTGTAACTGTTCATTTAACACATTCTTCTTTTTCACCAATGTCTCATTTGCATGCCAGATCGGACTACATATGTAGATTTGCATTAATTCTAGTTACCTTATACTTCTATTACAAAATTGACACCTGTTCCCTTAACTTTTCTATTTCATTTTTACTAATAGCTATCAATCGCTTGAAATGTGATTCTGATGATTTAGAGTCACAGATTTGTTAGAGACCTATATCTACTATTATTTTTAGAGGGACTCTGTCTCTGGATGTCGATATAGACGACCTTCTGAGCTCATTCTTTGATTCTTCTTTCCTTGTCTGTAATCGGGTTCTGCAATTATTTTGCTAATGTTCTATGATACTCGTGAACCGAGATTAGTACTCCGTTTAGCGTTTGTTGATGCTGTAATTGAAGAACTTGTTGCATTTTAACATCCTGCAGTTCATCTATGAATGCCTTTATACCAATTTACGAGACATTTTGGGATATTTTGATTACTATTTTATAGTCTCCTGAGTGTAAGTTCCTCCCATGTTCCATGTGGCTATCTGTACTTCCACTCCATCACTGTGTCCTTTGTTATAGTCATTTTCTTTTTCTCCGTACCTGTTTGCTTTATTAATTTTTTTACTTTTCTAAGGATATTGCATGTTTGTTCCAAATCCATTTCTTTTCACCAATTATGTAAACTTCAAAATTGTTGTTTATAATCCTACGACTATATGAGAACGAAACATTAAAAAGTCTTTTTCCTCGCTGATAGTAAAGTCAGTTTTATTTTTTAACAGAATAAATCTGGTAGTTTATTGACATCGCATGTGTCATACCGAATCGAGTATTTCAGGCTTACCTTCAAAACAATGATTACGATGATAATTCGCAGACAATTAACACCTTCACGGCGGTTCGGGACCCCGAGGTCCTGTACATGTCATGATCTAAAATTTTTGTAGTAATCTTTCTTGACTTTCCCAATATTCGAAAGGCGTATTTCCACTATTAGTCAACAGATGTCGATAGTTCAAAGAGCGCCTTGTGTAAAATTTCGCGGCAAATCTCATAGTAACCGAAATGAAGTTCGGGACCCGGGAGACCCTAGCCGTATTATGATAATAATTTTGATCGTAACACGGTACGTACCGCGGAGGTCTTCCGATCTTTTTAAGTTTTTTGTCAAAACTGCAGTATTGTATTGATCTTTGAAGGTAAGTTATTAGTACCTATATATTTATTTATAGTTTTTAGACAAAAATACATTCAAATTACTATGTTTTGGTTTATTTTGCAATCTAAACCATTTTAGACACAGATGTTTTTCCATTTTTTCATAATTGAATACTGTATGATTCTATTTGTAAGACACAAGGTAGAATCTATATAAAATATATATATATATATATATATATATATATATATATATATATATATATATATATATATATGTGTGTGTGTGTGTGTGTGTGTGTGTGTGTGTGTGTGTGTGTGTGAAGATGCTTTAGATTGTAAAATAAACTTTTAATTGTTTATTTCATTGCACTTTGCATTTTATACAAATGTATTTTTGTTCCAGTGTTTCAAAAATGAACAGAAGAGCGACCAAAATATTAAACCTAGCTCTTGAAACTGAAAAAGAAAACCAATCTTCTCAACCAAAAGTCATTGTACAGAAACTAGTAGATTATGACGAGTCACCTGTCTGTTCTGTTTTTTCGGAAGAATCTCATAATAATCCATTACAAGAGCAAAATGATATTTATTTTGGAATGGTTACAAGAGTTACTCATGAAAAAACAGTAAATCAAGACAATTATATCATGGAAGATGTGTTCGAAGAAGAAATGGAATATGACCCCTCTGAGAAGACTGCTATGTGTGAAAGAACTAATATCGAAGTATCAAGTGATAATGACGATGAGCCATTTTCTAGTGACGATTCTATAATAGATAGAAACTACATGCCGTCTTCTGAAGAAGAGTCAATTTCTGAAACAGAATCAGATTTATTTTCTGTCTCAGATGCAGGGGATCAAGATAATCAATACTCTGAGCAAAATGTCACTAACATTCAAAGTCAACAATGTGACCTATGGGGGCCTATTTTTCCGAAACTCGACCCATTTGTAACAAATTTTACACAAAAGTTAAATGTTAATATGAAAAATATCAAAGAACCGCTAGACGCTTACAGACTTTTTTTAACCGACGATGTTTTGGAACTGATTGTTAGAGAAACTAATATGTATGCAATCCAAAAATTAGATATTTCCAAGAAAAATAAGAAAAGAGTTGAATGGAATGATACCGATAAAAATGAAATTTTATCATTTTTCGCAATAATTTTAACAATGGGCTTAGTTCCTTTGCCGACACTTAGTGCTTATTGGAGTAGAGACGAAATGTTTCACAATGCATTTGTAAGTTCCATCATGCCCCGTGATAGATTTTTAACATTGCTCAAATATCTACATTTTTCCGATAACATGGTTGCCAGTGAAAATAGGCTCTGCAAAGTAAAACCATTGCTCGATATACTGCTGGAAAACTTTAAGTCTGTCTTGACACCTGGCCAAGAGATTATAATAGATGAAAGCATGATTCCTTGGAGAGGCAGATTGTTATTCAAACAATACATTCCGAATAAAACACATAAATATGGAATCAAACTATACAAATTATGTACAGTAGATGGGTATACGCACAATGTGATAGTTTATGCAGGTAAAAACTGCGATCCGGTTAATATTAACAGTAACAGTCATTCAGAAGACATTGTACTAAAATTAATTTTAAGTTTAGACCAGAAGGAGGGCAGAACCTTATACGCTGATAATTTCTATTCCAGCATTCCTTTAGTGAAGGAATTGTATCAAAGAAATATTAAATACTGCGGAACACTTCGATCTAATAGAAAAGGGATTCCAAAATCTTTTGAAAGAAAGATGAAAAAATCTGAGGTGTATGGAGAAGAAAGTGGGAATTTAAGAATAATAAAGTGGATAGATAAGAGACCAGTTTTGATGATCACATCTGATGCCACACATGAGGCGATTCTTGTAGAAACTGGTAAAAAAGATAGAAAAGGGAATGAAATAAAAAAACCAAAATGTATTACTGATTACAATAAAGCTAAAAAAGGTGTGGATATAAGTGATCAAATGTCCGCCTATTTTACGGTTTTGAGGAAATCGCTAAAATGGTATCGAAAGCTTTGTTTCGAGTTGCTTTTTGGAACGTGTGTTGTAAATGCATGGGTTGTTTTTCAGTTAGCCACAGGAAAAAAGTTGTCTATGATGCAATTTAGAAGGCAATTAGCTCGGTCGTTAGTTACTACGGATACTGGAGATAAAATAAATAAAACACCAAAACGAAAAATCCATACATTTGTAAAACCGGAGGGTAAAGGACGCAAACCAAGAAAAAAGTGTGTAGGATGTTATACAATGTTACGGAAATCACTTTCAAGTCGAGAAGCGGATAAGAAAGTTAGAAAAGTAATCAGCTATTGCGCTGATTGTACAGGTCAGCCAGGATACTGTTTACCTTGTTTCAACGAAAATCATGTAAATTAATTTTTAATGCATATTTGTTAATTTTGTCCAAGTATTTCTTTTATAAATAAAATACACATTTTTCTTTTAAAAATTAGTCTTATTTTTTATTAGTCTTAAAATTAGTCATATTTTTTATTATATTTATTTCCTGATAAAACCTTGTATTTAATACAGAATTGTCGACATTTATTTCACATATTAGATTTTTAAGAATATTTGTTTATATGAAAAAAACAATGTAAAAAACGGCACTATTAGGGACGCCGGAGGCCCGAATCGTATATGAATACAATCTTGATACAGGACGCCCGGGGCCCGAATCGTATTGTAATACTTTCAGTGGAAATAACACCCGTCGTGAATGTGTTAAGAATGTATTTTGGGAAATAAAACGTAAATGTTTAAAGAAACTTACATTTATTATTACATTTATTTATTATTAACAAACGGGACAAATTCACTGTCAAAATTATGCAAAAATGCAATATTATAGAAATATAAAATAATTTTGTGTAATAAAACATAAATGTTTAAAGGAACTAACATTTATTATTACATATATTTATTTATTATTAACAAATGGAACAAATTCACTGTCAAAATTATACAAAAATGCAACATTATAGAAATATAGACAAAATTACAGATAAAATAAAATATACACGAATAAAATAAATAAGTACGCATTTATAATAAGTTTCATTTAGCATTTAAGTGCTTCAAATAGTACCTAAAGCTATTGATATAAAAGTATTAGACCATTTCTATGTGTGAAACATAGTTAGTTCTGTGGTAAGGAACATGGAAATGTAAATTCTGGACACAGTGAATGGGAAGGGATATGAAAACAAACTAGCTGAAGCAATTCAGTGGATTGGTTATTTTATAAACAAGTTGAAAAATAAAGATTAAAAGGTAACACTTTTGATAAGATAATCCAGATTCAAGAAATTGTTCATATCAGAATAAGAATATGGTCTACACAATTTACAAGAACAGTTGATGCTTGTAGATGAGTCAGTATAAATCTAATCAACATAAAAATGGTTTTTAATGCAATTATAACATAATCAGTGTAAATTAGTTGAAGTTGAACGACTAGACAGTAAGTAAACCACCGTGACCAGTATGAAGCTGATTCTTCAAATTTACTGTCAAAAAATCAGTCAGTAAAGCCTCGACAATTTTAGGAATAGCAGAAAGAATTATAATGGAACGATAATTAGGAATCAATGAGTTAAGGATAAAATCAATAAATAAATTGTGATGAAAAGTGACCCTCAGTCAGAGATTTATAAAAAATAAGCCATAGATGCCTACATAAAAAGAATGCACAATTTCCTAAAATAAGTTAAGATATTATGTCTGGACCAAGACCTTTATTGGTATTAAGACACTGTAAGCATGCATCACAAATTTTAATAGTTAAAAAAGTGAATATGGCTGTGACTGATGGGGTCTTTGACTACACTTGTCTACACAAGAGAAAGAAGGATTGTGAATACTGCTAAAGAAATTGACAAAATTGTTGAAATTGTGGTTCTTAAAAACAGAACCATTCAACTTCCCTTATCCCTTCCCATTCTTATTTCCCTTACAATTGTGTGGTCAGCAGACAATTAAAAGCAGACAAGTCAATTGTTGAGTTTTAAAATTGAAATCATAAGTATGAAAAAGATCAATACCTAATATTGAACTTTGTCTGTTTTCTTTCAACAGTAGATTAATTTTTAGGTATTTATTTTAAATATATAAAAGTCTCAAAAATTGGACTGTTCCTTTGTGTCCATGAACTACACAATTTAATCATTACAAAATTAATCATATTTGCTAATGCAACATGCAAGTTAAATTTTATCTGCCCTCTCTTTAAATATTTCCTCAGATATTTCATTATCAAGTTTCAACTTCCTTCCCCATGGCAACACTGGTTTTGGAGTTTTTCCAAGCAACATCTGAAAACAAAATTAATGTACATTCATAAATTGAGCAAACTAATTTCAGATTTAGTTCGTTATACTTTGCTTCTTATGAATAAATCATAATTCAAAGTAAAATTAAACACACGAATTTCAAGTGCTGTAGTTTTAATGAATCTCACCTGAATTAGAAGAATACCAACCCAACCATTGGTATTTATTTCTAATGACCAAATGAGCAGTAATTACACTTTTATATGTAAAAAATAAAAATAACTGTATAAATAAAATATATGGCCAACAACAAACCTTTATCTCATAAGCTAGCTGAAGTTCTTAAAGCAATCTCATAGCCAAACCTGAACATTTATGAGTTGGTAAAATTTGCCATCTAAATTACATATAAGACACAGTTAACAATATGCCTAATCAGCTGTATGTGGCCACTTAAGTGATAGTGTAAATTCTTAAATGTACCTTAAATTGATTTGTTTATAAGTTACAAACCTTTTAAAATCAGAGCTATATGTGTGTCCTCAAAAACTTTATATTGCTTTTTCCCTAGCCAACTATCTTTTCCTTGAATTTTATTCGAAATCAACTTCTTATGGCTTCTCCTAACAAATTCATTTATGGTCTCCTCACCAATTATGGAAAGCTCATTATCCTAAAATATAAATCAACATGTAACAGTAATCTAACCACCCCACAAACTTGATCATCCATGCTTAATTATTTTAGCTTAAACTATCTAATAAAAAAAACAGCCTCTGTTACAAAATCAATCAAACATTCATTTGCAAATTTTGGTTTCTCGTAACCATGGTAAATGCCTATTAAATCTACAATTTTAGGATATATAAACAAGATAGGATATGACTGACTACTAAAACTCTTTTTTTAGTGGGATTCCATCAAAATGTACACAAATTTCTATAGCATTGTTTTTTTGTGAAGATAAAAATACCATTGAAATTTGAATCATATGGATCAGAGTATTTGTTCTCTGGGTGAAGCGAAGCAAGAAGGGTTCTAGCATTTGAACTCAAATGAGAAAGGTCAGGAACTTTTTTATGAATTTTTAATAAATCACCTACATAAGGGATTGGACAAACCTCGATGCCCATGCACTTTTTAGAGCCACACAAGATCGAGAGGAGTATGCCATAATTGTTGTTAACATCCACTAATTGAGCTTTGTAAATGATCACCGGAATGGTCGTCCACGTGGTAATTTGCATTATTTTAGGTACTTAACATGTTAATAAAAAATTTAAATCGGAAGTATTGTAACCTGAACTATTTGAACTGATTGATCAGTTAGGGATTCCGAATAAAAGTTTGAAGGAGATGGAATATCGGGGTTATTAATATTTTCAACAATATTCTCTACGTTTTTCGTAACCTTCCTCTGTCGATGACGCTTAGTAGAAACAAATCGTTTCTTTTAAACATAATAAGTAAAAAATACACTTACCTTTATGTAATAAAATAAAACCAATTTCTGAAGTATAACCTAACACGTGGTACCAAACCTTTAACAATATAATATAACCACAACACAAAGCCAAGCATCAAAAAACCAATGCGCTGTATACTGCTTAAATAGAATTCTTTTATTTCATTTATTAAAGCATTAATAATATAAATATAATTAAACTGTGCCATTTGTTTAAATAGGGATATGACATTATCATCATTATTTTGTTCAGCCAGGAGTTAGGTGATCTGTGATACTACCACTTGTTCATCTTTGAAAAATGATTTCAAGATTCATCTTGATGTTGATAAAAATCATATTTTTACTTATTAGAATTAGCAAACATATAATCATCGTGATAACTAGAATAATAAAACAATTGTAACGAATTATCTAGAAATAAAATATTTTTACACTTTACCTTAAAAAAAAACATGTTTTGGATATATTAAACTATACAATTTTTAATTAATCATGATTTAACCTTTTCGCTTTTAATTATTTTATTAACGTAAATAATTTTTTATTTTATTAAAAATAATTGGTAAATGTCAGATGTCCAGAAAACGTCCGAGTTCGGACGTCCAGGGGACGTCCGAGTATGGACGTCCATAGAACGTCCGAGTACGGACGTCCAGAGAACGTCCATATTTAGTCCACCCAAAGTACGTCCATAGTACGTCCATTTTACGTCCAGGGACGTCCGGACCAAAACTGGACGTATATTGGACGTCCATAGGACGTCGTGTGTTACTAGGGAAAATATAGTTTTATTATCAACTAATGAATTAATAAACTCTAGTTGTTGTTGAGGTAAAAATTTATAATAGACTGCGTCCCAAACTAGACCCAAAACTATATGTATAATCTCACTCAAATACTACGCTTCAACAAATAAGTGTATTGTCCTCTGCATAGAACAAAAACCTTTGACTTTTGAAAGCTGGCAAATCTAATTTAAACTGGGGAAATGATTGCAAGTATTTCATCAATTACCTATTAGGCAATGTGTATTTTGCATGAAGTTTAACAAACTTTAATAAAGCTACTAATCGATATTTGTCACAAATACACACGGTGAAACTATGAAAAATTCAGAAAATTAAGACTAATGTGAGATTACAAATTAAGGACTATGTAATTTGTGATTGAACAATCGACATGCTGGTAACAATTTTCAATGTCATATATAACACTGGCTTTATTTAAGCTTTATAATGATCCCTAAATCACAAAAAGCTGTAAAATGCAAAGACCATAGATTGTACGCCCTATGTGTGTCTGTGTGTGTGAAAGATATGGCAAGTTCGTAAGCCACAGAATGATTTCTGTATCTATTTTTTAGATATATATGAATATCACTGAAGTTATACTTATGTTACGATAATAAATATTATGGCGTATAAAAACTGTAAACATATTTACTCATTCACGTATGTTCTAGGTCAAATACTACCGAATTCTCCAGAAGGGTCGAATAACCAGTTCAGGTAACAATAATGCAATCGACGGCCCGAGCCCTCCGAATTTTTACTAGACGAAAAGGCGATCGACTTTTCTAGTCTAGCTGGATGAGTCACCTAATGGATGGAAGGTCATCGATGCATCGCCAGACCCTTCCCGATAACGGCATTTCATATAAATAACGGTGATTCTCATTGAGTTAGTCAGTCAAAAGAAGATATCGGAATCGGTTAAAATTGTATCGCACCTACATAAATTATATAAGTGTAAAATAAATTAGTAGTAATAAAGACTTTAATAAATTCGTGAGTGTTATAAATATTGAACCTTTAGTAAATTAAATTAAGAACAATAAATTAGAATTAATAAAGACTCAACACTAATTTATATTTCTACTTTTAATTCTTTATTAAAACCTATTAGCAATTCTTCTTCTTCTTCTTCAAGTTCCACTCCTATCGGAGATTGGAAATCATTCTGGCAATTATAATTTTATTGGTTACTCGCCTGAAGAGTTCATTGAACTGCATCCAAACCACTCACGGAGATTGCGTAGCCACGAGATTTTATGTCTTCCTACGCTTGTTCTACCTTTGATTTTACCCTGCATTATATTCCTTAGTAGTTCGTACTTTTCACCTCTCATGATGTCCCCAAGTATTCCAATTTCCTGATTTTTATGGAATTTAAAACTTCGCATTGTTTTCCTAGTTGTTCGAGAACTTGTTCGTTTGTTTTGCGATCCATCCATGATATTTTCAAAATGCGTCGGTAACACCACATTTCGAATACTTCTAGGTTTTTAATGTTGGATTTTTTAAGTGTCCAAGCTTCAACTCCATACAAAAGGGTAGAGAAAGTTTAACATCGAAGCATTCTTATCCGGAGCGATATATTGATATCGCGATTACAAAAAAGTTTTCTCATCCTATTAAAAGTTGACCGCGCAATTTCAATGCGGCATCTTATTTCTTTTGTCTGATCAGTAGCTTCTGTGATACATGCTCCAAAGTATTTGTACGAAGATATTTGTTCAATTTCTGTATTATCTAGTACTAGCTTAACTTTGATGTTTTGTGCTTTTGTAAATACCATGAACTTGGTTTTCTTCAAATTGATTTTTAGTCCATAATCGTTGCAATATATATTTAGTTGTTCAGAAAGGTGTTGCAGTTCTTCTAGTGTTCCTGCCAGAAGGACGGTGTCGTCAGCATATCTTATGTTATTACGTGGCTCACCGTTTATTATAAGGCCCTCACTGATCTCAGCAAGCGCTAATTCTGAGATGGCTTCACTGTATAAATTGAATAACAAGGGTGATAAAATACACCCTTGGCGGACCCCACGGCGAATCTGGATATCCTTGGTTAGTTCGTTTTCAACTTTCACTTTTGCTGTTTGATTCCAATAGAGGTTACAGATGATTCTAATGTCTCTACTGTCTATGTTTTTATTTAATAAAATTTCTTTAAGTCGATTATACTGCACTCTGTTAAATGCCTTCTCAAAATCAATGAAACAGGCATACACTTCCTGGTTAATATTTAAGCATCTCTGCGAAAGAACACTTACTGCAAACAGTGCATCTTGTGTTCCCAGTCCTTTCCTAAATCCCATTTGTGTATTACTTATGCCTTCATCTAATTTCTTATGTATTCTATTGTGAATTACTTTTAAAAACAATTTCAAGGCATGACTCATTAAGGCTATGGTGTGATGTTCATTGCACTCCTTTGCATTGGCTTTTTTGGGAAGCAGTATGAATGTTGATTGGAGCCATTCTTTAGGTATTATACCTGTTCTATATATGGTATTGAATAGATCCAAAAGAAGATCAATAGATTCAGTATTCACAATTTTAAGTAATTCGATAGGAACTTCATCAGGCCCGGGGATTTACCACCTTTAGCTTGTTTCATTGCATATTCAATTCCTTCTCGTATAATGTCAGGCCCAGTATCATCCTTAAATTCTTTTGGTGCTTCTGTTCTCTCTTTTATTCAGTTTTATCAGTTTTATCAGTTCTCTCTGATTATCTATTATCAGTTGACAAATGCTGGAAAATCTAAATGCATGTCAATAAACAAAAATGCACTTTTAAGAGTACAGCTACAAGTAGATAATGCTAAAATCTCGAGAAAGTGAAAACATTCAAATACTTAACAACGATAGTGGGAACGATAGATTAATGGGATCCTTAACAAAAAATAATCAAATTCCGTGCCGAACAAGCAAGATAAGCTTTTATTAACTTTAAACCGCTACTATGTAACCGCAATCTTTCCTTCAATCTCCGCTACAAGATGGTTAAATGCTATGTATGGTCCATATATACGGCATGGAGATATGAACGTTAAAAATATCTTTCATTAACAAGTTGGAGGCCTTCGAACTATGGACCTTGCGAATAATGTTTCACATAACATAGACAGATAGGGTAAGAAACGAGGGAGTCTTAAAAAGGACAACTAGTGAGAAGTAATTACTCAACTTGATCATGGTACGAAAAAATTGATGTCCATATCCTGTCCATATCATGAGAAGAGAAAAATACGCAATCCCTCAAATATTTATACAAGGAAGATTGAGGGCCATCGTGGAGTAGGTCGCAAAGAAATCTCGTAGCTACGGAATATAATGAACTGGACAGTTATAAATAACACATGTGGCAGACATGTGGCCTTAAGATAATTCGCCACCTCACTATAATAAGAAGTATATGGGCTACTTTTTATTGGAATTTAGTTATTTATTGAGATTTATTTTTAAGCTTTGTTTATTTTTAGTTGTCGTTAATCATTAATTTAACGTGTATTTCTTGAAGTGATACGTAAAAGAAAGCAATGCAAGCGTAATTTTTTATTAACGAGCGAAACGTTTGTTAAAATAAGTACGACCACAAAGAAAAACATTAGAACAAATCCAAAGAAAAATTGCGAAATCTTGGTGCCGAGGTTGAGTCGTTATAACGGTGTGAACGGGCCAGATGGTCCCTTTCTAGGGTTTAGGAGCGTCCCGTCTTCAAGCTATACAAACTCTCAGACGTTCTCCTACAGATTTATTGTCGTTTCTCCATTACTACCCTTAGAGGGCATTATTATTGTTTCGCCAAGATTACAATTCCAGTTACGACGGGTATAAAGAAACACAGATTCTCTATGTTTAAAGGAAGGTTTATTTTCAAGAGGTTATTTATATGGTCGCCTTAAACACAATGTCGTCCCTATAAATTTTACTTGAAACGTGAACCAGGGTTGTTCTTAAGGTTTTAGTATTAGGGGATGAATTTTTCGTTGAAACTTGTCGAAACATTTTATTCGCTTAGTTTTTAACTCTTACAGGTTTTTTACAAACTCTGCGAATAAAAATAAGAAGTGCACATGGTACTAAGCAAGTAAGGGCACTTATTGACACTTGATCGCATAGGACAAATACAGAGTGGCCCAAAAGTCTGGAAACGGCTAATTATCTCGTAAAATGCTAATCATAATTATACAAAATTTGAGGTACACCTATTTTGGGATACGAAGATTCCATATTTGATATTTACAATGTTGCCAAATTTGCCGTTTTTCTTATATTATTAGTAACTTTGGTTTTTCAAATACATCACCTTGTATATTCAGTCATTATTGGAATCTACTATTCAATACGAGTTCAACCATATGTAACACTTATCATTTTATCATAAATACATAAAACCGAAGTCTGGCAACGCCTAAATTGTTTCAATAAATTTTTTAATACTAACTATTTTCAAATACATTAAAACGTAACAATTGATAGTTTAGAATATTTTTTAACATAGTAGTTACGTTATTAAGTGCTCCATTTGTGAGTTGACAGCACTCTAATCGATGGTAGAATGCGTCTACCAGATTTCTCCATGATTGTCTAGAAATTATTCGAGATTCATCGATAATTCATTGCCAGGCTTGCTGATTAAGTTTTGTAAACTGAATTTTTCAAGTATCTCTAATAAAAATAATATTTAGGATTGAGATCAGGTGAACGTGGAGGCCATTCAATTCTACCTTGTCTACCAATTTATCGTCCGGGAAATATCTCATCTAAATAACGCCGAACATTTACACCAACTATCTGACGTTAAATTTCTTTTGTTAAAAAATTGCCCAATTAAATAAGTACCTACTATAACTGATCATACATTTAATTTTTGTGGTCTTTGAGTATGGTTTTCACGCATTCAGTGTGAATTTCACACGAGTTCAGCTATTCAATACAAGTTCAACCATATGTTCACTTGATTTTATATAGTCTGAAAGATCTTAAATACATAAAACAGAGCAAAATATGCAGATTTTAATAAATTTAAATATTTAAATGGAGAATGCTGCGATTTTGACATTTTTTGTTCACCTATTCTCCTATTCATTCCTATTCCTATTCTCCTATTCATAAGACGACGGTACAAAAAACTGTAAGGCGGTTTGAGGAATCTGGAGAAGTAAAAGATAGGTACCGATCAGGCTGACCGAAACGAGTTATCAATGACAACAAAACTTCAGATAATTTAATTTAACTATCAGATGACCGGTTTCGCTTTCTACAATATGCAAAGCATCCTCAGGTCTCGATACAAAGTTAAATAAATGCTGAAATGATAAAAACCCATATTAGGGTCTAATAAAGATAAACAAAGTAGATGTTGTAAATTACAATAATTATGCCAATATTACATGTCTGTGGTTTTATTTCAAATAGAGTAAGTTGAATAAAAAGGTATAAGAGTTTTAAAAGTTTAAACAGACAAGGTAAGGCCCACAAATTGTTATAAAATAGTCTATTAGATTGTAATAAATTAATAAATGAGCAAATAAATAAATATAAACATTACTTACATGCCGGTACTCTATTAATTGATGGATGGTAGAACATGGTTGAAACTACTATGTATTGTTAAATGGAGAACTCAATTCTGTTATTGTAGTTGTTTGACAGTAAACAACCAAAATTACAAGTAAATTTCTTTACCTATTTGTCTTCTGTCAATTATAACAAGGTCAGTTTGGTTTGTGGTGTTTCTATTTGGTGATATCCAAGTTGCTTTAGGGATATTCATATAATCAAAACATGTACTTCCACAATCATATCTTTGGCATCTGCCATACTAATAAGCAGTGCTTAATTTCTAAAATTTTAGGTGTGGGAACTCTTAAAGCGGGAAGCTCAGACCGGTGGGTATGGAATACACCCCAGGAAGGAGGGGGGCCCTCACCCAGGAAAACTTTTGAAAATTATAACTGTAAACCTTTGTTTTTAGGCCACCCAGACATAATAATACATTCATTTTTATAAAATACCAAGTGATATTTTAATGCTGTTTATTTTCTTTAAAGTGCTTGATTAGGATGTAAGAAAATAAAAACATGAATTTAAATTATTGAGTTTACTCTCTACTCTACTCGGTGACTCGCCCGTCACCTTCCTCCTGCCTGATTCCGTGCAAGACTCATCACAGCATTCACAGCACAGCAGCTCACAAGTCACAACTGCTTGTACGGGCGCTTACTATCTGCTTACGTACGAGTCACTCGCAAACAAAGCATAGCATAATATTGATCCTACCTACAATTTTTTTTAACTAAAACTTGTAGTTTTAAAAGCGTTCCCTTGCGTTCCGGCACTCTTGGGAGGTAAGGGAACGCCGTTCCCTTGCGTTCCCACTGAAATTAACCACTGCTAATAAGTCTGAATTCATTGTCATCAGTTGGTAGCATATCTTTTTTTATATTTGGGCATTCATGCTCTAAATGATTAACATTTATAAATAAATAACATTTTTTGCACAGTTATCATATGATCTTTTAGATCTTCATAGAATTAATTAATACAATAGAAATAATAACAAAACAATGATCTTTAAAATATGGTTGGATTTCTGTATAATTGTTTCAAATAGAGCAGATCCACAAAGGCTGGTGAGCTGTTACATTTTTCATAATAAATTTTGTCAACTCTGCTTCTTCATCTAATTCAGAATAACATTTTTCATTTCTGCTACATTTGTCATTTTTCTAGCTAATATAAAATATTATAACCATAATTATCTAACCTCAGAATAAATTTACATTCTGAAATAATTAAATTTAATGAAGAAAACACTCAGTTCAAAAAAATGGTTTATTGAATTTTTAACATATATAAAAACCTATCTAATGCTAACTATTTAAATACAAGTGATCTGATACATCCCATATTTCCAAATCATGTAAAATAGGAATAGTGTTATTTACAAATGTATGCTGTATTTTATTATATAATTGCTTAGAACATTTATCTTTTTCTTTACATACACAGCTTGTACTTATACCATTACTTGCTCCATCTAAATGTACCTTAGTATGTCTCTTTTTACTCCCCACTTTATCTTTGATAGTCCTCATATCATCAACTGTTGGTGTCATACAAAGACCTAAACTTGGATAAATAACAAACGCAACAGTAGTGAGCACTGTTAACAAGTAAACAGGTACTGTTATTGCCCAATGTCTCTGAGGAAGAAATGTGATACCAACTGCTTTGAAATACTTCTCTGGTAAGACAGCCCAAATAACATAAACTATGAAAAACATTCTAAAGGAAAGATACATAACAAAACCATACACAGCTCTACTTGGTGTTGGTGCAGGAGTATGCTCTGGCATTGTTAATAGTAATTGTACTCGTTACTAAGTGGAGGTCCTAAAAGTTCGATAGTTTCAGATATTAGTTGCAATTTTTCGAAAAATCCAGTTACTGCCACCCGCAATTGCTTTGGCAGGGTAGCAGAGAAATGCCTAAAATAAAACAACCTGTATATTACAAAAGTAGTAACATATGACAAGCTTACGCTATTAATTTGTCCTCCTCTACCCGTAAAACCTTGGTAACACCACTTCTAGCAGGTTCTTTATCTACTCTCAATACATCATAAGCAATTTCTGCGATTCTGTGACTTTGGAATGGTACCTCAAGATCACTATAAGATAAAATTGTAAGATTAAGTTCAGTCTATTAAATTTTTAATAAACTTACATTTCATAGTCATCAGTTTTATCCATTTCAGAATTTCAATAACATTAGATATGATATGAATATATGAATATCAGATAACCTATAAAGTGTTCTCTTTCTCTAAAACTTAACCTAATAAAATGTAAAGATAGCTGAATGCTTCAATAGAATAGGTCATATTCAGTGACACTTACTTGAGTTTTATTTCATGCACTTTTTGTAGAAATATTTTGATTAAAAAGATTGAGAAATGCGATTTTAATGTATATGATTCGAATAGCCTAAAGTTGACAAAGGAATTTATTGTAATGTATACTTCATTATTTTAGTATAAGCACAGAATAAGAAAGTATGCTGTGATACCAAAAATCCTGTGTAAAATTTAATTTGTCAAAAATAAAAAGAAGATTCATGTTTTGGCGCCATTTAGTACATAAATATTTATATCTATTTTTATGTGTAACAAAAGTTTCAATTTTATAAAATAGAAAGATATAGTAAAGATCAAAAAAGAGAAGTTTTAAAAATGGAATCTTCAACACCCTCCAGACGAACAGCACGAACAAAGAAACCCAGTTTAAAAGCACTAGAATCTCTTTATTCCCTTAAAATACAAAATTCAGGTATTGTGCAAGTTATAGACAGCGATGATGAATCCGAAGATGAAATAAATATAGAAAATATAGAAGTAGATGTAAAGAAGCCGAAAGTGATGCATGAAAATGAGGTTGTCCATGGAGAAGATATATTTACTTTCCAAAAAAGAAAGAACAGAGAAGCACTTGCTCAAAAAGTAGCTGAAGCCTGTGATTTAAAAACTCCTAAGCATGTTCGTACAAAAACAAAAAGTAGGATAGCAAAAATGATAAAAGAGGATAGTGAAAGTGAATTTGAAGTCTCCTCTGAAGAGTCTGAGAGTAGTAGTTGCAGTAATGAAAGTGAAGACAGTTCTGGCTCAGATTCTGATGATAAAAATACAAAGGTACTTAATATTAGCAAATTACGTTATGTTGTGTCTAACTTCTTTTATTTCAGGATATTAAAAACAAAAAGATGATATTCAAGGAAGCTAATTTACAAACCACACAAACTAGGAGCAGAAACTATCATATTAAAACAGATGAGTACTTCGAAAAAACATCATCTAAGAAAATAGAAACTTCAAATAATACCCTTGAAAGATTAGAGACTCCAAGACTGCCCCAATATCAACTTCAAAAGTTATTACACAGCGTTTCTCTTTCAAATCAACACGTTGAGGCAATACAAAAATTAAGAAAAGCTAATGAAAATTATTTTACGAAATGGCTTTACTTTTTAAATGAAAATTTTAATATACTTTTATATGGATTAGGATCTAAGAGAAATATTATCAGTCAGTTTCAAAGTTCATACCTAAGAAGTCAACCTGTTGTTGTTGTAAATGGTTATTTTCCTAGTATCAATATTAAAAGTGTATTAGATGCAATTTTGGATCTGTTAGAGATTGAAGATATCCCTGGGAATCCTATAGAAGCTTGTGATTTAATAATAAGTGAATTCCAAAAAATTCCTGATAGCTGTTTATATATAATTATACATAATATTGAGGGTGAGACCTTAAGAAATGGAAAAACACAGAATATTCTTGCCAAATTAGCATCTAGTAAAAATATACATTTTATAGCTTCCATAGATCACATCAATGCTCCCTTAATATGGGATCACAACAAACTCAGTAAGTTTAATTATATTTGGTGGGATGTTACATCGTTTGCAACTTATGAGGAAGAAACTTCATTTGAACAGTCTATGATGGTACAACAAAGCAGCACATTGGCTCTGTCATCTCTGCGGAATGTTTTTGCTTCTCTAACTTCCAATTCTAAAAGTATTTATAATCTAATAGTTACACATCAGATAGAAAATGGCAAGTCTCAGTACTACCAGGGACTAGCATTCAAGGATTTATACCAGATGTGCAGAGAAGCCTTCATAGTCAGCTCGGATTTGGCGTTGAGGGCCCAACTTACTGAATTTGTTGACCACAAGATGCTTAAAATGAAGAGATCTGTTGATGGGACTGAGTATTTGGTGATTCCATTAGCCAGTACATTGCTGCAGAAGTTTTTAGATGAAAATCAGTAAATTTTGTTTACTTTTTTATTGTATACAGTTATATAGAGCTTTATGTTTAAATTTATTTCTCCACGCTCCTCCATACCACTCTTATCAAAACCTCTGGGAAATATAGTACCAGTTTTAAGCTGTGTTTTTAACAATGTTGAAGCACAAAATACAGACTTCACATTTTTTTACCATTTATTTTCTTAATTTGTATTTTTAAAACAAAAATCACCCTAAATGTATCAAAACAAAAAATTGCAATTAATATATTATATTATAGGTAAGTTTTATACATAATAGTGAGGTTTCTTTATCGTAATTCCAAATTCTGCCAACGCTGGTGTTAGATCTTCCATAGTTAGGCAATATCTTCTATCCTTCGTCCCTTGTTTGCTCTGAAAATGATTTCAAATGAAAAAATGTACATTTAATTCAAAAGTAATTACTGTTTAATGTAGTTTATGAGGAACTAACTAACCTTGGATCCACTGTGGCTTGAAGAATTAGTGGACCTCATTTTACAATGTTGAAGAGCATCATTAGCAATATCAGATATAAATTTTTGCGCTGCTATCGAGATTAGACGCACCAATCTTGGATCTTTAGGCTCTAGTCCTGAAGATCGTAAATAGTATGCAGTTACGGCGTCTGGAATCTAAAAAATAACAATTTAGAACAGGGTTTATAAAAAGAATGGCTATTTTACTTACAGTTGGGGTGTAATCTTCTAGTTGCAGAAGAAAATCACTCAGTGGTTGGCCGAGTGTTGGATTGTTGTCTTCTATCATCATTTTCTCTTCGTGGTTCATTTTATATTGATAAAAATATCGTGAAAACCAATATAATAGCACTAATGACTTGTGTTGTTGTTTTTATTGACAGATGTTGACATAGTGATAGTGTGACGTATGTCAATTAGAAAGTTTAGTTTTACACGTCAAGATGGTTAGTCAGCAGTGGCGGCACCAATTCTTATAATTATGGGCAAAAGAACTATTGCAATCATTGAATAAATGAAAAAAAAAAAGTAGTGACTAGTTTAATAGTAAACAAATGCTCTCAGAAAACTGCTATCCTCAAATTATCAAGGTGCAAATATGCAGGGAAACAGTACCTTAAAGAAGACGAAAGACTTACATACCTTAAAATTGCAAAAACTTTAAGGAGCGCACCAACAACCGTTATGGAGACTCTACGGATTATCGCGCCTCTGCACGTTGTTAGAAAGGGAAAATAGAGAACGGGATATTATATAGAACTCGAACAACGAGCAAAGTAACTGTTATATCATTACGTAGTAACATTATAAATTAAATTGGGTGCCACCAGTATAACAGTAGTGTAATTAAAATCTCTTGTTGCCTCATTTGACTCTCAATTTCTGCAATGGCTAAATCCATTGTTTAATTACTAATGCCGATGCTATAAAATAAGTCTTTAGAATATTACTAACACTCTATTGTTAATTCTCATGTGATTTAGCAATTACTGATCGATTTAATAAGTATTTTAGTCGGTATATACGCCGTTGCCTTTTGCAAAACCTTGTATGGCAACTCTTTGCTTTACATGGCATGCTTTTTCAAGACATTTACAACGGGGGCTGCTATCATGCATCCTAATCCTAGAAGCGCTCATGATCATGATAGCAAAGAATATAGACGCATATGCGTCCTTCTTGTCACTATAATTATTTATTTTGATATGAAGTTCGTCCGTGACCTTTTCTTTAAATTTATCAATACTCATTGTTTTTCTTTATAAAAAAAACAATCCAAGGTTATTGGAAACAATAAAAGGGAGACATACCTACTATGAAAAGTTTTTTACGCTCATTTGTATAAACGTTTACATTCTCCCCAAACATAATGAAAAATGTATTCTTTATTCTACTTTTTAGTGTGGTATACACACTAACTTACGGTTATAAGCCTGTTATTTTGTTACATGGAGTTATGACTGGTGCGGAAAGCATGGAGCTAATTAAGAAACGAATAGAAGAGGTAATATATTTTAAAAATCATTACCAAATTCATACAGCTGATGTGATTTTGTAGAAACATCCAGGCACTGTTGTGTATAATATTCAACAATTTGAAGGATGGTATAGTTTGGAAAATATGTGGTATCAAGTTCAGCAAGTCTCTCAAACTATAACAAATATCACGATGAAATATCCAGAAGGTGTCAACTTTATAGGTAAATATTTTACACAATACTTAGCTATTATGTGACTCTGTAATACCATTTTCAGGTTATTCTCAAGGTGCTCTTCTTGGTAGAACTATTCTTCAAGCTAATCCAAATCACACAGTTCATCGATACATATCATTAAGTGGTCCTCAAGCTGGACAATATGGAAGTAAGAAATAAAATATTTACATTACAAGAAAGAATTCTTACACATTGATTTTTTTAGCACAGTTTCTTCATTTATATTTCCCAGGATTAGCTTTAGAAACAGCTTTTGAGTTATTTTATTCTAGAGTTGGACAACATACTTCTGTAGGAAATTATTGGAATGATCCTTATCATAAAAAATTGTACATGAAGTACTCTCAATATTTGCCATACATAAATAATGAGATCGAAAATGTTAAAAGTGATGATTTCAAAAATGCTTTGCTCAAATTAGATAGACTTGTATTGATTGGGGGGCCTGACGACAATGTTATAACACCTTGGCAATCTAGGTATGTAATAATATACAATAAGCATTTATTAGTATACTCTGTTCACTACAACCAGTCTCAACTGTTAAGTAAGGTTTGTAATACATTTTTTGTTATGTTGTACCATTTTCTGAAGATTATCTTTAATATCTGTCTATTTAAACTCATCTATGATTTGTTTCATTACAAAATTGAAAAGTAATGTATTTAATTGACAGCTAGGATGAATTGGTGTAAACAAACTCTAGTCGTCTTCAATGCAGGAAACTTATAAATATTTACAATATCGTCAGTGATTATGAATTATGGGTTTACCTATACAATCCAAAAATTAAAAGCCAATGGTCTGTTTAAGTGATCCAAGGTTAAAAAAATATGTATTTCTAAAAAATTGTTAGATATTTGTTTTTAGAGCAGAATGTCTGACAACGATTCCACTACAAGAACACACAACTGTTATTGTTGATTGTTAAAAAATCATTTGTTTGCTGCAAGTCATTACTGAGCTTCAAAAAATGAACATCAATTATTCTCCACAAAAACAATCAAATTTTTGTTGTAAGAAAATGTCAAATTTTTAGTCGCACATAATACAGGCCTGACAATATCATTTTTAAAAGCCATTAACTATTCCTATCCTGCTCTCTATGCAAAATATAAAACTTACACCCTATGTAAGTGTTGTTCTTGGTTAAAATATGGATAAAAGTTCATACATTTGAGAATAACATCAAAACCATTTATATTCCCAATATTATTTAAATTTAATATTGAAATTCCGAAGCTATAATGCTATAAATAATATTTGTTGTAAATTGTTGTTAATATCAAGTTTATTTTTAGTCAGTTTGGATACTATAACGAAAACGGAACAGTGATAGATATCAAGGATCGTGCCATATTTCAGCAGGACTTGATTGGATTGAAAACGCTTTATGAAACAAAGAAATTAAAGATAGTCACTGTGCCAGGCGTCAACCACTTCATGTGGCATCTTAACATGACGATATGTGATAATTATATTTTACCGCATCTTGATTGATATTCTTTATAGATAATAATTATTAGGTGACATTTTTAAACTTTATAATTTATTTTAAATAATTTATTTATATGCATTTCTTTAAATGTGCACGGATATGTATATCATTTTAAGACTTAAAAAAAGACAGTGATTACCAAACCAAAAATTACTCATTTTTATGTAAAGTAAAAATAAAAATATATGAAATTGCATTGGTGTATTATTTTAGTGTGCAATCGAATTGTTTTTTTCTTATTTTGGGTGCTGCTTACCCAAAATTTTTAGAGAATTGCAGAGGAGTGAATCCAAAGACCAACTGCATGAAGAATGGATGAGCTTATATAACAGACACCTTACTACAAAATCTGAATTTTACTAGTATTAGTTTGCAGATGATCTTATTCTTGTGCTTACTTTTTAGTTGATATTTTGACAGTGGTATCAGTAAGAAAAAGTTTTATCTAGATGTATGCCAAGGTATTTTGGCATCTGGTTCTGTATTGGTAATTCCATCAGTTGATAACTTAGTCATTCACATCCTAGACAATTTATTTATTTACTGCACAACAGGTCTTGTAGGCCTAGGACAAAAGGCTGCTTTAAAGTCACTCCTAATCTTTTCTGTCCATGCCATGATTCTTTGTGCCTTGACAAATGTCGTAATTTCAGGCTACCTTACTGCTCATATACTTTGTGATTGGTTCTTCTCCATCCCTCCTCACTCTTTATTTTTCCTTAAATGCTTCTCAGTATTTTGCATTTTCCCCTTTCTATTCACTGTCTTGATGCCTGAGCTCATTTTTCTTTGTCCTCCCCTACTGCAAAATTTATTCTTATCAAGATGTGTGTGGTCAAAAATGACGCGCACCCTATCCTCCATGCTATGGCAAGTTGGACGAGCCATACAGTCTGTAGTCAACACACTGAGGTATGGTACATAAATACTCATATGCTTATGAAACGCACCTGGTGCATCATAAGGGCCTTCACAAATTATTCTTTTTCAACTTGTCTTGATTGATTTGTCTTTAATCTTTCCTATCACCCTCTCTTGGCTAACTCTTGTTTCTTCCAATCCCGAATGCTATTAGGTTTTCAAGGGCAGACGGGTCACTATATTTCCTTCTATCTCATACTCTTCAGTGTGGCGAGTCTTTCAATGAATCCAGGTCACAGATGTTGTATTGAACCAGATTCTGAGGTTCTATAACCAAGATGTTCTTCTTCCTGGACCTCGCTTTCCAAATATTTTTCCTTACAGGATGGCTTGAAGGAGAGCATATCTGGATTCATTTCGCATATGTCCCAAGAATTGTAACTTGGATTTAATGGTGGTCAGTACCTCTCGGTTCTTATTCATTCTTCTGAGGACCTCCTTCCTCTATCCCTTCTGAGGTCAGTCCACGAGATCTTAAGTATTCTCCGATATAGCCACATATCAAATGCTTCCAGTTTCGAAAGTTACAATGATTCACACACATTTTAAAGAAAAGTGCTCCCATTCCTATTTAGGGAATTCTTTAAAAACACATTAAATTGTTTACAAGTTGAGTAAACAAATATACTTAATAAAATTTATGTTTAAGTAACAAATATATGAATTAGACTGTCTAGAAAATCTGTTAATTGAAAGACTTCCAATTTTTTTTTTTTTTTTTTGTTAGGTAAGATAACTTTTTGAATTTTGCAATGTTGTTACTTAAAAACGCTTAGTACACAATTCAGGTAATTTATATTAAAAACCAAACCAAAACCTAAAAACGATAATTTCATTTATAAATATCCTGTTCAGCAGGCCAATCTCTAAATAGTACTTCATAATTATATCCTTTTGGTAGTCATGTCGATCAATTCCTCGCGCTCATGAGCGACTGAAGATCGCTAAGTTCCTCTGAGTTGCCATCTTCATAACAGATAATACTGGTTAGTATCGATGTGCGAATTATTTCGAAAAGCTCTTAAACAGTTTAAGACTGTATAGATTTTATAAATAGATAAAGCAGAAAATCATACAGGGGATATTGATAAGGATTCACTTGTAGTGTAATAAAAAACGCAATGTCAACAATAATTATTTATTTTTATATAATACAAACAATAACCAACATGGCACATTTTTAATCTCATCTATTAACTAAGTATAGTATTCCATAATTTTATGAAAATAACAAACAAAAACATAGTTATTGCTGTAGAAAAGCACCTAGTCGATTTAATATTTAAGATATATTATTAAAAGATCCAAAAACAAAGTTCTAAATCTGAAACATTAAGATAACTTGCACGGTTCTGGATCATTTTCTAAATCTTGCGAAATTTGACCTCCTTTAAGCACAGTATTGACTACAGCCCTAGCTAGATATCCTGTAGATCTAACATAAGGAATCTCCAATAAATTCTCCACGTTTTCTTCGGGTCTATCGTGATCCTAAACAAAATTATAATTAGGGGAATACCTTATAATAATACAGAGAGTATTTATTGGATCGAAATATTAAATGTTGTGCTTTAATTAGTGCAGTATTAGTTGCCTAACAGTTTTATAATTTCAATAGTTTTGTATTTAGAGTTGCATAACTTTAAGTAAGAGTGAATTCGAACCTACAATGTCAGAATTGTAAGATCATCGTGAATAGTACAAACATGTTTATAATAACTGTTTTATTTGTCATAACAAAAACTGCAACCTGTAGAAAAAGATTGATAGATTCAGAAGAGGAAATTACGAAACTGCTACTTTGAGCTAAAAAGAGTCGAAATATTTTAATTACGCCCAAAAATTACTAAAAATACTTATTGTTAGGCGAACTATTTATTTCGATCGATAAACCGTTATAAAATTAAATTTGACGGCCCTTTTACTTACTTTGGCGAACATATGAGCAGCATCTTTAATCAACTGTTCCAGATCCAACGGTTTGGTGAATGTCAATTCGGGATTTCGTCCTAATATGGTGGAAACGATCGTCAACAGTTCGACTATAAGCTGTCTATAATCGGGTTGTTGAACATGGTTGAGCATCTGCAAACACATAAAAAATAATACTACCGTAATTAGTGCAGAGATTGTACTAATAGTATAAGATTTCACTGCAGGATCACTACGCTCATAACGTAGTTCATCAAACTCACATTTTTACATACATTTATATCTAATTAGGAGGACTATTAATATATATATATATATATATATATATATATATATATATATATATATATATATATATATATATATATATATATATATATATATATATATATATATATTGAGATAATAATAGATATAGAAGAAATTAGCATAATAATATTATGATTTTTAATTAATAAACTTAAATAGTGATTAAAGAAATAATTTATAAGTTATAGACTAGAGAATATTATAAAAAATATTTATACGAGGGTATTTTTAAGAAATTAGCATAATGATAAGTTTAAAAAGTTTTTTTTTTATTTTTATTTTAATAATAAATATATTTGAGTGAGCCATGCATATAGGCAACCAAATATACACCGAATTGAGTCATGTAATTTGGAGCAAGGATTCATTAAGACAGTTACAGTTGGACAGTTAACAGTTAAAGTAAGACAGTATGGAGTTAGTTAATTAAGAAGTTAAACAGGAGACAGTTCGACAGTTAGTTAGTGAATTTATTAAGAAGTTAGTCAGTCAGTAAATAATACAAGCACTTCATAGTATATAGTATACAGTGATCAGTATTAGAGTATTAATTATACAGTACAGTATGTATATGGAGATTGGAGATTGAAAACAAAATAAGATTATTAAAAAGAAGAATAAACACGAAAGAAGAACAAAAGAACAATAAAGAAAGAAGAATATTTTGCCCACTTATAAATGCTATTAAGAAGAAAATATTTTAAATTGGTGGAAGCTGATAATTAAAACATTGTGGTGTATTTGGAAAAAGTAAATATATATATATATATATATATATATATATATATATATATATATATATATATATATATATATATATATATATATATATATATATATATACATATGTATATATATATATTTATACATATATATATATATATATATATATATATATATATATATATATGTATATATATATATATACATATGTATATATATATATTTATACATATATATATATATATATATATATATATATATATATATATATATATATATATATATATAAATAATTATTTACAAAATAAATGAACGAAATAAAATGTTTGTCAAAAATTAATTACTATATAAGATATACATATGTGTACAACTGGAGGAACATGCTGACCGCCAAGAATCTAGAGAACTTTCTCAAAAATCAAGTATCTGGCCAGAAAATACAAACCGCAAACACAGATCATCAAAGATAATAGTTGAAATATCATAACTATCCATTTATAATATCCATTTTGGAGCCATTTTCAAGATGGATACGGTTCAGTTCGAGTTCGGGATCTCAATCTGCCTACTCCTTCTCACTCGTGACGTACCAGTATCGTGTTCCATATAAATACAAGAACCGTCAAACGACACTGAGGTCTCAATCTGCCTACTCGTCAGTGTCGAGTGACAGTCAGTCGACAAGAATCATGTAAAATTGGACTTTTTCCCGTGTTCTAATTCTAAAAATAAATTGAGCCTTCCTAACGATCCCCGCTAATGTAAAATTTTACCATGTTTATAATGTTTTCGACTAATTTCTTGTCCATTAAATGTTTATTTAAGACATTATTTAAGTAATTAAAGAATGAAATCGATTAAGCTTAAATATTTAAATTGAATTTTACGTACCTCTTCGACCAAAAGAGAAAACGTCAATTCCGATCTGGTCATATTCGACAACGTTGGCTGTTGTGGAATGAGATTGCCGGCAACTCTTATTCCTTCCGGAGTCCTGGTCATGACGTCCCATACTTGATTGTAAAAGGAAGAAGGAACTCTGCACAAACACCCTTCTAGTTGGCGTTTCTGTCGTGAAGTTAACCTGTAACAGATATTTCGTTATGTATACGGATATCGATGTTAGATGTAAACTACTTACGACTCATATCTATCCGTAGGAGAGCACAAATAAATATGCAACTGTTAGTTTAACAAATAACTTTAACAAATATATTATTTCGCGAAATTACATGAGAAAAAAAAACTGAAAAAAACATATTCAACATTTCCTAAAATCTATCGAATAACACCAAACAAGACTTTTCACCTGAGGCTGGGGACAACTTAAATAGAAACCCCTTTTTTTATTGCAGATTCCTTATGCAAAAATATCTCTAGGAAAATTATGGAAATGGTCTAATATCTCGAGAAATATAATACTCACTGGAAAACCAAAATAAACGTCTACATTTTTCAAAAATCTATCGAATGACACCCTCTGGGGGAGGGGCAGGGGGAAAATTTGAAATTTTAAATACAAAGCCCCATTTTTAAGTGCAGATTCGAATTCTTCAAAAGATTCGTAAAAAACTGTACTCACTACTATAAAAATTAGTTTGCAGACTTCTGATCTGTACTCATTTTTCTGCAATTACAGCGTCATATATCGCGAATCGAAACAAAAATACAGATAAAACTTGTTTACTTTTATGCACAATCTGAATCTGCAGTAAAAAATGGGGTTTTTAATTTAATATATTAAAGTTGCACTCAGCTCCAACCATAGGTGGTGGTGGCTCGTGTTTTTTGTTTTCTTAGCAGTGTATTGTTCGAGATATTAAACCTTTTCCATAATTTTTCTAGGGTATAAGGATAAATCGTTTTTTTTCGATTATAGCGCCATCTATCGGCAATTCAAAAAATGTCTCGATATATTGCCAGTAGTGGCAAATATATATTGCCAGTAGCACCCCCCTGACAGCAGAGGGCCCCGTAAACTTCCGGTTAGTGACAATATGAACTATATCAATATCTTAAAGATTAAGAAGAATGGAACCGTTTCTCTTCTTGAGCGACGGCTGTTAACCATCCAGGAATCCAAAATACTATGGAGAATGAACCGACTGTAATATCTAATAATCTTAATCTCTTAATAATCTAAAAATATCTAATAATGTACCAGTATACGCTTGTAGCGACATCTATATGAAGAAAGATGAAGTAAAAAGAGGTCTCACTTCATTCTTCGTATAGGTCGCTACAAGCGTATGCTGGTATATTTTGTTATAATAATTGCCAGGTGAACGGACAGTCTCTTTTCAGTTCTTCTTGACGATTCTTCTTCTGATAGATCTCTAAGAGAAGTGAAAGTTTCTTGTCTTGTCCTTTTAAGTTCTGTAGTTTCGCGCATACACTGAAACCTGTCACTTTTATGATTAATGCCTCTATCTTTCTCTAAACTTGTTTAACACCTTAGATAACTTGCTTAGAATAGGCTCACTTGTAGTGGATAATCTTCAGTTGCTATTTTTATTTTTATGGAATATTTAACTTTCATCCGAAGCACAGGTAAAATACAGTGATTTTTTTTTGGGGAATTTGGCTTGGGAACACTCTCATTTATCCCAGTACTAGGGATTTCCACAGTTTTCACTGTATTTCTTCTCACCAGCTCTTTCTTTTCTGCCAGTCTCTATCTTACAGCTTTCTCTCTTCCAGTATCTTCTTTACTTCATCTCTAAACAATCTTCGAGATCGCCCTCCGCATATTTTTTCTATTGGACTCTTCTTAGTTACTTCTTCAGTTGACGGAATAAAAGTATGTTATCATAAGTTGCCGCATCCGCTTCTGGGGAAAGTGACGTAGTATAATACTATTGGCGTTGAAAATATAAATTATTCACCCTTTCCATTCGGAAGCTATAAATTTAGCCCACGTCTTGGTACTCACTCACCTCTTCGAATAAATTCTGATGGTATAGAATAAACGATGAAATAATTGAAAACAGTACAACAAATTGACAAATGACAATTGAGGGGCTGAGAGGAAAAGTGGTACAAGTGACATTTTGTATAAAAGTGAGATATGTGCATGAGTGGCTAGAGGATGTTGAGATTTATTAATATAAAAATGGTACAAGTACAAAACACACTACAGGACGGACATCTGTATGTGAGAAGTAAAAGCTCTCACCAATTTCTGGTAATGGTTTTCTGTATAAGTGGTCCAAGCGTACATGTCCCACTTTTGTTCTAAACCTTATGTAGTTGTTTGTGACAGCCACGTTTTAAAAGTGTGCAGGAATATTAATACAATTTGTGAAATAGCCTTAAAATAATGCAAGGTAAGTCTTAAATGCGTTTTATATTTTTTCAATTGTTATTTTATAGGGTTATTTTATTTATCTATGTCTCCAAAAAGTAGTAGTTGAAAGAAACTTATAGCATAACCTTAAAATGTTTCTTTTTTGTTTCAGAATCTGACAGTTATTCGGAATATGACGATTCAGAAGAGGACAGAAACTATAATCCAATAAAAGAAAGTAGTAGCGATAGTAATCATGATGTACAAAACATTGCAAATGTTCATTTAAACAAGTCATTAAAGAAAAAGGGCAAAAAACGTTTGAGATATAGCGATTTAGATAAGAGGCAAGTAAGAAAACGAAAAAGAAATGCAGGTGAGGAATACGTAGGCTATAAAAACAAGTTAGTAAAAGCAAGAAGTTTGCAAAATTATATACATACTTGCAGATTTCAGTGTCAAAAATTCACCGATGAACAAAGACAGGAAATATTTAACCAATTCTGGGGTCTAGGAAATTGGAATCTGCAGAATGCATTCATTACGTCTTGTACAGAGATCGCTTTGCCCAAACGACGACGTACAGAAGCTGTTACTAATAAAGAAAAGAGCGTTACTATCAAACTAAAAAATATGAGAGTTTGTAAAATGTTTTTCCTAAAAACCTTGGATATCAGCAATGGACGTTATTCGAGAATTTTAAATGGGATATCTGACGTTGGAATCACCGCTGTTGATAAAAGAGGAAGAGCTCCATGTCCTAATAAACTATCACAGGATGTAATTGATAAGGTAAAACGACATATTGATATGTTTCCAAAATATACCAGCCATTACACCAGACATTACAATCCCCGTAGACGGTACCTTCCTTCATTTTTGACCATAAGAAAAATGTATAAGTGTTACCTAGAGCATTGTCAAGAAAATAACGAAGCTCCTGTCAAGGAATGGTGCTACAGGAGAGTGTTTAATACCGAATTTAATCTAAGTTTTCATCATCCCTTGTCCGATACTTGTAATAAGTGCGATAAGTTCGAAACATCAATAAAATCGTGCATAAGTGAGTCAGATAAAAAGAAAATAATGTGCGAGAGAGAGCTTCATCACCGAAAAGCCGAATCGGGAATACAAGCCAAAAAAGAGGCAAAAATAGTGGCTGAAACTTCAAGGAATGAAGAAGTGGTATCAGTTTGTTTCGATCTACAAAAAACTTTACCTACACCAGCACTTACAACCAACAAAGTGTTTTATATACGAGTATTATGGACATATAATTTTGGAATCCATAAATTGGGCAAGAAATGTGCTTCAATGTATATGTGGGATAAATCGGTAGCATCCAGAGGCTCTATGGAAGTTTCTTCATGTCTTTGGAAATTTATTGCTGGTCTTAATCAAAATACACGACATCTTATTGCATTTAGTGATTCTTGTTCGGGACAAAATAAGAATAAAAATATTGTGAAATTTTTTATGTATGTGCTTAAAGAAACTCAGCTAGAAATAATAGACCACAAATTCCTTGAACCGGGACATACCTTCATGGAATGCGATGAAGATTTCGGAGTCATTGAAAAGTACAAAAAGCAAGTACCTTATATTTTTGTACCCAGTGAGTGGATGAATGCTGTGAGAAACAGTTCTAAGAAGTTTAAATGTGAAGAAATGAAGATGCAGCACTTCATTTCACTCGAAAACTTCAACGAGTACGTGCAGGAAAATATTAAAAAGGATGATGAGAATAAGCAGATAAAATGGAGAGAAATAAAATGGATTCGGTTTGAGAAGAAAGACCCATTTACTATGAAATTCAAGTGCACTCTCAATGAAGAGACTGAATTTATAACTGTTAACTGTATGAAGAAGAAGCGTGGAAGAACACCTCAGAATATTAGTCTTAGCAAACTGTATAGTTCACCCATGAGTCTGAAGTATGAAAAATGGAAGAATTTACAAGACCTACTATGCTTTGTGCCACCAATTTACCATCAATTTTACAATCAGCTCAATCACACTGCGAAGAAGGGAAAACAAGGTCAGAAAAAGAAGCCAATGCAACCTGAAGAAAGAAAAGAGAAGGACAATGAAGATGACGATGAGGTAGACGACAATGATAAAATACTTTTGAGCGACTATGATGATGAGGAAGATATTTAGCTCAGTTGGTAGCACGTCTATATAATATCATTTCGTTATTATTTTTATGCATTTTTTGTTCCTGTATTTTGTGCAATATACATTTTGTTTTCGTATCTAATGTAGCTTTTTAAATAAATGTTCAAAAAATTACGTGTATTTCTTTTACAAAAGATATTATTTATTTATTTACTCATGGTAATATTTACTTGTACCATTTTTACTCTAAACAACAAAAATGGTACATGTACATTTTGTAAAAAATGTTTCAAAAAAACTAAATGTATATGATTGTAAAAACTGCACATGAAAACATTAAGAACTTACTAATAATAATATCTTGATTAGATTTTAAAATTTTGTTTGGTCTTTTTGTGCCACTACTTAAACTTTAACTCTCATTTTCTCAAAACTATCTAAATGTCACTTGTACCACTTTTCCTCTCAGCCCCTCAATTGTACGTAACAATACAGTCTGAAGAAAGCAAAAGAATCTGAATTTTAATAAAAAAGAGACATTTTTTGACTATAAAGAATAGTTAACAAGAATAAAAAAAACTTGTTACTGACACAAGAATACAAATGGATGAAAAGCAGCCACATCTTAATATACTATATGTAAAAAACTATGGAATTGGGGGATAAAACCTGCAACATAATTTTATAATCAAACAAATAACTTACTGTTCTTTACTGCCCCATTCCTTGATGGATAAAACTTTATACAACAGCTGCCTTACTTCGTAGGGACTGTGGTCTTCGATCCTCTTCTTATGACCGAAGATTTTCAGGTAGTGTTTGATCGCCTCCAATACCCAACCGATCCTTATCTTCAATATACCTTTAAACAATTCAGGATTGGTGGATATTAAGCGACCGCAATACAGAATGATCTCTTGCTGCAAAACGGCTTGGATTACGTCGTACGGTTGGATGGTGTTGTATACGACGGATTGGATTTCTGCTGGCGTCATGGGTTTGTCGAAAACGGTTTCTTTTTGGCCAATGACTCCTACTGTTAACTGGAAAAACAAAACAGGCTTGTAGAAGATGTAACCCCTTTCACATTTGTGGATGATCTCGCTATACTAGTGGTGGCGTAGGACAGGGAGGACCTTATCTTCGGTGCGCAGGCTACATGCAATTAAGTCGAGGAATGGATGAAAATGCAAGGACTACAGCTGGCCGCGAGTAAGATTGAGACCAGTTCTCAAGAAACCATGAAAAAGGGAAGGAATAACATTCGAATGTACCAGAACGAGAGAGGTTCCAAAGAAATGCGTAAAATATTAAGGAGTCAAAACGAAAGGTGGCGGGAGCACGTTTTAACAAAGTTGTACAAAAGGCTCCTCACCCGAGCAGATAGGAAGAGTTTTTTAAGGGTAAAAGTGAAAAGTGGACAATTGAGTCAGTCAAGCTCCAGCCAACTTCATTGCAAGTGTTTTACTTGGACTGTGTCCAAGCACAGCTGACCATAGTGATGAAGAAATATCAGAATTATACAAACAAATAAGCAACCTTATAAGAGATATACCGAGACACGAACTCCTTATAATCATGGGAGATTTCAATGCAAAAATAGGTAACGGAAAAGAAGGGCAACATATTGGTCCACATGGATTAGGAGAGAGAAATCAACGCGGAGAAACAATGAGTATCTTTGCAGCTGAGCATGACTTAATCGTGCTAAACACATTTTACAAACTACCGCCTAGACGCCTGTATACGTGGAAATCACCTAGAGACAACGGAGAAGACGTTATTATTAGAAATCAAATAGACTATATGCTTGTTAACAAAAGATATCGAAATAGTTTCAACAGTGTTAAAACCTACCCAGGCGCTGATATTTAATCTGACCACAATCCTTTAGTGGGCGTGTATAGAACTAAGTTAAAGAAAATACGCGGAAAACTGTAAAAAAACATGACATGAGAAAACTGAAATGTAGCGAAGTAAAAGAAATAGTCAGCAAAACATTAAATAGAAAATTTAAAGAAATCGATAATACAACGGAAAGCACAGAAGATAAGATAGAATCCCTTAAGAAAACAATAGACGACATTAAAGACAATTTTATGAAGAACGAAGAAGGTAAGAATAAGACATGGATGACGACAGAGATTCTGCAACTAATGGAAGAAAGAAGGAAAAACAAGAACGACAACTCCATGTATAAAACATTACAGCGAGAGATACAGAGAAAGATCAGAGAAGCCAAACAGAAAGAACTGGAGAAAACATGCCAAGAAATCGAAATTCTCCAAAGTAAATACGACGACTTCAACGTGCATAAGAAGGTAAGAAATTACAGGTAAATGTAAAAACAGAAGAATAAGTAAACTTGTTAATGACAATGGAGAGATAATCGTGGACAAAGAGAGTATCAATGATACCTGGAAAAATTACATAAGAAATTTATTTTTTGATGAGAGAGAGAACCAGCCCCCAATACCTACGGAAACAGGACCACCTATACTAGTGGCAGAAATAAGAGCAGCCATAATATCACTAAAAGAAGGTAGAGCTCCAGGACCAGACGGAGTACAATCTGAATTTCTTAAACTTCTTGATGATGAATCTTTAAGAGTAGTATGTAAAATCTTCTATAATATCTATGATACAGGCAATATCCCAAAAGATTGGCTACTTTCAGAATTTATTACCTTACCAAAGAAACAGGGAGCAAAAAAGTGCGGAGAATATAGGCTAATAAGTCTAATGAGCCATACATTAAAACTTTTTCTTAAAATTATACATCGTAGAATATACAAGCTATGCGAAGAGAGAATACAAGACACACAGTTTGGATCCATGAAAGGCGTAGGTACAAGAGATGCACTGTTTAGTCTACAAGTATTATTTCAAAGATGCAGAGATATGACTTGCGATATTTACACCTGCTTTGTGGACTACCAAAAAGCATTTGATACAGTTCAACACCAAAAAATGATGGATATTCTAACAAAAGCCCAAATGGATGATAAAGATCGGCGTATAATACAAAATTTATACTGGAACCAATCAGCCACAATAAGAACGAATTTTGGAGGTGAACCAACGGAAATGATCCAGATTCTACGAGGCGTTAGACAAGGTTGTATACTTTTACCTATATTATTTAATCTATATTCAGAGGAAATATTTAGTGAAGCCTTGGAAAAATGCGAACATGGAATACTTCTAAATGGAGAACGTCTAAACAACATCCGTTATGCAGACGACACCGTTATTTTTGCAGACAGTTTGAACAGTTTACAGCTACTAATAAACAAAGTAAATGAAGTAAGTGAAAGATTTGGACTTCAAGTAAATATAACAAAAACTAAATTTATGATCATCAGCAAAAATAAAGTTAGAGACGCTCAACTACTTATCAATAATACACCAGTGGACCGAGTAAAACAGTATAACTATCTTGGAACAACAGTAAATGAACAATGGGATCACTCACAGGAAATAAAATGTAGAATAGAGAAGACTAGGAGTGCATTCAATAACATGGCCAAACTCTTTAAAAGCCACAATCTTAATCTGGAGATAAAAGTAAGGCTCCTACGATGTTATATCTTCTCAATATTGTATTACGGAGTTGAATCCTGGACACTAACTGAAGCAATGGAGAAAAAACTTGAAGCCTTCGAGATGTGGCTATACAGGCGAATTCTAAGGATATCATGGACAGACACAAGATAACCAACGAGACCGTATTACGAAGAGTGGGCAAAGAAAGAGAGGTGATGTATACCATTAAAAAGAGAAAGTTGGAATATCTCGGACATATAATGAGAAACAGCACTAAATACAGATTACTGAAGGTAATCCTACAGGGTAAAGTATTCGGAAAGCGAGGAATTGGGAGAAGGAGAATATCATGGTTGAAGAACCTGAGGAAATGGTTCTCCACAACAACAACGAATCTATTTAAAGCATCAGTTAATAAAATAATTATAGCCAGAATGATTGCCAATATTCGGAACGAATAGGCACTGAAAGAAGAAGAAGGAATCTAACTGAGTTGTCCGCTTTTTCACTTTGGTGTTTGGTTTATTGACACTTGTGTTTAAGAAGCACTCTAAATTTTACCTAAAGAGGTAGAATTGTATAAATTTAACAAAAATTGAACATAAAACCATTTTTAAAAGTTTTACTATTTCCACATACCTGTTTTCCGTGTACTAACACAGCAGTGATGAACGGACTGATAGAATCAACGTTGTGGTTTAGCAAACTACTGGTATATCTGACGGCAGCCCAATGTCTGAGGCATCCCGCTTGGTGGTACAAATTGTGAAGGTGTTCTTCTACGGTGTTATGATGTACGCGAAACTGACGACCTTCCCTTTTTAATAAAATACCGAACAACTGACACTTGGCTGAAATACTTTCCAACGATCTTAGCATTTCTATTATTTCGTTGGTTCCTTTGTTTGAGCAACTCTAAAAACAATAAATCAATGCACTGACTACATTGCGACAATTAAGTGACGCTACGTAAAACATGAAAGAAAATTTTTAGGTTATGTGGTTCGAAAACCTTACCGTATAATCTTTAGCTTCGTCTTGAAAATCTAGTACTCTAGGCACATCAGTTAAACTCTGGTAGCCAATGTAGTCATGTTCTAACTGTTTAAAATTCAAGAAATCATTATCTTCAGTCTCTAAGTTATTCATAAAATCCAAATGTTCTAAAATAATATTTTCCATTAAAAATTTATCGTGGACTATATGAAGGAAGTCCGTAATTAAAGAAAAACACAATACAATCTAGAAAACGTACCAACACAGGAACTTGAAATGAGATTCTGTAGCCGTCCAATTCTCACTTTGACGCTATCACAATATCCCTTCTTCAGCATAGCCAACAAGTCTAACATTTCTTTAAACTGTGGATCTCTCATATGTTCTTCTCTTATAAGCAAACAAACCGTAGGTCTACCTGAAAGTCGCCAATATTTCCCTACGAACTGGAGCTCCGTTTTTATGTCGTCGATCAGCAACGCCATATCCCTGAAATCAAGTGGAAAGTTTTAGATCATCCGCCTTACCGTCCCAATGTATTACCGTGAGATTAAAATGTTTTTGTTGAATTATGCCCAAAGATTACATACTTTTAGTTTATTTAATCACCTTTACATGTGTTTCCTCATTTGGTAGCATTTTTTAGCTTACTTTAACACAAAACTTCAGACTTCTTGAATATTTTGTTGTTTGGTTAGCAACCAAGTACACTCAATTGAGGAGCTTGCGTTCAAAAGGGGCTATATCCATTTGAAAAAAATGTCCAAGAAACGAAAAAAAAACTTCTTATCGGTTGGCCTTAGTACTTGAGGATAACAAGATAAGGTTCATCTGTAGTGTTTTAGGAACGTACTTTGATGCAATTTGATTTTTATTTTTTGAGTTAAGGTTTTTTGAAAAAAAAATTATTATTAATCTGGATATGGATAGTTTTGATTCCAAAATTTTGAAAATTCTCAAAAATAACTAATTAATCTGGATATGGATAGATATATAATTATATTATATACCGGGTGGTGAATCGTCAAACGGGCCATAGGAAACTTAATGGGAAATTTTAAATTGTTGAATTGCTGCTTCCCTAATTATTTTAGATTAAAAGTCATAAAAAACTATTTGTAGAGGACTAAATTCTAAATTAAAAACAAATGTTAAAACCGTTCTACGAATCCAACGTACTTTAAAATTTTGCAAAAATATAATAGATTTTTCAGACCACCCCTAAAAGTTAGGCCACACGTAATACAAGAATATATTATAACTTGTGTGTTTAACACACACGTTAATAATACACATAATGTCAGATGTTTGACAATTTTAATTGTCAATTTTTTTTATTTTATGATTAAATTATAAACAATGAATTTTACTAAATACTACTACAATTGAACAATATTACTTTGTGAACAATAAATTATATCGTTTACAAATCGATCAATATAATGAAATATACTCAGTTGACGAAAAATCGCATAATGTTGTATTCAGGCAATAGCGCAAGCCTTTTCCTGTCACTACCGGATCTTTATTTAACGTAAGATATTCTAATACACTAAAATTTAATTCCATAAGTTAAGTTATACAACAATTCCATGAATTCCAATATACTGTTACTGTGATCTTTATTCCTAATAATAATACACGATAATTTCTAAAGATAAAACTATAACAAATTTTATAATAAAACATGAATAAAACATCGCGTATACAGAGCAATTGTAGAACCAATTACCACATATGGTGCCGAATGTTGGACGATGACAAAGAATGAACGAGATAAAGTAGACGTTGTGGAAATGGATTATCTTAGAAGGTCATGTCGAGTATCGAGAATGGAAAGAACCAGGAATGATGAAATACGAAACCGTACAGGAATTAGAGATACTCTTTCAGATAGAATACAAGGAAGGCAATTACAATGGTATGGTCACGTGATGAGAATGGAGGAGGAGCGGTGGCCAAAGAAAGCCTTAATGTATGTTCCGCCAGAAAGAAGGAAAAGGGGAAGACCACCAAATTCCTGGAGAAGAGAAATTACAAAAGCAATGCAATCTAGAGACTTAGAAGAGGGAGATTGGAGAGATAGGAAAAGATGGAGGCTGAAATGCGGGAAGCGGCAATCGCCGTAGGACCCCCGTTATATGATGATGATGAATAAAACATTTTTATTATTGCTCTTTTTTTCTTAACTGAGTACATTTTTTAATCAACTTAATTTTTCTTTTAAATAATAAATCACAAACTTTTGGCCATTTAAATCATAGATAAATATAGTATAGTTGATTTAAATATTGTCAAATATTAGAAACGTCAATATGACAAAACGCAACACGTAATACACATTCTTTTCACGACGTCTGGCCTGACTTTTAGGGGTGGCCTGAAAAATGTATTATATTTTAGCAAAATTTTGGAATACGTTTAAGTCGCAGAACAATTTTAATAATTGTTTTCGATACATATTTGAGTCATCTACAAATAGTTTCCCATGACTTTTGGTGTAAAATAATTAGGGAAGCAGGAATTCAACAATTTAGAATTTCTCATTGAGTTTCCTATGGCCCGTTCGACGATTCACCACCCTGTATATAATAATAATATTATTATATTATTTATTATTATTTATATGATATAATAATAATATTATTAATCTGGATATGGATAGTTTTGATTGCAAAATTTTGAAAATTCTCAAAAAGAACTAATTAAAACGCCAGAAAACACATTTTTATTATAAAATTGGAACACAAAAGTAAAAAAAAAAACCAAGAGAAATAAAAAATATTTATATGTGAAGAGCAGGTTCTCCATCCAAACAGTCACATTCCTCGCTCTCATCTACTTCCTTGTCAGTAGATTCCGTGTCTGCATTAGCGGAAACAAGTAGGTACTTCCTTATACCATTTTAGATCTGCTCGCAACATTTTTCACCAAACAGCTCTTTCAGAAGCTTCGTAAGACTGGGTTTTCTTCTTATCTGGTAACGAGTTTCTGGGCTCTATAATGTTTAGAACCAGGTTCCCATCGTCTTTTCCTTTTTTTTTAGCAGCATCTGACGCGATTTATTTCCAGATGCAAACCGATAATATAGGCGTACAATTACTACACACATCCGAAGCGGGCGATGAAAACCCAATGTTAAAATCGTGTATAAAAACCTTTCGGAACATAAAATATGTCACCTGATTTTGAGGGTATTCCTTATTAAACATTCTCCATAACTTGGCAACTGACAGACTTGCAGATAAGTATATTCTCTTTGACTTTTTCCTATTATAATGACTCTCGCGCCCTTTTAGTCTCTTGAGAAAATGTCGAACGCATTCTCTTTTATCTTCACTTTTTTAGATTTATGATCACCGCCCCTATTTTCCTTCGGAACACCACCTGCAAGGAGGACTTTCGCAACAGTATTAACTCTTTTTCTTGGAGATACTCAGTGCAGCAAGAAAAACTTTTGACACACCCGCGTTGCTTTGTTGTCGCGCTTAATAAAATACGAGACACTAAGATTTTTCATGGGGATGGCATTCACGTCAGCCGATCTATGACGAGCAATAGGAGCGACGGATAACATATGGCACAGTCTAACGTCTTGGTTAGTTTTAATCGAATCTGCATAAAATTTCTGCCTTAGGGTTTGGATGTGCCGTTTTCTAACTGTAGCACACTGAAATGATTTCCCATTATGTTGCCAACGCCTTTCGAATCGAAGCAGTGTTGGATCGGGATCACCATACCTGTAAAATGCAAAGGAACTAGAGTAAAAAAGATTATTTTATATCAAACGACACTAACATAGCCAGTGGGACCACCCCCCAAACCCCTTAAAAGCAAGCAATCGAACGAATGTGTAAAAATAAAATTATTATTTACATAAAGCAATGTAACCAGTAACTAAGTCGTATAATATAATTTAAATTATTACATACCTTGATGACTGTTTAGCCTGGCGTTTTGTCACATTTTTTATGCGACGTCTAGAACCTTTATTTCCCTGTCTCCTAGAACCCATATTGCATGTGGATCGTCGTCAATTGTCAATATTTCCGGAAGCAAACCAGCACTACTCCCACAAGAGTTGGCGAATAACTGATCGTCACTCAACCAAAGAACACACTGTGTTCGTAGTTCTCTGACTCAACGAACGCCTTCAACCCCCACCACTCTTTAGTTAACGGTCAACGCGAGGCGGTCGCGAGTTCACCAAGGGTATCGTTACAGTATTGTCAGATGCACCGCTATTTTGCCGTATTTCTGAATATAACGAATTATTGGATATAGGCACTTTTGATCGCAAAAGTAGGATATAGCCACTTTTGATGCAAAATGCCGACTTATATGCGATTTTAAAATATACATAGCTCGTTTTGAACGCTAATGAACGTGCCAGTTGATAGATCTTGTAAACTTAAGTTGTAAGCCGAAAATCATAAAAAAAGCATAATTTGGAAGAAAATCGATATAGCCCCTTTTGAACGCAAGCTCCTCCATTACATTTTTCGTTTTTTAATGTCTTACATACCGATATTAACACAGACGATTTAATAAATTAACCAGATATGATCAAAAAGTTCTTGACCGATCCAAAATATCTATAGTTATAGTATTATTCGAAAACATTTGTTTTCGGCGAAATATAAGAATTGCAACAACTTCTACTTACCGATAGAGATAAAAATCAGACACCTCAAATATGATGGGATAACACAAAACCGTTGCTCCGGCAATTCTATACACCTTACTGGTGCCCAAACTCCCGACAGGTCTTACAGGTCGGCCTTTCAGTCCTAGTTTGTAGTTGACGCCCAAATTCTCGTACACTTTTACCAGTTGAGTGGAAGACCAAATTTGTACGGGTTCTACTTCGTGGGGGGTTTGAGTCTGAATGCCGTAGGTGGCCATCATGGCTTGCAGTCTCATGGATTCGGCGATGAGCACGATTTGTACGACAAGATCGGTGGCGGTTCCTAGTAAATATTCGAAAGTGAATAAGATATACTTGGTGAGATGTCGTTATACTCAGAAATGATTCTATAATGATTTATATAATTGATTGTTGGATCTGTGCGGCTACCAGCAAGTCGGTTGACCTGTAATTTCGGCGTGAATCATGCGACATCGAATACTAGTGACACTTCATCCCTCGAATTATATAGAACGTGTTTTATATACCATTTTTCAAAGTAAAACACTTGCACGTCACGATTTATACAAAGTGACGTCACTTGTATTTAAAATTTCCAGAACGTTAACCTTGGAGTTCAAATGTTCCTAACACAGCTAATAATACGAAACCCAAACCCCAAATTCTTTCATAGGCGTCAACATGGGGTAATAATCAGAAAAATGTAATCATCATTATATTGGAAATTTTTTAAAAATTATACTGATTAAATATCCAAAAACATTTGTTATTATTAATAATATAAATTTTATGAAATAACTCTTCAAGTCTAATATTCCACAAAATAATAATTTTAATTAAATAGATTAGACAATTGTACGCAACTGATACGGGAATACTTCAAATTTTATTGACAGTTAAGCGTGTGGCAAAAGTGTATAAAGTGTTGCCGCTTTTTTAGAGTAAGAATTTTGTTTATGTTTTGATTTCTTGCACAATTTTATCATAATATATTAAATTTAAATTAATAGCTTTAAAAACTAATTATTGTTGTGTATTGTGATTACGCTATGTCAAAACAAATAATTAGTCTGTTGAAAGCTGACAAGTTTTCATATAAGATAGATTATTTTGAACAAGAAATAATGGCGGGATGTTTTTACTATTACAGCCCTAAAAGAGGTAAGTTGTACATTTAGAATATATAATTTTGTATGTAATGTTTTCTTATGTATTTTAGTGTGTTGCAGTAGTCCTAAAGTCCTAAAAAACTAAGTGTATTTACTGTTAATATAATAGTTTGACAAATAGTTGACATTTTAAAAATTCCTCACCTACTAACTATTCTGATGTTTTGGCAACGCTGTGGGATTCTGACGTCGTAAATCTTGAATGACGTGCAAGCATTTTTATGTGAAAAATGGTATAGTACTGTAGGTAGAGTAGATCGGTTATTTTTATAGAAAATGATTTATAAGCCGTATTTTATAAAATGTAATAATTGTACAAGTAGTAAATAGATAGTTTATTCAAACCATGAGATTAAGTCTTCTTACAATATTTTTGACAGAATGCTTGTAGTGTATTTCGTAATGGTTGACAGCACGCTTAAACATCAAAATAGCTAATCAGATACATCATATATAGTAAATTATAAGCGTGCACAGTTCACAATTGCAAGTAATTTATTGAATTCATTCCAGGAAGGTAGATTTATGAGCCATTACTTATTTTGAAACTAAAAACCTTAAACGATCAATATCTACATAAAAAAGTGGTTATGGGGGCTTTCAGGAGCCTTAAGATAGTCTCTACGATAGGGTAGGAATTCTGAGAGCTTGATAGATTGGCGGAACATAACGACAACTAAGAAACTTGCTAAAAGAGGATCAAAATATTGGTTACTGATGAAATGGTATTCATTGTCAAGGATAACTGCCCAAATCTGAAGAGATGTTGTGAATAATGTGATTCACGACAAGAAAAATTGGTTCAATGTTTTTAGCCGCAAACCGAGAGGAAAAACAAAAGGAATTAGTATTTAATTGAAAATTATTAGGTAAAAGTCACTCTATACGACATAATTCTCCTTTTAGAATATATCATAAAGCTTTAGTGCTATCAAACATTAAGAAATGGAATATAAGGAAACAAAAATATTATAACATTTTCAAGTCTAGTATCCCAGTTTGTTTAAAAAGAAAGGTTGTTAACCAGTGCGTTTTACCGGTTCTTACATATGGTGCAGAAACACTGACTCTGACAAAAAGAACAATAGATAAAATAAGAGTTACACAACGCGCTATGGAAAGATCAATATTAGGTATTACCATCAGAGATAAAGTACCAAACCTAGAAATAAGAAGAACAGGAGTCACAGATGTAGTTAACAAATAGCCAGAGCTATATGGGCTTGGGCCGGACGTGTTGCCAGATTAACGGATGACAGATGGACCAAAAAGATTCTGGACTGACGACCAAGGCAAGATGCATATCGAAGCAGAGGACGACCACCGACTAGATGGACGGATGATATCAAGCGCATTACCACCAACTGGATGCAAGAAGCTCAAAATAGAAACAGATGGAAAATTTTACGGGAGGCCTACGTTCAGCAGTGGACAAATATAGGCTAATTGATGATGATCGCTATCACAATCAATTTTCTTAAGTTTTTGTGAGTTTATAGACCGTGGTCTTGAATTATTTCGTCATTGACACTCTTACAATATACAGAATCATTTCTGAGCATTATTTACGTATTCACAATACAATTTACATTTTTCTAATGAGGTGATCGTGAAATTGAAATCAGGATTACGCAGTAAATGAATGAAGATATACGTATAAAGGACGTCTAGAAAGTTTTCTGATCCGTTTACACAATACAAATTATCAGAAAGATATGCCTAAAAGATGGTTTTAAAAGTAAGACGGATTTTTTCGAACTTTCAGACACTCAGTTAATGTAAGGATGCATATATCTAACATAAGGGATCATTCCATCTATCTACAACAATAACTATTTCTTGCGCATGCTCTATATGTACCTATACGTCTAAATTGGGCGACACAACTTTTATTTCTGTAAAAAGTCAAATTTATATAGAAATTCACTCTAACGAGGAACGTAAACAATTAAAATATCGGCGGTTTATTAAATTAAAAAAATAAAGACGACAAAACACTTCTGGAATTTTGAAAACCGCGATTTAAACATAGCCAGCGATATTGAACGTGTATTTTTACGATTTGTATAGTTTAAGATTCAAAATGTTAAAACATTTTGTGGGTTCTTCGTGTATTTACATTCTAAAAGAACTATATACCAAGTTTCAAGGCTTTGTGTCCTTTATATTCGTAACTTTGGTGATCTTTGACCTATTGACACCACATTCTATTGTATGGATGTGGATTCACATTCTAGTGAATCCACTGCTTTCTGAGATGGCACTGATCTCAACTTCTCTGGTATGGCACGCAATTTCAATTTATGATCTAACAAAACATTTTTATGTTGTGTGTGTGTGTGTGTGTGTGTGTGCTGTTGGTTTCTTTTGACTGTGGACTTTGTTGGAAGGCCAAATAGTCGTTTAAAATTCAATACACTACATACTCTAAGTCCGAATAACACTCAAGTCATTAAAACATTAAACAAAGAAATTCATAAACACAGTAGTGGAAATCAACAATAAACGAGTGGACCCAAAATAGCCACACTTGCTACTTGTTGGTGGTGTCAGCTTTTAAGTGCCTTTAAGTTACTTTTATCAGTTATTGTTGTGACCCAAATTAGACTTCATACTAATATTACTTTATTTTCAATTACAATAAATTATTGTTCTTGGACCAAAACTATTTTTTTACTATATAAATTAACTTTTTCAGTTATAATTGGCCAATTTGTTTGTCTTTGTATATTTCTATGATTTAGATACGTAAAAAATAGTTTGGTACAAATGGTGAAACATGCTTTGATTACAATAACAAATTATAAAGCGATGTTATGTTCAAATTACTTACAAATGTTTGTTTTGCCTGTTCGGGAGAGCATGGAAAAATATTTATAATTAATATGAAAAATTCAAGCATTAGTGAATAAAAAATAATAACAATATTAGCGCATATGTACAAAAACTTTTTTATACAAAAACAAGTGCCTTGTTATGTTAATATCTATGTAACGTAGCAATTAACAGGTTTCAATAAGTCAGAAGCTTCTGGCGGTGGTTGGCAATCATCTTGAACACTCTATCTTTGTAGCAACTGCTCTTTATAGCTGTTATGAGGTGCACCCATACTACACTCTTAGGTTTTTCACTGAGCCAAGATATTCACCTTATTCTCATATTCCCTTTTCCTCTGTATCCTCAGTTAGTGCATAAATCTCTATTAAATTTAGTTTCATATAAGTTATTATCAATTGAAGCAATATAATTCATCAAATTATGCAGATTCAGTATGCATTTGGGCCATATATGGCTGACAGAAGAAGGTTTATGTTGGTTATGTGTAGAAGATGAAACTTTGTGGTATATAAAAATCTGAGATGGAAACCAAACTGAATAAGTTGGTATACATGACAAAAGATGAGTACAATATCATGGTTTCTATCTTGGTCGACACTATTTACCTGTACCCTTAATTCTCTGATAGTTATTCTATTCTTTTTTGATGATTACTGACTCTGAAATACACATTCTGCCAATTTGTACACTGCACCTGAGGTGGTCTATTTTGTATGACCTACTGACCTATCATTCAGTATGTTATAGTATTAACATCTCTAAGGAACTCATTAATATTCAGCTCAGAGGGGTGCTATTGTTTGAGGTGTGAAATTGCATAAACAAAGTGACCTCTTTTATGGAATGATCCCTTGTTCACCTTGAACAATAGCACCCCTCTGAGTTGAATATTAATGAATCTCTTAGAAATATGGTAGTACTATATGTGTACTGTTGAATATAGACTTCTTGACATGTTTTATAGATAAAAGATCTATATTTCTGACTAAGCTACTTCTTAGGCATTCGTTATATACCAAATTTGTCATTATTTTGATTTTATTGAAATTCATTTCCAACTCCAATCTTTCCATGTGCTTAAAGTTATTGAAGCATGTTGTAGCTTCAATCAATTTGAACAACATCATCAGCACAGAATAAATCATTCAATCTCTCTCTATTAATGTTTATTCTTACATTATCACAATCACAAGTGTGTTAAAAGCATTTTCTAGAATATCTTTGCATAGTTTTGGTAGCACCTTGTTTGACTCATTTCTGATATTTACTTTTTTACTATCTGTCTGGAGTCTTAGATTGTGTTTGTATATGTTATGAGTAAGTTGGAAATATCTGTGGTTCCTTTTACAAATGCTTAATGCCTTCAGTATTGATTCAAGCTCCACATTGTCAAACGCCTTCTGGAAATCTACGAAAATTAGTAGTACATCTTAATTATTTGCCAGAGTTTTCTAAAACATAATCTTCAAATCTTGAAAATAGTCGTTTGTTTCATATTCTGATATTTTGTTTCTATTCTTATTGATATTTTAAAATCTACTTCTAAGTCATTGTCATAAGTTATTTGTATTATAACAAATGCATCTCATATTAATTTTAGACAAAAAATATGTTAAGTACTATATAATTATTTCAATGTTATAACACCAATAAATTATTAAACATGCCAAATGAGTTCTTTATTAAAAAAATTTTGAAACATTTTACTTGAATTTTCTATTAACTGTATTCTCTAAAATATTCTCCCTAAATATTATAAAAAAAAACTCTTACCTGAAAAGCTGAATAACGTCCACCCTTTTTAGGGCGATTATATGAAGGTAAATACCTTCGGATTGGATCCAACTCATTGATATGTAACAAGCCACCAGTTAACAGTTGGGACAGAATGAACATCGACTGGTTCCAAAGGAATAAGCCACCATCAGTATGAGCTCTTCTAACAGTTGAATTTGGCAAGGCTCTTTCTAATTCAATGTTTTCCTTGGATACATAATAGTATTTCGGGATTACAGGATCTGTAACAATTTAAAATAGATTGATAACAACAAAACTTTTTTGTATGCATGGTATATAATACCTCCATGATGGTCGAGCATAATTCTTTCTTTCAGTAAATCTTGATACTCTTGTATTTGGTCAGGAAGAGTTTTAAATACTCCATCTATTATCATGAAGATGTAAAATAATGGCCATTCACATTCTATATTTTCAAAGTTCTTTATTTCTCCTTTTTCATAATACCTACAACAAATTTGACAAAAAGTTTTTTGTATAGATTTTCTCATTAAAATAGAGTATGCAACTAGTATGCTTACCTGTTATTAGGGTTTTCAACTTCAGTCCTAAATCCATCTCTAATATATCTTTTAAATCCATATTGCCCTTTTAAACTTTTAACAACATTTTTCTTGGTTTCCTGATACAACATTTCTTCGTGAGTTGAGAAGGCTGGAAAAGATATTGTTGGAAGAAGAGATGCATCCACATCCTTAAATCAGTACAATTAAATTCATAAACACAAATATTAGAGGAAAATAATTACTTTTGAGCATGACTCTCTTGGCAATAATGTCTCAAAAATGCTTCTGTTTCTATTATGAGCATCAATATCAACATAAACAACACTCCAAGAAGCTCCCTTTTCACCAAATAAATTACAACCGTTTATAGCTTCTAGTGCAGATTTGGCAAGACCAATGGAACTGGCATGAATCTCTGGTGTTCCATCATTGTACTTGCTTCCTCTTTCCCACATACCAAAATCTGGTGTTCTGTAAGCTCTCTCTACATAGTAAACCAAGTTTTGGACAAAGGCCACTTCATCCTAAAACAAAGATTATATTCCCATTCCATTTGTTTATCTCTTAAAAAAAAATCTTAAAAAAGTTTCAAGCTATTTATTTTCTGTCACCTGTGTATATATTATTTGCAAGCCTGATGTAATCATCTGCACTAGAAAGAGCAAATATAGAGAAATAACATCTATCTGAAGGTGGTTGTACTCATTATCACCAAACACTTCATTCCCGGTGGTCAAATGAAATTTTACATGCAAGGCATGAGCACTACATTGGTTCTTCTTGAACAGTTCTATTTTTCTCGCCTGCTTCACCCAGCACTCCAAAATCCCCCTCATACATTTCACTGTAGATTGTCCAAGTTCATATGATTTTCCTCTATCATCATCAATGCGTCTAAAAATAAAAAGAGAAAATAAAACCTAAAAGGGCTACAAATTTAGTAAAAATATTACCTGTAAGCTTGATACAATCCCCATACAGCTGCTGCACAATATATACTGTCTCGAACACTTCCTACTTCTGCATCTGATGAAAACACAGGAAAGAGTCCTGTAATTGGACTTTGAAACCTCAGCAATTGGCGTTTTACTAAAATGGTATATGGTTCAAACAATACAGTATATAAATAATGAATAATTGCAATAAAAACAGTACAATAAAAATATTCTGATTTACAAACCCATGCCATAGTAAATATCCAATTGACGTACAGTATCTTCATAGTTTGAGACTTTAAGAAATTGATATAAATTGATATCTTCAGTACTATTTTGTCGTTTCAATCTAAAAATACAGATATTTCATTATATTTACTTTTATTGTCAAAAGGTAATGGTATCACAACTTATTTTCAAACATTCAAACTTACTGTCTCTCTCGAAGACCCATATTTAGATCCTTAAGATAATATTTTTAAAATATAGTTTCCAATTACTTAATTAAATAGTATTCATTTAAAATAAATTATCTATTTACGTTTTACTATTTAAAGAATGTTCTTATTCGACCTTTAGAACCAAAATATAACTACATATCCCTTAAATACAAGGCTACCCTAAACGAGGATGTTTAAAGGTTAGTTGTCAGAATTTGACAAAACTACTCTGAAGTTAGATGTCTAACCTCTCTTGGAAAAAAGTTGTGTTCTGTGGTTGAATATTATTTGTATAACATATCTGTCATACTCCTTTGAGGAATTATAATATTATTGGATATATTATAACAAATATTTTTAAAGTTTGTCATTTAGATTTTGTTAGTATTTTATTTTTCAAAATTAAAACATTTTTAACCTAACATTCCATATATTCTGAACTACTCGTAGTGTCATCTGTTTTTATCATCGGTTCTTCTTTACTTTATATAATTGATAATGGTGCACATTGCAGATTCCTTTTTTTCCTTGTGAAATTCGATTTTCTTCTAATTATTTCAATAAATTTTAATTTTTTGGGTAAAATTCAATTATTCACTTTAGCGCAAAAAACTCAACCTTTGTCGAATTCAAACTTAGATTTGATTGAACAATGTAATTTCGTAGATTTTTCTATAAATGTAAATTAGTTAGCGCCATCTTCTGTATACAGTTTTAAGAAGCAAAAAATGTCACATTCGTTTTGAGGTTCATACGCATGTTATTTACTATGTTGTGTATTTGTCACACATTTGTCAGTGGTAAGAAATTACACCTTTTATGGAGAATGAACTGATTTTTAATCATGTCAGAGGTGTTTCGGTCTGCGCAATTAAGTAAATAAAGTACAGCTGTTGTGGTGAAAAGACATTGAAGTATTTATTAAAATGACTCAAAGTTTGACAGTGGTTTAGATTATGTGTTTTTAGCGAAAAACCTTAATTGTTGATGCTTATAACAGGAATAGGTGAGCTGTAATTTGTTTTAATTCAAAAAGTATACAATAATGAAAACCTGATACAATATTTAAGCAATTTTTTTCCTAGAAATTAGTTAATACATGGATAAACCAATTGAAGTAAATACATGTTTTGTATACAAATACAGCAAAATAAGCTTGTTTATGTTTCTATTATTCCCTAATTTTATGTGCATTGTCTTTTTAAAAGACGTATTTGAAATATAATAATGTATTGCTGAGCACAGAAACGCAACACAAAATAAATAGATTCCTTTATTCCTATTCATTTCTATTTTTTTATTGTTATTAATTATGTAAGGTGTTTTATTTTACATTTAATTTAATATTTTTTGTATGGTTGCCGTTTCTAAATAAATATATAAACGTATAAGCTCTTAAAACTTTTGTTTTCTTCCTTTTAGATTTGTTCACAACATTCTGCTTGTTTCAGGTTCACCATGAGTTCTAGGGAGAAAGAATATGGGATATTTATATGCAATGATTTGCTTAAAGATCTGCCTAAAGGGCTACAACCAAGAACAGTCCTTCTTGGCCAAATCATCATTATAGATGGGAGAATAGGAGAACGATTGCTAGCTATAAGGTTCTTAAAAGAGTTTGACAATTGGGAAACCATAACCTATTCATGTTCTGAAGACAACATTGTAAGAATTAGTGACAAGTTATGGCCTTTTATTGCTTCTGTGAGTTCTCCACAAGAAAGAGTGAAATTGGCCAAAAATAGGAATCTCTGCGAAGCACTGCAAAGAGTTTGTACTGATATGGTAGTTGGTTTTACTGATATCAATGATATTCAACTGGGGAAAGTGAAATTCATAGGTGTAGTGAAGGGAATTGGCTATGGCTATGGGATTGAGTTACATGTAAGTACAAAAATATACTTTATATACATAGGGGAAACCCACAAGTACTGATGTCCTATAGTTTATATGTTTAATGTATTTGTCCAGTCTGGATGTGTAAAAATAGTAGATTTGGATATTTTTAAGGATTGACCCATATAGTCATATTTAGATATTAATACACCTTAGAGAAATTTGATTTTTAAATAATGTTTCCAAGTTAAATAAATTGCTGTCATTTGGTGATTATTTTATACTGAGCCCTCAAGTTTCCAAACAGTGAATTTATTAATATTGGATCATTTTGGGTGCTTTAATTTGAAAAAAAAACTTAAGATCTGTCTGAATATTTCATTTATTAGTTCAAAAATTTACAAAACAAAGATTCTTGCCAAATTTTGAAGAGTAATAATGATAAATTTGAACTGGATATATATCTAATCAAAGTTTGTCTTTATTTGTGACCATTTAACATGGTGCCCATTTAACATGATGCCCACTTAACATAGTGCTCATTTTTGTTTATTTGTCAGTACTTTTTTGCAAATAAGTTTATTACAAATCTTTACATCAATTAAATCATTCATAAAAACTTGAAGAAAATTTTCCAAAATCTGTAAAAATCACAAAAGCCAATGGCGATGATGTCTTCATATTATAAAACTAATTTTACAGTTAAAGTTACTGGCATGCTAAAAATATCATTATATTAGCTTCTGAGATTGGTACTGAAAAATCTACCACTGAAAGCATTGGTGATGTTAACTAAAACATACAATACTGTACTCAGACGATCATATTTCCCAATTACATGGACATTTGTACAAATAATTATGATTCATGAAACTGGGCAAACATCCAGATAAATCATCAAACCAATTAGCATGTTTCCTGAAATGTTTAAAATATTTCAAAAGACTACTGCTTGATATAATATTAATTAAAGTAGGATATAAACCTAGACACAGAAATACCTAAGCACCAGTTCAGATTTCATGAGAGACATTCTACAAACAACACAACAGACCCATAGAATATTAACATAAATGAACAAAAAAGACATTTGATAGAATATGGACAATGGACTCATATACAAACTTAAAAACATCCTTCCAATTTTGACTACTTCGTTATAAAATCCTATATTGAAGATTGTTTCTGCCATGTAAAATATAACGGAGACTTCTATATACTCTCTCATTAAATAAGGGGTGCCACAGGGTAGTGTATCAGGTCCTCTCTTTTACCTGTTTTTTGCAGTCACAATTACAAATACAACAAAAATCAAAAAATTTGCTGATGACACCACCTAATAGCTTTCAACAAGGACCCCATCCGTATATCTACAAAACCATCTAGCTAGAAATATGGCTCAACAGATAGAAAGTGAAAGTAAATGAAAACATATCAACTTCAGTCACTTTCACAAATCGAAGGGATATCCAATAACAACAATAAACTACATACAGATACAAGTCAGCGCTCAATTTAAATATTTAGGATAACCTCTCTAGATTAACAAGGAAATTTCACTTCCAAACCCAGAAAACCCAAATTAACAAGAAAGTGAGACAAATGAGTGTTTAAGGAAAACATCCCAATAAAGCTAAAGAGAAAAGCATTTAACCAGTGCGTACTTCCGGTGCTCACTTATGGAGCTGAAACACTGACATTGACTAAAGCATCAATAAAAAAGTTACAAGTAGCACAACGAAAAATGGAAAGATCTATGCTTGGCGTAACTTTGAGAGACCGAATACGAAATGATGAGATATGGAGAAGAACTGGAGTGGAAGACGTCATAAAACGGATTACGAAGTTGAAGTGGAAATGGTCAGGACACGTCGCAAGAAAGAGAGACAACAGATGGACAAAGAAGATTTTAGAATGGCGGCCAAGGGCAGACAAGCGAAGTCGTGGAAGACCACCTACCAGATGGACGGACGACATTAAAAGAATAGTGACAAACTGGATCACAGCTGCACAGGACAGAGAAGAGTGGAGACATCTTGAGGAGGCCTATGTTCGAAGTGGACAAATTTGGCTGTGTGATGATGATGAGACACATGAGCTGGCTGATAGATAGAAAATTAAAACTGACCATAAATACTATCAAACATTGAGATAATATACCTAAAGATTTCAATTAAAAATATTAAGAATGAGGTTCAATGCTCCCTGGTTTGTAAGCAATAACTCAACTATAACTTTCCTAGACAAAGAAATACACAGAATATCAAGAAACTACCTTGATGGAGAGAGAGAGAGAGATCACCCAAATATTCGCAGCTTACACTTTGAGAAGAACTAATGTTAAGTGTATAAAGAGGGTTGTCAGAGGACAGCTTCTCTCTCATGTGTGAACATTCAAACCATTTACTTATAGTTTGAAATGAAGCAGCTCCCAGTAGTTCCATTATTATAATTTTTTTTAATTCAAGGCTGAGAGAGCTAAAAATGGAAAATACGATATTTAATGTCAATCATTGGCATAAAAATATTGGTCTCCATTCTATTTGCTGAACTAACCTTATCAATTTACCAATCCAAATTACAGATACGATTCATGTATTTCTTTCACTTGTATTGTTTTTTATGCAACATTGCATCACATATGCTCTCCCATTCACTTGATGCACCATGTTTAATGAAAATACAGACAGTTAATATAGAAAATACAAATTGAAGGCCCTTTTGACATGACACTGTCTTTGATTTTTATATATAAATAGTTATATTGTATATTATTTCTCTTTCATTTCTCATGCAGTGTATTTTAAGAGTTAAGAGTTTAATTCATGTTCTGTATGTATTGTATTTCTACCCAAAACACAATGTTTGAAGTTGGTTATTAGAGTCAGGAGCCAAAACAATATCAGTGCATAGTTATCAGACCCCTATTAATGTGAAGCACCTGCACATTTTGACTAATTATGAAAATTAATACTTTCTAAGTAGGCAAGTACTATATCACTGCTTATCTCCATAGAAACACACAAAAATGTTTTTCATACTTAACTGAAAATAAATCAATAATTATTATTTTACAAAATAAGTTCCAAAAAAAAAATGTCTATAAATTTATTTTTTGTAGATGATGTGAAGAATAAATTTAACTTGAATACTGTTTTATATAGTACATATAACAAAACTAACATTCAAATTGTCTATCGTTTGACCTTCAAGTTCTATGCAAATGATTATTAATGATCTATATCAACTTTTGTTTGTGTGTTGAGGTTGAGAGAGATGTATAAGTGAGATAAATCCACCAACAAACAAAAACAAATTCGACCTTGATGTTACTGAATGGTTCATTTATTTTAATAGCAAATATCATTTTTGAGATTGTAATGGTAGTGAGGCTGTGTCACACAATGGATTTTTTGTTTAAAATATTTAAAAACTAGTTTAGGAATACTTTTTTACACTGCTCAAAAAAAGTTTTTGTTTTTGTATTTCTTTCATAAGAAACAAAATACAAATTGTAATGTCTGTTGATATAATAGAAAACAAGTGACCTATTTAGAAAACAGGACAAGAAATGACATTGGATGAGGAATGGAGCATTTTTGTTGATATACCATATAACTCAATTGAGCCTTAGAAGTGTGTGGGTTGATTAAAACAAGAATAATAAAAAAGCTAAAGTATGGAACATAGAAATTCAGGAAGAATACATAATAACATAATAAAGAATACATTTTATGTTAAACTGACACTTCTAATATTGCTTTTCTAACAAAATATTTTCTTTATCTACAAACTGATTCAAATAACTAGATAACCTACACCCACTTTTGCTACTGCAGTCGCTTTTTGATTAGGAAGGGGTGCAATTTCAGGTCATTTTGAAAAATAATCCATTGTGACCATTAAGTACTTGTTTCTTCTCAGTGTCATCTGAAGTGGACCCGGAATATCCACTGAAAGTCGTTCAAAAGACTCTCCAGAAAGATATTGTGTACATAAATCGCATTTCTTACACCAATCTTTTACATCTCAGCTACAATTATTGATGCAATAAAATCTGTTTCGAACTCTGGCAAGTATTCTTTTGACACCAAAATGTCCTGCAGAAAAGCTGTTATGAAGTTCTTCCAGCACACTTTTAATATGTGATTTTGGCAGTACCAATTGTTGGACTATATGTATTCTATTGGGACATTCCGACTTCCGATATAATAGACCATTGAAAAGATACAGATACTCAGATACAGGGAAATAGATCTTACTCCATTTTTAAGCCATTCTCGTATGACTTTAAAGTCATTATTTTTCTCTTGACTCTTTTTAAAGTTTTGTAGGAAAATGTGATCATTATCTTCTTCCTGTTTAACTTTGTACTTACTTTTTTGGTAACACTTTTTTTTTCTAAAAGCTGCCACTGGTTTTGAATCTATTCATGCAAAGCATCTTGGAATTCTTGTAACTGTTCATTTAACACATTCTTCTTTTTCACCAATGTCTCATTTGCATGCCAGATCGGACTACATATGTAGATTTGCATTAATTCTAGTTACCTTATACTTCTATTACAAAATTGACACCTGTTCCCTTAACTTTTCTATTTCATTTTTACTAATAGCTATCAATCGCTTGAAATGTGATTATGATGATTTAGAGTCACAGATTTGTTAGAGACCTATATCTACTATTATTTTTAGAGGGACTCTGTCTCTGGATGTCGATATAGACGACCTTTTGAGCTCATTCTTTGATTCTTCTTTCCTTGTCTGTAATCGGGTTCTGCAATTATTTTGCTAATGTTCTATGATACTCGTGAACCGAGATTAGTACTCCGTTTAGCGTTTGTTGATGCTGTAATTGAAGAACTTGTTGCATTTTAACATCCTGCAGTTCATCTATGAATGCCTTTATACCAATTTACGAGACATTTTGGGATATTTTGATTACTATTTTATAGTCTCCTGAGTGTAAGTTCCTCCCATGTTCCATGTGGCTATCTGTACTTCCACTCCATCACTGTGTCCTTTGTTATAGTCATTTTCTTTTTCTCCGTACCTGTTTGCTTTATTAATTTTTTTACTTTTCTAAGGATATTGCATGTTTGTTCCAAATCCATTTCTTTTCACCAATTATGTAAACTTCAAAATTGTTGTTTATAATCCTACGACTATATGAGAACGAAACATTAAAAAGTCTTTTTCCTCGCTGATAGTAAAGTCAGTTTTATTTTTGAACAGAATAAATCTGGTAGTTTATTGACATCGCATGTGTCATACCGAAACGGGTATTTCAGGCTTACCTTCAAAACAATGATTACGATGATAATTCGCAGACAATTAAAAAGATATTTACTCATTGATAAAAGGTGTACAGTTAAAAAATGTTTTGCTTTGCGGTAAGTTTCTTATCAGCCGTTCAGAAAAATGTATATTAACATTAACATTTGTGTTTTCTTTAAATATAATTTTAATGAAACCCTCACGTGAGTTCAATAATCACGGAAATTTAAATATAATCGGTAGTAAATACCAAGTATTTTATTTAACTGATAAGATAGTAGGTTTGTCACTATGTTTTGACTCAGGAATGAAGTAGTTTTCGTAAGTGATATACATATATAAATATAAAACAAATGAGGACATTGCGCAACCAATACCTGCAGTGAATGGGATTCACATTGGGCCTTCTTGCTTTCAATATCATCAACATCAATGGTGCTATAGGGCGTTATGAGCTAAAAGCCTTCATGACAGTTTTCTTGTGGCATATCTAAGTTAAATATCATGTTCATATGTTATGTTATATTATATTTTGAGATGAAATTTTGAGATCGATGGTGTACTCTAAGATTGATATCAAATTCTGTTTTTTTTTTGTGTTTATGTAGTTAATTGTAGATTATGTGTCTTTGTCCTTCTAATCATCATCATGTAACCGCTTCTGTCCACTGCTGGACATAGGTCTTACACTTCGAATTTGTTGTTCGACTCGAGAACCAGACCACAAACAACTAGCTCAAGACCGTCGGTGCAATTTTTCGCATTCATTTAAGGTCTTTTGTTTTATCATTAAGAATGTACCAAAATAATAAACATCTTGTCATTAAATGTTTTCAATTGTTTTTTTTTCTGGACCTTGTTCAAATTTTTTTCTAGTATTCGGAACGCACATAAAATTACTTGCCGACCCCTGACATAGATCATTAAAAAAATACAAATATATCAAGTACTCAAATTACGTAAAGATAATCCGTGTGTCATGTTTTCTTTTTACGACTGTTTGAGTGACACATATATGTGCAAAGTGCATCGACACAGTTTCACGCTTCGGGGAATTTTATTGAAAGGTTGGAAGGAAATCCATGGCGAATCACTTAAAAAACAATCAAGGCTTTACCTAAATCGACGAAAATAACTAATTGGAAACGACAATCGTTTACATTTATCTTTATTGTCGACAGCAAATTGTAAAAACATTTAAAGGTTGTCAATTACGTGAGTTTACCTTGATTTGGTTTTTCGTATCTCTGCTAATCAATTTGGTTTGTAGTAGGACAAAAATAAAAGTGGGAACTTAGATATGTATAATACCTATGTGTCGATTATTTATTTATTGTTTTTTCCATTGTTGGTTTTTGGTGATAAATTAATTCCTGTTTCTTTTTGTTTACCTTGATTTGGTTTTTCGTATTGTAGCTTTATAATAAATTTGGTTGATAGTACGATATGTGTTGTTATGTGTTGTTTTATTTATTTTTTTCACTAAGGAATTTTTTTGACTTATGAATTAATTTCTAAATGCAGTACAACCTCGGTATAACGAATCTGAAGGCTCCGAAAAAAAAAAAATCGTTATATCGGTAATTTTTCAATAACGGGATTCGTTATATCGAGGTTAAATGCGACCAATATTCGTTATAAAGGGGTTCTTAAAGCTCTATTCAAACCTCCATATAACGAATTTCTCATCACTTAACCTCAGTTTAACAAATAATGATTTACAGAATATCTGTAGACCTGTGTCTTAAGGCGCGTACAGACCTACAAATGCATGCGGTGAGCAGCCACGAATACACATACGTGTGCAAATGTGAACGGCGCTTTCGTAACCTCTCGCAGCATGCGTTGCTTCTCGCGAATGACTTGAGCACACATGCTGCGAGCCAGAGTGGTGTCTGTTTTTTCGCACACATCAAAGAAACATACGTGTGTGTTCGCGCTCAGTTTAAACCAGGGGTCTCCAAACTACGGCCCGAGGGCCACATCCGGCCCGCAGACAGATTTTGTCCGGCCCGCGGAGACATACTTGAAAACTCCTTTTAGAGAACAAATATTTTTTATAGCAAATAAAATGTTTATGATAAGTTGGATAAAGAAACACAGAACGGTAATGAGTAAAGACATGTATAATTTATGCAGTAAATTTAACTTCAGCATATAATAACTAACAAATTATTGAAATGAATCCAACTAACATTTTATACATTGTAAGTAATGAACAACACATACTTTATAACAAACATGACATGAAATGCTAATGAGATGTATGTAATTGAGATTTTCCACCGACAATAGTTTGTAGTTGTGGACTAATTTTACTTGTACCAATTATTAAAAGAGATTTAAGATGCTCGTCAGTTAATTTAGATCTGTATACATTTTTTGTGTACTTCACTTTTTAGAAGGTTTTCTCACACAAATAAGTAGTACCAAAAAACGAAAAACAGCCCACGAGCAAATTTATGCAAATTATCAAAATGTGTCTGTGGAAGACTCTTATAAAATTCCAACAAAGATGAGTTTTCATATTTGTTCTTAATTATATCACTGCACTGAAGATCAATCATTTCCATTTGAAGTTCCGGGGCTAGGGTTTCAATGTCAGCATCAAAAGGATTCTGAAAAATCTTAATTTGATTCGCAATGGCATCAAAGTCCGAGAAACGAGTATCAAAATTTATCTTCAAAGCACTCAAAGTTTCGATTGCAAAATCGATAGGAAACTCAGTCTCAGTAGTGTGGCTGAATATTTCACATGTTTTAAAATGTGAAAAACATTTACTTCGTAGTTGTGATTGAAACAGTATCAATTTCATCCGGAATGACTTGATATTAGTGTATAAATCAGGAAGATGCTGGTTTTCTCCTTGCAATCTCAAATTCAGTTCGTTCACATGTTTTGTCAAATCAACATAGAATGCTAACTTCCATAGCCATGCGTTGTTTTGTAATTCAGTAAGAGAGCGGTGCTTTGCATTCAAAAAAATTTCGATCACTGCTCGAAGTTCAAAAAAGCGCTGAAGGACTTTCCCTAAGCGGACTTTAACTAAGCCAGCGTACGGCAGTATGATAAGGTAAGTCTGTTTCTCCAATCTCTGCAATAAATTGTCGGAATTGTCGGTGATTCAACCCAAAAGATCTGATGAAATTAACAGTTGATACGACTGGTTTCAGAACGTCAGACATATCCAAACATTTTCCGCACAAAGACTGTTGAATGATACAATGTAAGACTAATGGTTTTGAGCCGCCGTCATTTTCTACAGCCTTTGACACAAGAGCGACCACTCCTTTATCTTTCCCACTCATGTTTTTGCCTCCATCAGTTGTAATACATTTCAAGTTTTTCCATCGAAGGTTCTTTTTATTAATGGCCATTTCAACTCCTTTAAAAATATCGGTACCAGTAGTTGTGCCATGAATACTATACATATCAAGAAGTTCTTCGTGCACTTCATAGCTTTTATCTACTCCTCTAATATAAATCAACACCTGAGCAGTATCTGACACATCCGTTGACTCATCCAAGGCCAAAGAAAACCACTCAACATGTCCATTTTTGTCGAACAGTTGAGAGGATATATTTTCAGCGATGTTTTCTACCCTTCGAGCCACAGTGTTTGCTGACATACTGACAGTTTTTAATAAATTTACCTTTTCAGGGCACATTTCTTCGACTACTGCAATTATGCATTCCTTGATCATTTCTCCATCGGTGAATGGTTTTCCACGTTTTGCAATTTCAAGAGCCACACGAAAGCTGGCACGAGTTGCCGCCTCTTGTTCAGTTTTGACTTTTGTAAATAAAGATTGCTACGATTTCAATCGCCACTTCAAAGCTTCGAATTTTTCTGTCCGCACAATTCCTGTATATTTTGAGTAATTTTGAGAATGTTTTGTTTCATAATGACGTTTCATGTTATATTCTTTAAGAACGGCTATGCTTTCATTGCAAATCAAACATAGCGCCTTGTTACTGGACTCAATTACGAAATACTGAATGTTCCACTGATCTTTGAATTTTCTGCATTCACTATCAAATTTTCGCTTCTTTTCCATTCTACTAAATCACACACAAAAGCAACAATTCAAATCAAATCAAAATACTGTTACACGCACAAACTTGTTTTAAGGAGGTACGCCCTATTTTATTTCACAACAGTTTCATAGGAACTGACTTGTAGTTACGCCACTATTGTCATCGCTTCGTCCTCGCACTCGTCCCACTTAGGTGGGGTCTTTAGTCTCCTCCCAGTTATCAGGTGCGTAACACTTAAGTGATTTGCGGCTATTATTTTTCAGATTTCTTATTATTTCGGATAGTTAAGTGTGTTTGTGACAATTTCTAACGATGGCGTTGAAAAATAGTAGAAAGAATAATTATGTTATTAGTGGACAATCTCGGGAGAGATTGGAGATTTCCACTTGTTCAAATATTTTGTTTGTTTATGTCTACCTTGTATTAAATTAAAATATATCAAAAATAGGTGAATATTTGACATACTTAATAATGATGACAGCTTACCACACTTACAAAAAATTAAATTATTCGTTATTTTACAAAAAATGATCCACACTTCAGCAAAATTCTATTACACATAAAATACAGAAATATATAAAATATATAAATAATAATAAAATATAAAAAAATATATATAAAATACAGTGTTGCCATCTTGGCCCTCGGAACTTACTGGAGTAATCAGTATGGCCCTAAGGCTTGAAAGTTTGGAGATGCCTGGTTTAGACGGATAGCGTGGGGATTTGTTGCATTTGCAAGACAAGTTCGAATTTATTGAGTTTTATTCATTTTATTGATTTATGTGTAAAATTGAGTGGTCAAATGAACAATGTTTACAATTAATATATTTGTATATTTGACCATGAGAAAAGAAAAGAAAAAGAGGAAGACCACAGATGAGGTGGACTGACGATCTTAAGAGAACGGCAGAAAAGGACTGGATGCAGATCGCCCAAAATAGAGATCAATGAAGATTAACAGGGGAGGCCTATGCCCAAGAGTGGGCGTTTAAGGCTGATTAGATAGATAGATAGATTTGTATAAAAAAACCCTATATTATGTTATCAGTAAACGTTCCTTAACAGATATGGCTTGTCTTAAGACTGTGTCGTTTTTCTTTATTACGGGGCCCATATCGTTTAAAAGGAGTTCAAAGTTTTCTACTGACATACGTGTAAAATTTTGAAATTGTCCAGTATTAGGTTCTAACGCCAAATCTACTAGTAAATCGGATTTCATTTTTAGGATTCTTCTTTTAAATAAATGCGTCGTCCACTATCGTCTATTTTTCCTTTGTTTTTTTCTTTTTTAATAAACTAATAACCACAAACGCGGCACTAATCATTTTCACGAATGGATGGAGCGCCTTGAGCACGCATACATATGCGGTGATTTCTAATTTCAACGAATGCTCTGAGCTCGAATGGTTTGAGTACGCACGCATATGCGTGGCTTCTCACCACATGCATATGCTAGTCTGTACGTGCCTTTAGAAAGTACGCTACCAAAAACAGTGGAAAACCTAAATATTTTGGAGAATAGAGTAATTTATTCGATTAAGTTAAATTCGTGTTGGAAATGTAATATAAAATAAAATAAAAACTACTTTTACTACGTCCATCGTTATTGAGTACCCTAATTACCGCTGAAAAAGTCAGTAGTTTTTGATTCTGTACCTTGTTGTGTTAGGTTATCCATTTCACAATCCAGCACAGTAATAGATTTAACAACACCATCATTTAAAGCATTTTTTTTAGAAAATAACACTTTAACACATTCTCTTGCGTCCTTTGATGTAAAATCTGGTTGACTAACGAGTTCTTCATCCACGTCGTCTTCTGCTTCTTCTACTGTTTCTTGCTCCCCTACCACGGAAGATACGATTTCAGCATCAGTGAGCTCTCCACAGATTGCAACGTCATCATCCAAGTTGGCAAACTCTTCCAAATGCAATTCCACGTTTAAAGCCTCCCTCACTCTCGTCCAACATCCTTTAATTGGTTCTGGTTGTTGAACTTCTGGATTGTCCTCATCTTGGTTTTGGTCACGATCATTCACTTGAAAGCCTCTTTTCTTGAAACAGTTGACAATAATTTTATCGTTAACATTGTTCCACGCCTTTGTAAACATCCACATAGCATTTAACACACTAATTTTGGTTGGAGATTGCTATTCCAAGTCGTTCAAGAATTGACGGACAACCTCCCTTCTGTACTTGGTTTTGAAATTTTGTATTATTCCTTGGTCATCCTGCTTTATTATTTTCCCATCAATTTCGATTTTACATCGTAGTGGATATTTAGATGCTGTCATATGTATGATAGTATGTCAATGAAATACCATATGTATGGTTTTTTCTGCTGATATTATCTCATATTGTATTTGTTGGCTGTTGTATTGAAGATATGTGTTAATCTTTGCAGCGATTTTCTCGGCGATTAATACTGCGTCATCTGCATAACATAATATTTGGATTTTTATATTAAAGATGTTTTCGATGGTTTGTATAATATTGACTGGTATGTTTCTTTTATATAGTAGATGCGATCGAAAGCCTTTATCAGGTCTATAAAACAGATATGCTGGTTTATTGTACTCGATGGCCTTTTCTGTGATTTGGCTTAGTACAAATACGGCGTCTATGCAGGATCTTTCGTATCTGAATCCTTGTTGTTCATCTGATAAAGTTATTTTGTTGGTTAGAACTTTGTGGTAAGCTTAAGTGCGGTGTTCAGTAGATTTATACCTGTATAATTGTTGGGATCTTCTTTATCTCCTTTCTTAAACATTGGTATCAATATGCTGTTTCTCCATGCGTCTGGTATCTTGTAGTGCAATATTAGTTTTTGTATAAGTTTTGTCATCTCTAGGGTTATACTTCTCCATATTTTAGAAGCTCGTTGGTTATTCCGTCTGGTACTGGTGACTTTCTATTTTTGAGTGAATTTAGGGCTATTTCTACTTCCTAAAATTTCCCTTTACTTTAAACAGTTCCATCAGGTATCTTTCCCATTCGTTTGCTGGCATGTTATTGTATTCCTTCAATTCTGCCATTTCTTTCCGTTGGTTTCTTATAAATCTCCATATTTGTTTTTGTGTACCGTATAAGTCGCTTTCCATCATTTTTGTAAACTGTTCCCAGTGTTAATTTTTTGTTTTTCTTACCAACTGCTTTATTTCATTTCTTATTCTCTCTATATATAGTCTCTTCGATACCCCTAAATGGTAAAAGGAATTTCGAGAGAAACATTTTATACTTTGATTCACGAGATTTTTGATAGAAAGTTGAGATGCCTCGAAAAATCTTTGTAAAATAAAGCACCGTGTCGCATTTATTTGAATTTTCTCCTGTATTTAAATTGTAAGTCTCGACCTTCATAATTAATTATCGATCAAACGAATGTTTCATTAATATCTGAGTCACTTTTTATTTCTGTTAATCTCATTACCACGGATAAACTCCGTCACCTTGTAAGTTTTCATCTACAGATTCGTGTTATAGTTGCGGTGGGTGTTAACATTTATTTATTGCGTTAAACAATTGAAGAACTCGTAATGTTGTTATATACTGCTCGAAAAAAAAAAAAACAATCTATGTAAACTGTTACTTTTTATCTAAATTTAAATGTTATTTAAAATGTTAATGGTATTTAAAAAATACGATATATTGGTGAAAAGATATTACTTACACTCAGAAGATTACTTTATTGTAAGCATAGTTTTCTTATCGCAGGCTACGGACGGAGCAGTGAATCGCGCACAAATATGAAAAAATAAAAGCGATTGAAACGATAAAATCTATCGATCGCGCGACCATACACTACATGGGGTAGTAAACACAGTCTCACGCATGTTTCTTAATAACATTAAATTAATTAAATAAAGTCAAATAAGATTAAATAAAATTCGATCCTCTTTAAAGTCTTCATTTTAAGAGACCAAGTTTCAACTCCACACATCCCAATAGGTCACACATGACATAATGTTGCCAATTGTAACGTGGTAAATTTAAATAAGATAATGACGATAAACAATGGAATTAATAATAAAATAAGTAACTAAATAAGGTCATATGTTAAAAATATTAAGAATAATACACTCAAATGCAAAAAAACGCAACGGAGAAAATTTTGGTCAAATTCAAAGTATTTCAGTTTTTTTTATTTTTAGCCCTATTTTGATGATTTTTTTAGTATACTGTGTAAAATTTTATAAATTGTAATTTAGTATAGTGAGTTTTTTAATAAAATTTTGCATTGGACTTATTATACGGGGTTAATCGAGGGTTAATAACGTGGTTTTTTATCGTAACTTTGAAACATCCTGTGGAATAAGTTCGTTAACGGATTTTCCTAAAACCATGTTTTGCGGTTGCAACCGTGTCTTCTAAGTATTGTGTTTTTTGTTTCATGTGAAAATATGAATTGGTTCATTTTTAGGAGCGAAATGACTTTGCCACCCGCAATTTACAACTTTTCCTATTATTACCATTATCTTTTGTATTAATTTGTAATACGACGATGGGGCCTTTGGTGACTGATATCGAAGATGTGTCATATCGACATCCCCGAAGCACTGTATTTAAATAATGATTAAAAGCAACAACATGATCTTAGTTTTAATGAACAATGATAACAATAACAAAACATAAAAAGAAGCAATGTAATGTAACTTAACCTAAGTACACAAATAACAAAGAAAAATTATTAAAAAATAACTATAGCCCCTATAACTGCCTGTACACGTCGGCTTATGCTGTCTATGAGGTTGCGAATATCTTGCTGGATGTTTTGCCATCCCTTTTGTATAACCAAGCGAAATTTTAAGCGTTAATTGAGGCTGGTGTGACTTCGCGATCTTTAATATTTCTACTTAGCATGTCACAAACGTGCTCTAATGGCTTCAGATCTGGCGAACACGCTGGCCAGTTCATTTTATTAATACCAACTTTCTCTAAATATTGCGTGACACACATTGCAGAGTGGGATTGCGCATTATCTTGCATTAATAGAAAATCATCGCCGATATATTGAGAAAAAGGTACTACGTGATTCGCTAAAATTTACTCAATATACCGGTGTGCAGTCAACGAACCCTCAATAAATACCAATTCAGTGTGCACCTCTTGGGATAATTCTGCCCATACCATCACCGAACCGCCTCCATGACTAACGCGGGGACCGAAAGCGCACTCCGTAAATCTCTCTCCAGTTCGACGCCATACTCGTTCTTTCCCGTCTGATGAGTGAAGACAGTATCTCGACTCATACGTAAAAAGAACATTACTCCATTGTCCTAAATTCCAATGTCAATGTTCTCTGGAAAATTGTAGTCTCGATACTCGGTGCCGTGGAGGTAATTTTGGCTCAGTTAAATTGCTATGAACTGTAAATACACGTACATTATTTTTACTTTGAAAAATTAAGGCAATTATATCGAGCACAAATTTAATAATCAGATCTTGCCCAAGTACTTTCGCTTTCTACAGCATCATCAGGGGCATTTCGTCAAATTTGGGCTATCCAGCAAGCACAGAATGTAATAGACATGAAATTGGACATAAATTGTACATAACACTACACTAAAAACAAGGACAAACAGTTTAAAATTATTTAAAATATTTCTAAGCTCTACATTTTTGTCGGCAACCGAACTCTCTCCCCCTTCTCTCTTCTCTATTGCTAAATAGAGAGCAAAAGCTTTCACACAATCTTCGACACTAAGAACCATGATCAATCATAGGTAAACAAAATGTTAGTGTCTATGTTATGGACAAAGTGATTATGTTAGCCATTATGTATAATGCCCGGTCATTATTAATAATGACTAACTTCAGCGGGCAATTTGATAACTTTTTACAATTTATCATATTGTCTGGTCATTATGAAAAATGCTATACTATGGCCGGGCAATGTGATAAATCGGCGTTCTTAGTAAATCATGCGATTTCCAGCAGCGAATCAGCGCGCTGTATCCAAGGTTACAGTCACCGAAGCGCGTCGGCCATTATTTATAAATCATATTGCAGTTGAATGTTAGTAATGGTATATACGACAAGTGGTTTGTTTGTGACATTTCTTTGTTAATTCTTTGTTTATAAAGTATTGCATAGTGAACTATGGAAAAAGAAGAACCATTAAGTGATATGAAAAATTTATTTAACAATCGGTTAACTGAATTAATTTCAGCAAAAAGTTAAAATTCACAAATTTTCACAAAAACAGCCTACATGGAAATGATACAGAAGGTAAAAAACTCTAAAAGTAAACAGACAAATAAAACGCCGAGTGATTATTAGCGCTTACGAAGATTCGACGTTATGACGATTAGAGAAGATTAGATTGATTAGAGAAGTAGAAAAATTGATTGTTCCTGTGAAAGAAGATAACGTAATTAAATACTACGTCCATACAGAAGAAATATTTGATACATTGCGCGATCTTCATATTACTATCGGGCATGGTGGTAGAAACCGAATGGAGAAGGAAGTACATTCTAAATTTAAAAATATTGCAAGTGAGATGATTGTTATCTATTTAAATTTATGCATGACCTGTCAGAAAAAAACATAATGTTCCAAAGAAAGGCTTGGTGGTGAAACCAATATTGAACAAGAAAATGAATGGATGGCTGTTATAAATTTGTGCTTGTTTATCAAGACCATCTTACCAAATTTGTCCAACTTCGACCTCTTACAAGTAAAAGAGCAGAAGAAGTATCGCATGTACTTTTGGATATTTTCACAATATTTGGGGCGCCGAGTGTGCTTCATAGTGATAATGGCAGAGAATTCGCTAACCATATTATCAAAGAGCTGTGTAGCATGTGGCCCGAGTTAAAAATGGTACATGGCAAACCCAGGCATTCTCAGAGTCAAGGATCTATAGAAAGGGCCAATCAAGACGTAGAGAATATGGTTAGTTCGTGGTTAGAAGACAACAATACAAACAAATGGTCTGAAGGCTTACGTTTTGTACAACTAATGAAAAATAGAGCTCATCACACTGGTATAGGTTGTAGTCCATATGAAGCCATGTTCGGCACAAAGTTGAAAGTTGGTTTAAAAAGCTTTCTACCCCAAGAAGTTCTGACTGATGTTAATTCGGAGAAAGACTTAGAGGTCCTGTTCAAAAATCAAGAGGCTGGACTATCTACAGAACCGGATATAATACAAAATAATAATATAAATGTGGACTCTTCAATAATGTTGCCCGAATCAAGTTCCATATCATCTGGCTACACCCTGGACGTTCAAAAAATTGAAGCAATTTTCATCTCGTGAATCTAGTCAAGTTCCAGAATTTTTAACAAATGCGGTAGAAACGGCTATTGTAGTTAATTTAGAAAATAATGAAAATCTGGATTCCAATATAGATATTAGAATAAACGATGTAAGGAAGAAAAGAAAATTGGCTTTGACGAATCTAGAACAACAAGCCGAGAAGATGTTAAAATTTTCCAATTCCAAATATCCATCGGCTAAACTAGGTAACACAGTTAGGATACGAGTGCCAGATGTGGACCGAGCTCGTTGTGATCAAAGAAATCTACTAGCTATCGTGACAGAGATAACTGAAAAAAAGCTTTACAAACTAGGCACAAAATATGGCATACTAAATCAGTTATATTCAAGAAACCAGTTTACCGTTTGTAAAGACAAGTTTATCTCCATAGAAGAGATTCCAGACACTGAGATATCTCTTAGAGAATGCGCAAGAAAATCTTCTAACTGTGGGGGACAAGGATACAGTAGGTGCGGTTGTAAAGGTGGGTGTAAATCCGATAAGTGTAAGTGTCGTAAAGAAAAAAAATATGTAACTCCAAGTGTCACCATAGTGGAACATGTTTCAACAAATAGTTATGTATTGTAAATCATTCATACAAAATAAATTTCGATGATGTAGCACGCAAAGGTGGTAAGCGTATTTTTATTTAAAATTGAGTTTGATTTAGAAGAAAAACGATTTAATTTCTCACTGGCCGCTTTGTGTGTTCATTAGAAAAAAATGCAAATAAAAACACAGAATTCTTTTTTTGGTTTCCTCAATTACCGTTAATACGTATTATATTTTTTATGTATACTTATTCATTAAATGTACTCATGTGCCATTTCACAGAAGACTGCAAGACTGTTTTCATTAGTATATAAGAAATATTTTAGTTTTTACTACATACTTGATTGTATCAAAATAAATATATTTCATATTTAATAAAAATAAAAGTAGTTTTAATTATCCTGTCTAGTAGATGCTAAGCATTATACATAATGCCGGGGCAATGTGATGAATTTAATAGTATTTATTATATTGACCGACAGTATTGAGCATTTTTTATATAGCCCGGGCATTATGAAAAATGACCAATTAATTATGTGGTCCATAACATCTATATGACATAATGATAACAGTCACCAAAGCCACCTCATCGTATTACAAAATAATTCCTAAAAAAGTCCTAAATTGTGGGTGTCAAATTCATTTGGCAATAAAAAATTAACCAAAGCATCTTTTGACATGAAACAAAAAACACAATGCTTAGGAGATATGGTTGCAATCGAAAAATAAGGTTTTACGAAAGTTTCCGAAGGGAATTATTCCAAAGGATTCCACAAAAACTAACTATACTAAATTAAAATTTATAAATTTATACACAGTGTGCTAAAAAAATCATCAAAATGGGGCCAAAAATAAAAAAATTGAAATGCTTTGAATTTGACCAAAATTTCTATGCTGCGTTTTTTTGCATCTGACTGTATAAACAAAATATTTAAATAAGCCCCAAGTACTTTTCCAATCAATTTGTTTATTTACAGATGATTCCGAGGTATTATCGATAACAATGGTATTATTTCATATAGTTCTTGATGGATTTAGTGATAACTAATTTAGTTATAATCCATAGCAACTCATATACAAACTCTCCAATAGAGTCAACAGTAAAGCCAACGCAGCCAGAACTGTTTCTTGTTTTTTTAGTTTTTTTATTACTTAGTTACCTCTACTATGGTTTTCAGGGACGTATTACGATTCAAACATATTTTCCTGGCGGTAAATTTACCGGAAATTTTGATGAAGATGATTTTCCTAATCGCTGGACCTGGACTTACATGGTTACCTAAACCCTCATCCATTTGCAGCTCAACATTGTAATTTAAGGTGGTGGTCACTATCTAATCAACACAAGTAGTTATGTGGCTCGTAATTCTAGTAGGAATTATTTTATTCAATATCGTAACACCATTGGAAGTGATCGACTTATCGATTCTCTTGGATCAGGTCTATAATATTAAAATCGTCAAACATCCAGATTGGTATAGTTTTGTTCATAAACATGTTTAATGCAATATCTACTCGCCTCAAATGATCATAGTGATGGGAATCATGAAAGTAACTCATTAGAGATAGTATTATTATAGTGTTTATTTTAAATTCTTTTTTTTTTGTTGTAGGAAAAGAGGAAAGACAACATATGCAACGGTCAGTGTGCAGGAATCCAGTACTTCAAATGCGATCCCGGCTACGCGGTCTTTACGACCATCGAAAGAGTGAGACCTTTGAACACCAGTAGCGCCATCTGCAACGGCACTCCTTCGGCTCCCCCACCCCAATCCGACTTAGATATTTTGGTCGAGAAGAACTTGTACAGCATCACGAACGGCATGAACGAAGAAAAGCCTAAATACGAGGAGATAGTGACGAAATACGGCGAATACCCCACGAAGAAGTTCGCTACGAATAAACATACTAACAATACGTACTTGAGAAGTTCTCTGTCCCTTCAGAATATGATGGATATTAATAACAGTTCAGTTAACACTAACAACGACTTCGATCAGAACACCGTAATTCAACCAGAAAAGACGACGCTAATGAAGAAACCTAAGGACAACACTGAAATAGATCTGATAGATGTAATAGGAGGTAAATGGTCGGGTACCACTGATAGGAAACAACTGGACGACTTTACGGGATCTATGAGGAAACTCGACAAAAACGACAACGTCAAGGAAAAATATGTCAATTATGTAGAAAACAACACCCTCAGTCGACGGAATAAGAGTAGCAACCCTTTGCATCACTTACTGGATGGTAACAGTATCAAGAAGAGTACCGCCAAGTTTTATACAAATCATTTTTCGGATATTAAGGACGAGCATAAAAGTTCAACTCTCAAAAAAAGTAAGTACTCGTTTGTGTTATTTAACAAAATTAACTCTGAAATGAATCTGTTTATTTTTGGATTAATTTTACATTAATGATTAATGTTTGTAGTTTGAGAACGATTTCCGAAGTGGAAATTGAAACATCAATAAAATTTAAAATTTGTGACGTGAAATTTTACATTGACATTTTATATCATTCTTCAAGTCAGTATTCATGGCTATGGTAATGCAAAATATTCTTTATCCATGAATTATGTCTATGCTAATCTAAATATCAACACATCTTCGTAAATATCGACAAGTAATATATGAATTACGTTTAATTTGCAACCCGTGTGTTTGAATATTTTGTTCACTATAATTAATTTGCGTTTTAAGAATACCATTAGTAGTTGAACGCACTTGAAATGTTTGGCAAAGATTCCAAGGCGTCAAAAATTGCATCATAAGAACGATCGTATTCAATTTTGATCGCTTCTGTTACACGAAAAATGAATCGTTTCCGTGTTTATTTACCATAATGACGATCTATTTATCGAATTTGCATATACATACACCTCCGGAGCTTGTCCGATTTTAGCACGGGTCTTCTAAAAATAGCCGTGATGCTTAGTTAGGTCGGTAGACCCCTACACTTTTTTAGATTTCTAAATTTATGCGCCAGTAGCGATCACCGTCGACCGAATTAATGTCAGTCGAAAAACCACCGTCCTACTTTTCTATAAAACAATGTGTTGTACGTTAGAATTGCTAAAAAGTGCGTACCTCGTTTTATGTATTTTTTAAAACATGTCATTGAGCCATAGAAAAAACACTCATTTGCCGCTAAAACTTAACCGAATCCCGCCGCATATCATGAAACTAAAAAAGTTGAATTGCGCCATTTACGCTAACACGTCATACGACGAGGACGACGTTAATAATATTCCACTGTCTGTCTTAGAAATTAACGAAAGAACCACCGAGCACGCCAAACCTTCGGCTACTTTCTACCTCAACGAGAAACCTAAGTACGACGATCCAGCTCCCGGTACCACCAACGATTTCGTCATCGGCAGCTTGGTAGAGGTTCTGAACGACGTCAGTGATAATCCTTTGTATGGAGTCGTCAGGTGGATGGGCGTTGAAAGCGGAACTAACTTTGTTCTTGTCGGGGTAAGTATTTTTTGTTTGCAGTTTATACCAAAACGATATGATAATTGAGGCTATGAGAGCAAGCAAAATATGATGGCAAAAGGTAGTTATTGTTTACAAATCATTAACTAATAACAAAAAACTCGAAGATCTTGCAGTATATTTAACAAAAATATAAAAATTTAAGCTTTTTTGTGGATTAGACCGCTTTTGCATCAGTGTGGCCTTAAAAATTTTAATAGGAATGTGGATTAGACCTGGAGTACAGTACAATTAAACAATATCAATGCTGTATTAAAAAACAAAGTAACAAAAATACTTAATCTTCGTCGTTAATGAACTCTTCTTCTTGCTATATAGTGGTAGATGACGTACATTCTACAGTTATTAGTGGGGGGCTTTCTGATCATGAAGCGGTATATACCAAGTTTAGCAGTTTACAAACATCTCACTCAAAAACCCGACGATTAGGTAGGATTTTTTCTACTCAAAACTTTCGTAAATTCTATAATTCATGCTTGACTTCTGACTGGAGTTTTTCTTCTGAGGACATTGACTGTAATGTTAGTGATTTTCTAAATAGACTTGTATCTATTTTTAATAAAGCATTTCCTCTATTAAACATCAGGCCAAAACATAACAAATCTCTGATTATATCAATAAGTACAGAAAATGATATATAAAACTACTCAAAGTAGCCAAAAAATCCTACTTTCATAATCGCTTAACAAGCTCCAAAAATATTTCAAAAGAAATTTGGTCAATAATAAACGATTTTTGAAATAAAACCAGTACAGCGAATCAAACCTTTTCTTTTCCTAACCCCGAAAATCTAAATGATTACTTTGTTAATGTGAGTAAAAATATAACCTCAACTATTTCGCCAAAACAAGATCCAGTTTTCTATCTCTCTAATTCAAAAAACATTGCTGATACCTTCTTTTTAAGACCAGTTGATATAAGACGGAACTCATTTCAACAATTCGTAGTATAAAAAGCACATCGTCCTGTAGTACAGATGGATTATCTATTAAAATTTTCTCAAATCTACCGCACAATGTTTTGGAGGTCATGGTCTCGCTAGTAAATGATTCCCTTGAAAAAGGTACATTCCCTAACTGCCTAAAGACTGCCATCGTCATTCCTCTTCATAAAGGTGGAGAAAAATCTGATGCCTGCAACTATAGACCTATTGCCTTGTTACCAGCACTATCAAAAATTATTGAAAGACTTATAAAAGTTCGACTTATGTCCTTTCTCCTCAAATATAATATTTTATCGCAAAATCAGTGCGGCTTTTTGTCTAATAAATGCACTAGTGATGCCATATTTTCTGTGTTACATGATGTATATCTATCACTAAACAGTAACCTCTCCTCCGCCACCGTTTTCTGCGACTATTCCAAAGCCTTTGACTGCGTAAATCACGACATTCTATTAAAAAAATTAACTTTCTATGGAATTCGGGGTGTGTCTTTGAACTGGTTCAAAACTTACTGGGTAGGTAGGAAACAATTGGTTAGAATAAATGACACCGACTCTAGTTGTAAAGATATTGAGTGTGGAGTACCGCAAGGTTCAGTATTAGGTCCCATTCTTTTTTTACTTTTCATTAATGACATCACTTACTTGAAAATTAAAGGGAAAATTTTTCTATTTGCTGATGATACCAGTATTACTTGGAGCAGCTCTGATATTTCAACGCTTCATTCAATTATAACCGCTAATTTACTTATAATCAAGGCTTGGTCAGACTCCAACTTACTTAGCTTTAACGTGGATAAGACTGTAGCATTATCTTATAAAGGAGTCATGCAACTCTTGCTTTTGAATGAGAGCCAAATCAATATCGTAAACTCCGTGAAATTTCTAGGTATTCTCATTGACAGTGATCTCAAATGGTCCTTGCATACTGACTCCTTAAGGAAGAAACTAGCCTCAGCTTGCTTTGCAATAAGATCTGTTTCGAAGGAACTAAATTTATCTTCTGCCAAAATGGCATATTTCTCATTGTTCGAGTCCCATCTTCGATATGGGCTTCCATTTTGGGGTTCTAGTACAGCGGCCCAATTTGATACTATTTTTAAGTTGCAAAAAAGAGCAATCCGTTATCTATTTGGTCTCAAACAAACAACTCATCGCAAGACCTACTTCAAAAATCACGGAATTTTGACGCTTCCCTCTTTATTTATTTTGGAAACGGTTTGTTTGATTCGAAAGCATCTAAACATTTTTTCCGATAGACCTGACCATGGCTACTCCATTAGAAATTCGGATTGTAACGTTTATTTGCCGATCCCGTCCACTCAGCTAGTAAAGAATTCTATTCTATATCGTGCAAAGAAACTTTATAATCACATTCCAAGAGAAATTAAATCCGCAACATCCTTCATTAAGTTTCGTAAGGTGACAAAAATCTATCTCTCAGAAAGACCATATTATTCAGTTGACGAGTTTCTTAATGTATAACAAAGAAACAAAATTAGTATTGTTTATAATTACATTTGGGTGTCTCAAGCAGTGGCTACAATTTGTCTCATTTGTTGTTGTCTGTACAAATTATGTAGGTTATACAATAATTTTACTAATTTAAAATTGTGTTATTCTGTTTTTTACTATATTTGTTTTTGTTTTATACTTTTTGTACTATTTACTGATTTATTTTTTAGCTTTGTCCATAAAATTGTTCAATAATTTTCAGTGACAATAAAGCATATTTCTATTCTATTCTATTCTTATTGTTCTGGTGCTTGTGTAAAATCCATGATGTATTGGAGGTATAAATGAAAGTAATTCCAAAAGATATCTTTTTTTGCTTCGGTTATTGGACGTCCATCGGGATAAAGATAATCTAGCTGAAGTATTTCCCTGGATGTTCTCTTTTTGACATCTAATGAGTAAAAGAGAACATCTGCATTATTGCTGTATTTGTAGTAAATTGTAAATGGATTTGTTTTCTTGTATTGCAACCACTGAATCTGTGACCATTGAACTTTTGATGTTTGTGTATCAAGTTTGCGATTTGTTATATTTATTTCTAACTTCTTCTTCTTCTTAAGGTTCCATCTTCTAACGAAGGTTGGATATCAACATGGCAATTCTTATTTTACTTACAGCAGCTCTAAATAGTTGGCTAGAGCTCAGACTAAATCATTCCCTTAGATTTCGTAGCCAGGAGGTTCCTCTTCTTCCTACATCTCTTTTACCTTTTATTTTGCCCTCTATAATCAAACGTAGTAGCCCATAACGAGGACCTCTTAATATATGACCGAAATATTCAAGTTTCCGCCTCTTAATTGTCTGTACAATTTCTTCCCTCTTATTAACCCTATCAAGGACTTCAATATTGGTAATTTTGTCTACCCATGCTATTCGTAGCATCCTTCGATAACACCAACGCTCAAAAGCTTCCAATTTCTTAATCTCCATTTGTTTCAATGTCCATGCCTCAGATCCGTAGAGCAAAGTTGTAAAAATGTAGCAGCGCAATAACCTTATCCTTAGATCCATTCTTAGGTCTCTACTACACAATAGACGTTTCATTTTTACAAATTTTGCCCTTGCTATTTCTATACGGCTTTTAATCTCTTGCGTTTGTTCTGCGTTTTGACTAACCAATGTTCCTAGATATTTGTATTTATCTACCCTTTCTATCTGGATATTATTAATATGGAGTGTCTCGTTGTCTTTTGGATGTTTTGTAATGACCATGAATTTTGTTTTCTTTAAGTTCATTTTAATACCATATATGGTACACTTTTCATTCAGCCGTTCCAGTATGTTTGTTAGACTTTGCAGAGTTGAAGTGAATATGACAGTATCATCGGCATATCTTATATTATTAATAATTTCACCATTTATTATCATTCCATCGTTACACTCTCCTAAAGCTTCTTGGAAAATGGCTTCGCTATATATATTAAACAGCAGTGGTGACAATACACAGCCCTGTCTCACACCCCGAAGAATTTCTATTTCTTCCGACATTTGACATTCTAACTTCTTAGTAGAATAAAAACCTTTTCTGTCACCTTTATTACCGTAAAATGAATTTCCTTTGGTCACAGGCAAGGTAAGAATGTCTGTAATGTCAATGTCTGTAATTTCTTCAGGATTTTGTTTTGCATACTCTGCATCTTGTTTCATACCCATCTAGCATGGTCTGCTTTTCGTTGGTGAACCTCTAGTGTTACCTCAAATTCACGTTTTTCTGCTTGAACTGTTGAGAATTTTATTTTTTGTTATACAAATCACATTTTTTGCACTAATCCGTAATTGGGCATGGAATCCGATATTAAATTGAATATTAAATATTTTTCGAAATATGTGAAATGAGACAGGATTAAGTATTAACTCCAGTTTGTGATTTTTTTTTGTAAAAGTCGTATCTACTCTACCACAGCCACCTTTACTTCCAAGCCATGAAGTAAAAAAGGCAACACCGCATTCTATGACGTCGGTAGTCCGATACACAGATCACCAACCTCCGATAATCAGCTGTAAGGTCTACCAGTAAATTAAACTAATTTGAATTTTAGGAAACTGACATTATGAAAACTTCAATTCATTACAGAAATATTTTTAGGGAAATTAAATTAATAAAACCTTATATATACCTAATAAATAAAGTTTTATTATTATTAAGGTTATATTATCAATAAAATAATCATTAGAGTAAAATTTATTGCACTTAAAATACAGTGTCAAACAGTTAATCTTACAATCAAATGCAGTCAAGAATCTCTAGAAATTTTAAATATTAAGTACTTAAGAATATAAATAACACAATACATTAACAGAACATTTAAAAAGATTATTAAAAATACAAAAGATATAAAATTTGTTAAGTAAAAACTTAGTGTCACTATTATGATTAAAAAATTCATCCTAAGAAATCAGACACAATATAAATATGGTTCTAAATTAATCTAATTGAAAATTAAATATTTTACTATTTACTTATCACTTTTGTTGAATTTTCATACTTAGGTATACGAAAGTAGCAATTTTAAATATGAATAGGTTTTTTGTCATATAGACCAAGTTAAAAGAGGTATACATGAAAAATGTGTTGAATGTAACATACCATTTATAACTTGTATATCGATTTAAAATAACTTATATTCTCAAAAGATTTTTGAATGTAATACTCAAATTTGTTATCACTTATCTAAAAAGCAGATCTATATCGAGAAAGTAAGTTCTCTAATTGTGACCATCTTGTTAATTTACTATGTTGTAAGATCCATTTCAAATCATTACTACTTAATCTATTCTTACCTACATTGACGATTACACTAAAATTACTGCTAACTATTACACTACTTATTACACAAATATTATCACACTCGTGTCTCAACTGATTAATGTTTAATACATAGAAATATACACAGTCACTTGTAATTTTACTTGTCCAGTTTTTCAATGGGATATTATTGTCTAAGTCTCTTAAAAATGATTCAAATGAAT